>CM021100.1:377998882-378050088 GCA_007115665.2 Sequoiadendron giganteum | reverse complement strand
TCTAATTAGTACTTTAACTTTAACAACACTTTTTAAATTTTTGAAAAAGATGAAAAACATACAAGAGAAATATTATAAGCAATGGTTATATTCCATAACCATCTCTTATGTCTTTAAAATAACACTAGGCCTTAAAGAAGTTATTGTGGCCAATGACCATTCCCTTTAAGTCTTTAGAAGGGAATGATAATCTCTTCCACTAAAAAAATTTTTTTATTAAACCAAAAAAAAATCATGTTATAATTTTCTAGGTCAATTTAATGGACTAGAATTGTTTCACCTAATGATGTTACTAAATGATCTCATCATATTCAAGTCATGGTCATAATATGGGGCTCTACACAATCCCTTCATCATCTTCATTGATGTCAAAATATGTGCCTCTTCCAAAACCTACCACCATCATCAATTATCAGATTGATTCATAATTTACTCAATTTAATTGCTAGGGTTATTTAGAAGATCGGTTTTGAAGGTGAAAATGTCACCTTCAAAATAAGAGATGAGAATATGCAAATTTTTATTTATTTTAATGAGAAGAAGACTTTCGGTTTTAATTTTGGGAACTAGATTTTTTTGATTTTTTGTAAGTACAAGAAAGGAGAAAGCTAGAGTTGAGGAGAGGAAGCTGGAAAAAGAGTGGTTTATAGAGATGCACCAAACTTCTTCAAACATTGTAGATTGGTCAAGTTAGGCTCCTTGCCTAATTTTCTTGATTTTTTAATTGTGCACGCATGTGTTTGGTTGTACTTATATGTTGTTTTATTGGTTTAAATGTTGTATTTGGTTGTATTTTACATGGTTTTTATTGTTAATATTATTTGTAAGATGTTTTTTTTTTAGGGAAGGTTCGATTAGGCTCTCCCAAATTGGTGAGAGCACTTCATGTATGGGATTTGAGTGAGGGATAAGTCAATGTTGGGGAAAATTTTATAGGTAAAAGTATCCATATGATTGATATATTTTCATAAATATGTATTGTGGAAGTTGTGATATGTGTTTGAACTTTGTGGAGGTCATAAGTGGTGTATTTTTGGAGATATGGTTGTCATTGTATGCACATATCTTGCTATTATTTTTACCACGAGATGGTTTACCCACTCCCCCTTTATGAGGTTCTTGAAATAACCCTTGTTTATATACTTTCTTAGGATTATTGTGCAACTATGATGTGTGATTTATTTTGAGAATAATGTAATTTTTGTGTTGTAGTTGTAAATTTGGTGTCAATGTTTCACCTACTCACCATGTGTTTTCCCCAAGCTCAAGGGTGGACTACATGGTGGTCTTGAGGATGGGAAGCAATCTCCCATTGTCCTATGAAAATGTTTCCTCCTTGATGTTTATGTGTAGATTTGTCATGTTGTTGGAGAAATCTAACTATATTGGAAGATTTGTATTATTTTTTCTTGTCATATTTTTCACTATTCAAGTTGGAGACCATTTATTTTAATGTATAAATAATGTTGTAACAAATCTATATTCAGGATAAGTAATTGATGTGGTTATTAAGAAATATAGAAATATTACTTGTAGTTGGTTTGAGAAATATTTTGGTAAATAATGTTGTAAAAAACAAAATAAAAAATTCCTCATGAAATTAATTTCAAATATTGAGAAGGATGTTGTATGCAAAATTTATTACTGTTATAAATCATTCATGGAATTTGAACGTATTATACATGCTAGTAGATTATTTGGAAATAGAACAAGTGCAGTTTTTTCTAAAATACCTTTATAACATAAATGTTAATGCATGAAAATAGCACTCACTACTTCTTTGTTAGAATTTTTGTGGCCAAAAATGAAAGAAAAAGAATAAGGGTCCATGAACTTAGATGAAACAAATTGCTACTGGGTAAAAGTACTAAAATAGGTTATCAACACAAAATATTAGGTTGAGTATTATGTAAAGGAAAAATAGTAAAATTTATTAAAAAATATGATGCACTAGATAACAGAATCTATATCAAGATGGTATGTTTTTTTTTCCATTTTACATAAATAGATAATATGAAAGCTGGTGTCGAATGGTAATAACTATGTTTTAATAGGCACACATGTTAATATTTATTTAAAAATATATTTATCAAAACTGGAAAAAAAATGTATCCATGCACTAAAGTTTAAATTGTAAATACATACTATAAAATTGAAGGAAAAAAATAAAAATTACTATTTAAATATTGATGTCACATGTAGCTTCATTTTGCAACATTTTTTAGTAACTAAATTATAGTGTCAATTTATAAAAAACTATATTGAAATTAATTTTTTATTTATTTTTAAATACAAGCATAAAATATACTAAAAATAAATATTTTAACCTTTAAAAATTTTCACACAGCTTTGTACTTTTACCCTATTACTAAAATTGACCATATTTCAATAACAAAAATGAAGGGAGGTTCTTGTTGTTTTCTCAAATTTCTACTATAAAATGTGATACGTTCTCAAAAGTAACGTACTCTGAGATGAATTTTAATCATCATGTCCTTTTTCTTTCATAGATTCATATCTAGTTATATTCTTAATATTGCCCTACAATCTCGACATTACCTCTTACTAATGGTAAGTGAAATGGAACATTGTCTCTAGTGTCAATTATTTATTTTAAGTATAAAAAAATTGAACCATAGAGAAATATGTAAAAATACACTATCCAATATGATCTACATATTGAATTTATCTATATTACCTTTCTCAGGGAATGTCAACTCACCCTATTGAGAGTATTGGTCAAACGTGCATGACCCAATATCGATAGATATAGTGCCCTGCTCCTTCACATTCATTATTATTAAGACCATACCCTACCAAAAATCTATTAGGATGAATTAGGGTATATCATCCATATGTAGGATTTCCAAAACTATTCAAGTAGAGGATCAAAGATACAAATGAGATTCACTTTTATGATATTTCTAATTTTAAGAAAAATATTAAATATAGAACACAACATAGTTGTTAAATAACACATAATATATGTGCCTAGGAATTTTCCATCTGTACATGTCTCTGGAATGGATTCAACATCATAAAGATGAGAATAAAGAAAAAAAAAGGGTAAAATAACATCCAATCAGATTGTCAATGCTAGTCTATGGGATAGCTTGACATATGGCTAATGTTGTCAAAAGAGGAAAAATAAATATAATACAGTAAAAATAAATGCATTGATCCTTGTGAGATGATTTTTTGTCCTCTAGATAGGCAACCATTTAGAAGTCGTGTTGCTTTCCCCTAAATATTTCTATACATGTTTTAAAAGATAAAGGACTATAAAGAGAACCGTGGTTCGCCTATAAGGATTAGCTTCAACAAAAATAAGATATGCCAACCATTATAGTTCATACAACTTGTATAAACTTCTTGTGCATAATTTCTCAAGGGATCTTTGAAACCTATAAAACCGTGCACAAATACCTCTCCACAAATTTAACAAAATGACTCAATGGGAGAAATCGGCAACCTCCAAAACCCATGAAGGAAAAGCTAGAAACAAAAAAAAAAACAAAGAAATACATGTATATCACTGAACTAAATATTTTCATCTTCATGGCATTCATCTTGCATAGCAAAGAGAAGTAGATGGATTTTTTTTAGGTTACATTTTTAGGGTTTTATCTAAGTCTCCTTGCAGTGGCCTCTCCCTGATTTGTGATTTAAAATCAATTTTATATTTTATTTTATTTCATTATCCATGTCATTCCTAGGGGATGTGAGTTTCCATATAATGTTGCTAATAATATTGGGGTGGGTGTATTTCTAGAAAGGGTGGTTATGAGTATCTCTAATTATTTTTTCCTTGAGCATGACACTTCTAGAAATGGAGACATGCTAATATGAGTGCATTAATAATTTCTATTTTAATTTCTTTAAAATATATGTTTTTCCAAAAACATTAAAATAATGTTAAACAATATTAGTTCAAACTTCAGAGATTGGGTTTTGAAGGAATCAATAGTTGAGTCCTTGATGAAACTCTTGTAATTTCATCTTATAAACTATACCCAGTGCTAAGCAAGAGAGAATTATTCTAACTTAACCATGTTGATTAATATCATTGGAGGGTTAGTATCTATCATTAATGTGAATCTTATTAAAGTGATGAAATTTAGTCATAAGAAAATTTATACCTAACCATAATTTTTATGTAAGATAAATTCAATTAGAGCCTTGTTGATAATCCATATAGCTTATTAGTTAGTGAGTTATTAAAAATTTATCTTATTCATCCCCACCTAAGATTTTGAAATTTTGATTAATGGTCTTTAAATTAGAACCTTTAGAAGCCAATCCTAAAGGAGATAAAATAATAATAATAACCAAATTAGTAAGGTTACATTTTTTATTAAAGGTAAAACAAGTTTTGATGGGACCTCGAAACACAATACAGAAAGGCTTTACAAGGACTTGAAACCTGAACAAAGAGAGCGCTACCTAAACAAAAAGACACATACCAACAGTGGCCAAGACAATAGCAACCATAAAGAGAAAAACAAGTCTACACAAGTTAAAAAAAAAAAAGGTTTTGAAGGGCCTTAAATCCTTTTACAAATGGGTTTTGACAGGGACCTTAAACCCTTAGATACACTTAAGCATCGCTTGAATCAGGCAAGCGTCAACAAACCAACCACTCAGAAAATCCAAATCCAAGCCCAAGAACATAGAAACACTCAAGGAAGACACCACTGAGCCGATAGAGACAAAGATCTTAATGGTGTAGATTACCATCAAACCCCACACAATTAAAATATGAAAAACATCAACTTCTATGTGCCACCAATTCATACACAAGGCATTACCAAACCAACTGCTCAGAACATCCAAATCTAAGCCCAAGAACATAGAAACACTTAGGGAAGACACCACTGAGCCAAGAGAGAAAAATATCTTAATGTTATATATCACCATCAAACCCCCTACAATTAAAATCTATAAAATAGCACCTTCTATGCAACACTAATCCACATGCATAGCATCAGCTTCCTTGTGGCACCATTCCACCTTATCAACCGACCAAACCTCCACCTGTAAAGGAGAGGACTCCCCTCTATAGGAGAGGATGAAGTTAAACCCCTTACCACCAAAGGCACAACTGTCCAACCCAAACAAACTCTACCTCAATAGTAACCAAAATAAGGAAGGAGATCTCCATGCCAACCCAACAACATCCATCTCCACCTCAATAGAAGATGATTCCACCTCAAGAGAAACAATCTCCCCCTCAATAGGATACACTAGTTGAGAAACCCAAAGGAAAGTAACTTCAGAAGAAAGGGATAACCCAACATCCCTTAGCATCACAAGAATCAGGTATCAGTAGGAAGAAGCGGAAAAGCACAACAATCAGCTCACAAAACTGGGTTCAAAGAAAGGAAAATAAGCATATCCCAACCATCACTAAGCTAGTACCAATCATAACATAGATCATTAACTGAAAAATGCATAAATTCTTTTGCAAATAAACAATAATTCCCCCTTTTTTCCTCATAAACTTCACAACCACAAATGAGGCCACAACAACTTCCATAAACCATAGAGAATACTAGGTTAATAGAAAACCCAATAGCCAGTCATTGGCAAAGTAGTCGAAATACAACAGCCTACAATCTACAAAATGTTGCAGAGAGAGCCCAAAAGGGAAAGGGGAAATAGTGCAGAGAAGAGTCAGAGAAAATCCAGAACAAGAAGCATACTATTCACCCCAACATGTCGATCAAAGATAAAAATAGACTGTTCCAATGACAAAACCCCCACAAGGGACCCAAAGCACACACCAAACAGGCTTTCTCACAACCCAAAAGTAGCCCAAGCAACCAACAGAACAAAAGGAAGAAAACTAGCAGCACCAACACAACCAACCACACCCCAGCACCATACAGAATCCAATAGCTAGCTAGCAACAAAGCAATAGAAACCCCATAGCCTATCATCTATGACAGCCAATAGAGAGATCCTAGGGGGCAAGGGGGAACAAATCAAAGAAAAATTAGTGAAAAGGACAACATAAGAAGCACCCATCCGGCCCAACACACCTTTTAGAGATAAAGATAGACCATTCCACCAAAAAAACCCCGCGAAGGGCCCAAAGAACCCACCAACAAGGCTAAGTTGCAGCCCAAAAGAAGCACACACAACCATCAAAACATGAGGAAGCCAAACAACAACCCCACCCAAGGAACTAGTCGCAACCCAACAACACAGAAAACACAAAATTCAACCAATGATAAAGCAGTTGAGACCCATAAGCCAACAAGTTGCAATGAGTAATAGAAAAAAGCCCAAGAGGACAAGGGGAAACGATTCAGAGAAAAGTCAAGGACCAGGCAAAAACAAGAAGCACACCATCTACCCAACACACCAATCAAAACTAAATATAGACCAAACCACTGACAAAACCCCTGCAAGGAGTCCAAATCACACACTAACAAGGCTTTCCCGCAACCCAAAAGCAGCAGAAGTGACCAACAAAAAGGAGAGAAGCAAACCACTAGCATCATCCACGCAACCAATCGCAACCTAGAAACCCAACTGCTTGCAAATGGTAAAAAATTCGAAAACTAGAAGCCATCCATTTGCATCATCATCATTTAGAGTAGACTCTTTAGCTCCCTCTCCCTCCAAATAATTTAAACCCCCACTCCCACTATTCTTCCCACTCTCCTTTCCTACACCATTTTACCCCTAAGGCCTTAATTAAAAAATTTATGACATTAAGGGTATGAGTCTTTGGTTGTTGGCTCTACAAGTAAGAAGCCCCACCATTTCACCAAAGGGTCTCCCCTTAACACCATGGAAAATTATTCTCAATTGTTGATGCGGTAGGCAAAGACCCCACGGGGTTTGAACCTTGGTTTTTGGCCCTACAAGAAATAAGCAATTATTAAGGTTACATTAAATTCATAAAGTTAAATTATTAAATTATAGGAGAGAGAGAGAGAGAGAGAGAGAGAGAGATTACAAACTTATCTCCATTGAACAATAAATCATTAAAAGGTTAGTATTAATCTTTAATACGATTATCGTTTTGATTTGATTAAAATGGGAAGGGCACGTACCCATTATTGTTTTGATTTGATTAATACGATTATTTTTATAATTTTAATGCTCATCAATAACTTGTTAAATAAAATAAATAGTCAATGATGAGAATAAGTTTGATTTTTATCCTTTTCTTTAAACATTCTTTAGTTCAATGTTAGGAATATTTATGCTTTTTATTAATCTAATTGTTAAATGATTATTTGTTAAAGAAATTAAGTTGAATGGCTTGGTTATAATAGGGCATGGGTTTAGTATTAAGGACTTGATCTTCATCTTTTCACATAGAGGCTCCCTTTCAAAAAACATTATTTTTCATATATCCACATGTTTAAATTTGGGCATGAAAAAATGATTATCTCCCAATGTCCATAACAAGGTGGTCCCATGAATCTCGAAAAAACATAGAAAATTCATACATTCATCCTCCATTTTCATTCCCATGGAGTACAACTAGGTAACTACCATATTGAAGGCATTTATATTTTTAACCACAAACCCACCATCCTTCATTTTGATATACTTATTTTTCAAGAAATTATCATTAGCCAAGGATTTATCTTGATAAATCTCTCCAATATTCTTCCAAATTTTTGCTATCTTATTCTCTTCATGCACATTTATCAACACTAAATAAACCAAATTGGGTCTAATAAGACCTTTTTTCTTTTATGTCTATCTCATCCCAATAGTTGTGTAATGTATCTATAGGTTTGGATTCAAATTCTACAATCCATAGATCTTGGTCTATGAGTACATCCTCCATATTAAGCTTCTTCAACTCAAATCTTGTGTATGAAAACTTTTTCATCTCTATCTTTGACATTATTGTCATATTTTCTTGCAATAAGATCAAAATCATCTCCGTGCAAGATCCCACTCAAATAAAGATTATTTAGTAATCATCGAGACCTTAAGAATATTATTTTTCTTTTATTTAAGTCCTTATCCTTTTTCTTTCTTATGTATCACTCTTATCCTTTATGGATAAAGTTGTTGTAACTCTTGTTTAAGGATTATTTCACTCCTTTGCAATTATTGAATATCTTGGTAATCATTTTTTGTTGATTTTTTTATATGGTATCAAAGAATAGGTCACACCTTAAGATTAGTGAACACATGAAATTCTACAAATTGTTGTAGTGAAAACTCACACACATGACACAAAAGAACCAAAAATTTGCAACTATTTTTGGTAAAAATTATGCCTACTTTTTTTTCCAAAATAGTGTGCAAGGTTTTTTTGTTCAAAACACACTTTTTTAAAAAAAATTACAACCTAATTCAAAAAACACATGATAGCTAGGGTTTTCTAAATTCACATGGCTAGTTTTCTATTAAAAATTAAGCAAATAATATGTTTTAGTGACCGAAAGATTTCCATGACAAGGATTTTGCAATTGGAAGTCTTTTTTAGCGACTATTTTACAAAAATCTTGAGTTTTGTGGGATTTTTGTCTTTTATTTCTTGACATTATTTAAAATAAATTTAAAAATTATATTAAAAAACATGGGTAACGAGGGATTGTAAACCTTATTATTGGAATTTTTTTTATGATTCAAGTTACAAAATTATATTTTTTGGGTAGGATTTTTTAAATTCTTATAAAAAATTATCTTCCTTTAAAGTGGCTAGGATTTTTCACCAACTTTTTTCAGTCTTGATGATTATTTTGTGGAAGGAAACATAGTGTCATTACCCAAAATCATGTTGGAAGGAAACCAAAGTTTTTTCTGCAAAGAATTACAACATATGGAAGTAGCACATTCTCACAATTTTTTAGTACAAATGTCTTGATAAGATTGTCTTACATCGACACCTAACCAATATCTACAAGTAAAGACCGAGAAAACTTTGACAAGTGTGATAGAGAATTTTTCATGCCAATAAAATTATCAGTCAAAAATAAAATGCTTGTGAAGGTTCAAATCGGCATGTCCTCTATGGAAATTTAGAATCGCCTACAAGATCTGCACGAGACGTCAATAAAGGTAGGGTCTTCTTCCTAAAAATATAATTTTATCAACAATAATGGATGAGAAGATGTCTTTGCATGAGAATTCATTAAAGATCAAAGGAATTTTTGATTAATTTTCAACCATAGGTCGCAAGATGGAATAATATATGTTTATTACACTAAAAATATTATCATGATCCTAGGAACATTTTATTCACACTTATTATCACATATACCAATATTGACCTAAAGTTTGATGTGTTGTGCAATAAGCTCTTATAGAAAGAAATATGGAAGAAATAATTTGGCAACAATAGTGATACACAAAGTGTGGAATAGTTATTTGTATCTAAGAAAAAGAGAAAAGGAAAATTGCCTCTAAAGAAATGAAAAGGCACTAATGAGAATACTTCAAAGAATATAAAAAAATATAACATGTACTTATTGTGGTAATATGGGTCATATGAAGAAGCACTGAAAAAAGATATTGATTGAACCAAAATCCAACTAGGGAGGGCCTCCACCAAATTCTCATGTCATGGAGAATTCTCAAAAGGAGTTGGCCTTCTATGCTTGCATGGATAAATGACCAACTGATCAATAAAACAATCTTCTATGTAGTACATAGTTTCTAGATCATCTTGACATTTCATCCTATTATGGCGTAAAATTACACCTAGTGCAATTTCTTATAATATTGCCTCACTTTAGCCTTATAAACCTAAAAATTAAAAAATCCACCACCTTTGCCTTGCCTTTCACGTGTTCCTTTATCTATTTTCATTAGTAAGGGATTTTTTGTTGTGGATTCACATGTGTCGCACAGACGTCTGCATGTCATGTTGGCATCCTGATAGGATTCTCGAGTCAGTGGAATTTGGAGGCATTACATTCTCTGCCACCCCACAAATTGTAACACCCCCTGCAAACCTTAAATGCTCAAAAATGTCCTCTTTCCTCCTAAAGGCACTTTTAAACTTGATTTTATCCATTTTATCAACTCTCTCTCTCTCAACTCATTCACTTCTATTCACTCAACCTTCATTCTTGTTCTCCTCATTCTACATTCCACACCATTTTTTCTTCTACACTATTATCTAATGTAAGTTTTCAGGCTTCATAGTAATGGTGTGATTACCTTTCTCTCCTCCTCTCTCTTGGCTTCTCCAAGCACGTAAAAACTAGGGTAACACATTTTTTTTTCTTGTTTATAGAATAGAATTTAGATTGTCTTTGTATTCCATAAGATGTGTCTATTTCCATTTCCTTATCATTTTATCTATATTGTGGTCTATCGATGATCTATGGAGGCAAAAACACCAAAACGAGGTTTTGACTAAGGAAAAGTCCAAAACAAAGCCACAACACTTCTTCGTTGTCGTGTGTGTAGGTACACTTTGTTCATGAGGAGCTTGTGGGAGGATGTACCTTCTATAAGTTAAATTTCTTCTCCTTTTCTCTTATCATTTTGTAATTAGATAGTTCATATTTCAAGTTAAAGTATTCTTCCTTTTATCTTCTTTAATTTCATGCATTTCTTCATTCACTATTAAATTGTTAAATTAAAACTCTCAGGTTGTTAACACGCCCTGTGAGTTTTGTTCTTATCCCATATGAGATTTCAACATGTCTTTGAGAGGATAGCACAATGCATTGTCATCTGAGTGACATGCTAGCATCCTCTATATGAGATCTAGTCCACTTACAGTCTAAGACCTTTGTGCTTTGTTCACCCTTTCCCAAAAACCTCCATCAAAAAACATAAAAAGAAGAGCATGGCTTGGCCTTCCTTTTTAGCCTATTTAGTCTTGAGGTAGTTGATTGAAATTCACTCCCTTTAGGCTCTTATGTGTCCTAGAGACTTGGGAGTAGTGAATCCCCTACTCTACACACCCACAAGAAATATTGGTTCACAAAGTACATAGCTTGCTCAGATCTAGTGATCTACAATGATGGTGAGTACATTGATGTTGGTAGAGGCAATGTTCAAATCTTGAGGGAAATTTTTCTTTTTCTCAAGGTGTACTATGTACCAAGAATGGAACTTAATTGTCTCTCAATGAATCAGATTATGTTGCATAGTCCCAACTTGGATGTCAATTTTTGCAAATATAAATTCTATATTGTTGACAAGGAAGTAAAGAAAACTATTGAATTTTACATAGAAGATTGTATAATGTATCACCTGACTAATATTGGAGAGGTTCAAAAGCATGAATTGGTAGAAAATAGTGCATATTCTATTAATAAATTATGACATCAATGTTATGGGCACCTCAATCGATCTTGTCTCTCATAGTTATCTCGAGATAATTTGGTGGAA
Organism: Sequoiadendron giganteum; assembly: GCA_007115665.2. Lineage (NCBI taxonomy): Eukaryota > Viridiplantae > Streptophyta > Pinopsida > Cupressales > Cupressaceae > Sequoiadendron > Sequoiadendron giganteum. The sequence continues at coordinate 378,038,760 of CM021100.1, read as the reverse complement.
CATCTTCCTAATATTCGACGATAGATATATGGTGTTTATTGAACTTTCCAAACAATAAAGTAGCATAGTAATCACTTTTTAGATAGAAAGACTTGGAGAGCCTCAATATTCCTATAGCTATTTCATACAAAATTTATGGACCAGTGAATACGACATCAATCACTAGTGTCAAGTATTTTCTTTTATTTATAGATGATTTAAATAGGAAAATGTGGGTGTATTTTCTAAAAGAAAAATCAAATGTGTTTAATGAATTCCAAAATTTTAAAGCATTACTAGAGAAAGATTCAGGATGTGGCATCATAAATCTTATCTCTAATAATGGAGGTGAACTGGGTATGTGGAGGATCATCATGGAAAAAACAAGCCCTTAAGTGGCAATAAAAAGACAAAAAATCAGAGTTGGATAACTTGACATAAAAATTTGAATAAGTTATCTATATTATTTCAAAATAAATTAAAAATAGAATTTGTAGAAAATTTAATGTAGTTTCTAAAATACTAGACCTTTTTTTTTTTTTAAACTATTCGGTGAAAATTTGAAATTTCAATGGAGTATTATTTAAATTTCAGGGTAAAAATAAGAAGTAGGTGTCTGTCTAACCACCCTAACCACAATAAATTGATAATATTCTTTTATAATATTTTATATATAAGTAGAGGACTCATGTACCGATGTGATGCATAATTTTTTATAATTTTTTTCCAAGTAAATAATTAATTATGATTTTTCGGTTACAACTATTAAAAAATATAAAAAGTTGTTTGTCTAACCACCTTAACTTGGTCAAAAATTCATGAAATTCATTTTTTTCTTTTAATCCTATAGTATGCAAAGCATAGAATGTGACGCATGTTTTCGATTCAAAAAATGTGATACCGTTTGAAAGTTATAAATGTTTTTCAATCAGCTTATCAATCAGGACTTTATTCGTAATTCTAATAGAAAATGAATAATAAATATTTATTAAATTAAAAGTAAAGCATAATTTATATTGGTGGAAATCTGATAATCTCCTCTAAAAACCCTTTTCATTTCATCAATTTTGGGTAAAAAATAAAGTCGTCAGCTACATGGGCCATCATATGGCTTACATATCGCCACTTTTTGGCCCATCATGATCCTGCACATACCCAACTATGTTTAAACAAGTTCAATAAATTTTGTGCTAAACATGAAATCAAGAAGCAATACACTACACCCTATACTCCATAGAAAAATGGAGAAGTTGAGAGAAGGAACAGTACAATTACAAACATGTCCCAATGTATGATGGAGAACATGAGTATTCCCAAGAATTTTTGGGTTGAGGTAGTTTACATTGCAATATATCTACTCAACAAGTCTATGACACAAGTATTGAAGGAGAAGACCCCAAAGGAAGCTTGTTCTGGGAGGAAACCTAAAATTAGGAATCTTAAGGTCTTTGGTTCTCTAGCATATATTTGGATTCTAGATGAAAAAATAACTAAATTAGACCCTAGGAGTAAGAAATAAATGCTTATAGGATACAGTGATAATCATAAATTCTAATAGTTAATTGATGTGGACATTAACCGCTTGACTTTAAATAGAGATTTTGTAATTAATGAGGAAACTGGTCCCTTTCAACTCTCTCTAGATTTCAAGATTACTAAAGAACATGTTGTGGCTAATAATTCAGGTATTAAGCATCACCAAGCTTCACCTAAAGGGGGAAAAAAATTGAGCATGAGGAGTCTCCAAGGTATATAACAATACCAAAATTTCTGAAATTTCTTAATGATAACCTAGATCAGTATCCAAATGACAAAAAATGGAAGTCCAAGTCATCATGACAAAAATGATTTGTTAGAAGAGACTTCTAGAAAGACACCAAAGTGGTGGGAAAGAAAATCATTGAAGTCAAATCATTTGAGAGATGAGAAAAAGACATTTAACTTTTCTCTTATTGTCAATCTTCGAGGAGTTTATGAAACCCAAGAATTTGCAAAGGAAAAATGAAAATATGAATGGGAAAAGTCCATGAATACTGAACATAAGTGTCTTATGAAAAATAAGACTTGGGATCTTTTAGATCTTCCACTAGGGAAGAAACCCATTGGCTGCAAATGGGTGTATAAAGTCAAGTACAAAGTTGATGGTCCTCTTGACAAGTACAAAGCTCATTTGGTTGATAAAGGGTTCTCATACAGAGATGGAATTGACTATAAAAATATCATCACTCCTATAGCAAATATGAGCAAAATATGTTTTTAATTTTAGACATGGTAGCTCAATTTGGTTGGAAAGTCCTTCAAATGGACATAAAAAAAATTCCTCAATGGTGACTTGGAGGAAGAATTGTACATGTCTCAGCCTCAGAGATTTCATGTTGTGATAAAGGAGAATCAAGTAGAAGATTGAACCAATCTCTATATGGCCTAAAGTAGGAACCAAGGACATGGTACATTAAAAATGACAGTTACTTGGTTGAACAAGGATTCCAATAGAGTACTTTGGATCCAAATTTGTATGTCAAAAGAGTAGGCAATGAGAGTACTTTGGATCCAAATTTGTATGTCAAAAGAGTAGGCAATGAGATCATTCTATTGGTCATCTGTGTAGATGATATCATTATTACATGTAATGAGGCACATTTGATTGAACAAATTAAATATAATTTAAGTAAATCTTTTGACATGATTGATTTATGTCTCCTACATTACTATCTGGGTGTAGAAGTTTGGAAAATAGGTGGTGATATTTTAATTTCTCAATATAAATATGTCACTTGAGCTTTCTTGAAAATTTTAGAATGACATTACAAAATATTGTCTACACCTATGGAGAAAGGGTTGAATCTTTCAACCAAAAAAAAACTCAAAGATAATAAATGATTCAACATTCAAGAAACTAGTGGGAAGCCTTATATACCTTACATCTACTAGACCTGATTTGAACTTTGTTGTGAGTTTCATCTCCAAATTCATGATAGGCCCAAAGACTAAACATTGGGTTGTAATGAAGAGAGTGTTGAGATATGTGAAAGGGGAACTTGACTTTTTTATTTTGTATAGTAGAAGAAAATATCATAGGCTAGTTGAGTTCACAAATTTAAATAAATGTTGGGTTTTTCTGATGATATAAAATCCACTTCTAGATATGTTTTCAGCCTTGGCATGGGTGCAATTGTAAGGACCAATAAAAAATAGTAGACAATATCCCTTTCCTTAATAGAATAAAAGTATTGAGGAACAATTTAAAAGTAGCATATGAGGAAATATGGCTTCGAAGGATGATTTCAAACATGCAAACTTCTCAAGCAAGGCCTTCAACCTTGTTTTGTGACAATCAAGGGATGTTAAAGCTTTCCAAGAACCCAACCTTCCATAATCATACCAAACATGTGGAGCTTCATTATCATTTCATTAGGAAAATTGTAGAACATGGATTGGTGATGTTGCAGTATTGTCCTTCTGAGGATCAAATTGCAAACATTCTTACCAAGTTTTTGGGTCTTAAAAAATTTAGAAAATATCATGATAATTTTGGTGTAGTTATTAGATTGGCCATTAAGGGAGGGTATTAAAGTATTATTGTAGTATTTATTATATAATTGTCAATTATTTTTTGGGATCTAGACTTTAGATTTATATTTTATTATGGGTATGTGCAGGATCATGATGGGCCAAAAAGTGGCGATATGTAAGCCATATGATGGTCCATGTGGCTGATGAATTTTTTTTTACCCAAAATTGATGAAACAAAAAGGGTTTTTAGAGGAGATTCTCAAATTTCCACCAATATAAATTATGCTTTACTTTGAATTTAATAAATAATTATTATTCATTTCCTATTAGAATTACGAATAAAGTCCTGATTGATAGGTTGATTGAAAAACATCTATAACTTTCCAATGGTATCACATTTTTTGAATCTGAAACATGCGTCACATTCTATGTTTTGAATACTATAGGATTAAAAAATAAAAAATTTAATTTCATGAATTTTTGACTAAGTTAAGGTGGTTAGACAAACAAGTTTTTATAAAAAAATATGCATCACATCGGGACATGAGTCCTCTACTTATATCTAAAATCTTATAAAAAAAATTATCATTTTATTGTGGTTAGGGTGGTCAGAGAGACACCTACTTCTTATTTTTACCCTGGAATTTAAATACTATTGCATTATAATTTCAAATCTTCACCAAAAAGATTTTTTTTTTAAAATAAAGGTCTAGTATTTTAGAAACTACATTCAATTTTCTACAGATTCTATTTTTACATTTTTTTAAAATAATATAGATAACTTATTCAAATTTTTACGTCAAGTTGTCTTACTCTGATTTTTTGTCTTTTTATTGCCACTTAAGGGCCTGTTTTTTCTATGATGATCCTGCACATACCCTTCTTTTATTTTGGTTATTATCCTTTTTCTTTCTTAGTTGACACTCTTATTCTTTATGGATAAATCTATTGTAACTCTTATTTAAGGATTCCTTCACTCCTTCATAATTATCAAATATCTTGGTTTTCATTATGTGTTGATTTTTGATATAAAATCTCTTAACAACCCCAAACATTTTTCATTTTCCTTGTCCTTGTAGAACATTTTTAATTTTCCTTGTTTTGTTATAAAATTTAAACATTTACATGTGATTTCCATTAGCATCTTGACTAGTGGCTTCCTCCTTCAACTTTATCCAAGAGTCCAGTCACATCTTTGATAACACCTTGGTGATTTTATAGGTTTTTTACTTCATTTTTTTTGTTCTTATTCCATCACGAAGTGGCCTATATCCCCTATTTTTACATGAATATAGTTTTGAATATGTTGTGTACATAAGTTTAAATGTTACCTTAAAAAATAATCAATTTGAGTCATGGTTGTATACTTTCCATGAATGTTTCTTATATTTTAGGAAAGGAATAATAGTATCTACTATTACTTGAGGAATGTGAGGATTAATTATTATTCTTATGTAATTTCCTTATTTCTTTCACCCTTTTTCAACTCCTTTCACTACCTCCAACCCTTCACTCAGGTTGTTTTTTCTCAATCTATCATTGTATATCAAGTTCCCTAGTTTTTATTCTACTTCTAGCTCTATTCACCTAGACATTAAATGAGTTTTCCTATCATGTATCTCTCCTTATACACTATTAATGTCATTTTCCATTTTCATTATCAACCTTTTTAATATTCTTTTTACTTTTCTTTTTCCTCCTTAATTGTCTAAGGGAGAGAATTGATTCCTAGTGTGGTACACTTTCCTCAACTATGATACAATAATTCTTATTTTATATATCTTATATCTATTTTATAATGTACATCTTACATACCCTCTTTTCCCATTATCCCCCCTAGTAAGGTTTCAAGCTTACATCATTTACATAGCCCTTCATCAATTCACTATTTAGAGTAACCTTTTTACCTTTGGCTTCTAGATAGGATGAATACAATATGTTCTTAACTAGTGCCTTGACTTTAATTTTCTTAGCTTTTTGAATTTTTTATCATATAAAAATAATTCTACCTCATTCTAATTACTTTTTTCTTACAATTTTAATCATCTCATATTTTTATCCTTTTATCTTGGGTTCAATTATATGATATAAATATCCTTTTCTCATCAATTTTATCTTATTCTATCGCTTTTCCTTAATATTAAAACTAGCACTTGCACCTCAATAAGGTGCAATACTTAAGCTGATAGGTTGAGCCCACATTATTTACGGTCGTGAAAAGCAGTGGGCGTGAAGAAAGCAGTGATATATCTCACCTATCCCTCTCTACCTCTCTGTCCCTCCCCACCCCTTCTCTCTCCCTCTTGCTCTCTCTTCCCTCTCTATTTCTCTCTATATCACATTTCTCTCTCTACCTATCCCTCCCTCCATCCCACCTATTTCTCTCTCACTTTCTCCTTCCCTCTCTACTTCTCTCCCTCTCTCACTTATTCCTCTCTACCTCTCTCTCCTTCCCCCTCTAATTCTCTATAACAACCCTATCCCTCTCTACCTCTCCCTCCCTCCCTCTCTCTCTCTTGCTCTCTCTAGCTCTCACTTGCCTTCTCTATTTCTTTCTATCCCACCTCTCTCTCCCTCCCTATCTCTATCTCACTTATCCCTCTCTACCTCCCTCTGTCGCTTTACCCTCCTCTCTCTCTCTCTCTTTCTCTATCCTTCCCTCTCTACTTCTTTTCCCTCTTGTCTCTCTTTCTTTCTCTATCATTCCCTCTCTATGTCTTTTCCCTCCTCTCTCTCTCTATGCTTCCCTCTCTACTTTTTTACCCTCCTCTCCAATTCATTCCAAAAACAACACTTCCTATACAACTTTAGTTTTTCATTTTTCTATTTGTTTATTGTTTGGCTTTTATAACACAACAAATTTTAATTTTATTAAAAAATTATTAATTTATTTTATTGATTTTATTTAAAGAATATTTTTTATTTTATTTATTACATAAATTATCATATAAATTATTTTATTTTATTTTATTTATTATATAATTTTTATTTTATTTTATTTATTACATAGATTATTATCATATAATTTATTATATAAATAAATTATTATTTAAATTATTTTATTTTATTTTATTTATTATATAAATCACTATTTTATTTATTTATTACATAAATTATTATTTATTTTATTTATTAGATAAATTATTATTTATTTTATTTATTAGATAAATTATTTTATTTTATTTTATTTATTATATAAACTATTTATATTTATATTTATTTGTTTTTATTTATTGTTTTTTCTACTTAATTTTTTTAGGGATAGTAATAAAACATACTAATAACAATATTTTTACCATTTATAATATTTTCTCTTTTTCTTTTTATTTAGTAAATGTCTACAATTTATTATACATTTTTTCATTTTAATGATAGATCATAAATATTACTGAAAATGATCAAAATATTGATGCAAAAAACTTACATATAATTATATTTTTTTTTATTCACTAATATAAATTAGAAATATTATATCTCTTAGCCATCAAAACAAATTGAAAGTAATTTCCATTATTTAAACATAAAAATACATCAAAATATTACTTGAAAGAAGTATTTTGCATAAAAAATAAATTTTTATTTAAAATAAACATTTACTTTTAAAATATAAAGATATCCAAATTTAAAAATATATATTAATATAAAATTATTAAAAATTATAATATTTAAAAAATTATAAAAATCATATATAAATATAAAATTATTATAAAATAACTTTTTAAAATAAAAATAATAGAAACTTATGTCTCTAAACATTTTTTATTTATTTAAATAGATATAATCATAGTAATGTGTCATTTTAAAGTAACTTAAACTCGCGTTCACCTTTCACGTGTTTTAGAAGTAAAAAATAAAAATTACATATACGTTTCCATTTTTTAGAGAGATCCCAAAAAGTGAAAGGGTTTCGAAAATAAGCTACATAAATATTAAACCACAGTCATTAATTATGCCAGCTGACATCAGATTTGAGATTTGGGGTTCTCGTCGGTGTCAGACTGCGGTGGGCTCTCCCCACGTAAATAGTCTATCGGCTAATAAACTTAATTATGCCTTAATTTAGTGTTGTGATATATATTTTGCATAGTCACATTACGTTTAGGGCCCTATTAATTAAAATGGACTTACTTGTGCCATATTTTTAGTTTTGTAAAGTGTAGCTCTTTACACTTTCACACTTATTTATGGTGTTCCCTTAATTAATTGAGGTTAATATGTCTTAATTGGCCCCTTTAATTCAAATCCAAGCCTAATTAATCACATTTTTTGAAGAGAAACCTGGCATTCATTAATTCCATAACATAACACTTATCATTGAGCAATGTGTGTCCTAGGTTTGTTTTTGGTGGTATTTTAATGATTTCAAATCCATATTCACATGTCAGCTTGTGTACTTTGAATTTTGGGAAATTAATGTTGCATACCTATAAATGTAAGGTCTCTTCACTATGTTTCACCTAGCAATTTATCTTAGCAATTTTCATGAGATTAATAGTACTTTCACAAGAGCATTTCAAGGAATTCAAGAGTAGATTTAGTGAATAATTATTGCAGCAATCAATATCCAATTGTCATATCAAAGTCTTCTTGCATCATGCATGTTATTGGAGCTAATATGTTGATGTAGAGTTCATGATCCATTCAAGCATTCAAGGCATTGTTTCAAATCAAGTTTCAAAGTCAAGATCCACATCCATTGAAGCAATTTAATGAAAGTTGCAGATCTACATTCTAAGGTTTATTCAAGGGTTTGGTGAGTTGTGACATTGTTTTGTTCATTCATCATTCCTTTCATGTTATTTCATTTCATTTCAAGGTTTAATTTCCAAAATGGAGTTTGACCAAGGAAAAAACCCATTCACCATAAACAAAAAAATCATGTTGATTTTTGTTTGCAAATTTAGTGGAAGAAATCTTGAAGATCTCTTGAAGAGAAAAATTGGAGAACTTGTCAAAGTTGCAAACGTTGTCAACAAAGTTGTCATCTCACAGAAACTCAATTACATAATTTATTTTTGACACTCCAAACCTGAAACCTGGGAAAAATAAGAGATTCATATCAATAGAAAAGGCTCCCAAAATCTATAGAAAAAACCTAAACCAGGACCTATTCACCCCTGGGCAAATGAGTCCTAAGTCAACCTCAGAAAAGTACTTTTTGTGACTAATACACATCATCTTACCTCTCTCTATTCTGCAATATGATTTCTAGTTCCATCAGTATTGAGCTTAATATATTATATCCAAGTTTTAGATCAAGCATTTTGGGTTTTGATTTTCTATTTTTAATCTTTCTCCCCAAAGTGTTGTTTAATTAGAACCCCATCCTTACAAAAAAAGGAAATACCTAGATTCACTTTGACTTTATTCACCTCAAGGTTGTTAGCCATTTCATTGTGTGGATCTCATTTCCTAATGAAGTAAAGGAAAATAGATCTATCTACTATCATTTTGGTGAACCCCCCTTTATTTTTCAACCTAACCCCTATTTTTCTTTGTTTCATTCTGGTGAACCTGACTTTTGATCATTGCATTTTTTTTATTCTAGAGTCCACTTTCACCCTAGATTTATATTTTGTAGTTTTTCAAGTATAAAAAATGTATCTCTTTAAATTTTCACACTTATTTGGGCGCTTCCTGCTAAAACTGGGCTTCTTTGTACCTTATTTGATCCTATTTTGCATCCACAAGACTTATTTAATGCTTCTTTCTAAGGATAATCCTAACACTTATCTAATAACCAATCATAATTCATGATTTTGGGTTGTGTGTTCTAGATTTAGTGATTTGGGACTCCTACACCACCTTGGGTGTATGGGTCCCACCTAAGTCTCAGGGCCTAATCCTGAATTTTTCATAGAACCTGACATTTCTTGAAATTTGTGTCCCAAGCTTAGGCTATTGAGAATTCAATTCTTAGCAAGATTTTATTCTCTTAGATCTAATGCCAAATTGTAGTGTTGTAAGATTGAAGAAAGTTGTCAAAGTTTTCAAGAAGTTGTCATCTTCACAAAAACTCACCTACAAGCCAGAATTCAAACTTACAAACTCAGAGATCGAATAGCAGAGAAGCTATGGAAGATCACTAAAGGATACTAGAGTTTCAAAAAAACCCTGATACTGGGACTAAATCATGACCTTTGGTGTATGAGTCCTAGTATACCACTTTTTAGTCATTTTCTGTATATCCTAGTTTACCAATTACAGATTTTGGATTCAGCTAGAAACCCCAAACTGGGACTAAGTCACCCAATCTAGCATATGAGCCATTCACATCAAAAGTTAGAATCCCAGGGTTGCAGACCTTGTTTTGAGATATTCATTTTTCCAGATGCACCTTTGTTCATTCTTAGTTTATTATTTTGATTACAAGTTTCATTTCCTAGTTCACATAGCTAGATTTGCATATTGCAGTCATTTCCTTCTTTCTAAGAATTTTCTTACTGTTGAACCCCCTTTTAATCACACCTAAGGAGCCCCTTGTAGCCCTTCCCTCAATTGAATCTCTTAGTTGAGGGGTCTTGGTTTCCTTTAATGAACTAGAGTGAAATAGGCCCTTATCCCCTGTGTTCCATCTCCTCAAAGGTGGATCACCCTATTTCCTTTGTTTCACATTCATTTGAATTTCATTGCATTGAATTGAATCTCATTTAGGGTTGTTTAGCTTTCATTATTTTTCATTTCACTTAAGGTTTTAGGATTGCATCTTTGCATTCTTGAAATCTAAAAAATACAAAGAAATTAGTAGTTTTTCAAATCATTTACATAGCATTGCATCATCATTCATTTACATTTGAAAATTGAAACAAAATTTCACATCAAATTAGGTCTCCTAGTTTGTCATTTAGTCATATTTTGCATTTGCATTCAACCTTCATTTCACAGAAAATTCAAATTGTAACTTACTGCTTTAGATCATAATCTGGAAACCACTGGAATCAACTCGAAAATCTACAAAAAACATTTTTAAGAACCCTAAGCTAGGACATATTCACCCATGGGAAAATGATTCCCTGATCAGGGTCATTTCTTGATTTTCTAGGCATTAAAACATTTGTTTATGCATTCTATTTTGCTATTTTTTAGTATTTTGTTTCAGTTTACATAATTTTTTTTAAGTGGAATCGGTCTTATTTAGCTTTATTTGTTAAATTTAGTGCATTGTTTGATTTCAAAATTGCATTTACAAGACATCATTTTCATGTTTTTTCATAGAGTAATCAAAAAATTATCTTGTTTGAAATCTGAAAATTGCATTTACATACTTGCATTACACTTTACATTCTAGGTTACTTCATTGCATTACACCTTCTTTTCATTTTGGGTGTGTAGCGATTTTGTGAAACCTGTATGAGCTTTACAACTTGTAATCTTATTATCAATACTATTGTGAGACATAGTTCAAGACTCATATCATCCCATGATGCACCATTCACCGTGGATCTTGGGTTCTCCAACTCTTTCACTAATAGTGTTGATAATCAACCCTCTATGGATCATAGTCTTCATACCTCATTTCCAATGACTTTCCTACCCACAACTAATGTGCATGATGTTGTTAGTGTCCTGCAAGAGAGTTTAAGAATGATAAATGAAGAATTAAAAAGTTTGCAATACTTTGTGAGAACTAAACCTATTGTTGCTAATGCCATTCCTCTCATAGGGAACATATGAAGAATGCTTGAGTATGAATAAGGAATAGAATTTATATGCACCTTGGTCCATCTCATTAATAATAATTTGTCTCCTCCTCAACCATCTTTCAATACATGTCCCTCACATAAGAGAAAATAAAACACAAATTCTTATCACTTTGATACTCCTAACACATCCTTTTCTAAAAAAGGAAAGGAATTGTAGTTAGAAGATGAAATTGATGACCAAACAATTATCAAACCAAAGAAGAAGTCAAAACTTCATGCACATCAAAAATTTCAGCTACAAGAGATATGTGATTGTCCTAAATCCTTTGATGACCTATTAAAGATATCCAAGACTAAGAAAGAATTTTACACTCTTTTACATTGGGGATTAATCAACTTACCATCTAAACGTGAAAATCTAACTGAAAATCAAAATTATCAAAATAGACAATATTGTGCATATCATAGATTCTTTGGACATCACACTAATAATCATCATCCCTTAAAGAGGTTATTGAATAAATTTAGATCCCCTAGGGATCCATCTTGACTAAAATCATACGCTTTTCTCCTTTCCTTGTAATAATTGTGGGATCATAGCATGCTCACTATTACATGTTTAACATTCATTGAAAAACATTTTCTTTATTGCACAGAGCTCATTCTCATCACCTATCTCAGCTCATATGTGTCCTACACTTAGTAGGGGCAAGGGGTTAGATAGCCTTGTCCTAGTTTCAGCACTTGATGTTGTCCCTTTAGCTAGTTGTCCACCTTTTGTATATACTGATCAAGATTGGGATGTGGACAACTTGCTATAGGTTGACTCAAATGTGCCTTACTAGTCTTTTGCTTTATTTTATTTTGCATGTTTCTTTGTGTGATTGCATGTGCATAATGTGATTCCATGTACTGTTTGTTTGATGTATCTCTCTCTTAATGTGCATTCCTCTATTTATATCTACATTCTTCTATATGGCGTAAACATTTTTATTTTCTTTTCTCCTATTTTTTCCTTTTGGGGATGACACAAGGCATCGAGACATTTAGGTCTCTTCCATGTTGACCCAAAAAAAAAATCTTTATTTTCGCTCTCTATGTGTCATTCTTCCTATTTTGAGATTATTTAGGGAATGATGATCTGTATACATGTAAAATTGGCATGACACATATCACACAACCTTGATCAGAATCAAACTACATTGAATGGCATCAAACAACATTGAACGACATCAAAAAACATTGAACAATAGCGAACAACCTCAAACAATGTCGAACGATATGGAAAATCATCTCACATCATCTCGGAATGACTTGGAATCATCCCGTAACACTTTAGAATGACTCAGAATCATCCTGTAACACTTCAAAATGACTCAGAATCATCTTGTAACACTTTAGAATGACTCATAATCATTTTATAACACTTTAAAATGACTCAGAATCATCTTGTAACACTTCGAAATGACTCATAATCATCTCCTAACACTTTGGAATGACTCGAGGTCATCCTATAACACTTTGGAATGAGTCAGAATCATCATGTAACACTTTGGAAAGACTCAGAATCATCCCATAACACTTTGGAATGACTCATAATCATCCCATAACACTTCGTAATGACTCAAAATCATCCTGTAACACCTCATAATAACTTGAAATCATTCATAATGTATCGATTCATCTCGTAATCACCCTGAAATAGTTTAGAATCATCTCATAATGTCTCGGATCATCTCACATCATCTCGGAATCATCCCGAAATGCTCGAAATCATACCACAACGTTCCCACATCACACCACATTGCATCACATCAAAACAATGTCAAAAACCTAAATTCCACTATTAATTGAGTCATACATTATTTGATTAATTCACTTTTTCATCATTTTGGACGAATTTAATAAATTTCATTTATTTAATAAAACACTAAAAACCCTAATTCCTCTATTAATTAAATAAAACAACATTATTTAATTAATTCATGTTTCATCATTTCGACCAATTAAATAAATCTCATTTATTTAATAAAGTCCTAATCCCACCATATTTCGTTTTCATTGATTAAATAATGCCAATTATTTAATTACGTAGCTAAAACACCTTATTCCCCTCAATGGATTAAATTATTAAATAATAACTTAATTACAACACTTTCCCTCCAAAAATTTGAATTAAATCAAACTATTCAAAACAATTGTAAAAAAAAAAATCAAACTAATGCAACTTTGTATGCAAAATTCAAACTTGATTTGCACATTCAAACTCCAAAAAGGAATTAATTAATTAAATCAATTAATTCATATTCCTCACCCACTTTTTGATTGAGAAAATTACAATTATTGACTAAGAAATCTAATTTGTTAACTAATCAATCTATTATGTTAACTAAACAATCTATTCACTTAACTAAAACATCACATTCCTAACTAAGCCATCACAAAGTTGACTGATCACTCTATTTTGTTAATTGATCAATCAAATTCCTAACTATCCAATCTATTTCCCAATCACACACATTTTTGAATCAACTTTGCACAATTATCTCATGTCTAAATCCTTTCAACACACTTCGACCGTTGATCTGGATATTCTTCAAAACAATCTTGATCGTCCATTTCAAATCTCATTTTCTATATAAAAAAATCCTTTCCTCACAAATAAGGATCGTAGAATTAACATACATTGAGAAACGAAGTGTTGTTAAGATCATCCTTGAGAGGGCTTCATCCATTGTCTTTGATCAACCAAACACAACAAGCATTCATCCACACTTTGCACACAAACTTTGGAGGCTTCGTTGTGATAAGAACAATCCAACATCAAGTGAATACACTTCGCTACGGGATGGTAAAAGCTATATTTTGTTCTCATTTGGTAATTAGTAGGTTCATTATCATGCTTGCAATAGAATAGTTTCAATTTCGTATGTGTAGGAGTTTCTAGATTTTATATTTAAGCTTTTTGGTTGTAGATTAGATTTCTTCGTCAAATTGCTCTAATTTCCCTCTTGGATCATTAATCTAACATCTGAATCCCCCCTCACACATTTTGGAATGACCGGTGGGACCCTTGTCCCCTCTAACATTCGTTTGAGCCATTTTTGAAGTTGGAGGTCCCAAAAAATGCTTTTGTCACAATTTTCACATGCTCGTCCTGAAGACCTGAGCATCTATCTGGAAAGTCTGAGAATTTTCCTGTCAGTAAAACTACGCATTTTTCATGGGAATGGTGCATTTGTCTAAAACTAGTGCATTTGTAATTTCTTAAGTTAGCATTTGTCTGACAAGGTTTTTAGCATTTGTTTCTAAAACTATGAAATTGTCTGAAACCTATGCATTAGTATTTTTATTTTTTGAGCAATTGTTCTAACGGACAAATGCACCAATCTTGCACTCTTGTAATAGGTTTTCACTAATAGGTGTTTTTTTTTTGGATGTGTAGGCAGGAATTAATAGATTTGATGCAGGGTTACAACAACTTTAACATGTTTATTGTACGGAAGATGACCGGTCCCAGTTGTTGAAATACTTTTTAATTAAACTTAGGAATTTTTATTTTACTGCTTTAAAAATGAACAACAAACTCACACTTTAATTTTGGTTTTGTTAAAAAGAACAAATTTAAATCTTTTTTAACTTAGGAATTTTCATTTTAGTGCTCTAAAAATGAACAACAACAAACTCACACTTGATTTCAGTGTTGATAAAATGAACAAATTTTGAGCTTTTTAACTTAGGAACTTTTCATTTGGTTCTCTAAAAAAGAACAAAAACACTTCAGTTTTGGGCTCTAAAAATGAAAGCATTTAATGTTTTCACAAGTAGGAACTTTTAATTTTAGTGCATAAAAAGAGAGAAATATTTTTTTCATTTTTTTGACACACGCACGTTTTTACATTTGTTGACCAAGAGAGGACAAGGATTTCCTTTCTTAGAAACACCTCTATTGGAGCTCCTAAAAATGAACAAATTTTTCTTTATGATATTTCACCATTGCTATCTTAATTGTGTGATGTCTTGAACATTTCATATTGGTGCAAGTTAAAAAGAACTTTTTTTTGTATATTTCGAAACTATGGCTTGGGTGTTTTGATTTCACAACCGACATTATAGACATGAAGGTCACATAATTCCATGCTTGACGAGTTAGTCCAAGTGCTGTCTTATCACTTGACATACTTCAAAACACAGAGAAAATTTTGAAAAAGAGTTGTTCACAAGATCATTGTTTGAACCAAAATAATTGGAAAGACAGAAGGTCAAATAGTCCCACATCCATTATTTCCATCCTACCTATTTGAAATCAAATTCAAAAAAATCATTGAGGTCATTCCTCCACTCAAGACGTCCATGATATTAACAATTACTTGGGACTCAGATAGTATAGGTAGACTTTCCCGCAACATATCCTTTGAATAAGGAAGTGGAATATAGACCTTAGTTCTTCAACATTTTGATTCCCAAAGAAGTATTGTCATCCAAAATAGCACTCAAACCCTAGGGTCTTGAGCTTCATAGCAACCATCCCATAACACCACCAAAATTTATAACCATTTGGTGACCAACTGCCCCAGTTCAACAACCAGATCTTGTAGCACCAATCCTTCAACCTAGTCTAACATATATCAAAGGAGAACAAACAGACATCATAAGCAGCTTGAGAACCTTCATTTTTTTAAAGAACGAAACACCCTGCCAGTTTCTCACTACATCAATTGTCTTAGATCAAGAGGAAGAGGAAGTTGACATAATAGTAGAGAGACCCATATTACCACCACCTGTGTGGTAATAATTATCCATTCATGATCTTGTGCAAGGTCAAGATCCGCAAGATAAAGACCATAGGTCATCATTTCAGACTCAGGCATCTAAGTCCAAAATCTCTCAAGAAACACCTTTAGGCACTTCACGAAACTAGAACTAGGTTTGTATCTAACTTCTACAAAAAACCTTTCAGGAACAATCCGAACAAGTGTATTCCTTCTACTATTGTTAGAATCTGGATATGTTCCAATAGTTCCAGTATCTTACATAATCTGTAAGGAAACATTAGGTTTTAGAAATTGTGTCAACTAGTTTGTCCCTTCATGATCTCACGCAAGGTCAAGATCCCTAAGGTAAAATCCATAGGTTGTAGACTTAGACATCTAAGTCCAAAGGCTCTCTCCAGAAACACCTCTTAGTGCTACATAAAAATAGAAACAAATTGGTTGAAAACTTCTATACATGTGCTTCCAAGGACAATCTATAGTTATATATGTTCTTCTTTGGTCAAAATCATGGTCTTTTCCATGATACTGAACTTATCTAGAGGAAAGAACTAGATTTACACCACTTTTAGGACAACATTAGGTCTTTAGAAATTGAGTCAACTAGAGAGTACACCACTTTTCCATAGGAGACCCAACTTTTTTATGACAACAACAAGATCATATCATAGGAATAAAATGGAAGCCAACAAGAACAACAGTATCCCACCAAAAACCACCACAAATGACAAAAGTGGCCCATGAGGATATAAACCAAGTGACCTTTTGATAGGGTATTGAATATCAAAACATCCCCAAACCATGTCGATATATTACCCAAATCATTATTATCAACGATCACAATATCAAATAGGGCAATAACATCAAGGGCTTCAAAATCCCCATCAAGGAATAAATCCAGAACATCAAATTGCTCTAGATAAAATGGAGAGAGATCTTGAGGAAATTAAACAAATACGAAATCTGGCATATCGTCAATGTCATGCGCAAAGTCAAAACATAACATATCAACATCTTGGAAATCCTCAAAATCCACATCAACAACACTTCCAATATCAGCAATATCAAGGAGTCTTGCAACACCAAGGTGTACCTCAAGTACAATATCAAAATGTACCTCAAGTGCAATATCAAAATTTACCTCAGTCATAATATTAAGAATTTTTGCAATGCCAAGGTGTAGCTCATTTAAAATATCGAAATTTACCTCAAATAGAGTATCAAGGAGTTTTGCAAAATCAAGAGCAAAATAATTAGGAAAAGCCACAAAAGAAATATTACCAATCAGGAAGGAAATTCACCCCTTTGGGAGAAACTTTAGAGGTAATCATGCACAAACTAGTACAATGAGAACTTATCAAAATCACGGATAGTCCAACTTATGGTGAACCAAGATTTAAATTCCCTTGGCATAACCCATACGAACAATGTGAGTTCCACAAAATCAAGGGTCGCCCAATGAACAGATGTGCTAAACTCAAAAATCTCATCCAAGACCTTATTGATCAAGGAGAAATAGCTATTGAAGATGACATTCAGGGTCCATCCACTAATGACAACAATGATAATTTCTCAACCTCAAAATTTGAAAGTAATGATCAAGATCTATCTATCACCGATCACATTGACAATGTTTCTACATCATCCAGTGAGCAAGAGGACATACATCAAGAATTTAATCCCAAGCATGATCAAAATCAATCACCCAAGTCTAGAAATGATTTAGTCCAAGATATATTGATACCATCCAACCTCATGGAATTACATATTGATGATCA
Organism: Sequoiadendron giganteum; assembly: GCA_007115665.2. Lineage (NCBI taxonomy): Eukaryota > Viridiplantae > Streptophyta > Pinopsida > Cupressales > Cupressaceae > Sequoiadendron > Sequoiadendron giganteum. Next base: position 378,021,075 of record CM021100.1, on the reverse strand, counting down.
AGAGACTCTTAATCCAACGCTTATACCCAATGCAGAACATCTAAGCCAAGAGTCATTACCCATATGTCCAATTTTTGAGGAAATCCAAGGATCCTTTATAAGAAATCCCTTCTTTGAAATTAATCCATGTCAAGAATTTTATCTAAAGCTTGTCAAAGATGATACCACACAAAATCAAGATCAAGAATCCCTATCATCAAAATACTACAATGACTTGGCAGATATCTTCCAATATATCCCATGTTTTCCAAAAGAAGAACAAATCCATATACCGAGCACACATACATCTGCCCATGATATGCTTACTCCTAATGGACATGTAGATGATCTTCATTCAAGACAACAGTCTTGTACTCTTGAAATCATTACCAAGGAACAAGAGTCTCCTACTCTTAACATATGTACAAAAGATCAAAACATAGCAGAAGCTAGAGACATGAGAAAGGGATCATGAAATACATAAGTTGTGAATCAGAAAAACCATTGTCAAAGTAGGAGCATATTTTTTAAAGGCTTCTCAAAGCCTACTTGACTACTCTTCCTCCTCCAACATGAAATAAATTTTATAGCAATCTCTTTTTGTGTATATCATCAAGTTCATGGCCATTCCACCAATGAATGTTAGGCCTTGAATAATAATATACAAAAATGTAATGATTCAAATTTTTGACATACCCCTTTGGTGGTGTTGTTTATATTACCCCCTAAGGTGTGGTTATCAATTGGTGGACTTTTTAGTCGAGAAGGAAGACCCAATGTTTTTTTCAATGAAAATTTGACTGAGGCCAAAATAAAATATTCATATATAATCAATAATTTTATGCAATAGTACAAGAACTAAATAAATAGAAGCATTATTTGTTACCTAAGGATTTTTTATTGTACATAGATCATGCATTTTAGTTTAAAAAGAGCCTAGGTAAGTTAGAAATATATGAAATTGGTAGAATTTCTATGGAGTTATTTTTTAAGCATAAAAGTGGTCAATCTAATAAGGTAGCATATGCACTTAATCTAGGAAAAATAATTGTTGAATGAATTGAAAGTTAATTTTTTTATATTTTATGTGATGAAATAACTATATCAAGATGACATATATTTTAAGGAAGCATTGGCGGAATGCAAGATTCTAGTGGATAAGGATAGAAGTTTGTGGCTGGAGTATTTTAGTTAGGAAGAATTATTGTTTAAACATAAAATAGCATGCATACCATAGAGTTCAATTAGATAAATATTAGTCAAAGAAAAGGATAGTGGAGGTTTGAGTGGACACTTTGGAATAGATAAAATATTGGCACAACTGAGTGAAAGGGTATTGTTTGCCTAGAATTAGTGTGGAGGTTTGAGTGGACACTTTGGAATAGATAAAATATTTGACACAAACAATATTAGCTATAAAATTGTACCATAGAAATACAAGAATATTGTTACATGCATTAGCCAAGTGGACCCATGTGTATCCATGATTCATTTCAAAGGAAAAGATCCCCAATGTGATTTTACCACTCGCCACACTTGTATATCAATCCTTGGGAATTCCACCTCATCTCAGTCAACCCCTATGAGCTCACAGTATAACATCCTTGATCACCTTGGTAATACCCGAACACAAATATCCATCCTAGATTATCTAAGGTCTTCCCCAGTCCATCAAGAAATTATCAAAAAATCTCTACAAGATACACTTGTAGCAAATGAAATTGACCCTACCCAATTCCAGGCTCTAGTAGTACACTTGGCATCTACCTATCAGCTAGGGTTTAGCCAAAATGATATGCCACTGATTGATCCATCTCACAATTGTGCCTTACACATTTAAGTCCTTGTCACTCAACATAAGGTATTAAAAAGGGTCTTTATAGATAATGGATTTTCCCTAAATATATGTACCTTAAATTTTATAAAATATGTAGGGTATACTCATGTAGACCCGAACAATCAAACCATCACAATCAAGGAGTATGAAAATGTAGAAAGAGGCTTAGAGGTTATTATTTTCCTTCCCATCTAGGTTTGTCTTGTCATGCATTATATTACTTGCCATGTCCTTGATCTGAACTTACCATATAACCTTATCCTTGGTCAACCATGGATTCATACCATGCAATCCATTCGTTCCAACACCATCAATTTTTGAAGTTCATGTATAATGGGGTTGAAGTTACCATCCATGCTAACCCCTAGCCTTTTGAGTATTTTTGTGCTCTTGAGGCCTCCTTCCCACACTCATGACATTATCCAGGAATAGAAGTGGGGACTCCTCAAACAACATCGTTCATTCCATCTTCCAATCCATCATCTAATGCATCCTCCACTACATCTTCCACATCTGAATCTACCATCACCAAAGTCCATATCATTGACAAAGGTTGCGGGCAGTATGAGATGTGTATTGCATTTAATGTGGAAAGAATGTCTCCATTGCCCCACACTTATGTCCTACCATCTCAATCTATACAAAATGAAGGATCAAAGGCCAAAACCATTAGTTCAAATAATGTGGGTTCTACAAAATTACAGTCTTTGGGAACATTATAATATCATATGGATGACGATATCAGTCAATGGGTATAGAGAGTAACTTGAACCCTTTCCTCCTCTTATTGAATACTTCCAAGAGGTTTATCCTTGTGCATCCAAGCTAGCAAAAAAATATAAATATCAAGGGGGAGAGCTTAGCATTGAAGAACATGGAATGAAGAAACCTATTGAAAGACTAGTGCATCCTAAACACTTTGGGCTAGGTAGTGTTAAGAAACAAAAGGGGTCCATGAAATATACTAGCACTTCAAATAAAACTAACTCAGAAGATGATTTTCTTAAGGACATACCCTAAGAAGAGGCTAGCATTTTTTTCTTACGATGAGGTGGATCTTCCATCTCTCTTTGATTCCATCTGTATCTTCTCTATTAGTCTTTCACTCTGTCACCCTATCCTCATTGATTGGGCCCTACAAGGGATTGCACCAATTGACATATTTCCTTCTGAGGAAGAATACATACACCTTATGGGACTGGGCAAAGATGAGCATCCTAACTAAAAAAATAAAAATAATAAAAACAAGAAAGAGTCATCCAGTGAAAACCTCCTTGAGACACTTTTTGATTCATCAAAAGTAAAAATAAAGGGTGTATCCACTAGTGAAAACCCTAACAAGGAACTAGATGATGAGGATGCTCATCTTCCCCTTATTGTAACTCACTTATCTGAATGGTCTTCAATCTTGATTGAAGAAAAATAAGAATTTTATCTAGGCACAAAAGAAACTAAAATCACTTATGTGGAAAAATCCTTGTCTGAAGAGGAGTATCTTGTCATTCTCAATCTATTGAAAGAAGGCATCATCAACTTTGCATGGTCTTATTCTGATATTCTAGGATTGTATCTCACTTTGGTCGTGGTCTATCTTGATGTGCATTGTGACACAAAGCTAGTCAAACAGAAACTTAGAAAGATGTATCCACAAGTGGCCTTGCTTGTTAAGATGGAACTAGAAAACAAATTGACAACTATATTTATTAGGTCGATTGATTACTCATATTGGATATCAAATATAGTACCTATGGAAAAGCCCAATGGGGGAATAAGAATCTTTATTGATTCCAAGGATCTCAACAAATCTTGTTTAAAATATGACTTCCCACTACCTAATATTTATATGTTGGTGGATCTTACAGTAGGACACGCCATGTTATCACTTATGGATGGCTTCTCAAGCTATAACTAGATTAAAATTGAACCTGAAGACCAACACAAAACTACTTTCACTTCCCCCTGGGGTAAATTTTGTTACAATGTTATTCCCTTTGGTCTTAATAATGTGAGGTAAACCTATCAATGTGCCATGGCAGTCATCTTCCATGATCTTATCCACATTATAATGGAAGACTATGTCAATAATCTACTAGGGAAGTCAAAAACTAAAGAAGACCACCCTACGATTTTGAGAAAGATTTTTAAGCGGTTGGAATAGTATAAGCTACACTTAAATCCAAAGAAGTGTGTTTTTGGCGTCACATCTAGAAAACTATTAGGATTCATTGTATCCAGAAGAGGTATCGAGTGGATCTAGAAAAATTTAAGGCTATAATGGAAATGCCCCACCCAAAAAATTGCAAACAGATGAGAAGCCTACAAGGAAAATTGTAGTCTATAAAATGTTTTTCATTACCCAACTTGTCGACTAATTCCAATCATTTAATCACCACTTATACAATGATATTAATTTTAAATGGGATCCGCAATGTAGAAAAGGATTTGATAAGATCAAAGAATATCTCACCAACTCACCAATCTTAATGCCACCCATTCTTGGCAAGCCACTACTGCTATACATTTCAGCCACTTTAGTTGCATTGGGGGAATTGTTGGCCCAACATGATGATTCTTCCAAAGAATGATCCATATACTACATCGATCATACACTCGTGGGCTATGATATTTGCTATTTCTCCATAAAGAAATCATTCCTAGCTATTGTTTTCAGTTCACAAAAGTTGCATTATTATATGCTTAGTCATCCAATCAAACTTATATCCATGGTTGACCCACTTAAGTATCTATTAACAAGAACTTCATTAACTGGTCACATGGCGAAGTGGGTTATGCTTCTCAGTGAGTTTGATATAGAATACGTGGACCGCAAGGTAATCAAAGGAAAATTTATAGTAGATCGGTTGGTTGATGCTCCTCTTATAGATGGAATAATTATTAATCCCAACATATGTCATCCCATACAATGAAATGGTGTGTGATATTGTAGGTCCCCAATCACCTTGGTACTGTAGACACCTAAAAATGACTTAGACCTGCAAGCAATATTTTACCACCTTTCGTCCTAGCATAATTATAACATTTTAATTATGTTCCTAACCCACATTCAACTATTAATTAAATAATCTATGATTATTTAATTAATTCATGATTTCTCATTCTTCATAATTATTAAGTAAATAAATCTTACTTATTTATTTAATAATGTCACTAATTGTCAAAGTCTTCTCTTAATTAAATAAAATCTTATTTATTTAATTAATCTTCATCATTAATGTCCTCCTGATTATTAAATTAATATATTTTAATATATTTATTTAATATGTCACTAATTCCTAAATCATCTCTTAATTAAATAAATTCATTTATTTATTTAATTAATTAACTACTTCTTCTAAATTAAATAATTATTTTAATTATTTAATTATGGCATGTGACACTTCTATATTTTTAAATAAAACAAATCATTTAAAAATATCTCACATACTTAACTGATTCTTCATTTAGTAATTATTTTCAAAAATCAATTACTAATTACCTCACAAAATCTTCTATTTTGAATTAATTTAATTCAAAAGGGAAATATTCTTCTACAAATCAAGTAATTTCTAAAATTACTGATTTTCTAAAATCTCATCCTCTTGTCTTCTGATTTTTACTAATTTCATCTCCATTGTCACATTCAGTCTTGATTTAATTCATTTATTTAAATCTTATTCACACCTATGGGTATTTTGCCCTAACCCTAATTGAGGTTGCCTTATCGAATCTTGACCTTTGATTCTAGGGTATTCCTCAAATCTCTCATCTTGTCCGTCCATTCAAGATTGCATTTTCTATAAAATGACAATCTTGATCTCATTTTCAGATCCATGATCATTTGTTTAGACTTTTATTATAGGCATTTCATTCTCACATTCTAGGCTTTTACTTTTTTTACTATTTGCATAATAGGAGTAATATTCTAGATTGCAATAGTTTAAATTTCAAATCCCTCAAAGGTATTGCTAAGGCTAGGCATTTTAGAGTTTGCTCACAAAGCTGAGGGCATTCATTTTTATCACTAGCAATCTCAAGAAGGTACAATGGAAGTGAAGCATGGAGGAGAGAAGACATGGGTGAGATCTGTCTAATTCATTTATTTTCTTATTATTCTCTATTGTATTCTATTGTTTGATTTATATTAACTTGCAGGTACAACTAATCACTTGTTGATGTTTGCAGGATAATATTTAGATCATTACATTGGTGAACCCGACCCACTAACACATTTTGCAAGTTTTCATACGGCTTCGGATTTTCTTTTGCAGGAACAGGTGTACGGAATGACACAGTGCCGCATTCGCATTCAAAAATGACGCAAGTGCTTTGTCAAGCCGCAATCGCTAGCTCTAGAGCTGCAATCGCCATTTTGCACTGCAATCGCCAGCTCTAGAGCCGCAATCGCCATTTTGCACTGCAATCATCAGCTCTAGAGCCGCAATCACCATATTGCACCGCAATCGCCATATTGCACCGCAATCGCCATATTGCACCGCAATCGCCATATTGCACCGCAATCGCCATATTGCACTGCAATCGCCAACTCCTGAGCCGCAATCGCCATATTGCACCGCAATCGCCAGATATTGAGCCATAATCGCCATATTACATCACAATCACCAGCTCTTGAGCTGCAATCACCATATCGAGCCGCATCTGCAATATCGCACCGCAAGTGACTGGTAATTTGCATTATTGAATTGTAATCTGGATCCGACGCATCCGTGGCTAGTTTTCTATTTTTATTTTTATTTATTTTTGGGATTAAAAAGAACCAACCCTAGGATAGACATCTAATTGGAAATCTATCAATCCTAGGATAAGAAATTTTAATTTGGAATTTACCAACTCTAGGATAGTCACCACATCTTAATTTTGGTTAAAAATGAATCCCATGCATGTTGTGAAGCAATATCTTCACTTAGTTTAGATAATCTTCATTTGGGCTTAAAATTGAACATCTTTTTGCTGTGTTTGTTGGGTAATAGGTATATGCTCTCCCCTTTACTGGGTGATCAAAAAACCAGACTTACCCATTTTAATTTTATGCACTTTCATGCTTTATTAAAACCTTTAGAAGGCCTGCCGTAGTGGGAAAAAGTACTCACCCTACGAGAACGACCTAAGTGGGAACAACCAAAGCCAAGTTTTCCAACCCACTATAATCAAAAGTGAATTCAGGGAAAGTCTGCAATTCGACGGCAGTGTGCAAAGATAACCATCCCCAAAACCTTTGTTCTAAAGGTTGTGAGGTCTCCTGAGGGAGTTTATCATTTTCCGCACCGAACGAAAACCTTGACTAAGAACCATAGTGTAGAAGCCAGCCAAGTCACTATCCAAACATTGTCTCAATCACGGTGCAAGGGGAGGGAAGAATCTCCCCCCAAGACACTCACCATATAATCACCACAGACTGTTTGCTCAAGGGATTCGGTATCCACTTCTGTCACCTTGAGTATGCACCTGGAAAAGACAAAAACACAGGCGCCCTCTAGGGGGTGACATGGCTGTGTGAGTCGACGTGATTTTAAGATGTGGGTTGTGATTGTTACGATGACCTTTTGACCATTAAGAGTGAGTCTGCTTGAACATACATTTAAGGTTTTAATATCTATGTCTTTCACAACTATTTTCAAAAAAACTTCAACAAACTGAACATCAAAAATCTAGGTCAAAAAACTTGTCAAAACGGAAAAATATTGTTCGGGTTTCTAAAAAAATTGACCTCTGCAACGCAATTGCTCTGATAAACCGCAAGCATCACCTTGTATGTCGCATTCGCTCTGATGAGTTGCAATTGAAACATACTGAGTCGCATTTGCGAGTGTCCCGCCGCATTTTCTATATTGAGTCGCATTTGCAAGTCCTAAAACCGCAATCGGTTGTCTACCACGCATTGGCCTTGTCAAACAACGCATTCGTCATACCGCACCGCATTTTCAATCTGAAATAATGCATTTTCCAATCTGCAAAACAAGTCAAAATCCTGTAACGCATCTGCTTTAGTGCACCACATTTGAGACCTTAAACGACGCATTTGCCTGTCAATTGGGAAAACATTAATTCTGTCAAAAACCAGAGGCCAAAATTTTTCAAACATTTTTTTTTCCCTGGTATCTTTTCCAAGAAGTCTCTATCTAAAACCAGCAAAGCACTCATCCAAGTCATCCATCTTTGCATTTTAGTCTTCATCTAGCTTGCAATTCGTCATCCTCATCTTCATAGGAAAAGTCTTAAGTCCTCAAATTTACACCTTTGGGATAGGCAAACTTTCCTTCCTTTGTCAAACCATTTGTCTCAAAAATACATTGTCATTGGACCAAGTCAAAACAAATCGATCCTAAGTCATTGTCCTTTTGGTGAGCTATTTCCAACTCATAAGTCTAGTGTGGAAGTCTCACCTTGTCATTTTATCATCTTTTCCTACAAATCAGTCCTTTGACAATCCAAATCGAGACATTTGGCTAGACTTTGAGTGGTTACAAAACCTTTCCTCAAAATCATTCGACATAAGGCATCCCCGTTTATCACTTTGCATTGTCCCTTTGCATAGTCTTAGTCTCATTTCATCTACCATCATGTCTTCAAGTCACGATGACATGCTTGCTAGTCAAATTGAATGCAAATTCAATAGTAAGGGTCAAGCACAACTTGTTAGGGACTTCAAAACGCTATACCTACAATGCAAGTCCAAACGCACCTCACCCTCTAGTCCTCCATCCATCCATCCCTCTTACCAATAGTCCAATAGCCCTAGTCCTCTATCCATCTACTATCAAGGGTCTCCTAACACCATCCATGGCACTGAGTCACAACAAACTTCCATTAGTCATACCCACCCTAACTTTGACAAGGGAAACCAACCCTCCATTAATCCATTCCAAGCCTCCACATCATATCTTACTCCTTCATCTTATCTTAGTCCTTCATCCACGTCATATCAAAATCTTCCATTCATTTCATATCCTAGTCCTTCATCCACGTCATATCAAAATCTTCCATTCATGTCATATCCTAGTCCTTCATCATATGCTATTCCTCCATCCACGTCATATCAGAATCTTCCATTCATGTCATATCCTAGTCCGTTATCATCTTCTAGTCCTCCATCCACGTCATATCAGAATCTTCCATTCATGTCATATCCTTGTTCGTCATCATCTTCTAGTCCTCCATTCACAACAACTCCTTGTCATGCATCCATGTCATATTCTATTCCAGCATGCACCAATCCATTTCAAGACAATCCATTTTGTCATGAAAACAGATCTAGTCATGGTCTCCAAAGTCCCATCCCATCTCCTAAACTTGAGGATACATGTCAAGAGGCAAATCCAAAGCACAACATTATAACATCACTGTCATGTCAAGATCAAAGTAGTCCATTTCATGACTCCATCTTTGTGTCCATTCAAGAAGTCCTCCTAGACAATAATGGCATACCAAATACACCTATCTTTGGTCAAGAGTCCATCCAAAACCATGTCATTCAAGAGGAACCTATCTTCTTTCAAGACACTACTTCCAATCATGACATTCAAAATGCACCCATCTTTGATCAAGACACTATCTTTGATCAAGAAGTCCAAAATGATCCACTCCTAGACCTCTATGCCATTCACAATGAAACGCTTGAAAATGATTCCATTCAAACTTCAAGTAATGACACTCCCAAAAGTGAGACACTTGCCTCCATGGGACACATAGATGATCTACCACTAGAACAAGAATATTCTAGCATGGACATATTTGAAAATGATCAAGCTATAGCGGAATTCAGTGGGCTCTCTGACAATGACCATGAAGACGGTTTTGACATAGACTTGGAAGCACCAACAGAATCATCAGAATCACACATGTCAGAAAATCAAACTGAAGATATTAATCAAAAAGTTGTCCAAAATGTCAGTAGAGCTACAACATCCTATCAATTAGGATCATATAAGTTTTTCGGAGCAGGCTTTCTTACAAAGGAGAATATTTCAAGCATTAATCTCCCAAATAATGATGGGTTAGCATCTTGCTTCCAAAGTAACAAGTATCTTATCGCCAACAAAAATTTTTAGAACATGCATTATCAGGGAAAAGGATTAGGCCTACACGAGCAAGGAATCTTGGAACCTGTACAAGTCCAAGCACATCACAGACATCAAGGTCTTGGCTATTCATCAGTTAGAAAATCAAATGATGTTAGTGGTCCCTCCTCGATACTAGGGGCAACTTTATCTAATACAAATGTCAAAATGGATATCATGAGTAGTCCTTGTCATAAGATTGTTGCCAACACCCCTTACCTCCACACCCCAAACCATCATTCCATCATGAATAAACCTTCCATTTGGAACCAACAAAAGTCTTACAAAATACAAAATCAAACGTCAAAGGCCATCAAAGCAGACAAAAATTCAAGTGGAAAAATGAAGCTAAAATGGATCCCAAAACAAAATGGATCAAGTCAAGAATCGGGCAAAGAAAAGATGAAAAATTCAAAAGTCAATCAACATGTGGAGCCACAGCAAAAGAGGACTCCCACATACAATACATGTCCACCTCCGTCAAAATGGCCATCAAGAAAGACATATAAAAGTGTTGGTTCCAAACAACATCCTAACCTAACACCCAAAGTTTGTAGAATAAAAGCATCTACATCCAAACATCCAACCAACCCATCCACGTCTACCATCATCCATCATGATCCTACATCATCCTTAAATTCCAAACATCCCATGTCACAAATCCGTCGCATTTTGGTAGCAACTCTTTACCACAAGGACTCTCATGGCACTCTATCGCGATGTGCGTATTCTGATAAGGCTAACTCTAGTATCAACAAAGATCACAATGACATCAATCAGGTGTATGCAAGCGCTATCATCCTAACAAGGAAACTACTTCAAAAAGGTCATTATTGGCATGTCATGGCACCAATATCTACATTGGCATCATCAAAGGCTTCAGCACAGTCAGTGGTCATATAAAGCATCAAGGTTATTCCGGCAAAAAATGCAAAAATACAAAAAAAATGGAAAAATAGATAATATCGTCCCTTGATGAAAACCTAGCAAATAGGCATCTTGGTGACACCAAAAAAATCAGAAAATATGAAAAAAACAGTAAAGAGAAAAAATTTGTCCAATGGTGAAAACCTGGCAAACAGGCACTTTGGATAAGTACCATGATGAAAACCTGGCAAAACAGGCATCATGTGTAGAATAAATCATCTATGTAGACCATTGCACTTGGGGGCAAGTCATCTCGTCTCCCATTCCCTTCACATGACATTTTTTGGCATTTTCGTCCACCCATCTAAATCTTATCGTGTCCATCCATTGTCCCACCTATTTTGATCTTGACAAAGACTGGGGCAAAAACACAAATCATGCTTTGGAAAACTTTTTGACATGTCTATCTTCAGATCATACCTTAGTCAAAATATCACGTCCTTACCTTCATAGCATCCTTTTTGACATCATCCTTGGAGACCATATGATAATTCTCCTAGTCCAAGTCATCAATTGCCTTATACCTATCACCCATCTTGGTTTCCCTTGTCAATGGTTTACAGATCCCTCATCATTCTATCCAAGTCATTTCAAATGCAATAACATGGCACCCTAGCACATTATCCAAAACATTCCTTGGCTTTGTCCCTAGACTTTCTGCAAACTTTTCTACTCTTGTCATAACATTGTCATCTTCACGTTGTTTCGGGATGTGTCCTTCCCACGTCAAACAACATTGTCATCCTCACGTTGTTTCGAGATGTGTCCTTCCCACATCAAACAACGTTGTCATTGTCATTGTCACCTGTCAATCGGTATTTAGCTTGACTAGCAGCAAAATCATGGTTTTCCTTGGATTCATATGCGTCAGCATCATTCACATGCATTTGTCACAACTTTCGTAAAACATCAAAAAGTCATAAAAATTCAAAAAATTCATGAATAAAATCCTAAAAATCGTATAAAGTCCTAAAAAAAAGACCTAAAAATTGAAAAATGTCCTGAGAAAATACAAAAACATCCGAATCATTGTCAAAATCCCAAAAATAGAGTCAAAGTCAATAGTATCTTATCAAGTCAGTCACGTCAATCAATCTTTGTCATTTGTCTGAACTACGTTGTCTCTGCACATTTGCTACATAGGCAAGATTCATCTTTGAATCCTTGAGACATTAGGTCAATCTTTAGGTTTGTCACAATAGAATCATGATTCAAACTTTTGTCCTTTGGACAACGTCATTGGTCATGTCGAACTACGAGGTCTCTGAGTGCACGACGTAGGCAAGACCATCAATCGATGAGCCCCTGAGGCCGCACTAGGTCAGTCCATTAGGGTTCATGGCACAATATTTTTACACACGTCAAGTTTTCTTCAAATCACGCAAATCTTCCATCAATCCAGAGAAAGCAATCTATCAACAATCTGTTTCATCAGCAAGCTCGGTCAATCCAACATATCAATAGTGACATGTAATCAAATTCTATCAAGACAATTAATCTTAGCAAAAGTTTGGGGTTCTTCTTCAGATGTGTCCTTCTGAAGAGAAACTTTCATCAGTCCTTTATGCTTTTGGATGTGTCCTTCCTAAGCATTGTCCTCATCATCTAGCATTTTGATGGATTGTCCTAGCTCTGAGAATTGATCTCCTAAATATCAACATCATTCAGGATGTGTCCTTCCTGAATTTGATATCGTTCGACAATTGGCAACCTTGATCTTAAAACACTTGGCAAATACTTGGCACTTATCTTTGGCCTTTTCATCATGTTACTAGTTTTTCAATGAGATCTCGACAATAGGATTTAGAGAAACAATGATGTCTCATGACGTTTGTCTTGTCTTTTGACACTCATGTTACTAGTTTCTCGGCGATGTCCTGACTACGAGATTTAGAAAAACAGCAATGTATCATGATGGTGGCGTTATTTTTTGTTCTTTTGGCAATCATATTGCTAGTTTCTCGAGGATGTCCTAGAAATAGGATTTAGAGAAGCAACGACGTTTCATGGTTTGTCCTTGTCTTTTTCTGCTTGCGGTTGGTTATGACAAAAGGACTGGGGCAATTGCACTCTTAGTATGAATCATGATCATTCTTGTCTGTGACTGCTTGTCTTACGTGATGGTGCAATCTTGCACACCTTGATCTATGTCATATCATGGTGTTTGTTGGCCATTACAATAATTTGCCCAATGATGATTAAAAGAGCAATAAATATTAAAGTCCTATGGTAAACGTTGAAGGATTTGATCTAGGAACTAACATGCATCTCATATAGGCATTACATTCATATCATCATCTATATCTTTTACTAACACTTTCTTGTTTCGTCGTCTTCTAATCTTCTCAGTCCATTTCGAGAGCACACCCATGTTCTTGGAACCTGTCTGTCCTCCCGAGGGGGCATACCACTACCTCCTCGTCATTCTTCCTCAACTTATGTTGCACTGGGGCATATTCTAGACTTGTTTTCTTTTCCATAATGCGACAAGCTGCATTATGACAAAGAGGGGCAAATGTAGACACCTAAAAATGACTTAGACCTACAAGCAATATTTTACCACCTTTCGTCCTAGCATAATTATAACATTTTAATTATGTTCCTAATCCACATTCAACTATTAATTAAATAATTTATGATTATTTAATTAATTCATGATTTCTCATTCTTCATAATTATTAAGTAAATAAATCTTACTTATTTATTTAATAATGTCACTAATTGTCAAAGTCTTCTCTTAATTAAATAAAATCTTATTTATTTAATTAATCTTCATCATTAATGTCCTCCTGATTATTAAATTAATATATTTTAATATATTTATTTAATATGTCACTAATTCTTAAATCCTCTCTTAATTAAATAAATTCATTTATTTATTTAATTAATTAACTACTTCTTCTAAATTAAATAATTATTTTAATTATTTAATTATGGCATGTGACACTTCTATATTTTTAAATAAAACAAATCATTTAAAAATATCTCACATACTTAACTGATTCTTCATTTAATAATTATTTTCAAAAATCAATTACTAATTACCTCACAAAATCTTCTATTTTGAATTAATTTAATTCAAAAGGGAAATATTCTTCTACAAATCAAGTAATTTCTAAAATTACTGATTTTCTAAAATCTCATCCTCTTGTCTTCTGATTTTTACTAATTTCATCTCCATTGTCACATTCAATCTTGATTTAATTCATTTAATTAAATCTTATTCACACCTATGGGTATTTTTCCCTAACCCTAATTGAGGTTGCCTTATCGAATCTTGACCTTTGATTCTAGGGTATTCCTCAAATCTCTCATCTTGTCCGTCCGTTCAAGATTGCATTTTCTATAAAATGACAATCTTGATCTCATTTTCGGATCCATGATCATTTGTTGAATCATTTTTTATTATAGACATTCTAATTATCTTAGGCTTTTATGATTACTATTTGCATGCTAGGATTAATTTGCTAGTTGCACATTAGTTTTATATTTCTCAAATCCTTCAAAGGAATTTGCTAAGGCTAGGCATTTTAGAGTTTGCTCACAAAGCTGAGGGCATTCATTTTCATAACAGCAAGCTTGAGCAAGTACAATGGAAATGAGACATGGAGGAGAGAAATGGGTGAGACTGTTCTAGTCTCATTCCTTTTCTTTCATATTCTTCTTTGCATTCCATTGAGTGATTAATATTATTGCATGCATGTTCTAACCTAGATCTGTCTTGCAGGATTTAATATTTAGATCATTACAGGTACCACGATATTTATGCCTACATGCATGACAACATCCTACCACCCGATCTTACTCATAACCAACACAAATCTTTCATTCAACACACTTCCCATTACACAATCATAGGAGATACACTTTATCGTAGAGGGTATGATGGTACTCTACTTTGATATCTAAATGGATTCAAATCCCACATTGCATTAAATGAAGTGCATAGTGGTGTTTGTGGGGCTCATTCTAATGGGATGGCCTTGGCAAAGAAACTTCTCAAAGAAATATATTATTGGCCAACTATGGAGCATGACGCTTGTAAATTGTCAAATGTGTACCATGTCAACACGCTAATCTAATTCATGCACTTGCATAGGATCTACAACTCATCATTGCACCGTGGCCTTTCTCATAATGGGGTTTTTACTTAATCGACAATATTTATCCTCCCTCATCCGATGGCCATACCTTCATAATAACTACCATCGAACATTTCACCAAGTGGGTGGAAGCAATTCCACTTTCCCAAATTAATGGCATTCAGATTTTCAAATTCATCCTCTACCATATTCTCTACAGATATGGTATCCCTTGTACTATCATTACAAACAAAAACAAGCCTTTCAAAAACCAGTACATGAGACACCTTTATGAAACCTAACACATCCAACACCATTGGTCAACTCCCTATTACCCCCAAGGTAATGGACAAGCCGAAGCTACCAACAAAACCCTCATCAAAATCCTTAAAAAGGTTTTCAATAATATTGGTCGCGATTGGAACCTCCATCTTAATCCTTGCCTTTGGGAATATTACAGATCCATCTACATGCCTACGGGTGCCACCCCATATTCCCTTGTTTAGGGTGCACATGCCATCTTGCTAATTGAAGTTGAGATATGATCACTTCATATCTCCTAAATAATTTGATCAATGATGAAGATGCTCGTGTTGCATAGCTAAGTCAACTAGAGCTCTTGGACGAGAAATGTATCAAGGCCAAAAATCACCTTTAAGCTTATCAAAATCGAATTAGGAGGAGTTATAATAAGAAGGTTCATTCCCACCTATTCAATTTTGGTGATCTAGTCCTAAAAGAGAATCAACGTACCCAACAAGATCGACAAAAGAAAGGAAAATTCTAAGCTAACTGGTTGGGTTGATATTTTTTCACTTCAAAGTATGGTTTTGGGGAATATCAGCTTGCTACACCCTAGACGGAACCCTTGGAAGAACCCATCAACAAAATCCATCTGAAATAGTTTTATACCTAATTCAGTTGGGTTACCCTATCTAAAAAATACCAAAAGAAGAAAAAATATAAAAAATATTAAAAAAATCAAAAAATAGTAAAGAGAAATAATTCATCATATGGTGAAAACCACCTTTGATTGCATCTTGGATAAGTACAAGTGGTGAAAAAATGACAACAAGAACCACTTGTAGAGGGCTTAATCATTATCTACCTTACATCCTACCTTCCTATATGCTTTCACCCATCATATTCCCATATCCTATCCTAACCTCTTATTGCACCTCTCTTCCATCGACCTCCTGCCATTTGTTGCTTGGTGTATTTTGATTGAGCATTGGACTATTAGAGTTTTTATCCTAAATCCTGAGCTTCTATCCTAAATCTTGAGATTTCCATTTCTTGTATATGGTGTCATGTCATTGGTCTCAAGTCCTAGCCTAGAATCCTTCCACCATGTCGGTCATCATTAGGTATCATATCATCCTTCATCCTTTTTGTCGAACTATGTTTCCTTTGTACTTTCATGTAGGCCAGGCCATCTTTGATGAGCCCTCGAGGATTTTGTCCATCTGTTTGTGTCTATCTTTATCATCCATTTGGGTCTCCATCATCCTCTTTCCAATTTTATCCATGGTCACTTGGTATTATTTTATTGAGCTACGAGGGCTTCACACTTTCATGTAGGCAAGGCTAATCTTTGATCAGCCCTCGAGCCCCTACGTGTGTCACTATGGTGTGTCTTGGTTTTATGTCATGTTGTAAAGTATGTCCTTATCCAGTTGGTTTCTAACAAAAAAATCCATTTGTACTACAAGGTGCAATCCATTTTGAATATCCTGAGTCATGTTGATCAACTAATCTATGGCCTCCATCTTTGGTCTGGACAGGATGTATCCTTCCTTAAATCAAACCACATCATTCCCATCCTCCTACTAGTTCTATGGCAAAGGATATTTCAATTTTTTTGTGATTTTTTTGTGCTTTTCACTTTTTTTATCATGGAAAGGGGATGAGAATCTCATTCCAACAAGCCATGATCTAAAATTGTATGTCTATCTTCAAGAGAACAAAAACCAACAACAAAAATACCTCTAATGCAAAGATAAATCTCCACCATACCTTCCACTAAAGGAGACGAATGTTTGGAGATCTAGAGGTACAAATTAGAGATGGAAGGCCATAAATAGTAAAACCTATAGATTAGGTCCATTTTAGAGTAGAAATCAATATGGTGAGAGACCTCCTTACCAATAGAGATAACAAGGGTAGTAATAGCACATCACAAAGGACACACAAAGCCCACCCCAACCTTCCTATTCCACCCATAATTCATAAAAGAAGCCAGAATAGGACTATTCACTATAAGATAACCCTCACAAATCCCATCAAATAAGTATTTAGGGGTAATCGTAGCCTCCACCACAAATAATAGAGAAATCTAAGAAACTAGTTATAGGATCTCTGCAAGGGAGTAGGAGTGACTGTCACTCAAATTCATAGCTAGGATTGAAGGGTGGGATGCACATGAGGTGTTCATGTTTCAAAATACTTTTTGTAATTGCACAACCTTTATAACATGAGAATGTTATAATTTCATCAAATCTATATATTCATTGGGTATTGTTAACTCTTGAGATTGGAATTATCTTGGGAATCCAAAAAAGGTTGGACTAACATGTCAACAATGAAAAGCATAGTTTTTATAATTTATCAAAAGGTGATTAAATCTTGAGCATGCTCTTTATCAGGTTTACATGTCTTTAAATGTTGGGTTGAAACGTCAAATTCTTTCTTACTTTTCTAACCATGTATTTTTTTTTATTTTGAATATGCTAAGGTTTTGATATTTAATTTGTTTTTTATTGTCTTTTTTTCTTGCTGAAAACCTATGTATAGTATTTTTCTTTCATTTTTAATCTATTTATTGAAATTTGAAATAAATCACAATTTTCCATTGGACTAGCCATTTAACATTGACAATTCTACAAATTGGTTCTAGAATTGTAGCATTTCGAAAATCTTCAAAGACTTAAATGAAATCTATAAGAATTTAATTTAGATCCAACTAAGTGAAAAAAAAATAGTAAGTTCAAGAGTTACTTGTTCGGGACACCACCCATAGAAACAATAGAAATCTTTCTAGTGTACAAAATGGCATACAAGCTAATATTTATTTTTAAGGGTTGACTCCTTAACTATATTATGCTAACCTACAATAAAGATAAAATAATAATAATAATAATAATAAAAGGTGTGTAAACAAAGAATGGGCATTGTTCCACTATTTGATTAAATCTTAGTAGCACACCATATAATAGTAAATAAACCAACATCACACAACACAAGAATTCATCACACAACTCATAACATCTAGAAATGCGATTTAGAACTACTAGAATAAAAAAATCATGCATTGCATAGTTTCAATAAATAGTTAAGATACATAAAAAATGAAAGATCAACTTTTAAAGACACATACATAAGGTTGTCCTAGGACTAGACAAAAAACATAGATAAGATAATATTAGAATCTTTACTATACATGAACAAAAAATAGTTATACTATAATTTTAAAATTTACTTTATCCCTTAAGTTCTTAAGGGATATATAAAAGAGGAGTGGAGTAGGAAAGTGAGGGATAAAAGAGGCTAAATGAATAACTATAGTAGACATGACATATATTTGAATTTCAAAATATTTAACTTATTAAAGCTACATTTATGTCTTCATATATCACCTCACAATCAAATATTAAAAAAATATTTTTTCTCTAGCATAAACAACTTTATTTTAATTATTCATCACTTGTTCAATGCATAATAAATTTATCACATTTGAAATATTGAAATATTAAAATTAAAGTATTAACATTTAAACACACAATTTTTTCTGTAGAAAAATATTGAACCACTATATTAGTACTATTACTTGCATATATCCACATTTGGAAAAGTATTTTTTAGGAACATTAATTCTTTTTTTAATTTCTATTCCACCTTCTCACAAATTTTCCTCATAGACAAATAAAAGAACAAATCAACCAAACAAAATATTAATCATCATGTACATGTATCAAGATATTCCCTCACAATCATCGTGAGGTCGAATGATTACATAGGCTTGGCTAGCGTGGTTGGAGGATGAGTTGGTGAATGGGTGTGATGGAGGGTGGTGAAGGCTATGTATTGGATGTTCGATGGACCTACTTTAATGCGATAGCATGTGAAAGAACAGGGTGGCGTTGGAAAATGTGGTTGCACCTCGAATGAAGTTTAAAGTACCTTCAGCTCACGACATTGTTCATTCCTCCAAGTGTTTTTTATGGAGACTCCTATCAGGCTACCAATGGGTAGGATATTATGGG
Organism: Sequoiadendron giganteum; assembly: GCA_007115665.2. NCBI lineage: Eukaryota > Viridiplantae > Streptophyta > Pinopsida > Cupressales > Cupressaceae > Sequoiadendron > Sequoiadendron giganteum. The sequence goes on along the minus strand of CM021100.1, from coordinate 378,001,913 downwards.
TGTTTTATGGGAGAATTCGGTATGGGAGATTGAAATCTATGATAAAGGTTTGGGACGAGTTAATGTTGGGAGTGGTGGAAGCATTGTTGGGAGAAGAATTCTTAAAATATAAATTTTGTTAATGGACCTTTGGTCTACCGATGAAGTTGAAAGATTCTAAATGAGCCCACCACGGATCATATCTATCAGATTCCAATTCTAATACTTGTCAAAAGAATAATGCCTCAACTATTCCCGAAATCTATCAATGGATCCACCGAAACTAGGCCAAATGAATGGGTTGGGTGGGAATAAGGAGAAGAGTCTGTCATTGGTCCTTCCCGAGATGCAACCTACGAAATAGCTGACTCTTGTGCCACCCGCAGCAACCTACGAAGGATCCAAGAAATCCTCATCGATGCATTCCTATGGACCGCCCTTTTGAATTCGGCTATTGGTGCCGGTTGGATCTTGTGCATTCCTATGGACCGACCTTCTGAATTCGGCTGTACTCCCACCCCAGCTAATGAAAAATGAACACGGGAAATGAAAAATGCACATTCGAGTTTCGAAACAACCACCCACATTATTTTTTCTCCGGGAATTGATTACATATCAATTTATAATATCACAATTAAAGCACGGAATGTCCCCCCTTGTTTGTTAACAGTTGCTTCACCGTAAATCTTACATTTAATTTGGGCTCCTTAAGAAACCCTAAAAAAAATACATTGTATTAAAAACGAAGCAATTGTCAATACACTCCGTCGAGCCATTTTCAGAAATTTTGCAGAGTTTATGCTGGTGTCTTAAGGGAGTGTATCATCCGAAAGAAGTTTATCTGCACATAGTACCCATGGCGAGGTAGGCCAACTTTAATCCCTGCGATGCTTTTTTTTTTAATGTTGTATTGCACAACAGAATTTGCAGGTGACTGCACCTCTTTTTTTAATATCTTGCATCCCACAATAGATTTTGCAGGTGATTGCACCTGTTTTCGTTTTTTTCATTAAATATGTAATGTTTTTACAATTTCTTATGTGATGGGTATTCCCGTAGAGATCTGTATGCATAGCTGATGAAATAAAAACCTAATTTTTTCAATTGCTTACTTCTCATGAATTTTAAATGGTTTGTTCTGATCGGGGAGGAGTTTAATCCTAATACATTGTATTGAAGTAAGAAATCATTTTGATTTACAGTTCGTGAGTGTAAGAAGCTGAGGAAGCTTATGTCTATATGCATTGCATCTGAGCTAGGAGCCCTGTGGATGTTGGTAGTTTTTTTTAGTTTGCTACGTAGAGGGGATGCTGACATTGTAATCTAAATTATTTATATTAAATAAAGAAAATTAAAATAATGAAATAATAGGAGAATAAATCATGAGCAGATCTTATGCAGTAAAATAATGAATGGATCTCACTTCATCAATTTTCCTTTTCTAGTGTCCATTTAAATCTCTAAATATATTCTCCTAATTACATTAGTTGTTTCTATACAAGTGCCTATGCAATAGTATTTTTTAAAGTATTATTCGTATTCTTATAAGCGTCTATTTTTATTTTTAGATTGAACAAAAAAATATACAAATAGAGACAACAACAACTATAGTAATGGCTACACCACAGTTTACATTTATAAGAGTAGCATAAAGTTAAACAAGATTTTAAAAAAAACAGCTGCAATAACAACCACAAGAACAGTTGAATATCAATGCCCAACAAAACATCTAGAAGGGAACAATTAAAATCAATTACAATAGCTTTAAGAGCAGCCATTACAGTGTTGCCAGAACTGTAACAATTATCAGCCAAACAAATCATACAATAGCTACAAGAGCAGCCATAACAATATTGTCAGAATTGTAACAATTATCAACCAAACAAATCATACGGCAATGTAAGACATACAGTCTTGCTACAACAAAAATGAACAAAAATCTTTATATAACACTAACTATACTACTACATCTATGTCTTTATTTGTATTTATTTCTCCACATGCATTCATATGACTACACTTATTTTTTTATATACAACGTTCATACAAATACATCTATTCTATTATATTTATTTCTCTGCACATGTCTATGAAATCAAATTTAGAATATTATTATCTATTTTCATTTCTTTCGGGATACATATCTTCGAAAATATTTCTCATTCCACACATGTCTCTTTAACTATATTTTATCTTATTCATCTATTTGAACACACATACTTTTATGTCTTTCTCGAGAATATGCATATATAACACAAGTGTAGATTTAATTACTTGTCAGCCATATTTCTTTCAATGCACACATATATGCAACTAGTACAATTATATATCTATCCATTTCTTCCAACACACATATCATTAATCATTATTACTCACAATTATATTTGTATTATTATACTTTAATCTATTTCTTTGACACATAAATTTACTATTTCTTTCTTTTTAACCATATTTACACTTTCTCACTTATTCCAACAAACATGTTTATTATTGAATTTAAATTAAATATTTTATTCGTTTGTTTTCTAAACCTTAATCTTAAAATAGTTTTGAGATCTGCAAAATACCTAGACCTACAAAACCCAAAAGTTTCAACTCTTTGGATGCAATATTTTAATTTACCACACTTTTATGGGCCCTAGGGTACCAAACTCAAAAGCCTTGTCTAGCTGGATGCTAGCATCTCTCCAAATCAGAAGATAGAATTATATTGCATCTAAGGATGCTTGCAGGCATCACACTCAAAACTCCGTTTTATCCATGTAAACATAATGTTTAACTTAGTTTGATACATATCTTGGGTTTGAAGGATGTCATGGTTGGTTTGGATTTCAAGCTTATTTGACCAACATAGGGCTACATTAAATTAATTGAGATTAAGGCTCATCATGCACATATGAGACTCTCTTAGATGCAAGGCCCTCAAGAAAATATATAAGAGAATCTTGAGTTGTGTGTATATGATATTTTATATACATAAATTTATATTTTAGTAGATTTTGGTTATGAATAAGGGATTCATATGAGGGGGTTTTCCATGATTACATTTTTT
>CM021100.1:377965572-377998782 GCA_007115665.2 Sequoiadendron giganteum | reverse complement strand
GGGAACCAAGTCTTATCAGAGAGGCATTTTTCTCTTCCTGGTCCAATAAAAATTCTTCTGTAACTTTGGCCTTCTTTGCATCATTAAAATTTTGTTCATCAACATCGTCAGAGGATGATACATAGTGTAATTTCCTTGAGCCAACAATGGTTTCTTGTGACACACCTTCACCAGAGGAAACAAACACCCTTCCCTTTCTTGTCAATTTTTTAGTTGGATCTTCTTCCTCTTCCTCCTGATCATCAGTAACACTCATATTATTCTCCCTAGTAGCCATTTATTTTCTTTGTTTGGTAGGGGCTATTGGAGGAACACGTTTTACTTTTTTTGATTTGGTAGTTGGTCCAGAAGGGGTCGAGCCTTTGTCTTTATTAGTAGTGTTGGGTATAGCCTTCATTGTAGCTGGTCCAGAAGTTGGTATGGAAGGAGGGTTCCTATCGAATCTCCTTACACTAGGTAGTTCTTAAAACTTTTGTCCTTTAACGACTCTTCCTAGATCTATTTTTTCAGCTGTGAAACCAGAATTCTTGAGCATTTTTCGTGACATTTTTCTTCCTTGTAGTTTTGTTGAGCTCCAAACAGACTTCTAGTGATTTCTCTGCATAAGTTCCAATCTGTGGTTCATTTGGATCTTTTAGACTCCTCAATAAGAGTTACACATAACCTTCAGCAACATCTTCTGAGACCTCATAATCCAGAGGTTGAATCTAGATGGTTTGGGGTTCAACTGCTTCTATCATACACTCGTCAAAATATACATGAAATATGTCCTCAGTTTTATATTTCTCAATAGTCTTCCCCAAAATTATATCTCTCCCATTCATATTTTTCCTAAACATGGAAAAGAATTTCGTCAAGGAATTTTTTGCATTATTCACATCACCCAAACTACGCATGTGATCAAAAATATGATGTGCTATCAGTTGGGATGCGTCCCAATACACTATTTTGGATTTTCTCAGAAGCATTTTGAGAAAATAGAATAACATGAACACAATTAGAGAACCAAACTTAAATGGGTACTTCTTCTCTTTTGACATTCTAAGATTAGCAAGCAACTGTTGTCTGAGTAGCTCACATAAATCATAATTTTCACCATTTATTGTCATATCATAACCAGTATAAATAGCTATGGTAGACACATAGTTCTCTCTGTTGGTGAAGGATATTTTGTGGCCAATCATTATGGATGCATACTTCATGATTGTATTAGTGATAGGTTTTATCACAAGATCCATTTTTTCATAGGTTGCACCAATGAGATTCATTACCTTTTCATTTTTCACTTCTTTAAGCACATGTATTGGTCTGGTGTCACTGCGTCTAGTGACAGATTTGATTTCTTCCTTGTTTATCAAGTGTGGTTCATGAGTCTATAAGAACTGACCATGCATTCTACCGAGAACTAGTTTTACATACTGATCATCTACTACAAAACCTAAATTTGGAAAGTTGTTCCAATAGTCAAAATTCTTCGTCACCAGATTTGAGTATTTAGGTTTTACCAAGAAATCATCTCCTATGAGTTCATTTAGACACATGTCAATAAATTTGATATGATTGAATTCTTTTGTCTTAACCCTAATGTACATCCTTGTATCCTTAGCTGGCATGACGCCATGAGGAACCAAAGAGAAAGCACCCATAGGGTCATCGTTGAAAACCTTCATTGAGTATTTCCTATAGGAGGGCCTAGGTCTTTCTATTGTATTTACGACTATAGGACTTTCCATTTTCTATATCCTGAGCCTCTAAAGGATTCAAGAAATGAATTTTCACAAGCTCACAACAACAAATAATTTTAAAATACCTTTTTCTATGCAAACAACAAAAACTAGGGTTTGCACTAGTCACACCTCAATTCACTTCAAATCGCTCAAGTTTTTCTTTGTGTTTTTTGAATACTTAAATGAATACCCTTATGATTTTTATTTATAGATTAATGTTATGCCCTAATTCGCATTTAATGCTCTTGAAATTTGAAAAGCTGCCAAATTTCCTTAACTACACTAAAAAACACTAATACGCTTCGCAAACAAGCATACTTGCCTTTTTTCTTTCAATTTATTTTTTAGAACCTCTGCACACTTATTTCTTATGACCTCACTTCGTGCAAAGCACTGACATGCTCACAATCAAGGGGTTCAAGAGATTTTTTGCTAAAGCTCCCCCTAAGACCATGCTAGGTCTAGTGCTTGGAGGAATCATCTACATTAGATGAGGGTACAAATGCATCAATAGTCTCTAAATCTTCTATCTTTTTCCATATCTTACTAATTTCTTGCTTCACTTCTTATTTGTCAACGTTCTTTTCAAGTTCATTCTATTTTACCAGAGTAGATTGTTTTCCCTTTTTACTTATGCATACCTTTGAAATATGTATTGGCTTGTTGCAATTATAGCAGACACCATTTCTTTGATTATATATACTTCCATTAAACCATTTTCTGCATTGATTCACTTTATGCCCATATTTGTTGCATGTATAGCAATAACCCTCAAAGGATTGATTCATCATTCCTCCATTAAACCAATTCATCATCTGGGTTCTACATTCACTAGCTCTATCTCCAACCTTATTATAGGCATAGCATTGTCTGGGGAAAGAACCAAAAAACTGAGTCATCTTGCTTTTGCATTCACGATATGTGTAGGATCATCATGGAAAATGCAGGCCCTTAAGTGGCAATAAAAATTCAGAAATTAGAGTTAGGAAACTTGACATAAAAATTTGAATAAGTTATCTATATTATTTTAAAAATATGTAAGAATAGAATTTTTAGAAAATTTAATGTAGTTTCTAAACTACCAGGTATTTTTGTTTCTTTTTTAAACCTATTTGGTGAAAATTTGAAATTTCAATGCAGTAGTACTTAAATTTTAGGGAAAAAATAAGAAGTAGGTGTCTCTCTGACCACCCTAACCACAATAAAATGATAATATTTTTGTATAATATTTTAGATATAAGTAGATGACTCATGTCCCAATGTGATACATATTTTTTTGTAATTTTTTTCCAAGTAAATAACTAATAATGATTTTTTTATTACAACTTTTAAAAAATATAAAAAATCGTATGTCTGATCACCTTAACTTGGTCAAAAATTCATGAAAATCAACTCTTTTTTTTTTACTCCTATAGTATGTGAAGCATAGAATGTGGCACATCTTTAAGATTCAAAAAATGTGATATCGTTTGAAAGCTATAGATGTTTTTCAATCAGTCTATCAATCAGGACTTTAGTCGTAATTCAAATAGAAAATGAATAATAATAATTTATTAAATTCAAAGCAAAGCATAATTTATATTGGTGGAAAGCTACGAATATCCTTTAAAAACCTTTTTCATTTCATCAATTTTGGGTAAAAAAAAAGTCATCAGCCACATGGGCCATCATATCACTTACATATCGCCACTTTTTGGCCCATCATGATCCTGCACATACCCTTCAGTTTCCTTATGCCCAAACTTGTTGCAAGAAAAACAAGTTCCATTAAAAGATGGGTAACTTTGTGTGTTTGGTTGTTTGATAGATGGTTTCCTTCGTGGATTTATTTTCTCCTCTTTATCTTGAGTCTTTTTATCATTTACTACTTTAGAGCTTTCACATGCTTCTAATCCCAATCCTCCCTTATCTTTAGAGGGTTTTTTTCCTACAATCAGTTCATCGAGCCTAGTAGAGGTTGTCTTGAAACTATCTTAACAAAAAGATTCCTTTTACAGTTATGCTCTCATATTTACCACTTCTTGTTCAAGTCTAGAACATTCATCAGACTTGTTCTTTATTTCTATATTCAAAAAATCTTAATTCTCTTTTTTTCTTTCACTTGTAGCTTTAGTCTAGTCATATCTTCTTTTGCTTGTTTCAATTGGTTGTTGACTTCTTGATGTCATTCTTTGAATTTTTTAATTGTTCCTTCAATTTATAGACACATTCATTTGCTTCATCAAGATTCTCTTTCCAATATTTATTCTCATTTTTAGCTTTGTCAACATCATCAGGGGCAGTCTGGAGTTCTGCATTATCTTGCATTTGTTCAATCTCCAAGATCTCCCTCAAGTTGTTAGACTTCTCTAGATGAACCAAGCTCTTATACCAATTGTTGAATATCCAATATACTCAGAGGGGGGGTGAATCAGTATATTCTTAAACTTATTAAACAAATACCATCCAATCAATCCAAAGCATTTGATAATTAAGATAAGCATAATCATCAACAAAACATGAACCACAGAACACAAGAGACACCAAAATTTTTATATGGAAAACCTAGAATGGGAAAAACCATGGTGAGTATTAACTCACAAAATAGTATAATTAGTTATAATATATTGCAAAAAGGGCTGGCTCACTACCAGGACTCACTGTCCAAAATGGGAGGCTCACTGCCTACAAAAATGAAGTAATAAATTGGCTAATTACCAGAATTGAATTGATGGAAGTACACCTCATGTGTAGATTCAGTTCCTTTTTAGTTCAAGAAAATTTGTATGTCAACAGGTCACACTTCGCCCTTTTTGCTTCAACATATATTTTGCTAGTATTCACTCAACACACACACACTTCGCTATCTTCAAAAAAATCTTGTATATATATTTGATTTTCCAAAGATAGCAATCAGGTCGGCTTCATAAGTATTCTCATCAATAATCCAAACATGTGGCACACTATAGCTTGTTGGCATGGATTACACAAACAAAATTTAATCCATTACATCTTTAGCTACTTGATAGGTGGGCCAACAATAGACTTAATAGAAAAAATGTAAAATAAAAGATGATATTAGTGATAACCACGAGAAACTATACACACAAGTTACCTTCCATGTATGCATTTCTTATTCATAGACCATTTCCCAAAAATTGAAGTACTAGCTATTTACCGGAAGGGATTCCGAAGCAAAATACAGGAGGCTGATCTTGTATTACCGGTTTAGAATATCAGATTAATGTGACTTTGAGTCTTGTAGTTGCAACTCATATATCATGGTGACATCAATGACCACATAACTATTAACAAGGGATATGATCTTCTTCATTCTTCCAACAAAATCCACACATAATCAAATCGAGATAGAAGAGTAAAGTTGATACTAAGTTGTATCTATCACAAAATATCTCAGGAGACTGCAACATTAAAAGACTAGTGGCATATCCCAAGGTGGAGTCATCCAAATTAGGTACTTTAAAAATCATCACAAGGTAAAATCACAAAGTTCTGTGACACTTTATAAAGGAAATGACCAACACTGATCCAACTTTTAAACTTGAATCACTAAAAAGTGGCATATATGTTTTCAATTTAGAAATGATGTAAACTAGTAAAATATGTATTTTTTAGTATATTTTATGTTTATATTTTAAAAATAAAAAATAAAAAATATTTTAAACTAGTTTTTAATAAATTAACACTATAATTTAGTTGTTGATAAAACGTAGAAAAATGAAGTTGCATGAGACGTCAAAATTTTTATAGTAATTCTTTTTTCTTTAGAGTTTTTTGTTTGTATTTATAACTTGAAACATTAGTGCATGGATTTTTTTTTTCCAATTTTGATAAATATATATTTTTGAATAAATATTAAAATGTGTGTGAATAAAAAAAAAGTTGTTTCCATGGGATGTCAACTTTCATATTAAATATTTATCTAAAATAGAAAAAAAAATATAACATCTTGAAATAGATTCTTTTATCTAGTGCATCATATTTTTTTTATTTTTTATTAATAATTTTTAGTGTTTTTCCTTAGCATGGTAATAAACCTAATGTTTTATGTTGATAACCTACTTTTAGTAAAAATTAAAAATAAAATATAAATAATAATGAAACTATTAAAATAAATATATTTTTGAAAACTACACTTATGGATCTACAAAAAGGTATTTTTTATATTTTTGAAAAAATATTATTTATATTAGTAGGAGTTATTGAAACTTCAATTTTTTCAAATACTTTTTTTTTTTTTGGTAAATTGGACTCAAAGTGGTGCTCCATATATTTTTAGCCAACAATTTTAGTCGAAAAGTTGTGGAAGTATCTAACTTAGCTAGAATTAATCTTACTAGATCATATTTTTGACCAAAATTAATTTTTAGTTAGAAATACTTAAATTCGGTTGTGTTGATAAGTTGGCTACAAGTGTGACACAACTTTGTACTTTTACCCCACAACATTCATTCTATCATAACTATGCCTACCATGTGATGCATTACACCACCGATATTGAAAACATAATTAGTCATACATAATAATTCGAGTACATAGTTGCATAAAACTCTATTTATGTTAACATAGTTTAACTCATTCTTTGAATGGGAGTAGTAACACTAAATAGATATTCAATGAAAATCAAGAAAAAAATACTAGCATTATTTGATTACTGATGTTCAAGATTTATACAATGTGCACTATAGAGAAAAATAATCCACAATATCTCATCATTTACATTCCAAAATATGAAAATGCGATGACTAAATTCTCAATTACAAGACTCAAAAATCTCACCTAAAATAAACCTCTATACATTTCAGACGTGTTACAAATTTTATCTGAGACCAAATATTGAGCAACTCTCTCCAAATGAAGAAAAAAAACACATTTAAGGGAAAACAAAGAATCCTCGAATGCACATACCCATTGAAAACTATCATCGTGTTAATAACTGCTCACACGAAGAAAATACACTTTGCTTTCCCGCTCCCTTCATTTTTGCTTGTCCTACAACTAATTTTTTTTTAACCGTAGTTGGAAGTTATCTTTATTGTGAAAAACCTCCATTCTTCTTCACTAGATTTAGAAAGACTTCCGAACCTGTGCATTTACAATTTTACTGCCGAACAACACAATTTTTTTGCTTTTACCTTACAGATGAGGAATTTTTTTCTTACCATGAAAATCTTCAGTCCTTATTTGTTTATCCGTAGTTGAAAATTGTTTTAAAATGAATGCAGACTTTCATTCATTTTAATTAGGCCGTATAAAACCCCATCTACCCATGCACATTGTATTTTAATTAATGCCTAGCAACTAAAGACTTATCAAATAATATAGGACTCTCCTCGGGTTCGGCAACTTCTTCACCAACACCAATCGGTTAGCATCACATATCGTGCATATAATAAGAAAAATGAGAGATATAATAGTGATGTGTGATAGAGATTTTGCAACCTCACCTCATCGCTGATACAATGTGGAAAAGATAAAGCCAAAAAGAGATAGGCAATACCATCCTGCCATCATTGTTTTAAAATGGGAAAAAAATGACCCCTTCCTCCAGTCCTCAACGGTATTGCTACTCCTCGTGTTTTGTTTCTATGGTTCAATCAAGAATTTTTTTACAGTAGTTAACAAGGAACTCTATCCTGTTCTCGTCAAAGATGTGTGAATACAGGTTTTCTACAACTAATAATTTACTGAACACATAGATTGCATCCATTAATTCTGATACATCTTGGCTAACTTCATCATTAGTATGTTCATGCTTTTGAAGTGTTGAAGTCGAAAACCTCTACATTGAAACCAATCACCAAAGTGTAGAATGTAATTTGAGGGTGCCAAATGCATTGTTCTTAATAATGTTTTTTCACAATATTGACACCACTACTTTCATAATGTGTTCAAGTTGGGATATTATAAACTTTAGGTGCCAATTCTAGAATTGAATTCTCTCAAATAGTTTTAATACATTTTCATTGCAATCACCAAAAGTTCCTATGCAAATTAAACATGTGCTATATTTACCCATGCAACAAAAATTTAAACAAAGATGTTTCCTATAATAGCTTCATAAACCTATGTAAAATTTCCTTTGCAATAGAAACATGACCACCCATTCAGCTAGCATGATGGATTCCCCATTTACAACATAAATATTTCCTGGTCTCTATGTCAACACTTCACAAGATGGTACAATAGCCTTCACAAGATGTGTTGCCACATTCTGTGGATCCTTCCAAATGGGAAATTTCAAATGAGAGCCTATGTATGAAAACCTTTGCATCTCTCTAATCTTTAAGAATAATCTAATGTTCTGCATCTTTAGTTGTTCCTCCACCCTTGTCTATTGAAAAGAGTCCTCCCTCTATGGATTTTGACCTCTTCATTTTGAATGAATCTTGATCCACATTCAATAATGAACCTAATGAAGAAAACCTACATGCCAAGCGAGAATCATCCACAAATGCTTCTTTTATTGCCCTATTAAGGGGCCCCATTGAAAATACTAAAGCATCCATGTTGCTAGTTTCACCAAACCCATTTTCTTGTGGGAAAATGTCTCTTTTTTCCTACTTCCCCTTTCACTTTGATGAGTATTCCTCCCTTTCAATCCACATATGGAATCCAACCCTTTTCCATGATAACACTCCCCTTCACTTCTATGCAATCTCATACAGCCAAGGCTTTTCCTTTTGTCACCTTTTTCAGTCTCCCTCCAAGTGTTTCTATTGTTGCACAAAGTATTGACACCTCACAGAGTCTTTGAAGACACTTTGATGCAACAAAGAAAGCCCAAGAATATACAAAATAGAAATGAAAGATAAAATTTCTAGAAAAACCAGCTACTCAAAACATTAAGGCTTGTTTTAATGAGGATTGAAATTCCTTGTTGATTGCTATCATTAAGACACTAGCATGCAAGCTAGAAGGAGAAATGAAGCTAGAAGATTACGACATGAGAGTTGTGGGCCATGATTTAAGTGACACTCTCTTGCACAACAAAGTGGTCTACACTAAGTATGGGAATTGGAAAATGTAAAAGACACTTTGTGTATTCCGCTAATAGAAATCAAGGGAAAGGATGGGGGTATGGCTCACATAAGGAAGTTATAGAGTCAGTCAGGGCAAGTGACTAAGTTGCTTGAAGAGGCCCAAATTGATCAGGATTGGCTTCAAGTTGAGATATATATTTTCAAGAGTGGGGTTGTTGTTGAACATGAGACCAATGCAAAATATCAATGCAAACAGGAGAATATGGAAAGAGATATGACCAAAGTAATGGTGTATCTGATGCACTACAAAAGGAAATAAGGATGCTAGATCAACAAAAGGAGGACATGCAGAAAGAATTGGATAGCATTTGATCTCAAGCTTTCAACGATCTCTAGAAGGCTTGGGAAAAACCAGAAACGGTGAAACAAGATAAGTAGGAGATCAAGTCTATTTTGCATACTTGTGATGAAGAGGTCGGGAATTTGAACTTTGAGCTAACAAATGCCCTCCAGGAGAAGAGCCAATTGGAAAAGAACATGAAGGAAAGGGAGTCTCGATTCCATCAAGAATTGGTTGTGGTATAAGGATCCAAGATCCTCTTGATATTAAAAAGACTGATATCCACACACTAAGAAAGAATCATACTTGTAGTTACTACCTTGAAGCTAGTCTTGCAGTTTTTGAGGGATGCTTAGAAATTAAATGAGAAGGTTGGCTCGGTGGTGACCAAATTCTACATATATATGCTCCTCAGGTTGTAGAATTAGAGAGCCCAATCTCCAAGTTATGTAAGGCCACCAAAGAAGCTTTAGAAGATGCCAAAATTCCTGACCGAAGTGAAACCTCAAGAAAAGAAAGCGAAATCATCAACTATCACAAAGTCATGTCAAAAAGAAAAGGTCGCTAGGTAGTGTTGAATAGGAAGGTCAATGATATCAAGAAGTTCAATATTTTTCTCGAATCTAGATTACCCGCTCCTTTCTCACCATATGGAGGAGTGTTATCAATCAAGTAGATTGTGGATACAATCAGACTCAAGATCTAGACTTCCACAACACTCCCAATTCTAAGACCATCGCCCACTATTGAAGTGGGGAGGGGTTTATTTTAAGGAAGTCCTTGAGTTGGATTAAATATATGAGACTATGTGCACCCTCATTTGGCCCACTAATTTGGATTGGGAAGTCCAACACTCTGCCTTCCTCAAACTCCAGGAACTACTAGAGCTCTAGGTTCCTGCCTTTGTAAGCAAAGGCCCCCTGTGAGTTGCCAAAACTATAAATCAATTTTTCGTTTAATTTTTTCTTTTTTTTTTGGCCCTTACTCTTTCTAACTTCGAGATGAATCCACACCCAAAATACAAAGACTTCTCCTGCATAAAGGCACACAATGTGTCATGTGGTGGCTACATGGCTTTATTTACATATCTTTTTCCTTTCGGGTGTAATCTAAGGTACATGCCATCTTGGTGGGGATTTTCTTCAAATCTACTCTCACATATTTGAAATCGCATGCTTGCTTGACAAGTCATCTATTGGTGTCGGGCGATTTCTATTTTTTACGGAGTGATATATTTAGGTGGAATTCTTTAGGAATACAAAGGGTGTCTTACTTTCACGGTGGAACCTTCTAGTTAGCATCATAAACCTCTATGGTTGATTGATTAGATTTTTGTTAGGTTGTGTTAAAATCTGATTGTTTTATGATAGCTATCTTCTCTAAAATATCTAAAACCATTAATGAAGAAGTTCACACTTAATGAACAAAGATTGTCATGATCTAATAAAAAACTAAGATCAGATTGTGAGTTATTAGGTTTAGGTATCTAGCAGTTTCTTCTTCCACAATGTTTGTGGAATTTTTCTCTTCTTCTAGTTATAAATAGAGGTTGGCAACATAGGGTGAACAAGATAAAAAAATTCCTTCGAAGATAATTTTGAAGGACATAGATCTATTAGGGATTTTATATTTTCTTAGAAGTAGGTCATTTTTTATAGAATACTATTATTCTCATTGGAATGTTATATTTTAATTCAAGTAATCATCAGATTGGCATTCGACCATTATTTTTTAGTTCATATATTATAGAAGTTTGATCTATTTGGGAGAAATATTTGAAATTGTGCATGTTTTGGCCTTTTTCAAATTTCTTTTTATATATCGTTCCTACTAAGAACATTGTGTTAAGTTTTATTTGGTAGTTTGGATAGCTAATTTACGTGTTAATAAACTTCTATGTGGAATGCTATATTTTTAAAATAGGATTATGTCTATAGAGCTTTTCCATTTTTCTAAAGTGTTTTCCATTTTCATATTATGTTGTGAGGGAAGAAGGGTTTTGTAATTTTTTGGATATTTCTGTAATCTTTAAATTTTTCTTATGCTTGATTAAACCTTAATGGTAATTTCTCATGAGGAGATTTGGGAGACTACATTGTTTTTTCTCTAGCCTTTGTTGCTCATTCTCTTCCCAACAATCAAGGGTCTATGCCATTATATGTCCATCATATCATTTATAAGGAATGGTTAGGGTTGGAAATGTTTTGAAAGCTTTGGCGCATCGCTAGTTTTATGCTTTATTCACATATTTCTACCTTTTCCCCCAAAACACAAAGAAGAGTCAAATTTCTATAAAAATATCCAAGGTCATTCAATGAGGTGAAAATTGGTCCCCTGCTTAGAGAATTTTCCATAAGGCTATAAGAGAAGCACAAAATTTGATGATCAACAATATTGCTATGAAAAAGCCCATAAATCTGTTAGCATACAAATTTTTCCTTCAAAGATAAATACATAAAATGACTCAGCATGCCCAAAAGGAAGAACAAACAGTGCTAACAGTTGGAGAAGTTTTCATTAAATCAACAACCTTCCTCTGAATTGAGAGGTACAACTCCCTCTTCAAATATGCAATGAATGGAAAATAGATGTGCTTTTAACTGGAAAGCAGAAAAGGAAAACCAACAACTATGCAAAACCATGACACGCATGCGATGAATTAATTAAGAATGAAATGAATGCGAACGAATGACTCAAAGTCCACTTATCCTACACCCATAGATGAAAACCAAGAAAATACTGATCAATAATTTCTCATAGTGGATGAATTAATCTGAATTCAAAGATTCAGAGGTAAACATTCACACAATTTGATATAATAGAGAATGCATTAAAAAATATTATAGAAACATAGGAATTTGTAATTTGAAGAAAACATAAATAAACACACATATTTATCAACACCTCCTTTATTTCCTAATACAAAACCAACTTCATAGACTCATTCCCTGTACAAAAATCTATGACTGAAAAGAAAATAAATTGTGCCCACTTCCCTTGTTCCCGAATAGATAAAAAAGATAGCGATCCCTCCATTACATAGAAAATTCACCATATATAACCTTCCCCGAAACATCCTCCTTCAATCACACAACTTCCTTTTTTAAAGAAATGCTTATGAAATACAGACTCTTCGCATTCTTCCAAAACATATGTTTGTTCATTTTTGTTTATATAAAAAGACAAAAGATAAGAAACAAAAAGGCTCGTCCTTAGGAAAATTAGCTTAATAGGAGAAATAATTAGCATAATCTCCACAACGTATGATTTTTTCTTGATTTTCCTCTTAACTACAAACTTTCCATATAATGCACAAAAGTATTTGGAATACTAATTCATTTGCCTATTCTTAACCTATTAACAAAGGATTTCATTTTCCCTTGTCTTTTTTGAATAAACTTTCAAGATTCCTTCAACCGTTTTACTAGGTAAATTTGTATTTACTACGAGAGACCTTTCAAATTCTTGTAATGGTTTCATGAAATCTTCAAGACCTTTTTGAATTCCCTCATCACTGATCTTCTATATTATATTTTGATCCTGAAAATTTCCTAGTGTCTCTTGAAGATTCTCAAACTCGGTCAGATATGCATGAGTTAATCTAATATATTATGCCCATCGAGTATAGGTCAAAGAGTTGTCATATGACACGCTTCTCCATTTTCGTTTCCTTCATGATGTCATTGTAGGTAAATGTCCACATCTATTATCAATCCTCCATTTTTACACATGATGACCCTTGACAGTGCTTGAGAATTTGATCGCCTTGGCTACAATGCATTTGAGTCTTCCGCGTGAAAGCACCCTCGGGATGACTTTGAATCTCCTTACAAAAAGAATTCTTTATCGAGGAGCCATTCATGAACACAACCAAACAATTAAAATATACAACAACGCAAAGTGCTCCTTCAAAGAAACTATCATCTATGGTCTCACTGATAGTTCATTTTCAAGACTGGGAAGTCGAGGGTTCACTTTATACTTCATAGTAAGAATGCCTTGGAAATCAATTACTTAATGTTCTCACGCCCACACACTTGACTATGGAAGAGTTCGATCCAAAGTAATTCCATAATCTCAAATTTTATCGACACCTATTGATAATTTGTCATCTTTTTCTATGATCATTAAAACACATAGATGATTTGCAGATTTTTAAAACTTATTAAAAATGCCTGAAGTCATCAAGCATGATATTCAACACAAGCTACATGATCATTGGAAACTGATGGTGGGACATGACTAAATTTGGTTCTACTTCACTAACACAATGTATGGCACCACCCCACTTATTTCTCCTGTGATATGGGATCTAAACCAAGATAACAAGTCTTCTACAATAATTCACCACAGTTGTTCCACAAACTTTTGAATACTGTAACATTCTCCATAACGACCCATGCATATCCTGGGGTAATATATCATTATTATAATCAAACATTTTTTCATTCATCCTTAACAACGTTACATCCTCCAACGACGTGTGACTGTGAAGTATCAAGAATCAATACTTATGACTTCCTTTCTTGGGCTTCACCAACAATTGAGTGAATTTCTCTTCTGTCGGTTATGATTTACAACTTCAGATGTCACTATAACTGTCATGCCACTCTAAACAGGGAATAATAGATCCACGAAATCTCTCTGCAATTTTAACATCATCCACAATTTCTTTGAAGCATTTTGTCAAAACAATTCTAATGCCTTCTCTATGCATCGCCAAGATGAAAGGATGCTAGCAAAAATTGAGGATTCAAGTTTTTCATCCAATAGTTGCATTTGTATCGAAGCTAAATCCTTTTCAATAGATCCATTTTGTATATTATTTTAATCATTGCATTCAGTGGTGCATCTCTTCAGATTGTTCATGTGCTTCAAATAATTCCACTAAGAGCAACAAGAGCATATCAAGTGAAAACCTTTATCATTCTTGGAAAATATACTAGCACGTCAGGGTCTCGAGACTTTTTGAAACCTTTGAACCTCGTAATCAGGAAAGTTGGAAGTTATGAAACTCTTAAACCTTCCGACAATGAAGCTTTGGGCCATCGGAACATTTAAGAACCTTCAAACTCATTTAGAGGTTAGGAAAACTTTATAATCCTGGACAATAGAAAATATCCCATTTTATAAAGTAGCTCAAACTTCATAAAATATTTTAATAAAGTTGCTTGAATTTTTTTTAAAAACCACCAGACTTCATAAGTTGTTCTCGTGAACCAAAAATAAAGTTGTCCTTAAAATAATTTACCTTTTCCATGTGAAACTCGAATTTAACTCTATAGGCAAACTTGGGACCTCAAGACGACAAATTTGATAACTTCCTCATAAAATATTTTTTTTGTATGAAATTTGGACAATGTGAAGATTAAGCACCGTAGATCATAACCCAGAAACCTTTTAATCTCCAACAACTGGAAAATCAAATTTTGGGCTTTTTTGTGAATCATTGATGAGAAAAAGTGAAGCTGAAAATCTTGCAAACAATGAGGCATCTGAGCATGAAATATTTGCAGATTGGGTGGAGTTGGGATAAAATCATGCCCATAAGAGTATTTCCTACCAACTTCAATAGATTTCCAAAAATAATTGTTCTTTGTGATTTGGCATGCTCAAGGTTGTGTAAAGGGATACACTAAAATTTTGAAATTTGTCGAGTTCAAATTTTGGGTAACATTGGCTCCAATTGGGGACTATATTTCCTAGTGAAATTCAGATAACTTCAGAATCATTGGGGTAGACCAATCCAGGTCCATTCGGAAATGGAGTCAGAAGAAATAGCAAGGGAACTCAAGGAGCCAAAGCAAACCAAAGCAAGGAAAAATAGGAAAGGAAACTACACTACTGGCACACCAAAAACTCTTACTATGTACATGGTCATAAGACTGTACCTCTAGAGAGCCCTATGTTCATGCAAAGCCATTCACAGGCTAAGAGAAATATGTCCCTTTGCGGAAAAGTGGATTGTGGCTACATAATGAGGTTGGGAGTGACTTCCACCATGCAACTATTGTGATATAAGACCTCCAATTGATAGATTGCAGGAACTTCATAAGTACACAATGGTGCCCAAACAACCATCCTTCATCAAATATTTCTAGAACATGATTTATTCTTCCTATGAATTTATATGAAATACTGATAGAAAAATGTGGCTGGTTATTATTAGAAAAAACACCTTTTGATTTATCCATCTCACCATTATCCAATACCCAAACATTTTCATTCTTTTTAGTTGGAATTTTATCTTCTTGTAGTGGAAGCAAAACCTTTTTCTCACATGAAATATTATCTCTAGCTTGATGGTTCACATTTCCAAGCTTATTAAAAGAAGCCTCATTTTGTTCAACACCATTACGAAAAGGAAAAAGAAATGGCCTTATAGAATCTTCTTCAAAAGAATCAAAGAATTCAAAAAGAGGATTATCTCTTACTCTTGAATCTTCACAAAATCCCACCGAAAGATATAGTGCATTAAATGTGTTCTTAAAATCTTCATGCTCCCTATTGGGAGCTTTAGATGATGATGCATTCACACTATGTTTTATGTCACCAGAGCTGCAAATGAATGCATCTATCCCAAATTCTGTGATGTGGCCATTTTCATTTTCAACTCCACATAAGAAGTATTCTTTCAAACTATCCATGCACCAACTAGGAATAAAATTAATATTAGAATCTACTGATGAATTGCAAGATGGTTCAATATTGTTGGTCTGTAAGCATGTCAAGATAGGTTCTGGATTTTCCTCTTCAACAGGTAAATAATAAATTTCCACGGTAGAAGGTGTTGGGATACTTGCTTTATAAAGAACTATTAGATTTTGATGAGAGGATATAGGAGATATTTGCCTCTCTCTTTCTTTAACAAGATTCCTTTGCAATAAAGGTTTCTTTTCTAAATAAAACTTCTGATTAAAAACTATTTCAGAATTTTAAACTTTTGCATTAAAATCATTCACACATTCCTTTTCTTTAAATAATCCAGACACAATCAAATCATCCTCAATTTCAACAGCCATTCTTTATGCAGCCTCCAATTTTTGTACTTTACTTCTTTTCAAATGAAATTTAATTTTTGGGTTCATGGCAGAAATAAATACAAACAAATGAATTCTTTACTTTGGTTGCTCATTTTGAGAAATATTTTTTAAATTTTGATTAAATCTCTCCACAAACTCAAATAAAATCATCTTTTTCCTTCTTTATTTGAAAAAATTGAATAAAAAATGCACATATATCAACTCTCGGCTTAAATCTTCCAAGAAACCACACCTTCAAACTATCCCAGCCGGTAATGCATCCACCTTCTAAATTTTGGATCCATTATACTGCTCATACAATGAGGATTTCAACAAAAAATCACACAAACACATCTTCTTCTTGAACTCTAAGGATTCCACATGCAACGGTGAATGCTTGAATATGATAATATTGATCTTGAGAATCTTCACCAGTAAATTTAGGAAAATATTTTCTTCAACCTTTAGGTATGGTTGTATATTGAGGAAAATAAAATGGTCTAATTTCAGTACCCCATGGTTGGGATGCAACCAAAGCCATGACATAACACTGGAATTCTTTTACCACAAAGATCTTTCATAAACATAGAGTTGCCAACCTCTGTCCTTTAGGAGGTACCTTCAAATTTCTGAGAGAACAAAGCACCAGCCACTTTGATCTCTAGTAGAGTCACCAAAAATCTATTAGCATACAAATTTGTCCTTCAAATATAAATACATAAAATGACTCGGCATGCCCATAAGGAAGAACAAAGAGTGCTAATAGTTGGAGAAGTTGTCATTAAATCGACAAAATTCCTCTGAATTAAGAGGTACAAATCCCTCTTCAAATATGAAATGAATGGAAAATAGATGTGCTTTTGATCGGAAAGCAGAAAAGGAAAACAAACAACTGCGCATAACCATGACACATATGCAATGGATTAATTAAGAATGAAATGAATGCGAACAAATGACTCAAAGGACACTTATTCCACACTCACGAATGAAAACCAAGAAAATAATGAGCAGAAATTTCTCATAGTGGATGAATTAATCTAAATTCAAAGATTTAGAGGTAAATGTTCACACAATTTGATATAATATAGAGAATGCATTGAAAAAGATTATAGAAACATAAGAATTTGTAACATGAAGAAAACATAAATAAACACACAGATTTATCAACACCTCCTTTATTTCCCAATACAAAACCAAGTTCACAGACTCATTCCCTCTACAACAAACTGTGATTGAAAAGAAAATAAATTGCCCCCCACTTCCCTTGTTCCTCAAAAGCTAAAATAGGAAATTCACCATATATAACCTTCCCCAAAAGATCCTCCTTCAATCACGCAATTGCCTTTTTTTAAATAAATCCTTATGGAATACAAAATATTAGAATTCTTCCAAAACATATGTTTTCTCATTTGTGTTTGTATAAAAAGACAA
The DNA here is from genome assembly GCA_007115665.2 of Sequoiadendron giganteum. Lineage (NCBI taxonomy): Eukaryota > Viridiplantae > Streptophyta > Pinopsida > Cupressales > Cupressaceae > Sequoiadendron > Sequoiadendron giganteum. The sequence goes on along the minus strand of CM021100.1, from coordinate 377,981,279 downwards.
AAGATAAGAAACAAAAGGGCTCATCCTTAGGAAAAGTAGTTTAGTGGGAGAAATAATTAGCATAATCTACACAACATATGTTTTTTTCTTGATTTTCCTCATAACTACAAACTTGCCATTGAATGCATAGAAGTATTTGGAATACTGATTCATTTCCCTCTTCTTAACCTATTATCTTGGGATTTCATTTTCCTTTGTCTTTTTCGAATAAACTTTCAAGCTTCCTTCAACTGTTTTACTAGGTAAATTTGTATTTACTACAAGAGACCTTTCAAATTCCTTTAACGGTTTATTGAAATCTTCAAGACCTTTTTGAATTCTCTCATGTCTCATCTTCTATATTATATTCTGATCCTAGAAATTACCTGGTGTCTCTTGAAGATTCTCAAGCTCAGTCAGATATGCCCGAGTTTATCTAATATATTATTCTCGTTGAGTATAGGTCAAAGAGTTGTCATATGACACACTTCTCCATTTTATTTTCCTTCATGATGTCATTGCAAGGAAACATCCACATCTATGATCACTCCTCCATTTTTACACATGATGACCCTTAACAGTTCTTGAAATATTCAAAGGTAAACATTCACACAATTTGATATAATAGAGAATGCATTAAAAAAGATTATAGAAACATAGGGATTTTTAATCTGAAGAAAACATAAATAAAAACACAGATTTATCAACACCTCCTTTATTTCCCAATAAAAAACTGAGTTCACAGACTCATTCCCTGTACAAAAAACTGTGATTGAAAAGAAAATAAACCGCCCCCCACTTCCCTTGTTCCCGAATAGCTAAAATAGATAGAGATCCCTCTATTACATAGAAAATTCACCATATAAAACCTTCCCCGAAAGATCCTCCTTCAATCATGCAACTGCCTTTTTTTAAAGAAATGCTTATGAAATATTGACTCTTAGCATTGTTCCAAAAAATATTTTTGCTCATTTGTGTTTGTATAAAAATACAAAATATAAGAAACAAAAAGGCTCGTCCTTAGGAAAAGTAGCTTAGTGGGAGAAATAATTAGCATAATCTCCACAATGTATGCTTTTTTCTTGATTTTCCTCTTAACTACAAAATTTCCATTGAATGTGCAAAAGTATTTGGAATACTGATTCATTTCCCTCTTCTTAACCTATTATCTTGGGATTTCATTTTCCCTTGTGTTTTTCGAATAAACTTTCAAGCTTCCTTTAACCATTTTACTAGGTAAATTTGTATTTACTACGAGAGACCTTTCAAATTTCTTTTAACGGTTTCTTGAAATCTTCAAGACCTTTTTAAATTCCCTCATTTTTGATCTTCTATATTATATTCTAATCCTGGAAATTACGTGGTGTCTCTTGAAGATTCTCAAGCTTAGCCATATATGCCCGAATTTATCTAATATATTATTCCCATCGAGTATAGGTCAAAGAGTTATCATATGAAATGCTTCTCCATTTCAGTTTCCTTAATGATGTCATTGTAGGGAAACATCCACATTTATGATCACTCCTCCATTTTTACACATGATGACCCTTAACAGTGCTTGAGAATCAGATCGCCTTGCCTACAATGCATTTGATTCTTCCACATGAGAGCACCCTCAGGATGACTTTGAATCTCCTTACAAAAAAATTGCTTTATCGAGGAGCCATTCGTGAATACAACCAGATTTTTAAAATATACAACAGTGTAAAGCGCTCCTTCAAAGACACTATCATATTTGGTCTCAATATTAGCTCGGTCTCCCTCATAGCTCATTTTAAAGACTTGGAAGCCGAGGGTTCACTTTATACTCCATAGTTAGAATTCCTTGGAAATCAATTACTTAATGTTCTCATGCCCACACCCTTAACTATGCAAGAATTCGATCTAGAGTAATTCCATAATCTCATAGTTTATCAATGCCTATTGATAATTTTTCAGCTTTTTCTGTGATCATTAAAACACACATGATTTGAAGATTTTTGAAACTTATTAAAAATGTCTTAAGTGATCAAGCATTCTATTCAACACAAGCTATAGGATCATTGGCAACCAATGGTGGGATGCGACTAAATTTGGTTCTACTTCACTGGCACAATGTATGGCACCACCCCACTTATTTCTCTTGTGATATGGGATCTAAACCAAGATAACAAGTCTTCTAGAGTCATTCACCACAATTGTTCCACAAAATTTTGAATACCACAACATTCTCCATAAAGACCCATGCATGTCTTGGGCTAATATACCATTGTTATAATCAAACATTTTGTCATTCATCCTTAAAAATGTCACATCCTCCAAGGACGTGTGAAGTATCAAGAATCGATACTTATGACTTCCTTTCTTGGGCTTCACCAACAATTGAGTGAATTTTTCTTCTGCCGATTATGAGTTACCACTTCAAGTGCCGCTATAACTGTCATGCCGCTCTAACCAAGGAATAATAGATCCACCAAATCTCTCTGCAATTGAAACATCATCCACAATTTATTTGAAGTATTCTGGAAAAATAATTCTAATACCTTATCTATGCATCACCAAGCTGAAAGGATGCTAGCAACAATTGAGGGTTAATGTTTTTCATCCAATAGTTGCATTTGAATCAAAGCTAAAGCCTTTACAAGGGATCCATTTTGTATATTATTTTAATCATTGCATGTAGTGGTGCATCTCTTCATATAGTTCATGTGCTTCAAATAATTCCACTATGAGTAGCAGGAGCATATCGAGTGAAAACTTTTAACATTCTCGGAAAATATACTAGCACGTCTAGCTGTCGGGACTTTTCAAAACCTTTGAACCTTGTAATCAGGAAATTTGGAAGTTATGAAACTCTTAAACCTTGAGAAAATGAAGATTTGGGCCATAGGAACATTTAAGAACCTTAGAACTCATTTCGAGGTTGGGAAAACTTTATAATCCGGGACAATAGAAAATCTCTCATTTTATAAAGTAGCTCAAACTTCATAAAATATTTTAATAAAGTTGTTTGAACTTTTTAGTTCATGTCAAGGAAACTATAGGCATCACTTGTGCTTAAACTAGTTCAATTAAATTCTTTTCTTGTACCCAATCAAATTTCTTTATTTTATTTTTTACATAGTATATTTTAGTTTTAATACATTATATCTGAAGTTTCTTAAAGTTAAATGCACGATTTTTAACTTTTCAAATTCCAAAAATTAATTTTCTCTAATTTGATTGGCTAAAAAAATTTGAGCGATAAGGGTGGATTTTCAAGAATGCTAACTACAATTTTTTTTATCGCAACATTTTTCAGCCACAAAACTATAATAAAAGAAAGTATTTAACTAATTTTTCAAAAAAAAAAATGAACTTTTTAAAAGCTTTTCTGTTAGCAACATTTTCACAAACGGTTTTTGAGCATTTTTTAGTTATTTTTCCACCTATTTGAAGAATAAGAACCACCCCTAAAAAATTAAAATCTTAAAATTTTTGAAAATTTTGTTGGTTAAGTTTCTCAAAATTACAGTAATTGATAATTGAATAATTTTAATTTGCATTTTAATTTTCTCATATGTTGTTTAGTATTTTATTTTGAGGATATTTTATAAGTGATTCAATGATGTATGTCATTGAATGTAATCAAGTCTTCCAGTGAATATTTTATAGAACATAGTTATTTTAAGATCTTTAAATATAAATTTAAACAATTTTAAGATAGAAAGATTAATTAAATAGAAAAAAATAAAAAACAATATTTCTACAAGTTATGAAAATAAGCTGAAATGTATTTAATAAAAAATTATATATCATTTTCTTCAATAATGAAATAGGGAGTATGATTTATATGTATTTTTAACTCAAATAACATAAATGATAAATTGAAGTGGGAAAAATTTAAATATTATTTTTATAGTTTGAAGATCAAGATTTATAGCGTGAGATTCATCTAATATTTATATAAAAAATGAATATAAAAATATAGTAAAAAAATAGACATAATGAATGGGGAAGTATAGGTATATGTGCACACATGAATAAGATAAGATCTAATAAATAGAAAAAAGGTACCTAAAAATAAATTATATTTTAATTTTAATACATTATATTTGAAGTTTCTTAAAGTTAAATGCACAATTTTTAACTTTTCAAATTCCAAAAACTATTTTTCTCTAATTTGATTGGATAAAAAAATTTGAGTGATAAAGATGGATTTTCAAGAATGCTAACTTTGTTGCCATGATCCATTTATTAAGTGTTTATAAGATTGTTGTGCACTTATTTTTCAACCTATTTGAAGAATAAGAACCACGCCTAAAAAAATAAAATCTTAAAATTTGTGAAAATTTTGTTGGTTAAGTTACTCAAAATTATAGTAGTTGATTATTGAATAATTTTATGTTGCATTTTAATTTTCTCATATGTTGTTTAGTATTTTATTTTGAGGATACTTTATAAGTGATTCAATGACATATGCCATTTAATGTAATCAAGTCTTCAAGTGAATATTTTATTAAAAATATTTATTTTTAGATCTTTAAATATAAATTTAAAAAAAATTAAGATAGAAAGATTAATTAAACAGAAAAAAAATAAAAAATAATATTTCTACAAATTATGAAAATAAGCTTAAATGTATTTAATGAAAAGTTATATATCATTTTTTTCAATAATGAAATAGGGAGTATGATTTATATATATTTTTAACTCACATAACATAAATGATAAATTGAAGTGGGCAACATTTAAATATTATTTTTATATTTTGAAGATCAAGATTTATAGTGTGAGATTCATCTAATATTTATATAAAAAATTAATATAAAAATATAGTAAAAAAATAGACATAATGAATGGGGAAGTTTAGGTATATGTGCACACATGAATAAGATAAGATCTAATAAATAAAAAAAGGGTACCTAAAAATAAAGTGAGAAAAAAGATGAACCCAAATTTAGATAAAGAGAGATAATAAAATTATATTATAAATTTAAACATATTAAATAATTATTTTTAAATGTTTTAAAACTCATGATTATATATTAAGGTTAGAGTTATAATTAAAAAATTTAGAGATATAACTGAAATAATTAATATTATAATCTTAATTTTATAATTATTAATAATATTATAATTTTAACCCTAATTCTTCTTACTATAATGCAAGAATCATTAGAATTATGATTACAGTCAAGGTTATGGTGAAGGTTAAGGTTATAACTAGAATTATGGTAAGAAGTGGAACTAGAATTGCAATTATAACTATAATTAGTGTTAGGGGTAAAGTTATGTTTACAATTTAATTAGGGTAAAGTTGTTATGTGAGCATTATTTTCACAAAAAAAAATTAGAATTTTTTTAGGCAACTTTGTTTCCATGATCCATTTATTAAGTGTGTATAAGATTGTTGTGCAGTTATTTTCCACCTATTAGCGTGGTCCCGGTGATCAGCCTGGTATGGCCAGATCTTTACTTTGTTTACCATTCCCAACATATTTTGAAATCTTTCTTTTTTATGAGTTCTTTGGAGTCTTGGACATTAATTGGAATTATTTTTCTTTCTAGTAAGCGAAGTTCCTAATTACAATATCATTGGTAGCTATGGTAGAGCATTCCAATAGTATATGGGAAGCACTAGGGAAGTTTTAGTCTATGCAAGAAAATTTGGCATGGTAGGAGAGGTCGATAAGAGTCTTATGTACATAAATGTGGCTTTCCCGCCATTCTTTTAAGCGTTAACTGATATACGCAGTTGAGTATAACTAACACATACTTTTAAAATGGAATATGATAAAAAAAAATTGGAACCTAGGATCTTCTACTTCTAAGAATACAACTTATAAGGTATTTATCTTAAAAATGCAATAAGTGCATCCTATACACACAGAAGGTCCTAGGATTCCATTAAAAGAAAATTGAAGTACACCTGAGAGGTCTTCGGTTTGAATTCCTTTTTAAAATTTTAAAATTTTAAAGTGTTCCAAAGTTTTGTGAGAGGTCTTCAGTTCAAATTATTTTTTAAAATTTTAATGTGTTCCAAAGTTTAGTGTTCTTGTTTTCTTTGTAACTTGTGTCTTTTCAAAACTTGTTTGAACTAGACAGGTAAAAAAACAGCTTAAGGGACACCAAAATAAAATTGCAGGCTTAGCGTTTTCACATTCATTGAATGTGTTGGTATCCTCTGGGGTGGATGCCAAGGTATGCCTTTTTTTTTTAGATCAATTTCCATCCCATTTTGTATATTCCTATTCTTATAGATTCTTATTAATAAATGTTTGGCCAACATTTTGGCAGCTATGTGTCTAGAGCACAAATAGATGGGAGAAGCAAAAATCAAAATTTATACAAGTACAGCCAAGAAGATCATCACCACCTGTTTGGGATACAAGAGTACAATTCCATAATGATCAAGTTCACTTGTTGGTTGTTCACGAGAGCCAACTTTCTATATATGATGATTCTAAGTTGGATCGTTTGCATTATGTAAGACCTTCTCAGTAGTTGGGAATTCAAATTTAGCAAGTGATTATGATGTTAGCTACCTTTTGTATATGACCGTATGACTGATATCACATTTTATTGCACTGCAGTGGATACCTCATGACCCTCTATGTGCTCCCATTTCAAGTGCAATATATTCATGTGACAACTTCCTAGTATTTGCAAGCTTCTATGATGGTGCAGTAGGAGTATTTAATGCAGAGAGATTGAGGCCACGTTGTCGTATTGCACCTTCCGCACATTTATCTTCAGGCATGAATAGGTAAGTTGGCTCAAGGAGGAAAAAATAAGTGATGTAGGGAATCAAGCATTTTATGATTTAATGTATTCTTGACTATTTGTGCAATGTCTATCCTACAGTAATTGCATCACATCCATCTGAACCAAATCAATTTTCTCTTGGAATGATTGATGGAGGAGTTCATGTTGTTGAACCTTCAGAATCCGAAGGGAAGTGGGGTGTGGGACCTCCTCCAGATAATGGTACTGTTGGATTAAATCCTACATTAAGCAATCAAGGTAGTTCATTGTATTAGAACACACAATAAATGGTGCCTTCCTCTACTTTTCTATGTTTACCACTTGCCTATTTGTGACTCCACTATCGATATCAATAGTCTCTTGGCATCACCATGCCTATGGTGTAGTTCCATTTTTTGGAGGCAGTTTCTGTCAAAATTGTAATTTTACCAGTTGTTAAGTAGTTGAGATAGAGCCAAACTAACTATAAATCTCATGTAAATGTTATGTAAATGAGTTGTTAAGTAGACTGGTTAATCCTATTAATTTGAGGTTGTGTAAAAATTGAAATTCATCCATAGGAGAGAAACTATGCATGTTTTGTTCTGAGGGTTTCTACATATTCATTTACAGAAATCCATTTTCTTTGTACCATGAGTCTTTGTCATAGTCATCTATAGAAAAATGTTTTAGATAGAAGCTATGTTTGTCTACTAAATGAGTATAATATTTTCCCAACTGAATCACAATTTTTGAGATGAAGTTCAAATTGCCTGGTGGATTACAGAAGTTCAAAATATTTAGTAGTGAAATTAAATTTTTTAGCATCAGTACAATAGTTTGTTTTGAATTTCATGACTGTTTTACATGTGCACAAAGATTAAATTTGAATATAGATACTTAACATTTTAATTGGCATGCATTATGGTGTTGATTTTTTGTATGCAAATAAGTTATTTGTTTTTAATGTAATATTCTGAAACGTAGTGTTGGAATCTCATTTTGGGCTTTAGATAAACTGGAAAATAGAGTAAATTTCATGTTACTTATCATTTATGATATTGCTTGCTAGAATTTAAACATATTTCTTGTTGGAATTTAAACTGGAAAACAGAGTAAATTTCATGTTACTTATCATTTGTGATATTGCTTGCTAGAATTTAAACATAATTCCTTGAGTTTGAACAGTGCACAAAGGATTTTTTTCAAATCAATTATTATTGTTTTTGCTTCAAGCAAACTAAAAAGGAAATTTCATGACATATAGAATGATTTATAACAATAACTATTATTTATTTATTTGTTTTATCAACATTGTTGCTAAAAATTATCAAATACAACTAATTAAAATATAACAATTATATCACTTTTTGGTAGGAACTTTTTGGCAGCTCTTCTTTTAAAAACCACCAGACTTCATAAGTTTTTCCCATGAACCAAAAATAAAGTTGTCCTCAAAATAATTTACCTTTCCCATGTGAAACTCCAATTTAACTCTACAGACAAACTTGGGACCTCAAGAAATAATTTTTGATAACTTCCTCATAAAATATTTGTTTTACATGAAATTTGGATAGCACAAAGATTAAGCACCGCAGAGCAAAACCTACAAACCTTTTAATCTCCAGCCACTAGAAAATCCAATTTTCGGCTTGTATGTGAATCATCGATGAGAAAAAGTAAAGCTAAAAATATTGCAAAGAATGAGGCATCTAAGCATGAAAACTTGGTAGATTGGGTGGAGTAGGGATATAATCATTCCTATAAGAGTATTTCCTATCAGCTTCAATAGATTTCCAAAAAAAAAAAAAATTTGATTTGGCAGGCTCAAGGTTGTGTAAAGGGATATACTAAAAATTTGAAATTTGTCGAGTACAAATTTGGGGTAACAAAATCCACCATCCATGAAGTATTTGTTATATCCTAAATTCATGTGTGATTATCCTATTAGTGCTAGTATTACATTTAATATTTTATTAGGAAATCCACATTCATAGTGCAAGAGGAAGAAAAAAATTGCATAAATATTTTATGATTTATTCATTTATGTGTTTTAATCTCATGCTCTAATCGAGGTCATATTTGATAAATATTGAGTTTTGAATACATCATTCACAAAATTTATTTTGGTCTATATTTTACGTTGACAACTACCTATGTCACTAAGTTGAATAAAGATATGAAAATTGGTTTATAGGACCATTGTGTCTCTAATTTGGATGATATAACTCCAGAAAGGTCATTATTGACAAATCCCTAGTCATAAAAAGTTTTGTCAAAATTGATAATATACAAAAATTCAAGGATAAGCAACTGATTAATTTTTTTTTATTCTATAATGAAATAATGTAGTTTGTGATGGATAACTGACTCCAAGTATGTCTAGGCAACCTGAAAGTCCACACAACAAGAAAAACCTAATGTGAAAACTATCTAGAAACCCAAAAATGCTTCCATTATATAGTTACTTAACTTAAATAAATTAATATAAATCCTTTTGGATAATCATGAAGGATCTATTTCAAAATATTATCCTAGTGAGCTTGTTTAATTTATGAAACATAGAACCCTTAGTCAAGAATGAACCAAATCATGCATGACACAAATAAAGTAATACTATAAATAACATTGTATTAAGGGACACATCACAAAAATATACATGAAGCTAAATAAGTATACTCAAAATCTCATTAATCAACATGAGATTTAAGTAGAAGTAAATGCATCCTTCTTGACCAATGAGAAACTAGAAATGTATTGAAATTCCATTTGAAAACATGATTAAAGGTATTAATCATTGTTTAAGCAAGGTTGTGTTCTCAAGTTTGTAAACCTTAAATTTCATATTAGGATGAGATTTGTCTCTATTTTGCAATGGACATGTATTAGAATACCATTAATAACTAATTTGAGATAGCATACGTTTATTTCCAATTAGTCAAAATTTTACTTAATTGATGCCCTAGGTTATCCTTTATGTGCTAACCATGTATCTTGAGTTTCAAAAAATCCCAAGAATCCTTTTTGTGGAGTGTGTTCTAAGTCATTTCCTTAATTATTAGAAAGTCATCATACTTTCATAGTTTAGAGGTTTTCCATATTGGTATAACATCCAAACCATAACCCCCTTCCCCTTTATATTTATTAAGTCATTGGACTTTATCCTCTCAACATATCTTTCCACTTGATCTCAACATGTTGATACTAATACTGTTAGTGTGAATAATTAATCTATTTAATATACTGAAGTATGCTTAGGTTGATGAGGTTAGAGAACCTTTTGTCTAACTGAATGTCCAACCTTTTAGACCTCTAGAGGTTACCAAATTATTTGTTAAACCTCATGCACATAACTTTTGAGATTGGAGGGGAAATTTCAAGTATGGAGGGTGCAAATTTTTCATTGGGTAGGATACTCATCCATCACACACGCCATGCCAATCCTCATAGTAGGGCATCAATACTAGCATGAATACTAGCAGGATGCAATCAATGGGAGGTTTTTTCTATTTTACAAGGCTCTTTAAATCAGCCTCTTCAAAATCTAGCTGAGGCATTGTAAATTAGTAGCTAAGGTGACGTCAAAATATACAAGCCATTTCCCTATACTTGGTTAGAGTCTAACATTTTGCAATCTTTTAATCTAAAATGGGCCTCAAAGGAGGGTAGATAGTAGTCAAACAAGGATAGAGTCATTCTTTATGGCACCCATTGATGGGTGGTTGAAGTGTTAACATAGAGAAAGACACACACTATTCTCAATCTATGGTTGTCTCCATAATGCTAGGTCTTGTAGGATCTGGTGTGGTACACAAGGAAGGAGATTGAAAGATTTTTTTTTGCATAGCTTGAAAAACAAATGCCCAACATTTCTACAAACATTTTAATCACCACACTTATTTCAAATACCAATGATGGTGTTACAAATTTTTATTGCCAAGGGTTTCATTCTAGCTTTTCTCATGGGTTTTATGCTTGGAAATCATGGCTTGTAGGTAGTAAATCATTGCCACTCATTTTAGTTCAATAGCGTTAAAGTTTTTTGTGGATATTTTTTTAAATTTATCTCCACAACTACCAACTCCCTTTTTTAGCACAACAAATTGTAGATCTACCAAGTGATCCAGTTCACCATGTTTGTTGCCTCAATGGCCTTAATCGTCCCTGATCTTGCTTCAAATGTGTGTTTTTCCTTTTATTTATTTACCATACTAAAAAGGAATGTAAATTTTTAAGAACATGTAGAAGAATTTTGAACGCTTATCACCACCTAAGGTATTGCAAACTCCACCTCTCTAATTGGCTATATAACTAGCTTTTTTTAGATTTTCTAATGATGATGAACCATGCAATATTTTATTTCATCATTGAATTATGGAGGCTACTGTTAAAAGTAAGTGGCAAGCAACTGACTAGTTTGATAAGATTTTAATGTCTCTATATTTTAAAATCAGAGCTTCCTCTCCTCCCCAGTCTATTTGGAAAGCTTGGCAACAAGTATGTCACTTCTTGACTTGGAATAATGCTTCCCTACAACATGGTTTTAGTTTTGCCTTAGCTTCACTCTAGTGGAATATAGTTATTAATTATCATAATCAACCACTTTATATTATATTCCCAAGGAATGCTTATTACTTGTTTAAAAAGGGAATTCACAATTTCAAAGATATTTGGGATTTTAATTCCTTTGATTGGGCCTCTTGGAAATATCTCAAGGAACATTGTGGGTAGAGTGATTAATATAAACAATTTATGATCTTTGTGCAGTCTTTAGTCCCTATTGATCTCTCTATGAAGCTTTCACTCCCAAGGAATGCAACTTTTCCAAGGATTGGAAACGGCTATCTATCAATCCATTTAGTTATTTTCCTTTGAAGAAGGTGTATTGTCATATCCATCCTATATGTCCTCTTATTCCTTGTCTTGACAAGAAGTTGAAATGCAGATTTAATGCCACATTTTGGAGCCAATTGAGTGCTCAAATATGGAAATCAAAAGCTGATTTTGACACACAATTATTGTTTTCAAAAAGATTGCATTGCAAGCTATCGGTTGGAGATAGATTGAGATGTATAAAAGTTCAACAAACTAATTTCCCTTATTGCTTATGTATTCAAAATATGAAGCATATATTTTGGGACTTGACTTATGTTAAGAAACAATGGATAGCTCTTTTTTTTTAAAAAAATTCTCTTTCCTGAACTACCAAAAATGAACCAGGGAACTTGAGGATTCACCAATGAGCCTCCAATGTTTTCCACCTAGAAGCTAGCTAGTGGGAAATGAACTCTCTTTAACACCTTTTCATTCCAGGGTTCATTCAAAGGGGGATTTGAGGGTTTTTGAAGTGTGTGTAGATGTGTCTATCTAAGTGCAATAAACTAAAAATAGAAACTAATTATGAATGTAAAACATAGGAATTGTAACTATGTTGGAAAACACATTGAGATATGCAAAATAACCTAGGAATCATAAACAAGCAGCTACATAAATGAAAATAAAATAAAAAATGTGTGCTTGGAGGTTGAAAGGGGATGGCTTGAAGGTCTGGAATCTTGGAAAAAATATTGCAAAAGCTGAGGACACTTACCCCATTCTGGGTGACCTAGTCCTTCTATCAAGAAAATCTGCCGGGACCCATTTCTGCTAAAAGGGTACTCATATCTATAGAAAACCCTAAAATGCATGTGTGGTGGGACTAGGTTGCCACTAATGGTGACCTATTCCCTTTCATCCTTCTAAGATGTTTGAAAGTGGAATCTAGAGGTCTTGGTCTACACTTTCTGCTTCTTGAGGTACCCGAATCTGAAACTGTGATTCTCAGCCTGTAAGAGACTTTTAATGGATGTTTTTCCCTAGGAAACAAGGAGGTTCCTCCAACAAGTCCTCAATCCACTCTTAAATGACTTCCAAACTTGCAAAGTACCTAAATCTGCAAACACACACAAAGAAGGAAGAAGAAATGTTGATTATTAGAGTATAGGGGTTTGACTTGCTCAAACCCCTTTGTAGATAATTAAATCAAATGATGAAACAAAGTAAGAAATCATGAAATTTCAAGTAATGGACTTAATACCTTATCATGATGAATGATCTTGAGTTGCAGCAATGGTTCAACCCTTGAGTGCTTCAATAAGATGTCTTGTCGACCTAGAATGTGAAACCCTAGCTTGGTTGAGAAGAGTGCTGGATGAGAGGGTGAGAGGAGAAAATGAGTCGTTGATAATGAGAAATTAGGGTTTTTAAGTTTATTTATACAAAGTATGCCCTAATTTTCTATAAATAACACCATACAAGCCGACCTTAGGGTTTTAGAGACAAAGTCCTGAAAGAATATTAAGTTTATTCTGGAATTTATGCCACATGGGACTTGGTCGCCCAAGGTGGTGACCTAGTCCACCTAGGAATTTTTCATTTCTTATTGGGATTGTCTCATGAGAACTCACTACGATGGGAGTTATATGTGTATTAAGGGGTCATTAAAGGGTTGATTTAGTTGTGAAAAGCCTGGGAAAGGATGAATTTATTTTACAACACTTTGGCACAAGGCTTGGAAATGGGTAAAAAGTGGTTAAAAAGGGTCCAAAATCCATAGGAAAAGGTCCAAACGAGCGAAAAGTGTCAACGCCTAAATTTTTTGGTGACACATTTCCATCATGAATTAAACTAGAAAGAGGCTATCTTAGGTTTGGGTATACATAATAATATTATTTTTTATTCTATTAGACATGTTGTTTTAAGTTATATTTCAAAATCTAGATGATCATCTATGCTCTCTAACAAATATTTTTATGCAACTCCAAATTTAAGGCTTTAATATAACATCCTTCTTTAGGTGGCATTTTTTGTTTTCATAGCAACATTTTTTATGCAAGAAGAATTCCGAAAACATGTTTCAGCTTTAGAAAATTAAAGACCATGTCTTGCAATTATAGTCTGATTACAAGTTTTGGCATTATAACATTGTATAGTTTATGAAATGATTGCTCCATTCAGCTTTCCTTTTGCTGATTTTGTACTTATGATTTGTTAATTTTTATTTATTTTAGCTATGTGTAGGTAGCTTTTATTCGTTGTAATTTACTTTGATTCAATATAGAAAAAACTTTTGTTTATAATTAAAACTCTTTTTTATTGTATCAGTTAATTGTAGGCTAATTGTTAGAATTTTTTGTAACTGTAAGTATTCTTTCTTACCGCAACATTTGGTACTGACCGTTGATGGCCAAAATTAAACCATCGGGTATCATTGAATACTTGTAAAAGGGAGGGGTTTTTTTTCATAGTTAAAAATTTGTAAAAGAAATGTGATTTTTCTTCTATAATGAATGTAGCAAAGGGAAACTAAAAGGGCGAGGAACAGTTTTTTTCTTAGTTAAAATTTTTAAAAGAGCAGTCAATTTTCTCTTTTGTAATGAATTAGGAAAAAGTGGGGGTCATCATAATGGGGGTTGTAATCATTTTTTTATCATTTTTTTTAATTCTCTAAGGCATATATGCTTCTTTATCTACATCATGTCATAAAATTTTAAGAAATTGTAACAACAAAGAGGCTTGTAAATGCACTCATATAAAGTGCTGCAAAATTGAAAGTGTGAAGGGAATTTGGGAAATTATTGTACTTGCACTAAATTATAAAGTGTAATGTGGGGTTGTATCATCACAAAATGGATTCTTTTGATTCTCACCTCATGTGAGTGAGACATAGAGCACACCTTGTGAATCTCTACATTCCATAAATTGTCTCTATCTCAGTTGTTTTGCTTATATTCTCTTAGAATTAGGGTTAGACTATGATGTGTTATGTTAATAGTTATTTCAATGTAGGGAAGGAACCTTCTTTTTAGAATACCTCCTGAACCTTCTATCTTTATCTCTCATATGGGGGATTGTTTCAATGGATTACATTTTTGAGATTCTAGTACTCATAATCACAATACTCTATGTATTTTTGACTTCACAAATTGTTATTGAATTAGTGTACATGGTTGATTAGTGCTCCAATAACCACTTATGTAGTGTTTTATATCTCTCATCTTGATCCACATATCTTGAAGATTCATGGATTCCAGCAAAAACCAGTTCATCATTGGCATACTTTACAACTTCAACATACTTTAGGAGTTCTTCATCATTATGTTCCTATCATCAAGAGACATCTTCTTAAAAGGTACTAAGTCCTAATTGTATTTTTTGGAGAGAATTTTTGTTCCCATTAGGTTTTCTCCCTTTTCTTCATTTGCAAGAAAATGCATTGTACATGGTTACCTAACATGTGGCCTCTAGCTACGACCCATTTCTATCTATTTTCACTTTTTAGATCTCCCCTCCCCAAGTATGAGTTAGGATGGGGTGTTAGGGTGAATAATTAATCTATTCACTATACTTAAGTGTGCCTAGGTTGATGAGGTGATACAACATCTTGTCTAACTGAATGTGCAACCTTTTAGATCTCTAGAGGTTACCAAGTTATTTGATAAACCTCATTCACATAACTTTTGAGGTTAGATGTGGGCTATGATTGTTACGATGACCTTTTGACAATTAAGAGTGAGTCTGCTTGAACATACATTTAAGGTTTTAATATCTATGTGTTTGACAACTGTTTTCAAAAAACCTTCAACAAACTGAACATCAAAAATCTAGGTCAAAAAACTTGTCAAAACGGCAAAACAGTGTTCGAGTTTCTAAAAAAATTGACCTCTGCAACACAATTACTTTGATAAACCGCAAGCATCACCTTGTATGTCGCATTCACTCTGATGAGCTGCAATTGAAACATACTGAGTCGCATTTGTGAGTGTCCCGCCACATTTTCTATATTGAGTCGCATTTGCAAGTCCTAAAACCGCAATCGATTGTCTGCCACGCATTGGCCTCATCAAACAACACATTCGTCATACCGCACCACATTTGCAATCTGAAACAATGCATTTTCAAATCTGTAAAACAAGTCAAAATCCTGTAACGCATCTACTTTAGTGCACCGCATTTGAGACCTTAAACGACACATTTTCCTGTCA
>CM021100.1:377886177-377959822 GCA_007115665.2 Sequoiadendron giganteum | reverse complement strand
TAAATTAATATATTTTAATATATTTATTTAATATGTCACTAATTCTTATATCCTCTCTTAATTAAATAAATTCATTTATTTATTTAATTAATTAACTACTTCTTCTAAATTAAATAATTATTTTAATTATTTAATTATGGCATGTGACACTTCTATATTTTTAAATAAAACAAATCATTTAAAAATATCTCACATACTTAACTGATTCTTCATTTAATAATTATTTTCAAAAATCAATTACTAATTACCTCACAAAATCTTCTATTTTGAATTAATTTAATTCAAAAGGGAAATATTCTTCTACAAATCAAGTAATTTCTAAAATTACTAATTTTCTAAAATCTCATCCTCTTGTCTTCTGATTTTTACTAATTTCATCTCCATTGTCACATTCAATCTTGATTTAATTCATTTAATTAAATCTTATTCACACCTATGGGTATTTTTCCCTAACCCTAATTGAGGTTGCCTTATCGAATCTTGACCTTTGATTCTAGGGTATTCCTCAAATCTCTCATCTTGTCCGTCCGTTCAAGATTGCATTTTCTATAAAATGACAATCTTGATCTCATTTTCGGATCCATGATCATTTGTTGAATCATTTTTTATTATAGACATTCTAATTATCTTAGGCTTTTATGATTACTATTTGCATGCTAGGATTAATTTGCTAGTTGCACATTAGTTTTATATTTCTCAAATCCTTCAAAGGAATTTGCTAAGGCTAGGCATTTTAGAGTTTGCTCACAAAGCTGAGGGCATTCATTTTCATAACAGCAAGCTTGAGTAAGTACAATGGAAATGAGACATGGAGGAGAGAAATGGGTGAGACTGTTCTAGCCTCATTCCTTTTCTTTCATATTCTTCTTTGCATTCCATTGAGTGATTAATATTAATGCATGCATGTTCTAACCTAGATCTGTCTTGCAGGATTTAATATTTAGATCATTACAGGTACCACGATATTTATGCCTACATGCATGACAACATCCTACCACCCGATCTTACTCATAACCAACACAAATCTTTCATTCAACACACTTCCCATTACACAATCATAGGAGATACACTTTATCGTAAAGGGTATGATGGTACTCTACTTTGATATCTAAATGGATTCAAATCCCACATTGCATTAAATGAAGTGCATAGTGGTGTTTGTGGGGCTCATTCTAATGGGATGGCCTTGGCAAACAAAGAAATATATTATTGGCCAACTATGGAGCATGACGCTTGTAAATTTTCAAATGTGTACCATGTCAACACGCTAATCTAATTCATGCACTTGCATAGGATCTACAACTCATCATTGCACCGTGGCCTTTCTCATAATGGGGTTTTTACTTAATCGACAATATTTATCCTCCCTCATCCGATGGCCATACCTTCATAATAACTACCATCGAACATTTCACCAAGTGGGTGGAAGCAATTCCACTTTCCCAAATTAATGGCATTCAGATTTTCAAATTCATCCTCTACCATATTCTCTACAGATATGGTATCCCTTGTACTATCATTACAAACAAAAAAAAGCCTTTCAAAAAGCAGTACATGAGACACCTTTATGAAACCTAACACATCCAACACCATTGGTCAACTCCCTATTACCCCCAAGGTAATGGACAAGCCGAAGCTACCAACAAAACCCTCATCAAAATCCTTAAAAAGGTTTTCAATAATATTGGTCGCGATTGGAACCTCCATCTTAATCCTTGCCTTTGGGAATATTACAGATCCATCTACATGCCTACGGGTGCCACCCCATATTCCCTTGTTTAGGGTGCACATGCCATCTTGCTAATTGAAGTTGAGATATGATCACTTCATATCTCCTAAATAATTTGATCAATGATGAAGATGCTCGTGTTGCATAGCTAAGTCAACTAGAGCTCTTGGACGAGAAATGTATCAAGGCCAAAAATCACCTTTAAGCTTATCAAAATCGAATTAGGAGGAGTTATAATAAGAAGGTTCATTCCCACCTATTCAATTTTGGTGATCTAGTCTTAAAAGAGAATCAACGTACCCAACAAGATCGACAAAAGAAAGGAAAATTCTAAGCTAACTGGTTGGGTTGATATTTTTTCACTTCAAAGTATGGTTTTGGGGAATATCAGCTTGCTACACCCTAGACGGAACCCTTGGAAGAACCCATCAACAAAATCCATCTGAAATAGTTTTATACCTAATTCAGTTGGGTTACCCTATCTAAAAAATACCAAAAGAAGAAAAAATATAAAAAATATTAAAAAAATCAAAAAATAGTAAAGAGAAATAATTCATCATATGGTGAAAACCACCTTTGATTGCATCTTGGATAAGTACAAGTGGTGAAAAAATGACAACAAGAACCACTTGTAGAGGGCTTAATCATTATCTACCTTACATCCTACCTTCCTATATGCTTTCACCCATCATATTCCCATATCCTATCCTAACCTCTTATTGCACCTCTCTTCCATCGACCTCCTGCCATTTGTTGCTTGGTGTATTTTGATTGAGCATTGGACTATTAGAGTTTTTATCCTAAATCCTGAGCTTCTATCCTAAATCTTGAGATTTCCATTTCTTGTATATGGTGTCATGTCATTGGTCTCAAGTCCTAGCCTAGAATCCTTCCACCATGTCGGTCATCATTAGGTATCATATCATCCTTCATCCTTTTTGTCGAACTATGTTTCCTTTGTACTTTCATGTAGGCCAGGCCATCTTTGATGAGCCCTCGAGGATTTTGTCCATCTGTTTGTGTCTATCTTTATCATCCATTTGGGTCTCCATCATCCTCTTTCCAATTTTATCCATGGTCACTTGGTATTATTTTATTGAGCTACGAGGGCTTCACACTTTCATGTAGGCAAGGCTAATCTTTGATCAGCCCTCGAGCCCCTACGTGTGTCACTATGGTGTGTCTTGGTTTTATGTCATGTTGTAAAGTATGTCCTTATCCAGTTGGTTTCTAACAAAAAAATCCATTTGTACTACAAGGTGCAATCCATTTTGAATATCCTGAGTCATGTTGATCAACTAATCTATGGCCTCCATCTTTGGTCTGGACAGGATGTATCCTTCCTTAAATCAAACCACATCATTCCCATCCTCCTACTAGTTCTATGGCAAAGGATATTTCAATTTTTTTGTGATTTTTTTGTGCTTTTCACTTTTTTTATCATGGAAAGGGGATGAGAATCTCATTCCAACAAGCCATGATCTAAAATTGTATGTCTATCTTCAAGAGAACAAAAACCAACAACAAAAATACCTCTAATGCAAAGATAAATCTCCACCATACCTTCCACTAAAGGAGACGAATGTTTGGAGATCTAGAGGTACAAATTAGAGATGGAAGGCCATAAATAGTAAAACCTATAGATTAGGTCCATTTTAGAGTAGAAATCAATATGGTGAGAGACTTCCTTACCAACAGAGATAACAAGGGTAGTAATAGCACATCACAAAGGACACACAAATCCCACCCCAACCTTCCTATTCCACCCATCATTCATAAAAGAAGCCAGAATAGGACCATTCACTATAAGATAACCCTCACAAATCCCATCAAATAAGTATTTAGGGGTAATCGTAGCCTCCACCACAAAGAATAGAGAAATCTAAGAAACTAGTTCTAGGATCTCTACAAGGGAGTAGGAGTGACTGTCACTCAAATTCATAGCTAGGATTGAAGGGTGGGATGCACATGAGGTGTTCATGTTTCAAAATACTTTTTGTAATTGCACAACCTTTATAACATGAGAATGTTATAATTTCATCAAATCTATATATTCATTGGGTATTGTTAACTCTTGAGATTGGAATTATCTTGGGAATCCAAAAAAGGTTGGACTAACATGTCAACAATGAAAAGCGTAGTTTTTATAATTTATCAAAAGGTGATTAAATCTTGAGCATGCTCTTTATCAGGTTTACATGTCTTTAAATGTTGGGTTGAAACGTCAAATTCTTTCTTACTTTTCTAGCCATGTATTTTTATTTATTTTGAATATGCTAAGGTTTTGATATTTAATTTGTTTTTTATTATCTTTTTTTCTTGCTGAAAACCTATGTATAGTATTTTTCTTTCATTTTTAATCTATTTATTGAAATTTGAAATAAATCACAATTTTCCATTGGACTAGCCATTTAACATTGACAATTCTACAAATTGGTTCTAGAATTGTAGCATTTCGAAAATCTTCAAAGACTTAAATGAAATCTATAAGAATTTAATTAAGATCCAACTAAGTGAAAAAAAAATAGTAAGTTCAAGAGTTACTTGTTCAGGACACCACCCATAGAAACAATAGAAATCTTTCTGGTGTACAAAATGGCATACAAGCTAATATTTATTTTTAAGGGTTGACTCCTTAACTATATTATGCTAACCTACAATAAAGATAAAATAATAATAATAATAATAAAAGGTGTGTAAACAAAGAATGGGCATTGTTCCACTATTTGATTAAATCTTAGTAGCACACCATATAATAGTAAATAAACCAACATCACACAACACAAGAATTCATCACACAACTCATAACATCTAGAAATGCGATTTAGAACTACTAGAATAAAAAAATCATGCATTGCATAGTTTCAATAAATAGTTAAGATACATAAAAAATGAAAGATCAACTTTTAAAGACACATACATAAGGTTGTCCTAGGACTAGACAAAAAACATAGATAAGATAATATTAGAATCTTTACTATACATGAACAAAAAATAGTTATACTGTAATTTTAAAATTTACTTTATGCCTCAAGTTCTTAAGGGATATATAAAAGAGGAGTGGAGTAGGAAAGAGAGCGATAAAAGAGGCTAAATGAATAACTATAGTAGACATGACATATATTTGAATTTCAAAATATTTAACTTATTAAAGCTACATTTATGTCTTCATATATCACCTCACAATCAAATATTAAAAAAATATTTTTTCTCTAGAAAAATATTAACATTTAAACACAATTTTTTCTGTAGAAAAATATTGAACCACTATATTAGTACTATTACTTGCATATATCCACATTTGGAAAAGTATTTTTTAGGAACATTAATTCTTTTTTTAATTTCTATTCCACCTTCTCACAAATTTTCCTCATAGACAAATAAAAGAACAAATCAACCAAACAAAATATTAATCATCATGTACATGTATCAAGATATTCCCTCACAATCATCGTGAGGTCGAATGATTACATAGGCTTGGCTAGCGTGGTTGGAGGATGAGTTGGTGAATGGGTGTGATGGAGGGTGGTGAAGGCTATGTATTGGATGTTCGATGGACCTACTTTAATGCGATAGCATGTGAAAGAACAGGGTGGCGTTGGAAAATGTGGTTGCACCTCGAATGAAGTTTAAAGTACCTTCAGCTCACGACATTGTTCATTCCTCCAAGTGTTTTTGATGGAGACTCCTATCAGGCTACCAATGGGTAGGATATTATGGGTGTTTTATGGGAGAATTCGGTATGGGAGATTGAAATCTATGATAAAGGTTTGGGACGAGTTAATGTTGGGAGTGGTGGAAGCATTGTTGGGAGAAGAATTCTCAAAATATAAATTTTGTTAATGGACCTTTGGTCTACCGATGAAGTTGAAAGATTCTAAATGAGCCCACCACGGATCATATCTATCAGATTCCAATTCTAATACTTGTCAAAAGAATAATGCCTCAACTATTCCCGAAATCTATCAATGGATCCACCGAAACTAGGCCAAATGAATGGGTTGGGTGGGAATAAGGAGAAGAGTCTGTCATTGGTCCTTCCCGAGATGCAACCTACGAAATAGCTGACTCTTGTGCCACCCGCAGCAACCTACGAAGGATCCAAGAAATCCTCATCGATGCATTCCTGTGGACCGCCCTTTTGAATTCGGCTATTGGTGTCGGTTGGATCTTGTGCATTCCTATGGACCGACCTTTTGAATTCGGCTGTACTCCCACCCCAGCTAATGAAAAATGAACACGGGAAATGAAAAATGCACATTCGAGTTTCGAAACAACCACCCACATTATTTTTTCTCCGGGAATTGATTACATATCAATTTATAATATCACAATTAAAGCACGGAATGTCCCCCCTTGTTTGTTAACAGTTGCTTCACCGTAAATCTTACATTTAATTTGGGCTCCTTAAGAAACCCTAAAAAAAATACATTGTATTAAAAACGAAGCAATTGTCAATACACTCCGTCGAGCCATTTTCAGAAATTTTGCAGAGTTTATGCTGGTGTCTTAAGGGAGTGTATCATCCGAAAGAAGTTTATCTGCACATAGTACCCATGGCGAGGTAGGCCAACTTTAATCCCTGCGATGCTTTTTTTTTTAATGTTGTATTGCACAACAGAATTTGCAGGTGACTGCACCTCTTTTTTTAATATCTTGCATCCCACAATAGATTTTGCAGGTGATTGCACCTGTTTTCGTTTTTTTCATTAAATATGTAATGTTTTTACAATTTCTTATGTGATGGGTATTCCCGTAGAGATCTGTATGCATAGCTGATGAAATAAAAACCTAATTTTTTCAATTGCTTACTTCTCATGAATTTTAAATGGTTTGTTCTGATCGGGGAGGAGTTTAATCCTAATACATTGTATTGAAGTAAGAAATCATTTTGATTTACAGTTCGTGAGTGTAAGAAGCTGAGGAAGCTTATGTCTATATGCATTGCATCTGAGCTAGGAGCCCTGTGGATGTTGGTAGTTTTTTTTAGTTTGCTACGTAGAGGGGATGCTGACATTGTAATCTAAATTATTTATATTAAATAAAGAAAATTAAAATAATGAAATAATAGGAGAATAAATCATGAGCAGATCTTATGCAGTAAAATAATGAATGGATCTCACTTCATCAATTTTCCTTTTCTAGTGTCCATTTAAATCTCTAAATATATTCTCCTAATTACATTGATATATTTAGTTGTTTCTATACAAGTGCCTATGCAATAGTATTTTTTAAAGTATTATTCGTATTCTTATAAGCGTCTATTTTTATTTTTAGATTGAACAAAAAAATATACAAATAGAGACAACAACAACTATAGTAATGGCTACACCACAGTTTACATTTATAAGAGTAGCATAAAGTTAAACAAGATTTAAAAAAAAACAGCTGCAATAACAACCACAAGAACAGTTGAATATCAATGCCCAACAAAACATCTAGAAGGGAACAATTAAAATCAATTACAATAGCTTTAAGAGCAGCCATTACAGTGTTGCCAGAACTGTAACAATTATCAGCCAAACAAATCATACAATAGCTACAAGAGCAGCCATAACAATATTGTCAGAATTGTAACAATTATCAACCAAACAAATCATACGGCAATGTAAGACATACAGTCTTGCTACAACAAAAATGAACAAAAATCTTTATATAACACTAACTATACTACTACATCTATGTCTTTATTTGTATTTATTTCTCCACATGCATTCATATGACTACACTTATTTTTTTATATACAACGTTCATACAAATACATCTATTCTATTATATTTATTTCTCTGCACATGTCTATGAAATCAAATTTAGAATATTATTATCTATTTTCATTTCTTTCGGGATACATATCTTCGAAAATATTTCTCATTCCACACATGTCTCTTTAACTATATTTTATCTTATTCATCTATTTGAACACACATACTTTTATGTCTTTCTCGAGAATATGCATATATAACACAAGTGTAGATTTAATTACTTGTCAGCCATATTTGTTTCAATGCACACATATATGCAACTAGTACAATTATATATTTATCCATTTCTTCCAACACACATATCATTAATCATTATTACTCACAATTATATTTGTATTATTATACTTTAATCTATTTCTTTGACACATAAATTTACTATTTCTTTCTTTTTAACCATATTTACACTTTCTCACTTATTCCAACAAACATGTTTATTATTTAATTTAAATTAAATATTTTATTCGTTTGTTTTCTAAACCTTAATCTTAAAATAGTTTTGAGATCTGCAAAATACTTAGACCTACAAAACCCAAAAGTTTCAACTCTTTGGATGCAATATTTTAATTTACCACACTTTTATGGGCCCTAGGGTACCAAACTCAA
Organism: Sequoiadendron giganteum; assembly: GCA_007115665.2. NCBI lineage: Eukaryota > Viridiplantae > Streptophyta > Pinopsida > Cupressales > Cupressaceae > Sequoiadendron > Sequoiadendron giganteum. The sequence goes on along the minus strand of CM021100.1, from coordinate 377,951,728 downwards.
AAGCCTTGTCTAGCTGGATGCTAGCATCTCTCCAAATTAGAAGATAGAATTATATTGCATCTAAGGATGCTTGCAGGCATCACACTCAAAACTCCATTTTATCCATGTAAACATAATGTTTAACTTAGTTTGATACATATCTTGGGTTTATAGGATGTCATGGTTGGTTTGGATTTCAAGCTTATTTGACCAACATAGGGCTACACTAAATTAATTGACATTAAGGCTCATCATGCACATATGAGACTCTCTTAGATGCAAGGCCCTCAAGAAAATATATAAGAGAATCTTGAGTTGTGTGTATATGATATTTTATATACATAAATTTATATTCTAGTAGATTTTGGTTATGAATAAGGGATTCATATGAGGGGGTTTTCCATGATTACATTTTTTCAATATGGGCTTCTTAGTTTTATTTGTTTCTTTGGGGTGTATGCACATAATCATTTCTTGAACCTACAAAAAATTATTTTATATATGGTATTGTGTAGTTATATAGATTTTGTAATATGGTACATGGAGTTTTTGTGGTTTCTTAAATATATATGATATATAAAATTTTAATATTGTCCTAATTGGTTGTGTGTAGATCTATCCAATCCATGCCATCCATGTCTACTCCAAATGATGGTATTTTGGTTTTGGGGTGCTCATTACCACAAAGAACAATACCAAGTAACAAGATTTATCCCCAACCAATTGCCAAGCATGAAGAAGTAGTTGCAAATGGTTCTCTATTCCTTGACACTCTAAAAATGTTTAATAGTACTATTGGTATAAAATGCGAGTAAGTTATATCTTTCATTTAATTTGAATTTAGCTTTTCCATCTCAAAAAAATATTTACTACATGGAAAAATAATAGTAAGTGGGTGATGTTCCTTTATTTTTTGTGTTGTTTTTTATTAATATAGATTATTTTTAGAATAGAGGGTTAGAAAAATCTTTTTCTTCAATTGGGCTTATTTTCACTCCAAAGATTTAAATAGTATTTTTTTTAAAAGAATTTGAAAAGATTATGTTCTTCATTGTTAATATTCTTCTTTTAATTTCATTTTTTTTTGTTGACAAATTGGAGTAAACTTGTACATAATTAATCATATGTAGTCACTATTACTTATCAAGCTTTGAATATTTCACCTTCAATCAAAAGATAAACTTTTACATATTAAATCATTAGTGTTTGGAAGTAGTTTGGTTATAATGAAGAAAAGTGCTTTGTATTCGTCAAAGGGTAATAAATAAGTATTATAGCTATAGATTATGGTGTTGGAACTTCATAAATTAATTTAAATTTAGCATGTCTCTCTTTGTAGAGTTCCAATTGTTGGAGGAGATTTATTGGATTTGCATCATTTATACATAGAAGTGACTTGTCGAGGAGGTCTCCAACAAGTAAGAAACTTCTAACTTTAACATTAAATTATATTATCAAATTCTATATGGGGTTCATGATTTATATAAATCCATTTGACCTATGTTAAGTATATTAATTATTCCATTTAGATTCTCCATAATATTTGTATTTTCGAACTTATTATGTTTCATCCTCTTGTGCCCCCTTTCTTTATAATGTGTTCATATAATTGTCTATATGTATGGCTTTTCATTAAGGATACAAACAAGAATGTTGCAACGGGTGAGGGTAAACTTGTCATTTCCTCATACATAAACTTGTCATTTCTTAATACTTCTATATTCCTTATATTATTTAGATGTGATTATAATAAACGAAATAGATTCATTAGCACACAACTTCTTCTAAGCTTTTATTTTGTGTACTTACTTCTTTCTTTATCTATAGATTTCTCTCAACCTTATATTTATAATAATTAGAATAATTTGTCTTCTCATACTCCTAATTTGAAACCTAATCTAAAATAATATCTATATTTTCATTTTTTTTTATCTTTCTAACATTTTCAGTTTTACTCAAAATTATTCTTTTATTAACTCCTCCATTATATTTTAAACTTATCTCTAATATATGTTTAAACTAGGATTCAAACTTGAGACCATCGATTTTTGGTTAGGTTGCTATATTGTTGAACTACTAACACACTTGATAACCTTTATATCTTTAATTTAGATGCAACTTATTTTCCACCATGTAAAACATATGATATTTTTATTTTTAACCTTTTTAACATTGCAGCATGTTAACTAAACCAATCCCATATAATGACCTTGGTGATGCTATGATGAAGGGGAATCCCCTTAAAAGTCTAAAATCAAACACACACAAGGAGACTCGCAAGATGGTTGCAATATGCCATTAAATTTTAGATTTAAAAAAGAAAATGAGCACCATTCTTATTTTAATATTATTAATAGATTGATAACCATATGCATTTAGATTTGGTATATATCAGCTCAAATTGCTACAAAAAGAAAAATTGTGAGTAAGTAGGTGAGCAGTTTTAACAACTTTACATGGAGTAGGTGAGCAGTGTTAACAACTTTACATCCGGATCTGCAAAATATAGGAAGGTATTATCAGCATATATGCAAAATGCCCACATGCTAAACAGTATATATTATAATATAACCACTATTTTGTAGCATGCATGCCTAACCTGGTTTGGCACACTGTTGTTGGCCTCATCTTCCCCCTATTGTCCCCTCCATCAATCCCATCCCTCATAGGGTTAGTAAAAAAGAAGGCATCACCCTCGTGTTGTGCATGATGATAAGGCCCCTTGTGTCTTGCTTGCCTCCCACCCTCTACACCATTGTTGAAGGCCCTTTGGAACTTTTTGAATGCACTTATAAACATTTTGGTTTCTATATTGTTGAAGCAAAATGTGTGGCCACATCTTACATCCACTCTATTGATTCTAATCATCCCATCCCTATAAAGATTCAAAAATTTGTACAAGGTGACCTCGATATGAAGTGCAAAACATATCATGTTGTCATCATATAACTTTTTTAATGTTAACTAATCCAATCCCATATGTATTGACCTTGGTGATTCTATGATGAAGGGAAACCCCCTTAAAAAATTGAAATCAAACACACATAAAGAGACCTACAAGATGGTTGCAATATGCCATTAAGTTTTAGATTTAAAGAAAGAAAATCAGCAACATTCTTATTTGCTTAAATCATAAAATGATTACATCAAACTAAAGCTCATGGGCTTCCTTACAATTTAGGCTCCATACATACAAAAATTTGCAACATAATGTCTTCAACATTTTGGCATCATTCTGACAACATCTAGGTATGCAACCATAACTTCTCTAAAATCCCCCCTTCTCCAAATGAGAAAGCATCATTATATAGAAATTGTGTGAGGAGAAAACCATCATTTCTTTACAAAACAACCTCCATTTACCACCTTGAAACCTAATTCCCCATTTTGATAAGAATAAAATATAAAATATAATTTTGTTCATTGCAAATATGACCCACATATGGGCACCTAGCTCTTGACCAATTATCTTTTCCAACTATGACACCTTCAATGATTCTCGGCGGCTCTGACGGCTCCAAATATTGACATGTAGAAACATGCAAATCTTGTGGCACAAACATGCAAATGCATGAAAAGAATGCAATTGAACATGCAAGCACATGCACCCCAAATGATCCCCACCAACAATGGGACTCCCAAAAAGTGTATTTCCCAATTTTTCCTTAGGAGATATTCATAAATGCATTATTCCCACAAAATTTACAATTACAATTTCACCACAAGGGAAATTACAAAGATGAAAATCAAAATATTTATTCTCCTAGCCCCTAAGCCCCTATTAATGATAAACAAAAATAAAATAGCAATATTTATGGTGATGCAATATTGATATTACCCTTAGCTTCTCCTACATCAAACACTTGAGGTAGGAAAGATTTTGTGAATATGGATTCAAAAAATGGATTTGAAAGGTAGTACCACCCCTTCAGATTGAAATCAATCTTCAACAAACTCGACTACTGAATTTTGTACCTACAATTGATTATTCTTTCTCCTCTTCCAACACTTAACTGAAACAAACTCCCTACTTTGACAACTCTACTCTACACTCAACGTCCTGAATGTGGAATCATTTCTACCATAAACTGACCACCTTCTCCTAGTGTAATTCACATCCTCCTCCAATATTTTTGGATTCAACCGACCATAGTTTTAGTTTATCCTTTGAATCTCTTTTCTTATTTCGTCTACCTATTGTTGCAATTCTATCATCCCAACTCTTATTTCTTATTTCTCTCTCTCCAATGAAAAAAATCATTTTCTTCTTTCTTTTTTCCATTTTTCAGGGCCTCACAAAGCCTCAACACAAATCCTCAAGTTTTACTTACATGTAAACCGCCTCCTTCAGAAAATTGTTTAAAAAACCCTCTTTCAATATTCACCACTATTATTGTAAACTGACTCCTTCAGTGATCTATTTATAGCCATGGGAGCCTTAGATCCTCAAAACCCTTTGAAAATTTCTTCTTGTAGGTTGCACATCCATCTACAAATAAAATCCACACACTGTCCACCCTCAGGTCCTGGTGCAAAATGCCTCCAATCGGTGCTTTTGTCTGCACTCTTAGGAACTCCTGCTCTACTACCACTGATGAAGGGGACTCCCCTTACAAATCTAAAATCAAACACACACAAAGAGACTTTCAAGATGGCTGCAATATGCCATTAAATTTCAGATTTAAAGAAAGAAAATCAGCAACATTCTTATTTACTTAAATCATAAACTTATTACATCAAATAGAAGCTCATGGTCTTTCTTACAATCTGGACTTTACACATACAAAAATATGCAACATAATGCCTTGAACATTTTGGCATCATTCTGAGAGCATTTAGGTATGCAACCACAACTTCTCCAAAAGCATTCCTTCTCCAAATGAGCAAGCATCATTTTATAGAAATTGTGTGAGGAGAAAACCACTATTGGTTTCCAAAATAACCTACATTTACAAACTTGAAATCCAATGCCCCATTTGGAGAAGAATAAAATTATAAAATATAAAATTATTCATTGCAAATATGACCCACATATGGGTGTCTAGCTCTTAACCAATGGTCTTTGCCAAGTATGACACCTTCAATGATTCTTGATAGCTCCAACGGTTCCGAATACGAGCATGCAACAACATGTAAATGCATGAAATTGAACATGCAAGCACATGCAACACAAACAGTCTCCACAAGAATGGCATGCCCAAGAGGGTTATTTTCCCAATTTTACCTTAAGAAATAGTCATAAATGCATGATTCCCACCAAAATTATAATTACAATTTCACCACAAGGGAAATTACAAAGTTACAAATCAAAATATTTATTCTCCTATCCCCTAAGCCATTATTGAAAATAAACAAAAATAAAATAGCAATATTTTTGGTGATGCAAGATTGCTAGCACCACTAGATGCTCCTGCATCATGCTAGCTAAAACTATGTGGTGAAGTGACTTAGTGAATCATCAATATGTAAATTTTAGGCTCAGAAAAGAGAGTAATCAGAAAATGCAACACATAAGACAATTAACACAACAAGATACCCTGGGAAAACCCTCCTGTAGAGGGAGAAAAACCTAGCAATTAAATCCTTTATATATAGAGTAGAAATCTTCTTACAACTCTGGCCCAACACAATGCCGAATTTGATACAAGGGTAATCACACCTCTCCTAGATGGTGATACAACTGAATATGTTTCTTCTTGATATCGATCTGTTGCTACAAAGTGATGATCTGCTACCCAGAAATAAATTTCTTCTAAGAATGCGAATTGATCTGAATGAGCTTTATTTTTACTTGATGATAAAAATGAATGAGGGAAACATGTATATATACATTTCAATAGAATCACACCTCTTAACAAGAGGGAGGTCGGCCTCTTGATAAAACATGACCCTAGAAGAAGAGGCGTGAATCTCAAGAAGGGTCGGCTCACATTAATAAATGCCTTTTATTTATTTTAATTATAAATCAAGAAGTCAGCCGCTTAATTAAATGTGTCTCTTCATATAGAAATTTAACTCATATAAATTTAGATAGCAATTTGCTACATCAAAATTTATCTCTTGAAGTATTCTACCTATAGTTTTATTCTTCAACACTCCCTCTCAGCCAGGGAGAAGTACTTTCATTGTGCAAGAATGTTTCACCTCAACATGAAAGCTACCACAATGGCTACACCCATATGTGGAAAAGAAAGATATCACCTCATCGTGATATCAGATATCGCCTCAACACAATATCAACCATAATGGCTACAACCATGCTATGGTGTGTACAAGTGTTCATCACTTGCGTGATGTTGTCACCTCAACATGACTTTCACCATGGCTCTCCCAGAGGGTGAAAACACAAGTACAACAATTCATCACGGATTCTCTCATGTGATGTTGTCATGGAGTCACACACATGACATCCACCATGACTCTCTCAGAGGGTGGAAACAAGGGCTTTCACCTCAAATCTCAATGAGAAATGCATTAACAAGGGATTTCACCTCGAACTTCTCTCTCATAGAGAAGAACTCATTAAACAAGCTCATTGATGTTGAGACTCTTTCTCATTTAGGGTTGGATTCTCCACCATACCAAGCTTATCTCAAAAGTACACAAACTTGATTCTAGAGAGAGGCTTGGTGAGAATGCTTGTCATCTGCTCATCAGTGTTGATATACTTTAGCTGAATAGCCTTCCGCAATACCATATCTCTAATATAGTGTTACTTGATCTCAACATGCTTGGTTTTGTCATGAAACACGGGATTGATAGAAAGCTTTACGCAACTCTAGTTATCACAATGAATAATAGTAGGCTCCATTTATTGTCCAAACAACCCTGCAAGGAGCTTACAAAGCCACACTGCTTCCCGAGCTGCCATACAAGCTACAATGTATTATGCCTCTGATGTACTCAAAGCTACAGACTGTAAATTAGAGTCAACATCGCTCTTTAAGAAGCCTAAACTCAACAGATAACGATCAATTTGTTCATACCATGCACGAGGAGCCTGTTTAAGACCATACTAGGCCTTCTTCAACTTGCACACATGAGACTCCTTCCCATGAACCTCAAATCCATCAGGCATCTTGATGTAGAATTCTTCCTCAATCACACCATTCAGAAATGTTGTCTTCACATCCATCTAGTGAATCTTCCATCCTCTAGATGCAGCAATGGCAATGATGGTTCAAACCAAGGTATAGCGAGCAAGAGGAGCAAATATTTCTTAGTAATGAACTCCCTCTTTCTCTGAAAAACCACGGGCCACAAATCTTTCATTGTACTTCTCAATGCTCCCATCTACCGCATGCTTGATTTTGAAGAGCCATTTTGAAGATACCACAGATTTTCCCTCGAGTCTAGGAACAATGTTCCAAACATCAATTTTTAGAATTCATTGGTACTCCTTGGATGTAGCATCTCTCCAAACCTGCTGACTAGAGGCTTCCTCCACATTAGAAGGTTCAGACTCAATAATCTGACTCATTAAGGCAACATAACTAGAGACCTTATGTGGCCTTTTAGTTTCTCTGAGTGTACCTCTAGGGGCTATAAAACTTTAAGCCTCTTGCATAGTATTCCTATCCCATAGAGGTCTTTTTCTTACCATTACAATGTCAATGGGCCTATCAGTAGGTTCTAAGGGTTCAACAGGATCATCATCTTCTTTTGCTTCAGAAGCCTCCCTCTGAATCTCAGGAGTATGATCAATTTCCATATCCTGAGGAAACTCTTCATTATCGATCTCCATAGGAGTGCCCCTAGATCTCCTGAATGCTACATCTTCCTCAAATGTGACATCCCTACTGATCTCGATCAACTTTTTTCCTGGGATGTATATCTTGTAGGCTTTTGATGTCTCGTTGTAGCCCACAAAAATTCCCTTCTTACTAGAAGGCTCCAACTTAGTTCTCTTTTCCTTTGGAACTTGGATATAAACAAGGCACCCAAAGATCCTTAATTGACTAACTTCAGGTTTCTTTCCTATGAAGGCTTCTTCTGGAGTCATATTCTCCAAGATATTGTGAGGACTTCTATTTTGCACATATACTGTAGTTCTAGAAGCTTTTTCCCATAAGAAGGTTTGTAGATCTTGGTCATGGATCATGGCTTTTGCAGCTTCCACAATCGTTATGTTCTTTCTTTCGGCAACTCCATTTTGTTGAGGATTATAGGGGACACAAAACTCCGTCTTAATCACTGCATCAACACAAAAATTTTGAAAACTGTCAGAGGTGTATTCTCCACCATTATCAGATCTGAGGACTTTGATTCTTTTACCAGAAAGATTTTCTACTAAGGCTTTGAACTCCTTAAACCTTCCTAACACTTCCTTAGACTCTTTAGTTTTCAAAAAATAAATCCAAGTCTTCCTAGAGTGGTCATCAATAAACAAAACATAGTACAAGAATCCACTCGAAGATGGAATAGACATAGGCCCACATAAATCTGAATGAATAAGGTCTAAAATACACTTAGATCTATATTCTCTGCTATGGAAGGGGGCTTTTGTATTCTTACCCAATGCACAACCTTTGCAAGTTCCTTCACGCTCCTAGTTGAACTTCGGAAGACCCGTGACCATCTTCTCCATGATAGGTAAGGCTCAGAAGTGAAGGTGAGCCAATCTTTGATGCCATAGATCACATAAGCTTGAGGAATAATGAACCAAAGCCTACAATGGATGTGTACAAAGCCTGTATAGACTTTCATGTCTAACCCGAATTATTTGAGCATCCTTGAAGCTAGAATTATCCATCCACACAATTACTTTGCCTTTGGAGAAGGAAACTTGATATCCTTTATCTTCTAGGGCTGAAATAGAAATGAGATAATGCTTGATCCCTAGAGCATAAAGAACATTGTTTAATTGAAGTGTTAAGTCGGAATCTAAATGAAGAGTAAAGGTCCCAATCCCTTTCACGGAGTAACTTGCATCATCTCCGATAATGACTTGTTCGGAAGACTCTTTCTCCACCAAGCTTGATAAGTGCTCCTTAAAACCTATGATGTGTTGAGAAGCACCACTATCAATTAGCCAAGTGTTGGTGTATGTAGGTACGTTGAGCTTAACAATGCTGAATAGAACAAGTATTCACATGTATCCTTCTGTGGAGAAGCATCATCAAAATTTGCAACTTCGGCTTGTTGCTTAGGTCTAGTAGGAAAATGCTTAGCAAAGTGACCAAACTTATCACACCTAAAGCATTGAATCTTGGACATGTCTCTTTTCTTCTTGAAGGTAGGTGTATCATCATTTCCCTTATCTCAATTCCTCTTGAAGAACCTTTTATTCCCATCTTTTCCTTTCTTCTTTGAAGCATGGGAGGCGAGAACATGAATATCTTCATTCTTTGAACTTTGACCAACACCTCTAGCGACTAGTCTTGACACTTCTTGAATACAATCGGCCCTTATGAAATCAAAATTAGGAAGTTTGGAAATTGCACTAATTCCTTGAATGTAGGACTCCCATGATAATGGAAGACCATTGAGAGCAAGCATCGTCAAATCTTTATCATCAATCACATGACCAATTGTAGAGAGCTGATCTCTCAATTCTGAAATCCTCATGAAATAAGCAATCACTGTTTCTCCTTTCAGCATCTTCACATGATGTAATTGCTTCTTTAGTGCAAGTGCCCGACTCATGTTGTTGATTTCGTGCATCTCTTCCAGTGTTTTGAACATATCCCTTGCTGTCTTCAACTTGGAGACAATCGGAACAATATGATCTTTGATGGAATCAACCAGCAACTTCATCGCCTTGATATCTTTCTTCCTCTATTGCATCTTCCCTTCTTCCTCTTCCAGTTCGGAAACTTTGGTCTCCACAAACTCAGCCAAATCATTCTCTGCTAAAGTGAGCATGATTCTAAACCTCCATGAGGTATAGTTGGATGCTCCCTCGAGTCTATCCTCAATCTTCAAGCCGTTCACCATCTTGACTAGGATAGAGATAGACAACTAAAAACTTAATAAGAGACTAAAGTACTGTTGTAAGTGAAATCTGATCACAATCTCTGCTCACAACCGCTCTGATACCATGTAAATTTTAGGATGAGAAAAGAAAGTAATCAGAAAATGCAACACATAAGACAATTAACATAGCAAGATACCCTAGGAAAACCCTCCTCTAGAGGGAGAAAAACCCAGCAATTAAATCCTTTATATATAGAGCAGAAATCTGCTTACAACTCAAGCCCAACACAATACTGAATTTGATACAAGGGTAATCACACCTCTCCTAGATGGTGATACAATTGAATATGTTTCTTCTTGATATCGATCTGCTGCTACAAAGTGATGATTTGTTGCTCAGAAATAAACTTCTTCTAAGAATGTGAATTGATCTAAAAGAGCTTTATTTTTACTTGATGATAAAAACGAATGAGGGAAACATGTATATATACATTTTAATAGAATTGAACCTCTTCACAAGAGGGAGGTCGGCTACTTGATAAAACACGACCCTAGAAGAAGAGGCGTGAATCTCAAGAACGGTCGGCTCACATTAATAAATGCCTTTTATTTATTTTAATTATAAATCAAGATGTCGGCCCCTTAATTTAATGCGTCTCTTCATATAGCAATTTAACTCGTATAAATTTAGATAAAAATTTGCTACATCAAAATTTATCTATTGAAGTATTCGACATATAGTTTTATTCTTCAACACAATATAGTACAATCTCAAGGTGTAGGCAAGGAAACAAAACATTCATTTTTTAGTTTCTTTTTGTAAATAATTTCAAAATAAGAATCTTCAATTTTTCATCAAGATAATGGTACGATCATTTGTGATTATTTTTCTCTTCTATTGGAATTTCACATCAAGGTAAGGGTTTGATCAATTGTAATTGATATTGTAATCAATATGGGATATGTTAGAGTTCTTACTTTGTCTTATATGATGGTTTCTTAGGCTATGTTTGAAATTAGGTGAAGTAATTTCCTACTGTTTCACCCCATCTTATCTCTGCTGAATGATAATCTGTTTCATTCCATCTTATCTCATGTTGAATGATAATCTCTATTCTACTCTGCTGTCATGCTTTTTGGAAATAATTTCTTAAGACTTATTTTTAATTTTTATTAGGTTACCAAAGATAGAAAATGGAAAGAGGTATCATTGGCGTTTAATTTCTCATCAAGGCCAACCAATGCATCATTTATATTGCGTAAACACTACATTGCATTGCTTCATGATTATGAGAAAGCTTACTTCTTTGGGGTGCAAGGTCATCTAATTCCCCCACCATCGAGTAGGTGAAATTCTCATTATGTTTCGCAAGCTTGTTTGTTGCATGATCCATTTAGGAAAAGTATTTTAACACTCTCAACATTATTTTTCAGTTGCTAAACCACCTTCAGATGAAGTCCAACAATGTATACAAAAAGGAAAGAGGAAAGCTTCAACTTCCACCTCTGTAGGTTGTTTACTACTACCCACTCCAAAAAATACATTATTTTAACAAATATTTTATGCTTGATGCTTTAATAACTTGAGATTTTTTTAACTAGTCATGTTTTTCAAATAAAATCGTGTGTAACTTTAATTGATGATTATTCCTAACTTATACTTCCTTTTCGTATTTGACAGTTAACCCTGCACCGTCCATGGGTACTCCTGTGACCGGAGTGATAGACGGGCAGTTGAAAGATTGCTACTCAGTTACAATAGTGCTTGGTTCAAAAAAATTGAGTGGCATATTATATCCCGTAGGGAATGACAATGGATCTCATTAATTCAACCTGTTTTCTCTTTATTCTGACCCTTCCATCTCCGGCCCAAACTGTTAATCTTTTGAAATTTTTTTAAATTAAGTGTCAAAGCTTATCTCTCTCTACATACATCAACTATTATGTGGTGTTCCAATTTTTATGATTATACAAATTAGACTGTTTATTGGAAGACAGTACTATCTTTATGGTTTATTGTTGTTTAGCAGCTGTGAATGTCTTTCTTTTACAGGCACTGGTTGTATGTCACTGCCGATCTTTGACTGTGGCTACTTCTCTGTAAAAAAATTATTTATGCCTTGATTCAATTAAAAAAAACCTTCTCCATAACGATATTAAATGGCTCTACTCTCCTGGTTCACGCACCTTTACATCGAATATGACTGAGATAATATTTGTATAAAATTGTCTTCCTTAAAGAAAATGGAAGGGAAATAATATGTGTATAGATTCCAGTAATTTCTTTTAAACTGTTTTTTCACTGAAAAAACGTTATACAGGTATCCAGAGGGGAAAACCTCAAATGAACAGTGAGTACAGAAAAAGAATAAAGAATTCCAATATTACAAAACGCTGGAGTACCTCACGCTCTTCAAACACATTTCTTCTGACATAAATCTCGGATCCTTAAAACCAATAGACCCTCTCTGATCCTTGCTTGATGGTGGCAGACTCCCATACTTGTTATAATAGCGTTCTCAATCACTCTTATAAAGATTGAAGCTGATACAGTTTGCAAACAGGCCTTTACATGATTTTTCTAAGTACAAGAGTAACCTCACACATGCTACATATTCTCCTTTGAGTTGGCTTAGTCATTCAGTTATTTCCATCTTCAAGTCCCAAGTTGACGTTTGTTCACCAGAAAGGCTAGCTTGGAATTCTCAACTGTACCCAATCATATGAGTTTTCTGTCATAGATTTATCATTTGCAATTATTGTTAAAATCCTTTTTTTGGCATGCTTTGCTACACCATCTTTTTCAGATAGAAGACTTAGGCAATTGAAAGTATTCTTTAAGTTGTGAGCTTGGCCTTTGTTCACAAGAAAAAGCTGCTTGATAGTTATGCAGACCTTTCCCAAGTTTAATCACTAGCTGAGCAATGTCATCACGGTTTGCTGTAATGGTTAGGAGTCCACAGGCACTGATATTGTCTTCCTTAAGAACCATATTTAAGGACAAAATTTGTAATCTCAACTTTTTTGAAATGGGTTAAACTTAATTCACTCCCAATCTAAAGAATATCTCTATCATACAAGCTACCCTTGAATTTTTGCTTTTATTATCTATATACAATGTTTTAGGAGTTAGAGGTTATAGGATTTATCTGGGTAATGATGGTGGATTTGTAGGTGGAGATTTGGATAGATTTGTTGTTTGACATTTTTGGGTTTCATTTTCCGAATATATATATTCTGTATGTTGTTGTTCGATGAAAATTGTAACTCCAGACAGAGAAATAAGGCTCTTTGATCATCCTGAGCAGGGGAAATGGTCCATTTTTGCTCATTCATTTTGGATTTTTTTAGTTTCTAGCCAAGATTTGAAATTCATTGCTTTTCTGATCTTTATATTGCAAAGATGTTGATCAATATGATTTGAGGACTCATATTTGTTAAATTATGTCTAATCTCACCCAATTCCTCAAATATCCTCCAGCTCACCTCCACTTTCTCAGCATTTAAGGCAATTTAATTGGAATGACTTCTTGGAGAAGATTACAGGAGATATGTTTTGATTGTGCATTAACTGCTATTAAATTTCACACATTTGTGGGTATTGAAAATAGTAATATTTTATTGTGCCTTTGCTGTCTTCCATAATTTTTGGTTTTAATTCTTTTTTGCTGTCTTTTTCACATAATACGAGCAGAAGAATAAGAGAGCAATGTAGCTCTTCAAGTCTGTAGAAGAAAGAAACTTTGAGCATCGAAGCTCTGTAATTTGTTCCAGCATTTTAATATATATAAATATAATCTGATTGTGTCTATAAATCTGCTGTCTATTTTCTATGTCTGGTGAGCAGCAATCTTTGTGCATTTTCATTTGTCTTTTTTTTGCTGCATGCAAATCTTAATTTACTCTGTTATAAGAATTTGCTGCTCTATTTTTATTACTGCACCTCTGCCTCTATTCCCACAATATTTATTTATGAAGATCAAGTAGAATTTGAAGTATGCTAAAATTTTCAGCTTGAATAGCTGTCCATTGCCTCTTCGTAATGATTTTTATATTTCTCTGTATCTTCATGTTTTTTAAGGTGAATAATCCACGTATAATATATTCAAGGGTAACCCTCACATCCACCCTATTAGTTGAGACGGTGAATTTGGAAATAACACTCATTTTTGGCCGAATTGCTGAATTGGAGTTAACGAGATGAAGCTGAGTAACAATGAGCTCAGAGGATTTGTGCCCTTCTCCACTGATTTCGTTAAGAAAATGGGTAAAGTACTTCGTCTGGAAGGTAATTATGGTTTGTATGGTTATTCCTGTTACTCTACTTTGCCTCAAATAGCTGGTAGCAACCGAATTCACAATGAAGAAAAATTCTTACTTGTAGTACCAGGAAAGGAAGGGATTCCCACCTCATTTAGTGTATTTATTAGTGAAAAATGATAAGTAAATTCGACAATTCGGCCAAAATGAGACAAACTAAAAAAACAGAGCAAAACCATACGCAGAGAATTGCTACAGCAATACTGACTTTATTCAACTTTTTGTATATAAAACAGGTTACAGAAGGCGAGGCTGCTAAACATACACAGATCGCGAGGCTGCTAAACATAGAAATGTCCTCACAATAATCATGCAACGAAGATTCTAAAACTGCAGAGTATCATGCAGATTATTTCATGCAAAACATGTAGTCTATCCTAATCTATACAAAACTAAACAGTATTTTATATTCCCTAATTTTCTCCTTCGCATGCAAACTGGGAGAAATTACAATTTATTCTACCATTCAAACCATTGCAAGAGAAGTTGAAATGCTCAGATTGCAAGATATATGCCAAAATGGGTTTATTCAAATGCCTTCAAAAATGATAAGGAAATGCGGATGGCATGTGTAAAGCTCTTTTTATAGAGATCATACAATAATCATGCAATGAAGATTCTAAAACTACAGAGTATCATGCAGATTATTTCATGCAAAACATGTAGTCTATCCTAATCTATACAAAACTAAACAGTATTTTATATTCCCTAATTTTCTCATTCGCATGCAAACTGGGAGAAATTACAATTTATTCTACCAGTCAGACCATTGCAAGAGAAGTTGAAATGCTCAGATTACAAGATATATGCTAAAATGGGTTTATTCAAATGCATTAAATATTAAATATTGTTTGTTTCAATGAGCGACAATTAAACAATTTATTAATTTGCTTGGTAATTATTAATATTCTCAAAAAAATTGTTAAAAAAATTATATATAAATCTGAATTAAAAATATTATTTATAATATAAATTACATTTGCACTTGAAAACTACTATTTCATATATATATATATATATATTTTAATTATATATTTCAATTATAAATATTTTATTATAATGATATTTGAAACTTTCATTAGTTTTAAATATTTTTTAATCTTATTTATTTCGATTTTTTAGATAGTATAGTTCAACATGGCTTTTTTTATTAAAAAGAGGAAAAAATATTTTGAATGCTTTTAATTTTAATTAATTAATAGGATAGATACATATAAGTACAATTAAATCAGATTAAAGAATATATAAATGAAATAGATTAGATCACAAATAATTAAATAAATAATATAACATACTATAAATAGAAAGATATATCACTTAGTTATATAATTAAAGAATATGTTTCAAATGATGATTACTCTACATTATTTGTCCCTTAAATTAAGGAAATGCCTTTATAGTGGAATGTTAGGAATAGAATTAAAAAAAATTGGTCTCTTCTCTAATTTCAACTAAGTTTGCAAAAAAAATTCTAGTTATCAAGTATAAATTTCTTGCCTTTAACTCCAACTCTAATGATCATTAAGCTTTGTCCTTTGCTCCATTTGAAAATAGACTAACCTTATTTCACTAGAAAAAAATCAAGTACTATTTTATGGCTTTCTTTATTTTAGATTTACATGAGTATCTCTCTTTCTTTTAAAAATTTGACTTTATATCATAACAAGATAGGCACCAATCACAAAAGAATAAATAATCAAATATTTCATTATCATCTTTCTCTATCCTCCTTGTAGAATTTATGTATTTAAGATTATGTCAACGTGTATAACTTAGCCTCATGAATTTAAACTAAACCTCTTGAGAGCTCATTAATGATCAAAATTTAGAGATTTGTACCTCTTTGGATTTTAGGATTGCACATAAAAACAAAAAAATGTGCTTCTATAGCATGATGTTCACCTAATTTATAATAGGACTTTTAGTTTTGTATAATAGTGAACGAATGCTTGGTGATAAATTTTTGGAGTATTCATTCATACATACATACATATGTGATAGACCTCCCCATCTTGTTTAGCCCTACAAAGTCAAAAGTGAAAAGGATTTGTACCCACTCTTATCAATTACACACTTATTGGATATTATTTGACTATTGATTTTTTCTAATCTAAAAAAAATATAATTTATATAGATATACATATGTCCTTGACTCTAGGTATTTTGTCCATCTCTGTGGTTATAGAGTATAGGTTGAGAACCATTACATCTTGTGCTTTTGGGATCGATCCATGTTATGAAAATGTTAAAATGAAGGCTGATAATTAATATATTAGGATAGGTCTAATTAAGGGCATTTTTTATGAGCTCAATAATTGTTCATTCTCATTATATGATAAAAGACTTGAACAAAATGTAAAAGATTAAATCCATATTAAATTACCCTTACTCTAAATCAAGAAAAATACATTTGTATTGAGCATAAAGAACATCAAACCAAATAATTATTATCTTCACATGTATACTAAAACAAGATATCTCTTTTTTCAAGTGGATTTGTTCATGGATATGAGCAATATAGTTGTTCTTTAGATGAACTACTAGATCTTGGTAACATATTCTTTTATATGTATTCTTGGCATGTGCTCTTGAAACTCCTTATGTCTAATTTATCCTTATGAATATATTTTCCTAATCCTTGATGATTCATGTATCATATGAGAGTATGAGGATGCTACATTCTTTATTCATGTGCGATGAACAAATGATGACTTCATTTATATATGCTTGAGTGGGGATGTGAATTGTGAAGATTAAATGGTGGATGGACGGTGTATATACACTTGGAGCAATGGATCATGCACAAGAGGTCTTTTTGAAATTAATATAATTTATTTTTATTATTGGTGATGGATTATGTGGACTTATATATATAAATTTTAGAGGGGTAATTTTATTTAATTAAAGTAGGTGAGAGTGGATTTATTTCAAATCAATAATGAGGTGGAAGTTGGTATTTTTTTAAATAAGTAATAAGATGAATAATTGTTTTTTGTTATTTAATTTAAATAATTAGTTATGTGAACCTTATTTATTTATTTAATTTAAATTATTACTAGAGTGAATTGTAGATGAAATTAATCTATTATTAAAATTAATTAAGCATTTCAGATGTTAATTTTAGGTGTGTATACTAATGGATAGATGTACTACATGATACACACAATAATCGATAGGTCTACAAGACAATCTCTAAATCAAGAGTTGGATCCCTGCATATTATATCCTAACTCTCAATCAAAGGGAAATGAAAAAAGAGAAATTATAGAAAGCATAAAAGGTCCATAAATCAAGAATAGGAATCCTTAAACCATTTTATTTAAGCCTATCAATGCATCATATAATAGTCAAACAACCAATATTACATGCATCAACATCCAGCACATCACTCTCCACCACCTTCACAAGAATACACTAATCATCTCTCCACCACCTTCACAAGAATACACTAATCATCTCCAATATCCATCAGAATCATATCCTAATCCACCTTAACAATCATATACCAATCTCCTTCAATATTCATCACACAACAACTATATAATAACCCCCCTCATGATCAATCTTATCTACCTCAACCACCTTCCCCGTCATATAATAATCTATCTCAACCTTCATAATCATAAAAAAAACCTCTTCAACATCCATTTTATCTATCGCAACGTCCTCAATAATCATACGCCAATCCTTCTCAACATCAACCTTACCCACCTCAATCTCCATAACTATCATACTTCAATCTTCCAAAAAAATCAATCTCCTCAACAATCATATCCTAATCCACCTCAAAATCAACCTCACTCTTCTCCCCCTCCACACAATCAATATGTCGACCATCAAAGCTCCAATCTATTTGTCCATCCATCATTAACAAATCCGAATCAAGAATGGGACGACATGAAATCCACACTTAAATATTTGCAAGCTAGAAATATACCAAAAAATTCGTCAAGTTTGAGGAACTATGTCTATGTCCCTTCGGCGGTTCTATTGCAATGCTTTTATTATGCAAGTTTTACTTATTTTAAAATCTTTTTACCTACATGCAAAGCGCAAAGGCCAAAAGAGGGGAGAAATTTTTGAAAAAAATGAATAGAGAAGAGGCAATGACTATGGTTTCAATGAGGGGGTGACAAGACAGTTGAAGGTTTTTCTTAAAAAAAACTATGTCTTTTATGTACTAAATTAGTTTTGGAAATTTATTTTTTAAAATTGTATTGTAGATTGAAAAAAAAATCTTCTAAAATAAATTTGATGTAGATTGAATAGGAAAATTATTGCAGATTTGTAAACAAAAATATTGAAATATTATTTGAAAAGCAATCTGAAATATTGTTATTTGAGATGAAATTTAAAAATAAACAATAATCGTTTATTGAGGGTTTCAAAAAAATATATTACTTGCACAAATGTATTTTTTAAATAGCATGCATACAGATTATATTAAACAAATTAATAAAAAAACTATAATCTATAAACTCAATAAGTTTATAAAACTTAAAATAAAACTTTGATTCCTACACAATGGTTAGAAAATTATGAAATTGTTTAAAAATAATTGAAATTTAAAATTGAAAGAAATTTTAAAGAATTAATTTCCTACACATAAAAGTTTTAGAAAAAAATGATTTTTTAAGAAAACTAAACACTAGCTCTTCTTCTTCGCTCAAGAGTGTCTCCAAGGTGAGTGCTCCAAAGAGATGGTAAACTATAGTGTTGAAAGCTGTCACCCTTGACAATTTCACAATAGGTTTAGCTCTCGCCTATGTGCTTGGACCTAATTATGCATTATTTACCAATTTCTAAACATCCTAGGAAAATCAAACATGGGATATCAAATTGTGCATCTATTTTTTTCCCTCAACACTTTTAGACCCTAAAATAGGTGGATCTAGTTTAGGGCGCATTACACCCTAGACCACCTATTTTTGCTCCAAATTTGAATGTCAGTGTCGTTAATCTTATTATTTGAATTTCCAATTTCAATTGTTGGATATCAACAATTGATTTTTGGGAAATTAGAAGAATTTCATATAAATACTAGTCTTTTTCATCATTTGAATTCCTAAGGATCTAGCTATAAATTTTATTGAGAAAATTGAAGATCCTAAAATCAGTCAAGGGTAACTTTAGAAACATTATTATAGCACTTTCATCAATCAAGTTCAAGTTTGCAAGGCATCAAGAAGATGGAAGCAATTTATGTTCAAGGAGCTATTATGGTCAATCATGCCAAATCATGAAAATGTATTGAGTTATCCTTTACATTCTTGTTGTAGGGCATGTGCAAGATCATGATGGGCCAAAAAGTGGTGATATAAAAAAAGTAGCGTTTTGCGCTCGCCAAAAAATGCAAAAGCCCCGAGTTGACTTTTTTTTGGGTTGGGTGTGAGTACATTGCTCCAGAGAAATTCCCAAGCGAAAGTAAAACAAAGCAGATATCTAATTCAAATTGGATATCCGATTTGGTTCGGCTAATATAAAACCAAAAAAGTGCATGTTAAAGTCATTTTAAAGTCATTCAAATCGGATATTAGATTTTTGCACACATACACCCAAGAGTAATTAGGAGGTGGAGGGTGGAAAAGAGAGAGAGAGAGAGAGAGAGAGAGAGAGAGAGAGAGAGAGAGGTTGTTAGGAGGGGAAGGAGAGAGGGAAGAAGGGGAGAGACATTGAGAGAGGGATAGATAGAGAGAGAGAGATAGAAAGAGGGGAAGTTAGAGGGAAAGGGAGAGAGAGAGAGAGAATTAGGAGGGAGAGGGGAAGAGGGGAAGAAGGAGAGAGGGGGAGAGGGAAAAGAAGAGAGATAATTAGGAGGGGGAGGGAGAGGGGAAGAAGGGGAGAGAGAGGGAGAGAGGGAGAGAGAGAGAGATAGTGAGATGGACAGAGAGAGGGAAAGGGAGAGAAAGATAATTAGGATGGGGAAGGGAGAGGGGAAGAGGGGAAGGAGAGAGAGAGAGGGGGGGAGAGAGAGGAAAAGGGAGAGAGAGAGAGAATAAGGAGGGAGAAGGGAGAGGGGAATAATGGAAGGAGAGACAGATGGAGAGAGGGAGAGATAGATAGAGAGAGAGAGGGGGGAAAGATAGAGGGAAAGGGAGAGAGAGAATTAGGAGGGGGAGGGAGAGAGATAGAATTAGGAGGGGAAACGGAGAGGGGAAGAAGGGGAGAGAGAGGAAAATATAGACAGAAAGGGAGAGAGAGAATTAGGAGGGGGAGGGAGAGGGGAAGAGGGGAAGAAGGGGAGAGAGATATAATTAGGAGGGGAAGGGAGAAGGGGAGAGAAAGAGAGAGAATTAGGAGGGGGAGTGAGAGAGAGAGAATTGGGAGGGTGAGAGAGAGGGAAAGAGGAGAAGAAGGGGAGAGAGAGGGGGGTGGGGGAAAGGGAGAGAGAGAGAATTAGGAGGAGGGAGAGAGAGGAAAAGAGGAGAAGGAGAGAGAGAGGGAAAGAGGGAAAGATAGAGAGAAAAGGAGAGAGAGAGAGAGAATTGGGAGGGGGAGGGAGAAGGCAAGAGGGGAAGAAGGGGAGAGAGAAAATTAGGAGGGGGGAGGAGAGGGGAAGAGGGGAAGAAGGGGAGAGAGAGAGGGAGAGAGAGAGAGAATTTTGAGGGTGAAGGGAGAGGGGAAGATGCAAAGAAGCGGAGAGAGAGGGAGAGAGGGAGAGATAGATGGAAAGAGGGGGGAGATGGAGGTAAAGGGAGAGAGAGAGAGGGGGGAAAAGGGGAAGAAGGGGAGAGAGAGAGAGGGGGGAGGAGGGTGGGAGAGAGAGAGAGAGAATTAGGAGCAAGAAGGGAGCGGAGAAGAAGGGGAGAGAGAGAGGGAGAGAGAGAGATGGAAAGGGAGAGAGAGAGAATTAGGAGGGGAGAGGGAGAGGGAGAGGGCAAGAGGGGAAGAAGGGGAGAGAGAAATATATATAGAGAGAGAGATATATAAAGAGAGAGAGGTATAGAGAGAGAAAGGGAATGGGAGAGGGAGAGGGAGAGGGAGGGAGAGAAAGAGACAGGGAGGGAGAGAGAGAGGGAGAGAGAGGGAAAGAAATAATATTTAAATATTTTATATATTAGTAATATTAATTAGTTATATAATATTTTATATATTAACTTAAAGTAAAACAAATCAGTTATTTGATTCAAATAGGATATCCGATTTGGGTCAGCTAATATAAAACCAAAAAGGGTCATTTTAAAGTCATTCAAATCATATATTGGATTTTTTCACACATACACCCAAGAGTAATTAGGAGGTGGGGGGTGGACAAGAGAGAGAGGGAAAGGGAGAGAGAGAGAGAGAGAGAGAATTGGGAGGGGAAGGGAGAGGGGAAGGGAGAGGGGAAGAAAGGGAGAGACACAGAGAGAGGGAGAGAGAGAATTAGGAGGGAGAAGGGAGAGGCAAAGAGGGGAAGGAGAGAGAGAGGGAAAGGGAGAGAGAATTAGGAGGGGGAAGGGAGAGGGGAATAAGGGGAGAGAGAGAGGGAGAGAGGGAGAGATAGAGAGAGAGAAAGAGAGAGATAGTGAGAGGGGAAGAGAGAGAGAATTAGGATGGGGAAGCGAGAGGGGAAGAGGGGAAAGAGAGAGTGAGAGAGAGGGAAACAGAGAGAGAGATAATTAGGAGGGGGAAGGGAGGTGAATAATGGAAGGAGAGAGAGATGGAGAGAGGGAGAGATAAATAGAGAGAGGGAGAGGGAAAGATAGAGGGAAAGGGAGAGAGAGAGAGAGAGAGAATTAGGAGGGGGAGGGAGAGGGAAAGAGGGAAATAATGGGAGAGAAGAGAGATAGAATTAGGAGGGGAAAGGGAGAGGGGAAGAAGGGGAGAGAGGGAGATGTTATTGCCTTTCATAACCACCCCATATTTTTCCTTGGTCAAAAGGGGTTCCCTTTATTTTCTTTGTCGTAAGTTTTTTTTCAAATAAAGTGAGGAGTCTTGTTTTGCCAACACTTTGTTTTCCTTACATTTCTCTGTCAGAACTGGAATCGGAACTGAATCGGCTTCTGGAAGTTCTTTTGAAACTTATTTTTGTTCCCATCCCAATGGTCTTTCTTTTAAATCCTTTTCTTTGTCTTTACCGAAGCCGGAACTGGAGTGGATGTTAAGTTGGTGATTATTGAAAATTGTTGGTGTAATTAAATGTTCAGTACCTTGTCCTAGGTCATTATTACACCTTAGTTAAGTTTACTTAGGGACCACATAGGAGTTGTTGGATAATTTCCACCTTTGGTGGACTTATCTTCTTATTACTTTATCACTTCCACCTTTCAGGACATATCATGTGATTACGTTTCCACCTTTTGTGGGTGATCCACTATTTGTGGTGGTTATCACATTATCACTTTCCACTTTAGGTGGAGTGATAGCTTTTCATTGTTGTCTCATGTCATAATATTACGACACTTTTCATAATCTTATGCACTCCTATGTACTCACCTTGGCTATACAACCAAGGGGTCTCTACTACATTTGGACACACACACATTGATATCATATCATTGACATTGAATACAGTTTATTCTTGTCACATTATTTTCTCTTTTCTTGTGCTTTCTATTTGGTCCATAGATCTTGGCATCCATAGCCAATTCTAACATGGTATCAGAGCGGGTTGGGTGCCATTGCAGAGTCTTTTTTTGAAGAGAGGTACCAGATTTGGGGAGCTTTCATTTTTGACTCTTTATTGCAGGTTTATATCGGAGCTTGCTGGTGCACATATAAGCACACCATTGCATCTCAAAGGTTCGAGAAAGTCGATTTTGACTTTTGTTTCATCCAAATCGAACATACGAGGCCAAATCTATGAGGGTTTGAAGCTGAATTGTGGCTGCCAGATCCAGAAGGTAGCTGCAATTTTGGAGCATTTTGGGTCAAATCCGACCCTGCCATCACATCCAGAAGGGCCAAAAACCCAAGATCGACTGTCCATTCATCCATTTTGGAGCAAGTCATCCGGTGAGGCAAAAAAAATTTGCCCGAAGAGCCGTACGGCCCCCAAGTCACCATTATTGCGATGGTATGATTTCATAAAATAAAAATATTTTATTTATTTTCGGAAAATTTCTCAAAAAAATTTATGAAAAAATTCTTTTTCAAAAAACTCTGTATTCAAATATTTTTTTATATATAAAACAAAAACAAAAGAAAATTTGTTTTTTTGCGGATTTGATCCGCTCCATAGGGTACCCGGTACCTTCTGGTACGTACAAACCTATGGTACCACCGGCCACATGGCAAGTGGCCACTGGCCCACCACGGCCCTACCCTTCACCCGCAGCTGGCCAATTCTACACCGGTGGCGGCAATCTTCAAGATTCCATGGAATCGGAGTATTCTGACTCGTCCCCAGATTTCGGCGATTCACAGAATATTCCGGAGATTTAGCATATTCTAATTTTTTTTCCAGTGAAGGAGCACATTTTCTATTGACAGGCCATAGGCCATCAAATTTAAGATAGTGTTTTTCTGACATCAGCATGCGTAAGCGCCCATTTGACATTTTTGGCCCCCTCATGGTTTGCAGTTTTGATTTTGCAGTCCGACTTTGAAGACTCATATCTTGCTCATTTTGGATCCTTTTTTCGAGAAATTTTCTTTTATTTGGGCTAATTTTTCATGATCTACACTGTGATATAATCAATTTTTAGTTTTGGCTTCTAGCATTTCCAGAAATTGCAGATTCTCACAGGTGTTGTTGCTTCGTCCTCATTTTGGGCACTTTGAGAGCTCATAACTTGCTCCTACTATAACATTTTTGAGTGTCATTTTTTTTTAAAGTGCATGATTTTTTGTGTACTTTCCATTACTATGATCAGATTTATCTTATCTATTGTAATTTTTTCACTATGAGCTTGTGGCCTATTTTGGCAATTTGCATGTACCAAAATCAAAGTCCACTTTGTTGTTTTTGGCAGTGGAAATTGTAAACACACTAAGTATAAAGTGCCAAAGAAAATATTGTTTTGGTGGTTTCTTGATTGAGTGATTTGGGGGGTAATCTTTTGCCTTTTTTGGTTTATGTCTCTTGATTGGTCTATTGTGTGACTAAGTTGAGGAGTTTAATATGGGCATCAAAAAACATCCTGCTATAATAAGGTTAAATCCATGGAACTTTAAGTCTTGGCAAGATGAAATCCTAACACATTGTAGGTGGCTCAATCTTTTTCCATATCTCTATGGACTAGTTCTTAAACCTTCATCAAAATGGAAGAGAGTTGTGTGGGACATAAAAATAGAACATATTGTGGGATTAATTGGTTGCAATATTGATATTGATATACTAATGGCCATTGATGATATTGAGATCCCTCATGATCTTATGACCAAACTTTGGGAGATGTATGGAGACTCGAATGAACCTCCATTTCGAGAGGATCCTATTGCAGATTGTCTTGTTCCACTTGCAGAGTTTTGACCTATTGATGATAAAACAGCTGAAACACTTGTTGATTGGGAAAGGTATGGTAGTTTTGATGACATGGAACCTTCTCCTTCTCCTCCTACAGAGACATCTATTGAGACTTCAATTTCTATGGCTCCTAATCTAGATTTAGAGGGTTCATCTTCTTCATCTATGAGTCAACATCTTGAGGCTGAGGACTCTTGTGATCTAGCATTGGAAAACTTATCTATTGTTGTACTTGAGGATGCTTGTGATTCCACAGTTTGGGTTCCTTGTGATTCAGTGCAATAGGATATACATTGTCTTCCAGATATGGCTACTCTGGATGGCTTCTTGACAAGTATTTCAGACTTGTTTGTGGAGTCTCATCTTGCAGATTTGGGGGACACTATTGATTACATTCATCTTCTCTTTGATGAAGATGCTCCTTCTTCAGTTGTTGTGAGGGAACATTCTGACCCTCTTGTTCATTCTCTACATGATCATTCTTTGTAGTTTGACATTAGTGTGGATACTTTTGTACAGCATTTGGAGGAGGCTTCTTTTTCTTTAGAGGGGATATCATTCTCTTTGGATCATATTCTACATTCTTCTCTACTAGATATTGGGTTTTACTCTTCAGTAGTGTGGCCTAGAACACCTGTTTGGAGTGTGTCAGCTTTCGACATCGACATGGAGACACTTGAGCATGCTTCAGAGACATCATACATCTTGCATACATCCTTGGTTTTGTTTCTTCCTAAGGGGAGAAATGTTGTTCGGAAAAATTGGATCATCTTCAGCATTCAATGTCGAGCTTCTACCATCATTGTAGGAGACTCAACATTGAGGGGGGGTTGCCTTGTCTCTCTTCTACTTCTATTTTATGGGGGGGTCTTTTTCCTCACATGGGGTTTTTACCTTCTCATGCATCATTGAGAGAATTTCCATTATTGTATTTCATCTCTCTTTTGGGGAGGATTTTTGTCCCAGTGGGTTTTCTCCTTTTCTCCGTTTGTGAGAGATTGCATTGCATTTGTACATGGGTACCTAACATGGCCTAGTTATTGGGACCCATCTTGCATTGTTTGATTCTCCCTAAGTTGCACTTAAGGGGGGGTATTGGTGTAATTAAATGTTTTGTACCTTGTCCTAGGTCATAATTACACCTTAGTTGAGTTTACTTAGGGACCACATAGGAGTTGTTGGAGAATTTCCACCTTTGGTGGACTTATCATCTTATTACTTTATCACTTCCACCTTTCATGGACATATCGTGTGATTAGGTTTCCACCTTTTGTGGGTGATCCACTATTTGTGGTGGTTATCACATTATCACTTTCCACTTTAGGTGGAGTGATAGCTTTTCATTGTTGTCTCATGTCATAAGATTACGAAACTTGTCATAATCTTATGCACTCCTATGTACTCACCTTGGCTATATAACCAAGGGGTCTCTACTACATTTGGACACACACACATTGATATCATATCATTGAAGTTGAATACAGTTTATTCTTGTGACATTATTTTCTCTCTTCTTGTGCTTTCCATTTGGTCCATAGATCTTGGCATCCATAGCCAATTCTAACAAAAATTGCGAAATCAAAATCTATCTTGTCTCTACCTCCACTGTTTCAATTTTTGGTTTTAGTCTAAGTCCTTGGGTTAAGTTTTTTATGTCGATCTTCTGTTTTACTCTTTGTGTTTGGTTTTGTTTTGTGCTTTGTTAGCAGACCCAGAACCGGAATGGGAATGAAGTTAGGAAATTTCTTAAGTTTCCGGATCAGTTTCCATTTCAATTCCGCCCCCCCCGTTTTCTGGGTCATTGACTTTTTGAATGAAGTCACACTGCAGTGAAGTGTTGGTTCTTTTTCAATTTCGACTTCACTTGAAACTGCATTTAATGCATTAATAACATTAGCTTGGCGTAGGTAAGAACTCTAATTTTTACCTTCATTAAGGATTAAACATATCATTATTATCATTGTTAAAACTTGAAGAGTGAAATAGAGTTGTTGCGGAATCCATTTGAGTGAATCGATTGAAGGAGAAGGAGATTATTGTTGCTAATCAATTCTGAAGGTTAGCCAGGTCTTGCATTCGAGGTAGGGTTCTGCCTTTGTTTTTCTTTATATTTTGCTTTCGTGTTCTTCATTCGTATTGTTTGATTGGGATCTTTGAACAATATCACTTTCTTGGGGTTTTGTGTGTATGTGTTCTTTCTTTTTGTTTGTTGTTCTTTGTTTTATGATTGAGTTTTTTGTTTTATAGTGAGTTAGGGCAGGGTCGCTTTCACATTTTGTCATGATCGCGTCATGCTGGGTTAGGTTAAATATGTAGATTTAGTTAGGGGTTTTCATAGCAAGGTAGATTAAATTCATGCTTTTACATTAATTTAGGGTTAGTTGAATCTTGTTTTTACTTAGGGTTTTGTCGCACATTCAACCTGTTAAAATAGGGAGGGTTCAATTCGTGCCCTAGTTTTGTCGCGTGTTCTAGGTTAGGGTTCCATGTGTTTCTGTGATCACATTTAAAAGATTAAAGTATGATGCCCTAAAATATAGTCGCCCCTAGTCATATGGGGATGGTTTTATCGAGTTCTTGGTTAGCCCCATGTCATTTTGAAAATCGCCTAGTTTGAAACCATGAAGTTCTACATTAAATTGATGAAATCATTTATGATGTCATGGTCAACTTGAGCAGAAGTGGGATCGGAATCGATTTTGAACTTGGAAAATTATGTTTTCCAAAAGGTATCGATTCTAGTTTTATCCCGTCTCCGGCTCCGCTTATAGTGAGAATCCTTCTTTCAAAATAACGATAACCTAGACGGGAGCAGAATCAGAACGAAATAAGAAGATGAAATAGAAGATCTGAGGAAAACCAAGTTCATTTCCATTCTGGTTCCGGTTCTGATTCTGATCACATTTTCATTCTGACTCCGAGCCTGATTCTTGTTAGTAGAGTTACCATTCCAGTTTCGACTCCGATCCCAACAGTGTGTTAAAAGAGACTGTTTAGAATATGTTTCTGCCTATTTCGTCTCTGATGTATACATGAAAGGTATAGTTTTGAAGCATGTTTTATGATGATTTTCAAAGATCTAATTAGAGGTTTTTGTTGTAGGAAAGCTAGAAAATGTCAGGAACATCAGGAGAAGTTGCTCAAAGCAATCGACCTATAGGAACATCAAAGGCAGCGCTTAAACCAAAGAAGATCAAGCCTGAACAATTACCTTATACCTGTAGTCCCGTTGTGAAAGTGAGCAAAGTAGAATCAGATTGGTCAGACATCACCGATACCAATTTGGGCCAGTAAAATTTTGAGGAGCTATATGAAGAAACCTTTGCAGAACGGGAAGGTCTAACAGGAAGGACACAAAGAATTGTTGATTCCGGCTTGGCACATATCACTGTATTTCCTTTATTAATCTAGTGCCCGGAGTTGATCTTGACAGCAGCCAGTGCCTACAATCCTGTGACCAGACAGTTCATGGATTCCCAAAATAATGTAATCATTGATCTCACTCCTCTAGCATTTCAAAATATATTTAATGTCCCAGATCTTAAGAGCTTGGTGTAGTTGGATGAGGCAGAGGCCTTGGAGAAATATAGTAAGTATAAGGACTCCAATAACTCTCATTTGAACAAAAAGTGGTTGAAAACAGAAAATAAGTCTCTAAGCAAGCTTGCAGACCAGCCAAAGAGGGCAGATTTGTATAAGGAGGTTTCAGATTTAATCATGATGTTGTCTAGATTTTTTGGGAAGAGAGATACATTTTGGTTTAAGGAGTGGATGTTTCCTTTCACCCAGACAATATTAAATGGAGCCCGGTAGTTTGATTGGCCGATGATTGTGTCAAATGCTATTCATGATCAAATGACTATTGTCAAGCAAACTAAATGTTCCTTTATGACTTCTTACATTGTGTATGTTGCAGCAAGGTTGGGTATTTTCCCAGGTTTTAACAGAGTGGGCATAATGGGAGTCTTGGATGGACAAAAGAAGGTGTGGGAGCATTATGACCAGTTGTCTCTTCAGGTTGATGAGACTTATTTCAGAAGAGTCAATGATGCATTCATATATATAGTCATCAACCAATTGAATAGAGATGCAGGGAACTGGTTGAGTCAAGAAGCCATGGCATTCATTGTTGAATGGGGATGTTGGTACATTCAATACCCCAAATTCACATATTTCAGGTTGGCTAGTTTTAATGGTCATCCACATTTGCATCCAAGGTGTTGTAATAATAGGATAGTGTTGATGGAGTTTGTATATCAGGCTCTTGGAGTTAATGCTCGACTTGCAATAAAACATAAGACAGGCAGTCACAAGTTTCCCATGAAATTTGGTGAGTATGGTTGTCAGCATTTGGTAGGAGCAAAGGTGGTTTGCAAGGAGCTGATACAGCTGAAGTTAAGTTTATACACAGCTCGTAAGTTTTTTTACCCGAAGGGTAAGATGTATGCCTTGTTTCCTTCGGTGTTTGACAAACATTTCAATTTGTTAGAATACTTCTGGAGTGACCGACAAGATGAGTATGATCTAAGAAAGAAGAATTATGAAAGATTATTTGTCTCACTCATGTCAGAGCTTGGTGTTAAAGATAACATTCCTGACACATTGGTGGATGATGGAATTGTATTGAATCCATCCTATGAAGCTTTGAACATTGGCACCAAGAGTCTGGATCTGATTGATTGGGACAGTGAGGAAACCATTGATATTAAGCAGATCAGAAGGACAGTATTGGATAGGAGTGTGCAATGGTTAGTTCTAAGAACCAAGAATCCTCAAGGACCAGCCCCTAAAAAGGGTAAGGGATACAAAAGGATCAAAAGGAAGACACCTCCTAAAGAGCCTTTGGAGTTCTTTCCTCCAGACATCGAAGAGATAGAACTCGAAGCAACAAGTGATGAATTGGAAATGCAAGAAGAAGAGGCTCAAATTGGATCAGTTATTTTAACATCGGCCTTAGGAGAATCTTCTACTCAAGTCCCGATAGCAAAATGGTGAGGTAAAGAGGTGGAAAAAGAAACTCTTTATGACAGTTGAATCCATGAAGGGAAAAGGGGTAGAGGTTCATGATGTTGGGACAGATTCAGATAAGACTGAGTCAGAAAAGGATATGCAAGAAAATATGCCTCTAGAGGAGGATACTGAGTAGGTTTTTACACAAGAAGATCAATGGATGTTGTTTGAAGAGGCGAAAAAGGATTATGATGCAAGGGTTGCGGCCTTAGAGAAACAAAAGGAAATTGATGTCAAGGCACAAGTTGATGCTATACTGCACCAACAACAATTAAAAGCCAAACAAATTAAAGCTAAGGCAGCAGTTGATGAAGTAGAGAGACAAAAAAGGCAACAAGAACATGAACTCAAGGTTAAAGAGGAGAACGACAAGTTGGAACTAATACAAAAGATTCATGACCATGAAGAGGAGAAGGAAATAACCAAATGGAGAAAGAAATCTTGGTTGCCAAGTTAAAACATGTTGAGGAAGCTCACCAAAAGGAAGGAGAAGCAGAACAATTACGAAGGGAAAGAGAGATCGAAGAGCTGGTTAAGAAACAACAACAACAACAAGAAAAGGTAGAAAAGCTTAAGGCTTTGGAGGCAGAAAGACTAGAAAGAGAAAGACTAGAGGCTTTAGAGAAAGAGAAACTAGAAAAGGAAGCTCTAGAGGAAGAAAATTTAGAAAAAGAAAGATTGGAAAAAGAAAAAGTGGAGAGAGATTGGTTGGAGGAAGAGAGGTTAAAGAAAGAAGAGGAAGATAAGAAGATACAAGAACAGAAAGATAGGGAAGAGGCTGAACGGCTTGTGCAGATGCATGTGGTGTAAGAACAGCAAGAGAAATCAAGGGGTGATTCTCAACCCCAGGTACATAAGTAGCCACCTTCTATCATTACTTCCTCTTCTACTATGATGATTATTGCTCCATGTGCTCCCACTTGGCTAAAACTAGACCTGCAGAAAAGAATAGTAACACCTTAACAACCTCTCAATTGGGAGGATATGATGAAGGAGATTGAAGAAGAGAGGCCTAAAAAGAAGGCCAAGATCCTACACTCTACTAGACTCATAGACAAACGAGAGATTTTTTCTAAGTGTGCCATGCCAATGACAAAAAAGGAGGTAGGGAACATGCAGCTAACAGATTATCAGTTGAGTACTGTTAACTTGGGAAGGCCCGCTAGGAATCAACAAATGAACCTAATTGATGTGGTGGCTTCAACAACCAAGTCAAGAATGATAAAGGATAAACAAAAGAAGGATGAGCTTAAGACTCAGTTGGATCAATTACATTCATTTTTGAAAAGTGTCTCCTCTCCGAGATCACAACAAATAACGGCTATTGAGACTCCTATTTTTTAAGCAAAAAGGAGGTAGATGATTTAGTGTAGGTAAGAGGTAAAGCAGAGATGGTAGACAGATGGGTAGACAAGTTGAATCGGGAGATAGGTGAAGTTTTGGTTGAGGGTTTTGAAGCTTACAAGGCACTGAAGAGTTGATAAGAGAAATTCAGCAATATATTGAAGCATCGGAGAAACAAGAAGAGGAGTATCAAGAGTATAGTCAGAAATTGGAAAAGGTTAATACATTACCTTTGACTACTCTTCTTGAAAAATCAATACTTGAGGAGGAGAATAAATATTTTTTTGGAAAAACCTCTCGTATACTCCGATTCAGAGCAGATTTCTTGTGTAAACATAGGAATGAGGTTCAAGAGGCTGTTAACAATCTGACTGAGCAGTTTGAGGAGTTGGAAGCAGTCATTGCTATCATTGTAGATGTAAGTGTATTAACAAAAGAGGGCATGCCTTTGAGTCAGATAAAAGAGAAATGGGATGAAAGATTTAGAGGACTCATGTAGAAAGGAGATGATGGAGAAAATTTGATGATAGATCGATTAATGGATGTCAAAGCAGAAATAAAACCTGCTAGAAGAGAGTTGACAAAGATAAAAGGTATGAGAGAGTTCGTTGTATTAGAATTGGATCGAATTAAATTTAAAGATAGCTAGATTGATAGGCCCGAAATAGATACATTATAGCAAGTCTTCGCTAGCTATGATGAGTTCATTGCAGATCCAACTTCACATGCATAAATCTCTTGCATGCATGATTTACCTCTTCTTTGCATGTTGCATGCAACACTAACAGTTTTGAGGTGCATGGCATGTTTCTCTTTTGTTTTTCTATTCTCCACTCTAAACTAAACATCTAATGTAAGAACTCAAGATCAAATCGATCTGAGTTTCCAAGAAAGTTTTGTTTCTAAAAGGGTGGATGGCTTAAAATAGAAGGGGAGTTCGGATTTTTGTATATCTATAAATACCCTGTGGGTATCATATTGTAAAGGTCGGCTAATTAAGAATAGAATTGGCTTACCTAATGTTAGGAGATAGAATTTTGTAGTGATTACTAAGATACATTGTTACTAGATGCTTTACAGTTAATAAAATTATAGGTTTTCTCGCAATATGATGTTAGAATTAAATTGTTTTGTGTGGTAAGGCTGATAAGTTATAATCTATCTGTATGCAGTGATTATCCTGAAACATAAAATTTTCTTGAGTGATGAAAGTCATTTGAAGGAAACAGATTTAAGGATTATCTTGTTAGATTATCATTGAATTGAAGTTATTAAAGTATATTGATCTATGACCTTGGCAATGAATAGGTGTGTGTGTTCTTTTGAAATTTTGGAGATAGTTGTGATATGTGAATAGTGGTATTAAATTAAGCACCTTAGATGCATGCAATGGTACAGTTTATTCTATAAGTTGCGTCATGCTTTTGGTTTTGTGGTCTGTTAGAAAATATTCATTGTTGAAGGTATATGTCTGGATATTAGATAAATTTGATTCATACTTAATGGTTTACCCTTTGATCCATCTTTTTTTTTTGTTTGAAACCCCCTTTATTTACAAGAACGGTTTGATAAAATGAGTCATTGCTTGAATCTTTTTCTACCAGCATAGTCCCCTTGAACATTACAGTTGCATGAAACGATTGAGTGACACCAGACAGTTGAGAACCAACTACCAAGACCCTATAAGTTAGGCCACTACATGTTGTCTTTCTTTTTCAGGAGAAATATAGTAGAAATATTTTGTTTATACATTATTTGTGTCATTTTCACCATCAACAGAAATTGGAGCTAGAAGGAGGGCTCTGAAAGAACAAGCTGGCTCGCATAGGGTCATTCTCATATGACAAATACAGAAGGATTCTCAGATCTTCTACTGATCTAGAACCATTACAAGAATTGCAAACCCCGGTTAGACCAAGACCTCATGCTCATAGGGTTTTGATACCTACACTGCCACCACCACTTACTCCACCTGGATTTCCTCCAAATCCACCTACACCACCACTAGTTCGACCTACATCACCACCTCCAATTTGTCCTATATCACCACCTACCCAACCAATCCCACTGATGGCTTACTTTATGAATAATCCCTCCTCGTTGGGGACTATTCTTGGGGGATTCCATGATTTACTAAATAACCCAGAGAGGTTTTGTTTGAAATACATGAGAATCGAGAAGTGTTGAGGAACATTTACAAGCATTCAAAGATGCTTGCACACGAGCTCAAGTTGCTCATCAAGATGTGGTATGTAGATTGTTTCCTTATTGTTTAGGAGATATGGCATATAATTGGTATCTAAATGTGCCCCAGGGATCTATTCTAGGTTGGACATATTTAGAAAATGTTTTTATTAATCGATTCAAGGTTTATGTAGACCCTGCAATATTATATCACCAGTTTTCCACCATAACAAAGGAACATCATGAACCATTACCCTTGTTCAACACTAGGTTCCAAACGATGTATCATAGGCTACAAGAGCCTTACTTAGTGCCAGAGGGTATGGCCATACAGGCGTATTTAAGAGCTGTTGATCCTTTGATTGGTATGTTCTTGCAAAGAACTTATCAACCTGCTGAGATTGACTCGCTGTCTAAGATTTATCATCTGGCTATCAAATTACAACAGCAGATAAGTCTGTAATCTGGAGGTTTAGGAATAGCTCTGCCTCCCATGAATTATCAGATGCCTAATCCACCGTTATACAACACTCTCACAGGGATGTCTTATTCCCAATATTGGCATGTATCTGAGTTGCAAGCTCCACCCACTATGCCTTTCTTTGGCAATGGCATGCAAGATTCCTCTCATCAACCTCAACAACAACAACCTCAAAATCAATCAGAACAAGTGGGAGGATGAACCCATGTCCATTCCCCATCCATAGTCCAAAATGTACAGGATGAACAAACTGTTCAACTCACAAGTGAGTTAGAGACTCTCAAGAAGACTCTCTCTCAAATGTCAAATGACATGGCACAGCTCAGGAAAAACCCTCCCCATAATCAAAACTAGAATTAAAACAATCAGGGAGGTTATGACTATCAAGGCAATTACTCTAATCAGAACCAAAATCAGAATACCAATAGGAACTTCCAGAGTCAGAACTCCTCAAACCAAAATGATCAAAATTAGAGTAGAGGATATAATCAAAGGTTCAACAACAACAACAATAAGAGGAAGTGGAATACTGGACCTAACAATGGGGGAGTTCCTCATAATTATCAAATAGGTGAGGAAAGACCACATACTGCTAATGTTGTTGATTTGAATTTTATGACCAATTGGTGTAGGCTGCATGATACAGTAGTACATTCTGAGGTCAATTAACCAGAGATGGAGAAAATTGTGAAAATTGCACAGGCTGATGCCCATCCTCCAGCAAGAAATTCCAATCAGGATAATGGGCTAGTCAGCACTACCATGACTTATGAAACCATTGAAGAAAAATATCAATTCCCTATGCAAGGAGATGATGAGCAAGAGGAAGATGTATATGATGCTCAAGCTTTTCAATCCAAAGGAGGTCACTTTCTGAGAAATCAGAATAAGGGCCCACTCACTACATCTACACCCCCTAATAATATGGTCCCACCTAAACAGTATGCAGATAACAATCCACCACCACCAAAGGGACCTTCTGATTCTAAGAATAGAGGTAATTCGCCTCCTTTTCCTAAATATCAAGTTAAGAATGATTCAAAGTTTGATTTCGTTGTAGAATTACATAGGCAAAAGACATCACTGTCTTTCTTTGACATCATGAAGTGGTGCCCAGTTCAATGGGAGGTGGTATTAAAAGCTTTGGAAGAGGTAGATCGCCTAAAAGGGAAAGGTAAAGTGACTCTAGAAAAGGAGACAAATGCAGCCATTTATAAATGTAAGATCAATACCCCACCTTGCTTGTTAAGTTTGAGAATCTTTGGAAAGAATCTGCATAATTGCTTATTAGATTCTGGAGCATCAGGGAATGTCATGCCTTTTTTCGATTTGTAAGAAGTTAGGATTGAGTTCTATCCCAACCAATAAAAAGGTAATTCAGTGGGATAAAACCGAAGTCAATGTTGTGGGTGAATTAAAGAACATGCATGTGCAGGTTGTATCAGACCCAAGGATCCAAACCTATATAGATATCCAAGTAGCCGATATCCCAGAAACATATGAGATGATTCTAAGTCGGGAGTTAATGAGGAGCATAGGGGGTATCTGTCGGATTTCTTGCACATGTCGTTACCATGGAAAGGAGTTGCCACACAGATACGAATTGAAATTGAACCTAGGCTCAAACACATGATCACATAATATGATGCTTCAAATGAAGTAGAATTCTTTGAGACTGAGATAGGTGTTTACAAACAAGAGGAAGTTCTTAATTTCTCTATAGATAGTCCTGATGATATATTATCCTTAGAACACAATGACACAATGATTTGCATCAACCAACAGGTTTTGATAAGAAAATTGCAACAAGATAAGTTGGTTTTAGGAGCAGAAACTGATTTGAGTAGTTTGTTGCTTCCTAATTGGTGTAGGATTCATTATCATAACAATTCAGAATTAACATGTCAATCATGCTTAGATATTATAAGTCATGTAGATTGATGTAAGTGATCCAAGGTTTGCTTGCACTGCAACTAAGAGACATAGATTGTCTCTTCTAGGAACCTAGTCTCCTCTAGGTCCTAACTGGCGTAGATGATTAACTAAGTCCAATTCTAACTCTTCTCTAAGAGTTATATCCTTTGTGCTTCACCTTTGGAGGACTAACACCTTTTAAATATTGTAATTCTTCTCCCTCACTTAGAAAGCTCTAAGTGCTATCTTCTCACAAACTTCATTCTTCATTGCAGGGGTGTCCATCCTTATGAAACCATTCATGACCTTGTCAATTTGAACCATTTTAGAAGGTTCTTTAACCCTATCCTTACCGGGTTCAAGGATTCACCATTGGAGACCTTAAACAGGCCTAGTTCTTGTAGCCTTTACCAGTCCTGTTTTGTCAATTCTAGCAAAACTTTCCCAAAGACCCTAAAAATCTAAACACAGATTTGAATACCCGTTTGGAAATTTTAAAAGATTTAGTGGGCTTAGGGCCTAACAACCTCCGTACACTGGTTCCCTACAACTTAGGACAATAGGGCTAATAGGCCTAATTTCTAGGACTGACTGTAATCTTGCTTGTATTTTGCTCAAATCATAATCTAAATGATTGGTATGACCTCAATCCACCTAGTATGTTGAGATATGATGAAACCCTACTTGAACCTGTATTTGTTCTGTACAATACATCTCTACCCTGCAAGAAATCTTCAATGACTCATTCCTAGACCTCTAACCAGGCTCTGTCTGCTCGCCTAAGGTCTAGTAGTAAAGAGAACTCTCCCATCGTTCATGACTCCTAATCCTACACCTATATACACTAATGACTCCCCTATCATTCCCACCTATCCTTAGGTGTTTCCCAAGGCTAGATTTCATGGGGGAGCCATGAAAGCACCGACTGGTCAGGACAGGACCAGTAAGAACTCGAAAATAGAACAATTTGACTAAGAAAAAATATTCTACTCTAAACAACTTGCTTATCAAATGAAAAAGTCTAAGTTAATCCTATAGAACACTGAACAAACGCTAAACTCAGTCTCTCAATCCATTAAGCATGACTGTCACCACAAAATCTCGGGTTCTTCCTGAAAACAGTGTTGCAAAGCTCTGTATTCAACTTCAAAATAATTACAAAATGCATAACTCCTAAAGATTAAAGTCTTGGGTCATATTAGATGCAATATCCATGATTTAGGGCCTGTTGGCCAATCTCCCACTTCCTATTCTTAAGGGGATCCAAAGATAACTGAGTTGCATGCAACATTTGCAATAATTGCAAGTGTTGTCATGACAACTTCTTTACAACATTTGGCATCTTTCTCTATGCCTTGATCCTATTTCTTAGGACCACTATCCTCTCTAGATTCCGAGGAACCAACTCATTTAATAACCTTATGGCATCTTTACAACATCATTAAGACTCTAATCTCACCTTAGAAAACTAACATTTAGAAAACTTAAACTAATAACACTGGCTATTTGTGTGACCTTAGTCCTAATGACTAACTCACCTAGCCCACAAAAGCAATGACCTACTAAGGTCAGAAAACAAATAAACATCCTGACTTGGCTAGAGTCAAGTACAAGCCAAAACAACTATCTTGGAGGTTAGCCTAGGTGTGCTTCTGCACCATCCTCCCCAAAACAAAAAGTTCAATCCACCCTTGGATTGATGATGCTTGGATCAATTCCCATCTTCTTGAACTCTGATTCCTTTATCTATACTGCATCAGCATTTGTTTGACCTTGTTTCTTGATTAAGTGTTCCTTGTATGCTTTGGTTCTAGTCTATTTGTAGACCCTTGTGTCGAATTTGTTGTCAGCTCCTATGACTGTAGCAGTAGGTAAGTGTAGATCTTCCACATCTCTGATCACTTCATGAAGGTTTTGATCCATGTCTTGTTGTGGTCCTTTGTAATGGACTAAGTCTGCAATGTTGAAGACAGGGGACAGTCCACTATCATCCGCTAGCTCAATTCTGAATGCATTATTGCCATACTTAGCCAAGATAGGGAAGGGACCTATCCTCCTCATCTGCAACTTGTGAGGGACTCCCTTTTGAAGTCTTGATTTGTTAAGATGCACCATAACCAAGTCACCCACATTGAACTGTATTGTTCTTCTATGCTCATCCACCTTGGTTTTATGTTTTATGGTGTTCTCTGTCAAGGTCTTCCTCACTATATCATGTATCTCCTACATAGCATATGCAAAATTATTAGCATATCCACTTCCCTTCACTCCATCCTTCAAGTCTCTCAACTCATAAACTCCTCTAGGATGTATCCCATAGACTGTTTCAAAGGGACTCTTCCCTGTGGATCTGTTTATACTATCATTGTAGGCATATTCAGCTTGCCCGATCAACTGATCCCATTTTTTCCCATACTCCTTGGTCAAGCACCTCGGTCTGACCATTAGTTTGGGGATGGTAGGCCGATCCAAAGGACAAGTTAGTGCCTAAACTTTTCCAAAGATTCTTCCAAAAATGACTCATGAATTTAGTGTCTTTGTCTAACACAATGCTGATAGGTAACCCATGGATTCTTACTATCTCTTTGAAGAAGAGAGAGGCTATTTGACTAGCATCATTAGTGGTCTTACATGGTATAAAGTGAGCCATCTTATTGAACCTATCCACCACCACATAAACACTATCCATGCCTTAACTTGTCTTGGGTAACCCAACTACAAAATCCATACTCAAACATTCCCATGGCCTAGTAGGAATAGGTAGTGGTTGATAAAGGCTTGCATTTGAAGAAGTTCCCTTGGCCTTTTGACATACTACACAACTTTCCACATACCTCCTAACATCAAGATTCATCTTAGGCCAATAATAGAACCTTTGAACAAGTTCTTGAGTCTTAGTGATCCCAAAGTGACCACTCAAAGCACCATTATGCTTTTCTTGTATCAAGTTCTCTCTAATGGAGCCTCTAGGAACACATAATTGATTTCCCTTAAAAAAGAGATCACTTTGCAAAGTATACTCAACATATTTACTATGACAATGATTCTTGTATTCAGCACATACCTTATAAACATCTGCAAAATCTTCATCATTAGCATATAGATCCTTGAACTGATCTATTCCAATGCTCTTCAACTGAATTTCCTGAATTGTGAGAGCTCTTCTTGACAATGCATCTACTACTTTATTGAGGACACCTTTCTTGTGCTTGATATTGAAGGTGTAAGCTTGTAGGTACTCAACCCACTTCATGTGCTTGTGGCTCAACTTCTCTTGTGAATTTCAGGAAACTAAGTGCTTGATTGTCTGAATACACAATGAATTCCTTGGGGAGCAAGTAGTGCCTCCACTTCCTTAGAGCTTGGACCAATGCATACATCTCAAGGTCATAAGAAGAGTACTTCTTTTTGGCTTCACTTAACTTTTCAGAATGAAAAGCCACCGGTCTACCCTCTTGGCTTAGAACAGCCCCAATTGCCACATTGTTAGCATCACACTCAATGGTGAAAAGATTCGCAAAGCTTGGCAGCACCAAAATAGGTTGGGTAGATATCCTTTCCTTCAACAACTCAAAGCTCTTGCTAGCATGCTCATTCCATACAAATTTGGTCTTCATGCCTCCCTTAATAGTATCCAACATAGGAGCACAAATTTCACTAAAATGCCTTATGAATTTCCTATAATATTGTGCAAGGCCATGAAAACTCCTTACCTCAGTTGTTGTCCTTGGAGTAGGCCAATTCATGATAGCCTCCACTTTTCTTTCATCCATTTTCATATTGCCATGTGATAGGACAAATCCAAGGTACACTAGCTCTGTTTTGATGAACTCACACTTCTCCAAGTTGATCATCAGCTTCTCCTCATGTAGCTTCTTGAAAACAATCTCAAGATGTTCTAGGTGCTCACTCCTTGTCTTGCTAAAAATCAGTATATCATCTAGATATACTACCACAAACTTGCCTATGTAGTCTTTGAGAACTTCATTCATGAGCCTCATGAATGTGGAGGGGAAATTGGATAATCCAAATGGCATGACAAGCCACTCATATAGACCCTCATTATTTTTGAAGGTTGTTTTCCACTCATCTCTCTCATGTATCCTAATTTGGTGATAGCCACTCTTTAAGTCTATCTTGCTATAGTACTTAGCTTCACCTAGACAATCCATTAGGTCTTCAATTCTAGGGATAGGGAACCTATACCTTATACTTATCCTATTGATAGCCCTTCAATCAGTACAAAGCCTCCAATCTCCTCCCTTTTTAGGTGTTAGGACAATGGGTACGACACATGGACTAATGCTTTTCTTAATGAGACCTTGGTCTAGGAGTTCTTGTATTTGTCTAGCTATTTCCTCATTTTGTTGAGGGGTCATCTTATAGGCTGCTTTATTGGGAAGGGTAGCTCCTAGAATAAGGTATATCCTATGACTCATGGCTCTTTTAGGGGGTAAGGCTGATGGTTGTCCATCACTCACTATACCTTGGTAAGTCTGCAACATGCTTTGAATATCCTTTGGTAACTCTGTCTTCTTGGTCACCTTGCCTTCATCTCCCTCTCTTGGTCTTAGCACCAATGCATAACCAACTCCTTCTCCTTCTTCCAAAGATTCTAAGAACTCTTTTTCACCAACCATGAGTATGTTAGGACCTACTGTCTTCACCTTTGTATCTTCTAACAGTGACTGAATTTTGAATGTCACATTATCCTTCTTGAAAGAATAAGAATTCTTTCCTCCATCATGTATGGCTTGGCGGTCAAATTTCCATGGTCTACCTAGGAGAAAATGACATGCATCCATAGGTAACACATCACACAAAAATTTATCTTTATACCTTCCAATTGAGAACTCCACCCATGCTTGTTCATTCACTAACACATGTTGGCCTTTATTGAGCCAAGTGACTTTGTAAGGATTGGTGTGGGGTATCCTTGTCAAATTCAGTTTGCTGACTACTTCCTCTGACACAATATTATTAGTAGAACCTGAGTCAATGATGACTCTACATACTTTCCCCATCATCTTTCACTTTATCCTAAATAAAGACCTCCTTTGGCTTGGCTCCTCCTTCACCGGCTCCTTGATCAGAGTTCTCCTCATCATGAGGTTCTCACCTTCCTCAGAATTTAATGGAACCTTAGGATGCTTCTCTGCTGCATTTGATTCCTCATGAACTAGGTTAGTTCTCTTGTCACCTCCATGCGAAGAACTACCTTTCTCTGGGCATCTATAGGCAGGGTGCCCCATTTGATTGCAATGATAACATTTCATATTGGCAAAGTAGTTGCATCTTCCTCCTTGTCCAACATTTCTTCCTCTAGAGCTAGAGTTAGAACTCCTTCCTCTACCACCTCTACTTGAGCTTCCTTCTTTCTGCTCACTGACTTTTATGTCTCCTTGAGTTTTTGATTCAGAACTTCTCCCACCATAGCCACCTCTTTTTCCTCTACTATCCTTGCCTTTACCTTTACCTTTAGAGGTTTGGTCTTACTTTCTCTTTCTTTTCTCCTCTATCTTCAAGGCCATTTGATAGCATTGGCGAATGGTTTTGAAGTTCACTAGACTCATTTCTTCTTGAGTAGACCATTTGAGGCCATTCAAGTACCTTGCAAGCTTAATGCTTTCATCTTCTACTACTTTTGATCTCAAACATAGCTTTTGAAACTCCT
Organism: Sequoiadendron giganteum; assembly: GCA_007115665.2. Taxonomy (NCBI): domain Eukaryota; kingdom Viridiplantae; phylum Streptophyta; class Pinopsida; order Cupressales; family Cupressaceae; genus Sequoiadendron; species Sequoiadendron giganteum. Next base: position 377,910,517 of record CM021100.1, on the reverse strand, counting down.
CGGTGTAGGCTTGGACATCTAGATAATTTTGTCTTAGATTGTGTCTCCTTCTATGCAATTGAACTTCATAGTCATCAGGAAGGTAGGTCTGCTTCACTTTGTTTACCATGCCCTTCCAAGTAACTATAGGACCTTTTCCATCCTTTTCTCTCTCGTTTTGCACAAACTTCCACCAAGTAAGAGTTGAACCTCTTAGTCTAGACTTGGCCACCATAACTTTTTGTGCCTCTGAGATACCATCACACTCAAAATGGTTCTCAATGTTGTCTATCCAATCCATGACTGAATATGGATCCATTTGTCCAATAAATAGTGGCACACCTTCCAAAGCTTTGCCACTCAATGCCTTTAGTGCCTTTAAGAATGGCTCCTCAGGAAGAACAGGGTCAGGTGTTGGTGCTTCCTCCTCCAACTCTAATTCCTTTTCCCTTGCTTCTTCCTCTACCTTTTGATCAATTTTGTCTTGGAATTCACCCAAGAGCTGCTCCATTTGGGACAATCTTTCTCTTAGTAACTGATTATCCTCTTCTTGTTCTTCTAATTTCTTGGCTAACTCAGCATTAGTCACCATGGTTTTTTCTTCCTCTGGTGTATTCTCTCCCACTGATTTACTAGGCTGCAACATCCACCACAAGCCAGATCAAAACAGGCTCTGATACCAATATGATGTAAGTGCTCCAAGGTTTGCTTGCACTGCAACTAAGAGACCTAGCTTGTCTCTTCTAGGAACCTAGTCTCCTCTAGGTCCTGATTGGCTTAGATGATTAACTAAGTCCAATTCTAACTCTTCTCTAATAGGTCTATCCTTTGTGCTTCACCTTTGGAGGACTACAAGCCAAAACAATTATGTTGGAGGTTAGCCTAGGTGTGCTCCTGAACCATAGATCAACATCAACAAATATGTCAAGAGGAACAAGCCCAGACCCCCATCAGTGATTTTTCTTTCCAAGTTAAGGACAGAACTATTCTTAGACGGGCTAGTCTTTCTCAACAGGAAGGTCTTTCACCAGAAGAACAGACTCAGGTTGTTGGTTCTAAAGTTCAAAAGGAAGTTGAGATGTCCCAGTTCCTATTTGATACACCTGCCCCACATACTTTTCCAATACCCAAGGAATTGATAAGAAGTGAGTTGGATGGTAATTTTACCCAAGAGGATGTTCAGGAAGTAATTCTTGGGCAGGTTGAAAACATAGAAAAATCCTCAACTCAACTTTGTCCGAAGTTATATTACGATAAACAGCTAAAGTCTGAGCCGCCACACGTCTCAAGTGAGTCATTCCCTGTTACTTCTAAAAAGAAATAACTTCCAGCCAAAGACCAGTTATGGACTCTTAAATTTGATGGTTTTAAATCTAAAGCAGCAAGTGGAGCATGGATTGAGCTAACTAATCCAAAAGGAAAGACTTATTTTTCTTCTTACAGGTTACAATTTGGATGCACGAATAATGTGGCAGAGTATGAATCACTTTCTCATGGGCTTATGTTTGCTCATAAGAAGAAGGTTACTGCTCTTATAATGATGGGAGATTCTGAGGTGATTATGAAACAGGTACGTAGCCAATACACATGCCATAACAAAAGATTGGCTGCATATAGAAATAGGATTTGGAATTTAATTGAAGATTTTGATGCCTTTGGGATTACTCTCATCCCAAGGGAAGCTAATAAAATTGTAGATGCTCTTGTTGTTGCTGCTAGTACATTAGAGCCTATGCAAGACTCCAATCTTAAGAGGTTTTCAGTGGAGTTGATTTTGGTCCCAACTGTTCCTAATAATGTCAAACACTTTCAGGTATTTAACGATGATCAGCATATATTGGCCTTTTTGGCAAATTCTGATGTTTTTGAAGGGTAGATAATTGATGAATTTGACAGAGACCAGCGAGATTGGGATCCGGAAAACAACAATCCAGAAGGGATATTGGATTTAAAGAGCAATAACATCCCAAAAGGGATGATAGCATTAGAAAGAATATTTGATTCAGATCCACAAGCTTATCAAAGAGTGCCTACAAAGAGTGAGGGAGGTAAGTATGAATCTGTTAATTTGACTCACTCAGGCCTAGAAAGGAACATTCTTATAGGGAAGACTTGTCCTCAAGAAATTAAGGACAAAATGATCAAAGTCTTAAAGTAGAATATTGAAGCTATTTCTTGGAGCTATGATGACTTGAAAAAGTTTGATACATCCGTGATCACGCATACAATTCCTCTCAAGCTAGAAGCTAAGTTGTTTTGCCAAAAGCGATGCTCGGTCAATGCATTAATTGAGCCTCTAATTCATAAAGAAGTGCATAAAATTTTGGCTACAAGAATAATCTTTACAGTTAGACATTCTACATGGGTAGCTAATCTAGTCCCTGTAAGGAAGAAGAATGGTGAAATTCGATTATGTGTGGATTCCATAAATTTAAACAAGGCCTCTGAGAAGGAAAACTATCCATTACCTTCCCTTGATGAAGTATTGCAAAAGGTTAATGGATCTCAGATGATGTCTTTCTTGGATGGGTATTCAGGATACAATCAAGTCCTTGTAAGTCATGAGGATAGGATGAAGACTACTTTCACTACAAAATGGGGCACATTTTCCTATAGAAGAATGCCTTTTGATCTCATCAATGCTAGTGCTACTTTTCAAAGGGCGATGGATGTAGCTTTTAAAGATCTGATAGGGAAATGTATAATCATCTATGTTGATGATTTGACCATTTTCTCTAAGAATAGAGAAGATCATGTTGCTGACTTGGAAAAGGTGCTAAAGAAATGTATAAGTTATGGTGTCTCTCTTAACCCAAAGAAATGTGTATTTGGAGTATCTGAAGGGAAGCTCTTGGGTCACATCATTTCTGAGGAAGGGATATCCATAGATCCTGATCGAGTAGAGGCCATCTTGAAATTGACAAAGCTAGGAAGTAAGAAGGAAATGAGATCTTTCTTTGGAAGGATCAATTTTGTTAGGAAATTTATAACAGGGTTCGCAGAGATTGTCAAACCCCTCAATGAAATGATGAAGAAGGATGCAAAGATTGAATGGAGTGAAGAGGCTAAGTCTGCTTTCATGCAGATTAAACAATCTATATCTGAGGCACCTGTTTTGACAAGCCCAAATTATCTAAAACCCTTCTATATTTATTCTTTTGCTTCTGAGCATTCATGTGCAGCAGTTTTAACACAGAGAAGAGAAGAGAATCAGGAGAGGCCTATTTCTTTTATGAGCTCTCCATTTAAGAATGTAGAAGTAAGGTATTCACCATTAGAAAAACAAGCCTTTGCATTGGTATGAGTAGTGAAGAAGTTTAGGCATTATATAATTTGAAGTCAAGTGATGGCCATAGTTCCAGATCCAGCTGTGAAATCTCTTCTGATGCAAAGTGAACTAGGGGAACGAAGAGGAAAATGGATGGCCATTTCACAAGAATTTGACCTGGAGATTCACCCAATGAAGCTTTTTAGAGGCCAAGGTTTGTCCAAAGTGATGGCAAAAGTGGATAAAAGTATTACTTGTCAACAATACACGGTTCAATCATTCACTAAGGATCCCTGGTATACAAATTTATTTTTCTTCCTCCTCAATAACAAATGTCCAGAAGGAATGAATGCTACTCAAAGGAGAGCATTGAGGATGAAGAGAGCCCATTACATGCTCAAAGGGGGATCAATCTACAGGAAGAATTTTCAAGGAATTTATCTACGTTGTTTGGATCAACAAGAAGCTAAGCATGCCATAAATGAATTTCATGGTAGGCATGGAATAGGACATGGATCTATTGATGCTTTGGCTCATCAGATTTTAAGATCAAGCTATTATTTGCCTTATGTGTTTAGAGACGCACATCAACACTGCAGGAATTGTCATGTATGTCAAACCTCCAAACCTAGAGAAATAAATCTTGCAATGCCCCTACAACCAGTATATGAGGTAAGGCCATTTTCTCAATGGGCACTTGATTTTGTAGGTGTAATTAATCCAAATTCTTTTGCAGGGCATAAATTCATCTTGACTGCAAGTGACTACTACACATGCTAGACTGAGGCACAACCTTGCAAGAATAGTACCACGAAGGTGGTCATCAAGTTTCTAACTGAGAACATCACAACCAGGTTTGGAGTTTATTTGTTCTGGTATGTGATAATGGCCCTGATTTTTCTTCTAGTGAGTTCATTTCATGGGCCTATGAACATAAGATTGTGTTGAAGTATTCTTCCAATTATTACCCTCAGGGGAATGGAGTGGTTGAGTCCACAAATAAGAACTTGTTGGAAGTTATAAGAAATTTTTTAGAGAGTAACCCTAGGGACTAGCACACCCAGTTGAGATTTTCCTTATGGGCAGATCGAACCAGAATTAAAGCAGTCCTAGGGAATTCACCTTTTAAGTTAGTTTATGGACAATATCTAATCTTCCCCATTCATTTACAAATACCTATTTTGAAGTTTATGTACGATTTTTATAACAAGGATGATAGGATTGAGGTTAGACTACTTAATTTGTTAAATATGGAAGAACAAAGAGATGCTGCTTTGCAGCAATTCTCTAAACATCAGGTTGTTGTCAAATGTTGCCTTGACAAAAGAGCCAAGATAAAAGCCTTTAGAATATCAGATCTTGTGTTATTATGGTATAAGGCTAGAGAAAAGAAGGGAGATCACCATAAGTTTGATAGAATTTGGTTAGGACCTTATCAAGTCGTTGAAATATTAGGCAAGAATGCTTTTCATTTGAGTACCTTAACAGGAGAGTCTGTTCCATTACTAGTTAATGGTTAGTTTCTCAAGCACTATTTTGGTGCATAGAAGGTTTGATGTTTTGAAAATGAATGTACTATACTGTATCATATGTAATTAAGTATTTTCTTTTAGTTAGGTCTTCTTTTTGTTGTTATTTTGTTTTGTTTTGGGTTTGTTTTGTTGTATTTTGTTTCATTGGGGATTTTATTTTTGTCCATCTCAAGACTTGGGGTTGTTATTCAAAGTATACTATTGGTACTAGGAGAGAAATTGGTTTAGGTATTTTCATCATCATCATTGAAAAGGATGTCATTCTGAAACTTATGTCAAATGATCATTCTAGTTTGGGTTTGAGAAGTTATTTAAAGATAAGAAGATACATTGTGAATATGTCATGAATTATCATAAAAAATCTATCACCAAATTAGATAAAACATCTGCATGAGTAGATGCCTATCTATTTTAGAATGACTCTACCTTCCATTTAAGTGAAAATACGATTCCAAGACTATCATGAAATCCATTGTAGTTCTCAACCCACATTTTAGATTCATTGAATCTGGGTATTGAGAAAGATGCATAGAAGAATTTCCACAGGTGAAGTAAAAAAAAGAGAAGGAAAAGAAAGAAAGAAACGGCAAGATCAATATCAAGTGGGTAATCAAGTATCTCTATCGGGGCTATGGATGCCTAGTTGGAAGTAGACCAATGCTTTGTGAGAACTAGAGGCATCTCCGTCGGGGCTATGGATGCCTGTCTGGCAGCGGAGCAATACCCAGGATTTTACTGCACGATAGTTAAAAGACTCAACTCATGTAACTTGAATTTTAGGTATGGTGGTTCAAAGAGTAGAGAAAGTATCTATGAATAATGATGCACAATATAAGCACACACTCAGATTCAGAAATAACTCATGAGCACACACATCTGAGATTCCACCTCAAACTTCTCCTATGTATAACTGATCTTATTTAAGTTGAAGTGTTTATACGCCAAGAAGTTTTTTTTGGGTGACTGAAATTTTCTTTGGGTATCTTGAAAATGGGTAAACCATTTTCCCAGCTGAGTCGCCATTTGTTATTGCCTTGCATAACCACCCCATATTTTGCCTTGGTCAAAAGGGGTCCCCCTTGTTTTCTTTGTCGTAAGTTGTTTTTCAAACAAAGTGAGGAGTCTTGTTTTGCCAACACTTTGTTTTCCTTAAATTTCTCTGTCGGAAGCGGAACCGGAACTGAATCAGATTTTGGAAGTTCTTTTGAAACTTGTTTTTGTTCCCATCCCGACAGTCTTTCTTTTAAATCCTTTTGTTTTTCTTTACCAGAGCCAGAACCGGATTGGATGTTAAGTTGGTGATTATTAAAAATTGTGAAATCAAAATCTATCTTGTCTCCACCTCCGCTATTTCAATTTTTGGTTTTACTCTAAGTCCTTGTGTTAAGTTTTTTATGTTGATCTTCTATTTTACTCTTTGTGTTTGGTTTTGTTTTATGCTTTGTTAGCGGACCCGAAACTGGAATGGGAATGAAGTTAGGAAATTTCTTAAGTTTTCGGATCAGTTTCCATTTCGATTCTGCTCCCGCCATCTTTTGGGTCATTGACTTTTAGACTGAAGTCGCACTGCAGTGAAGTGTTGGTTCTTTCTGAGTTCTGACTCCACTTTAAAATGCATTTAATACATTAATGATAGCAGCTTGGCATAGGTAAGAACTCTAATTTTTACCTTCATTAAGGATTAAACGTATCATTATTATCATTGTTAAAACTTGAAGAGTGAAATAGAGTTGTTGCGGAGTCCATTTGAGCGAATCGATTGAAGGAGAAGGAGATAATTGTTGTGAATCAATTCTGAAGGTTAGCCAGGTCTTGCATTTGAGGTAGGGTTCCGCTTTCATTTTTCTTTATAATTTTCTTTCGTGTTCTTCATTCGTATTGTTTGATTGGGATCTTCGAACGGGATCACTTTCTTGGGGTTTTGTGTGTATGCATTCTTTCTTTTTGTTTGTAGTTCTTTGTTTTATGATTGAGTTTTTGGTTTTATAGTGAGTTAGGGCACGGTCGCTTTCACGTTTTGTCATGATCATGTCGTGCTGGGTTAGGTTTAATATGTAGATATAGTTAGGGGTTTTCACGTCAAGGTAGATAAAATTCATGCTTTTACAGTAATTTAGGGTTAGTTGAATCTTCTTTCTACATAGGGTTTTGTCGCCCATTCAAATTGTTAAAATAGGGAGGGTTAAATTTGTGCCCTAGTTTTGTCACGTGTTCTAGGTTAGGGTTCCGTGTGTTTCTATGATTACATTTAAAATATTAAAGTATGATGCCCTAAAATATTATCGCCCCTGGTCATATGGGGATGGTTCGATCGAGTTCTAGGTTAGCCCCATGTCATTTTGAAAATTGCCTAGTTTGAAACCATGAAGTTTTGCATTAAATTGATGAAGTCGTTTATGATGTCATGGTCAACTCGAGCGGAAGCGGGATCGGAATCGATTTTGAACTTGGAAAATTATGTTCTTCATAAGGTATCGATTCTATTTTTATCCCGTCTCTGGCTCTGCTTATAGTGAGAATCCTTCTTTCAAAATAACGATAACCTAGATGGGAGCAGAATCAGAATGAAATAAGAAGATGAAAAAGAAGATCTGAGGAAAACCAAGTTCATTTCCATTCTGGTTCTAGTTCTGATTCTGATCACATTTTCATTCTGACTCTGAGCCCGATTCTTGTTAGTAGAGTTACCATTCCAGTTTCAACTCCGATCCCAGAAGTGTGTTAAAAGAGACTGTTTAGAATATGTTTCTGCCTGTTTCGTCTCTGATGTATACATGAAAGGTATAGTTTTTAAGCATTTTTTATGATGATATTCAAAGATCTAAATAGATTTTTTTGTCGCAGGAAAGCTAGACAATGTCAGGAACATTAGGAGAATCTGCTCAAAGGAATCGGCCTAAAGGAACATCAAAGGCAGCACCTAAACCAAAGAAGATCAAGCCTGAACAATTACCTTATACCTTGAGGTATAATCACCAGAGTCCCATTGTGAAACTGAGCAAAGTAGAATAAGATTGGTTCGACATCACCGATACCAATTTGGGCCAATACTATTTCGAGGAGCTATATGCAAAAACCTTTGCAGAATGGGAAGGTCTAACAGGAAGGACACAAAGAATTGTTGATTCCGGCTTGGCACATATCACTGTATTTCCTTTATCAATCTAGTGCCCGAAGTTGATCTTGAAAGCAGCCAGTGCCTACAATCCTACGACCAAACAGTGCATGGATTCCCAAAATAATGTAATCATTGATCTCACTCCTCTGGCATTTCAATATATATTTAATGTCCCAGATCCTAAGAGCTTGGTGTAGATGGATAAGGTAGAGGCCTTGGAGAAATATAGTAAGTATAAGGACTCCAATAAGTCTCATTTGAACAAAAAGTGGTTGAAAATAGAAAAGAAGTCTCTAATCAAGCTTGCAGACCAGCCAAAGAGGGCAGATTTCTATAAGGAGGTTTCAGATTTAATTGTGGGATGCTAAAATCTTACACATTGTTTGTATAGATTTAGCCATACTCATAGAATAACATACATCATTGACTCCAAAAAAAATGATAAAACTAAAACAAACATGCAATGGAGAAAATGAAATACAACCTATTCTATGGTGGATTGGTGCCCTCCATGAAGATGTGAGAGAGCCCTTTCCCAATCCCTTTCTAATCCAAATGAAATAGACAATGAGTTGCTATGAGCTCAAGTTGCCTATAGTTTAGATGCATTCAAAATGTGTTGTAGAAATGAGAGAAAATGGCTTGCATTTATAGGAGAAGTTGAGAGAAGAGAGGCCAAAATTGAGAGCTGTGGGACTAAATCCCATCCAATAGGATAGAGACACTTGTCATAATGGGATTGGCCAAAGCTTGTGCAAGTTTTGGCCAATGTGCCCGTTCAAATTTGAAAAATTTCAATAAATGCATGTTGTTGATGGTTTTGGGGGGAATAATCTTTGTCCAAAAAATTCAAAGATGAGAGTTATTGAGGGAAAATAAATCTTTTTAATAAATCAAATAAATTGATTTATTGGTGCAAGTGGGTGGGTTAGTTAGGAGTTTGGATTTGACTCTTGTTGAGTCAAAAGCTAGAGAATGATAATCATGATTAGAAGTTAATTAATTTAGATTAATTAACTTAGGGAGTTTTAGGGATTTGATATTTGATTAAATCAGTTTGATTTATTAAATCAAATGAGAAGAACATAAGGATTAAATAATTTGATTTATTTAATGAACCTTAGGAAATTAAACAATAAATTGCTTTAATTGATTAATATAAGAAATGAATGTTAATTTGTATGATGCATGATTGTTATTTTTGCATGTCTACATTTTGCCCCTCTTTGAAGCAATGTACTTGTTGCATTGGTTCAAAGAATGATGTTGCCGACATCAAAATTAAAATTTCTGATTTTTCGGATGCCCCAGCGAAAAGAAATACACTAGTACATTGCCCCCTCAAGAGATCGAGCGAAAAGATTTGATTTGAGGTGGATCTCATGATAAAGAGGTTCAAAATGGATGTATGGATGGTTAGACTATATGATAATGATGATGCAAATGAGATGTTTGGAAGATGCTTAAAATAACAAATATATATTATTTTAAACATGTTAAATGATTATGCAATGCATGTGAGATGGATGAGATGGATGATGTCCTATGATCATATGATGTGATTATGCAAGATGAGAGGATGAATGCAGCATGGATACAGGATGGATGCATTGTTAGTGTGAAAGAGGATAGAAGAATGAGAGGGATCAACCCTTAAATTTGAGAAGATGAAGAAGTCCAACAAACCAACTTTATTAGAAATGATGAATGATGATGATGTATTGCTTATCCAAGGATGGGAGAGAGCGTACCTTTCTTTATGTTTGATAACACACATAGGTGCGATGCATCAAGCTATTAAGAACCAGGATGGCGTTGCGCCTAGTGTGATGGACTTTCACTCGACAATCAAATAGGAGTGCTCTTGTTCACACTTGACATACGGAAACCTTGCTAGGACGGACCCAACAAAGCAAGTATTCACCAAGTTATTTTACAAGAATATCCAACAAGCACAGCAGATAAAAAGATAATGATCATTGCCCCATTCCTTTCTCTCTAAACCTGTTTTGTTTAGGCATCATCGAGAGGTCCTTGGAATGAGTGCAAAATAAGATAAGTCAAAAAGACCAAATAAAGTAAACAAACAAGCTGATGTTCTTCATACCGTTAGCCAATGCTAAACTACTGTGGGGTACCTGATGTTTATGTCCATCGCAGGAAAGCTTCATCCTAGAAAATGTAGTGATCAGGGTTTTAGTGAGACTGATTGTGTGATAAGCTATTGATACTCTGAGTTGACCAACTTGCTGACTTATTGACTTAGACTTTCAAGACTTTGACGATTAGGGAGTTCACTTCAGAACCTGCTAGACTTGCTTCTGACTGACTCACCAAAGGGTGAGAGTGATGATTGATTTATTATGAGTGATGAAAATCACGGGTGAAAGCAAGATGAAATGGATGCACCATTTTGGTTTTTTCAAATGTTTTGAGGCTGTTTTTCGAATTTTTCAATGTTTTACAAATGTTTTTGGTATTTTCAAGATTTTACGATGAACAGACTAACTTAAAGACCTATCCTAGGGGTCTCGGGAGCTGATCCATAGATTAGCCTTGCCTACGTTATATACGCAGAGACCACGTAGTTCGACTGGTGGTGGACTGACTTGATGATAATATGGACAAATGGATTGCCATTTTATTGCCTAAAGGACTGACTTAAGATGCAGACTAGATGGGCAAATGGATTGCAAATGCGATAGACGCCTAAAGGACTGACCTAACCGTCTCGAGGGATGATCAAAGATCAACCTTGCCTACGTTCAAGCTCAGAGACGATGTAGTTCGACAAGGTGAAAGACTGACAAGACTAAATGATGAATTTTTGACGATTTTCTGATATTTTGACATGTTTTTGGATTTTTGAATGATTTGGATGTTTTAGGATTTTTTTTGATGATTTTTTGAATGTTTTCGGTTTTTTTTGATGAATTTTTGAATGTTTTTGGTTTTTTGAATGATTTGGATGTTTTTGGATTTTTGCATGATTTTGACAATTTGGATATGGATTTGTGATGACGATATCAATGCTTTGTTTTGGGATTTTGCTGAAAACCAAGCTTAATTTTGATCAATCAGATTGATGGATTGATAGTTTGACTAAGTGTGTTAAGTCAAACAAAAGTGATAATGCACTTATAAACTCGAGGAAGTTGTGTTATCCTAGAGTAAACTCGTACACAAGATGAGAGTTTGACTAAGTGTGTTAAGTCAAACGAGGTGGTTTTGGATTCGATAATTTGGCTAAGTGTGTTAAGCCAAACAGAGTGATGATAATGAACTTGTAAACCCAAGGAAGTTGTGTTATCTTGGAGTAAACTCATGCACAAGATGATAGTTTGACTAAGTGTGTTAAGTCAAACAAGGTGATGATTGATTGGATTCGATTGATCAATGATGAAGCTTGATTTGGAACAAAATAGCTTTGATGATTTGATGTGACATTGAAGTACACATTAGATGCAACTGATATGGATTGTTCAAATTGATGCTCGACAAAAGATAAAACATCATCTTGTCAAAATATGCCATGGGCTAGTGATTTGGATCTTTGGCTCACAAATTCTTTGACCAATTTGATTTCATGTTTTCTAATGCTCGGATCTCCACATAAGTTGGAGGATATAGATCAAGATTTATTCACGAAGCAAGATGTAATTATCTTCCCCCAGTGTCTAGCAATGTACGGAATGCCATGGGTGGATTCTTGGATAGATGGATGGGTATGGTAAGCATGCAAAGGATGCCAAGGATTATCTTGTGACAAGATAAGGTGTTCGAACAGAGGAACGCTCATTCAAATAATGCTTCAAGGCTCAGATAGCGTTGGGTAGGATAGGATCAATGAAAATGACCCATGTCAAGATTTTTACCATAAGCAAGCGTAAAGTGTGCTCCAAAATTTTATCAAGATCAAGGTAACTTGGACCTTGGATGTAGATGGATAAAAATGTGTTGGATAAATGGTTCATGGATGAATGAATGATATGGATGGAATGCTAGCTTTATTATGGATGTGATAAGATGCTTTCTCCTGAACTGGCGCACGTAGATGCTCGATTCTACACATGACGCCTATTTGCCAAGTTTTCATCATGGTACCTGTCCAAAGCGCCACTGAAATGGTTTTCGCTAGAGGACAATTTTTTTCTTTACTGTTTTCAATCCTTTTTCTGATTTTTTTGGATTTTTGTATTTTTTTGATTTTTTTGTTGTCACCAAGACGCTTGTTTGCCAGGTTTTCATCAAGGTGACCATTTTTTTTAGGACATTTTTTCTGATTTTTTTGTATTTTCTGAGAGATTTAAAGCTGATGTTGAACCACCTGGTACTGTTGACATTGGTGCTTCTATCATAATGTGCCATTGGTATCCTGCTTGAAGAAGTTGCTTTGCCAAGATACGTGCACTTGAATGCAATTTTTGAGAAATTTGTTTTGCTTTTCCGATACCGGAGTTATCTTCATCTTTGTGCGCACATTGCGATAGAGTGCCTTCTAAATCCTTATGATGAAGGGTCGCTGCCAATACATGGTCAATGTGAGAATTGGATATCATGTGTGGAGGCGTGGATGAAGTGTGTTTAGGAGTAAAAGATGGTTTGGTTGATGGTTTGGAACCTTTGACTCTCCAAACTTGGGAAGATGAGCAGTAATGGGTGGATACGAAAGTGTATGTGGAATTAGGACCAACTTCTTGATACACTTTGTACATCGCTTGAGAAGCATGCTTTTTCTTTTGTGAAAATCTTTGATGGATACTTTTCCCTTTTTTATTTTGCCCCATAGTTTCTTTGACTGATGGAGTTTGATAGGGATAATTTTTCTTTGTACTCTTTGGTATCCATATGTACTTGATTTGTCCTTCATGCTTCGTCCTTTGATTGGAATCTTTCTTTTGACATTGGTCCCAATTTGTGGATGGGGTGATGGGTGGATGAAGATTCATGATGTGGCGGGTTGTAGTATTGGCATCAATTTCATCATAAGGATTCTTCGTGCTCCCTATGTTGATGTTTGCTCGAGGCGAAGTTGCCCCCAATTTTGTGGAAGTTTTACTGATATGTTGAGATCCCTTGATTGTCGACTAACCAAGGCCTTGACGTTTAGGATTGCCAACAATCTGCATTGGTTCTAGGATACCCTGTTCATGTAGGCCTAATCCTTTGCCTTGATAATTCATCTGTTGAAAAAATTTATTTGCCATAGGATATGATTTACCTTGGAAACAAGGTGTTTCTCCTTCTCTGCTCTATGGCGGATCTTCAAATGTCATAGCTCTTTCATTGATAAGATGGTTTTCCCTTACAAAGGTGAGTGATCCAAGTTTATAAGTGATAGGATCTTCCATAAGTGGGATGAATGCCTGATTGATATCTTCAACTTGATCTTGTGACATATCAGATTGTAGTGCTTCTTCAAGAAGTGTTGATGCTTCGCTGTCTACACAAAAGTCTTCCTCATGACTCACTTCATAGGATGTTTCTGATTCATGACTTATGTACAAGCCTTCTTCATGATCCATTTCTGATATGTCTCTGCATTTCTCTACATCTTGATCATGTGTACAAATTTTAAGAGTAGGAGACTCTTGTTTTGAATGAGAAGATCATCTACAGGTCCATCCAAAGAAAGCATCTCATGGGTAGATGGAAGAGTATGTGCTATGCGGATATGGTCATCATTTGCAACATCTTGTATAGATAGGAGAGTGTCCATTATATCATTGTAGTAGCTTGGAGATACAAATTCTTGATCTTGAGTGATTTCGGAATTGCTTTCAACATGCTTTGGATCAAGTTCTTGACATGGGTCAATTTCAAAGAATGGATTTCTTTCTTGGATATCTTCATTAGGCATAGGAATATTCTCAAATTTCATGAGGTCAAAGGATGGCCATATGTTTTGGAGAGGATCATTGCTAGACCTTGGTGAAAGATGTTGATCATGCTTTGGAACAAATTCTTGAGATATGTCTTCTAACTCATTAGGTGATGTAGAGACATTTTCAACATTGTCATTAGTCAAAGGATCTTGATCATCATTTTGAATTATTATGGTGGGAATCAGCTGCAAGCTTTGTTGTGGGAGTAAGGCCTGCGTTTTCTGCTGAGCCAACAACGCTTGTTGTTCGTCATGTTGTTTTTGTGCCAACAATTCTTTTTGTTGGGCTCTTTGTTGTGCTACTTCTTCTTGGATTGCTTGCAATAGTGCCCAGAATTTTGCTTGTGCTTGCGCTTGTTGGGCTACTTGAGCCGCTTGTGCTTGCTGAGCAACTAGCTGTGTAGCTTGTTGGGCTTGGAGTGCCTTTTTGCGGGAAGCTTTTTGAGCATTTTGCAACATGATGGAGAATGAATTGGTCATGTTGTATTTTGGCGGTGGTGGCGGTGGTGGTGGAATGGGAATGGTGTTGATTGTTGGGGTTGCTTGGATAGTTGCCATCTGTTGTTGCGATATCGATGGAAAAATGGGATGATTTGGTATGATGTTTTGATTCGGCATGATAGATTGAAATTGAATATTGTTGTGGTTGGGAATCAATTTGCCTTGATTTAGGTAGCTTTGATTTTGCATGGTGTTACCTTGACTTGAATCAACATATGGAGTTGCCAATATATTGCTAGGATTTTGAACAACATTAGGGGGATTTGCAAACATGTCGACCCCAAAGTTTACCAAGTGTGGATTTGAAAGGGTCATGTTTGGTAGAGTTGCACTTGGTATGTATGGATTTTGTGGGATAATGTTGTTTGGAAAACTCATGCATTGAGTGTTTGGTTGATAGATTTGCAGATTTGGACTTGGATTTAAATCTATCATTGGGAAAGGTGTTCCAAACTTTGGATTGGGTATGCTCATATTTGTTGTACCATTGATGTTTGTATGAGATAATGCTCCCATGTATGCATTGTACAAGCTTTGAAAATCAAATGGTATTGCAAGGCTTGGATAGTTTGGTTGAATCAAATTGCTCATGATGGATGGATCAAGTTTATATTCCATGTCCCTCTTGTGTTGAGATCAAGTTTGAACCATAAAATGAAGATCAATTTTCAAGAATGTAAGAGATGAACCTCTAATCCTTTAGATCGGTCTAAACCTTAGGTTCAAAGAAGCGAAGAACTAGGATAATTGAAGGATCAAAGCGATAATGAGGACGAGATAAACGAAAGATGAGTGATATGGATGAATGGAACTCTTAAAGAAACTTTGAAAGAAATGCTAAAACTTTTAGGACTTTGATTTGATTGATTCGTGATTGGATTGATGGTTTGACTAGGTGTGTTAAGTCAAACAAAATGTGATAAATGTAATCGTAAAGCTCTAGGAAGTTGTGTTATCCATAGGGTGAACTCCTACAAGATGGTAGTTTGACTAAGTGCGTCAAGTCAAACGAGCTGATGATTTGATAATTTGGCTAGGTGTGTTAAGCTAAACAAGATGAACTTGTAAACCCTAGGAAGTTGTTTTATCCAAGAGAGAACTTGTGTATAAGATGATGGTTTGACTAGATGTGTTAAGTCAAACAAAGAGGTTTTGATTTCGCCTAAAATTTTAGCATAAAAGATGTTTACAAAGTTTCCAAGAGTTGTTGGTGAGGTGACTTTTGACTGATTTAATGGTTGAGAGATGGATGAAAGTGATTGAATTTGATCCTAGACTTGACCTAGAATAACACTTCTGCTTACAAGACCTTGATGTTGAAGGATACGCTATATTTCCTATGAGAGGAAAGTAAACCTTTCAAACAATTCAGGATCTCAAGACGCTCCTCACTAGCTTTCACACTAAGCTTTTTGAACTTCGGTTTTGGGATTTTGATCATGTTAGAAAACACATGTGTAATCAAATTTGTCTTTTATCTTGTCTAAGTGAATCCTTTTTACCAAAATCACTTGCTTGATTATGTTTTAAAACTGAATGTCTAATGTCCTACTTTCATTTTCATTCCACAAGGTCCATTATGTGGAAATCAAGGAAATTAGGGCAAAAGTTTCCTAGGTTTATCCTTAGTGAAAAAAAATGATGATAGAATTCAAACACTTAGAAACCTCTAAGGATATGATCCCTAGGGAAAGCAAGAGTGCTTAAATTCGTCAAGGATATTTGTTTCTTCCAAGGTGTTTGAAATTTGAGGCTCTTGTGAGTGTTCATTTTTCAATGTTTTGAATCCAAGCAAAGTGTTTTTCATTCCAAGCACTTTTTACAACCCTAAGATGATGAGGCAATATCTTGTTGGGTTCCCACTTGGATAAATCTAGCTGCGCATATCATGTGTGAATGGCTAAATGCTTGACCACACTGGCTCCCCTCCACGACACTCACTTATTCGGGTCAGCCAAGCATTAGTACCCATGAATCTCCCATGGCATACTTTCCATTTCCACAACAAGACCGCATGTTACGTGGGGCAGCTTCAAAGGACATGACCTTTTGCACCAACAAGATAGACAAGGTTTTGGCCAATTTCTAAACAAGGGGTTCTAATTCGGGCATTCTGTTCGTGGGGGATTATCCAATGTCGGCGAGAGTCCATTGTTGTCCATCTCATCAGAATAATCCTCGTGATATTGGCCTTTGTTCCAATATCCACACTTATATACCGGTTGGAAGTCGCTTGGCTTTAGTGTGTTCCCGGTTGGGTCATTCCCTTGGGTGATTACTTTTCCCACAAGGCAGGCCCTCTAAGATAAACAAAAGCGAGCTAACATATCCCGTCGTTCACACAACCCTTATTGAAAAACAAAGGGGATAACCTCCACAATATATCGTGTTCACACTCGCATGTTTTGTTCAATTTTAAAATGCCCAAATTGAAGTGTGGAGGCAATATTTTTGACAACTTAATATCATAAAAAAAGTTTTGATTCTCAAGATCGCCGTGAGGCGCGAGAGAAGCGCATACATCTTTTTGATGATATTACTTTGTGAAAAAGATTGCAAAATATGACAAAAAGTTGTTCATTTTAAGTCCAAAAAGTAGTGATGAGTTCATTTTAAAAACACCAAAATGAAGTGTGAAGTTTTTCCTTGTTCAGTTTTAAGTCCAAATTGAAATTCTAGTAAGTGTTTCTAAGGTTCAATTTTAATCCAACTTTGACAAAGCATGAATTGAGAATTAATTTTAAACCCAAAAGATGAAGCTAGTTCAAAACAGAAAATGAAAGTAGAAATTGGATGCTCTAAGCATTAAAAAATGCTTTGTGAACTTCAAATTTAATGCTCAATCCTTCCACTCCAATCTATTTGTGTTATTTGATTCCAATGCTAGAGAAAAAACCGCTATCGTCTCCCGCTGCTAACCTTAAATAAAAAGTCTGACCAATAGATTCAGATTTCCTACAAACAAAATCAACATCGGTTAAAGTTTACCATAAATGAGAAACATAGCGATATTAATGGGTGAAATGCAACCAAGGCACGTTACTGTTTTAACCTCTCAAGAAATTTGATCTTCACTAATGCAAGGATTTTTGTACAATACATGCAGAATAATGGATTTAGAAATAATTTCAAGAAAATGCAGATTGACAAGTGTAAATCCGACTTGGAACATCTCAGAAATTTTCAAGTTAACGCGATTGGCAGAAATTTGAACATGGTTTTATATCTTCATTCATTGATTTTAAACCTGCCAACAACAAAGGCAACTATCACTGTCAGAAAATGTCATTTATACGTTACTTGGATTTAATAGAATATTCTTTAACTGCTTGAAATTTCTCATTTGATGTGACATCAATGGGCGTCAACCAGAGAACAACGAATGAAAAGATTAAAATGTGACATTAGTTTGTAAACAAAAGATAGTAAAACAAAGAAAATTTTACGACATATCTGACAATGGGATCAGTCAATCTCCTAGCCATTCGATTAGCACAATATTCCCATTTGAAATTTCTCTCAAAAAAGCATTGAATGTGGCATTTAAGGCAATGTCCTCCGTGTTTGTTGACATTTCATCTATCCAATTTTGGCACGTAGCTTCCTGAAGATAAAGATTGGATGAGGGTATCAGACAAAATTTATTAAATTGAAAAGTACGCCAAAGATCTTACTGATTACACTGCACGATTCAACTATCATAATCTCAAGCCTTCTGTATTCTATGCAGTCAGAAATGGTGCCTCCTTGTCATGTCTTTAAGAGATGTTCTGAAATGATTTCCCTATTGTATCTTCACAAAGGTCACTTCTGTCAGTTTAAAACGTATTTTAAACAGCATAAGTAGTGTAAACAGAAGCAGTAAACACTTTATCCAATGGCCAAGCTCCAAGAATAAACATCTGAAAAGAAAATATGAATGTTGCAGTGATGGATTTTCTCTTCATAAGAAGTAGTGTCGAAATAGTAATAACACACGTCATTCATGTTAGGAACTGGTAATCTCCCTGCAACATATCTTTATGCAACATACGTTCAATGAATTCAAATTACTGTTGTATCAATCAAATCCCAAATAAAATAAGCACAAGATCGACAATATTAAATCAAATGGTCGAGGTGGGGCAGGTGTTACAAGCGGTTCTAGAGGCTACCGATATTTACACAAAAGCCGTGTAAAAACTCACACCACAACAAATGATGGCGTGCCTCTCTAAACAAATCAAACCTAACTCTGTAAAATACTTATTACCTTGAAATGGATCTGTTGTACTATCATTTAGAGGTCAGCACCATGATGAGAGAACAACGCTTTTGAGAAACAACTGTGGTTTCAACGCCTTCACAAACTACAATTGCCGCCTCTTTCAAACCCAAATAATGTTTGATTTCCTTGAATTGAGTCTCTCAAATACCGCATTCTTGCAGACTTATGGCCATGAAACGTACGCTGGAGTTACAACAGCTGCAAATCACATGGCTTGAAACCCTAATGCAAAACCCTTCGCACACAAAAAAAGGAGTCATGACTGTTCTCAGTAATAATGTGTGCGAGTCTCTCAAGACCAGAGAAATAAGGGCTTTCAAAATGCGGAGTAGGCCCAATCTGGCCACAATGACCTCTGAGGGAGGGATTGGAAAATGGAGTTTTGACGATCGAATGTGATCATGGCTCTACACCTGCACTTGCAGTCTCATGTGGAAAAACAAGCAGTTGTGGCCATATCCTTGTTGTTTCAGATGAAGAAGGGTTTGTTAGTCTATTCAATACATGACGCCGGTTGCCATATTTTCTATCTTGTGAACAAGACACGGTGAATACGAGGATAGAACGGTGGAGAGCTCATCATAATGCCCTCTTTGACCTTTGTTGGATTCACGATGATACCTGGATGTTGACTGCTTCTGGAGATCAGACGGTCAAGCTCTGGGATGTAAAGGCAAGGGCAGAACTTGGTAGCATGAAATTCTATACAGGAAGTGTCAAGTAACTATGCTCACATCCTCTGCAATCTGAACTCTTTGCATCAGGCTCAAGGGATGGCACTATAGCCTTTTGGGACATGTGCAGTACCTCATCTTCATCTGAGCAAACCAATGAAGAATGTTTTATTCCAGTTGCTAGTATAACAGATGTACACCTTGCAAATCATGGACGAAGAGGACAACAAAATAAGGCTTTAAAAAACAAAAGTATCACAGCTGTTCTTTATCTTAGTGATGAAAGAGTAAACGCTAGTGTAGGAGCTGTAGAAATTGCCTACTGGGCTACTCCTACAATGGCATATACTGTGGTGGAAATTTACTAAAACGAAAAGTTTACAGTATGATCGTCTGCAGTAAGAATACTTGTTTTAGCAGAAAAAGCCAAATATACGTTGTCAGTATCAAATAGAAAATAGAACAATGTATCCATGAATAACCACGAAATTGAGCAAAATAAGAAGACAAATGCATCAACCAAATATTCACTCCAAGAATTTTCTAAAATTCTATTAGGAAGGTTCAGCAATCATTTCTATTTGTTCACACAAGAAACAAAGTATGATGGTGTAGATGGCTGAGAATAACCTTGACTTATAACCCTCCTTCTAGCGCCATTTGTGGGATGCTAAAATCTTACACATTGTTTGTATAGATTTAGCCATCCTCATAGAATAACATACATCATTGACTCCAAACAAAATGATAAAACTAAAACAAACATGCAATGGAGAAAATGAAATACAACCTATTCTATGGTGGATTGGTGCCCTCCATGAAGATGTGAGAGAGGCCTTTCCCAATACCTTTCTAAGCCAAATGAAATAGACAATGAATTGCTATGAGCTCAAGTTGCCTATAGTTTAGATGCATTCAAAATGTGTTGTAGAAATGAGAGAAAATTGCTTGCATTTATAGGAGAAGTTGAGAGAAGAGAGGCCAAAATTGAGAGATGTGGGACTAAATCCCATCCAATAGGATAGAGACACTTGTCATAATGGGATTGGCCAAAGCTTGTGCAAGTTTTGGCCAATGTGCCCATTCAAATTTGAAAAATGTCAATAAATGCATGTTGTTGAGGGTTTTGGGGGGAATAATCTTTGTCCAAAAAAGTCAAAGATGAGAGTTATTGAGGGAAAATAAATCTTTTTAATAAATCAAATAAATTGATTTATTGGTGCAAGTGGGTGGGTTAGTTAGGAGTTTGGATTTGACTCTAGTTGAGTCAAAAGCTAGAGAATGATAATCATGATTAGAAGTTAATTAATTTAGATTAATTAACTTAGGGAGTTTTAGGGATTTGATATTTGATTAAATCAGTTTGATTTATTAAATCAAATGAGAAGAACATAAGGATTAAATAATTTGATTTATTTAATGAACCTTAGGAAATTAATCAATAAATTGCTTTAATTGATTAATAGAAGAAATGAATGTTAATTTATATGATGCATGATTGTTATTTTTGCATGTCTACATTAATCATGATGTATTCTAGAGTTTTTGGGAAGAGAGATATATTTTGGTTCAAGGAGTGGATGTTTCCTTTCATCCAGACAATCTTAAATGGAGCCCGATAGTTTGATTGGCCGATGATTGTGTCAAATGCTATTCATGATCAACTGACTAGTGTCAGGCAGACTAAATGTTTCTTTATGACTTCTTACATTGTGTATGCTGTAGCAAGGTTGGGTATTTTCCCAAGTTTGAACAGAGTGGGCATAATGGGAGTCTTGGATGGACAAAAGAAGGTGTGGGAGCATTATGACCAGTTGTCTCTTCAGGTTGCTGAGACTCATTTTAGAAGAGTCAATGATGCATTAATATATTTAGTCATCAACCAATTGAATGGAGATACAGGGTACAGGTGTAGTCAAGAAGCCATGGAATTCATTGCTGAAAGGGGAGGTTGGTACATTCAATGCCCCAAATTCACATATTTTAGGTTGGCTAGTTTTGAGGGTCATCCACATTTTCTTCCAAGGTGTTGTAATAACAAGATAGTGTTGATGGAGTTTGTATATCAGGCTCTTGGAGTTAATGCTCAGCTTGGAATAAAACATAAGATAGGATGTCACAAGTTTCCCATGAAATTGGGTGAGCATGGTTGCTAGCATTTGGTAGGAGCAAAGGTAGTTTGCAAGGAGCTGATACAGTTGAAGTTGGGTTTATACACAGCTCGTAAGTATTTTGACTCGAAGGGTAAGATGTATGCCTTGTTTCCTTCAGTGTTTGACAAACATTTCAATTTGTTAGAAGACTTCTCGAGTGACCAATAAGATGAGTATGATCTAAGAAAGAAGAATTATGAAATATTATCTGTCTCACTCATGTTAGAGCTTGTTGTTAAAGATAACAATCCTGAAACATTGGTGGATGATGGAATTGTATTGGATCCATCCTATGAATCTTTGAACATTGGCACCAAGAGTCTGGATCCGATTGACTGGGACAGTGAGGAAACCATTGATATTAAGTAGATCGGAAGGATAGTATTGGATAGGACTGTGCAATGGTTAGTTCTAAGAACCAAGAATCCTCAAGGACCAGCCCCTAAAAAGGGTAAGGGATACAAAAGAATCAAAAGGAAGACACTTCCTAAAGAGCCTTTGGAGTTCTTTCCTCCAGAAATCGAAGAGATAGAACTTGAAGTAGCAGGTGATGAATTAGAAATGCAAGAAGAAGAGGCTCAAATTGGATCAGTTATTTCAACACCGGCCTTAGGAGAACCTTCTACTCAAGTCCTGGTAGCAAAGCGGTGAGGTAAAGAAGTGGAAAAGGAAAATTTTTGAGGGAAGAGGCTGAAAGTCTTATGCAAGAACAACAAGAGAAATCAAGGGGTGATTCTCAACCTAGGTACATATGCAGCCACCTTCTATCATTACTTCCTCTTCTACTATGATGATTACTACTCCATGTGCTCCCACTTGGCTAAAACTAGACCTGCAAAAAAAGAACAGTAACACCTTCACAACCTCTCAATTGGGAGGATATGATGAAGGAGATTGAACAAGAGAGGCCTCAAAAGAAGGCAAAGATCCTACACTCTACCAGACTCATGAAAAAAGGAGAGATTGTTGCTGAGTGTGCCATGCCAATGACAGAAAAGGAGGTAGGGTACATACAGCTAACGGATTATCAGTTGAGTACTGTTAACTTGGGAAGGCCCACTAGGAATCAACAAATGAACCTAATTGATGTGGTGGCTTCAACAACCAAGTCAAGAATGATAAAGGATAAACAAAATAAGGATGAGCTTAAGGCTCAGTTGGATCAATTACATTCATTTTTGAAAAGTGTCTCCTCTCTGAGATCACAACTGATAACGGCCATTAACACTCCTATTTTTTTAAGAAAAAAGGAGGTAGATGATTTGGTGCAGGTAAGAGGTAAAGCGGAGATGGTAGAAAAATGGGTAGACAAGTTCAATCGGGAGGTAGGTGAAGTTTTGGTTGAGGATTTTGAAGCTTACAAAGGCACTGAAGAGTTGATGCATCAGAGAAACAAGAAGAGGAGTATAAAGAGTATAGTTAGAAATTGGAAAAGGTTAATACATTACCTTTGACTACTCTTCTTGAATGGTCAATACTTGAGGAGGAGAATAAATATTTTGTTGGAAAAACCTCTCATATACTCTGATTCAGAGCAGATTTCTTGTGTAAACATAGGAATGAGGTTCAAGAGGTTGTTAACAATCTGACTGAGCAATTTGAGGAGCTGGAAGCAGTCATTGCTATCATTGTAGATGTAAGTGTATTAACAAAAGAGGGCATGCCTTTGAGTCAGATAAAAGAGAAATGGGATGAAATATTTAGAGGACTCATGCAGAAAGGAGATGATGGAGAAAATTTGATGATAGATCGATTAATGGATGTCAAAGAAGAAATAAAATCTGCTAGAAGAGAGTTGACAAAGATAAAAGGTATGAGAGAGTTCATTGTAGTAGAATTGGATCGAATTAAATTTGAAGATAGCTGGATTGATGGGCCAAAAATAGATACATTATAGCATGTCTTCGCTAGTTATGATGAGTTCATTGCAGATCTAGCTTCACATACATAAATCTCTTGCATGCATGATTTCCCTCTTCTTTGCATGTTGCATGGAGTACTGATAGTTTTGAGGTGCATGGCATGTTTCTCTTTTGTTTTTCTATTCTCCACTCTAAACTAAACATCTAATGTAAGAACTCAAGATCAAATCGATCTGAGTTTCCAAGAAAGTTTTGTTCCTAAAAGGGTGGATGGCTTAAAATAGAAAGGGAGTTCGGATTTTTGTATATCTATAAATACCCTATGGGTATCATATTGTAAAGGTCGGATAATTGAGAATAGAATTGGCTTACCTAATGTTAGGAGATAGAATTTTGTAGTGATTACAGAGATACATTGTTACTAGATTCTTTACAGTTAATAAAATTACAGGTTTTCTTGCAATATGATGTTAGAATTAAATTGTTTTGTGTGATAAGGCTGATAAGTTATAATCTATCTATATGCAGTAATTGTGCTGAAACATAAAAGTTTCTTGAGTGATAAAAGTCATTTCAAGGAATCAAATTTAAGGATTATCTTGTTAGATTATCATTTAATTGAAGTTATGAAAGTCTGTTGATCTGTGACCTTGGCAATGAATGAGTGTGTGTGTGTTCTTTTCAAATTTTGGACATAGTTGTGATATGCGAATAGTGGTATTAAATTAAGCACCTTAGATGCATGCAATGGTACAGTTTATTATGTAAGTTACATCATGCTTTTGGTTTTGTGGAGGGAAAGATAGATGGAAAGGGAGAGAGAGAATTAGAGGGGGGAGGGAGAGGGGAAGAAGGGGAGAGAGATAATTAGGAGGGGGGAGGGAGAGGGAAGAAGGGAGAGACGCAGGAGAGAGAGAAAGGAGAGGGAGAGGGAGTAAGATAGAGAGGGAAAGGGAGAGAGAGAGAATTGGGAGGGTGAGGGAGAGGGAAAGAGGGGAAGAGGGGGAGGGAGAGAGAGGGGGGAGGGAGAGAGAGAGATAATTAGGAGGGGGAGGGAGAGGGAAAGAAGGGGAGAGAGAGAGAGAGGGAAAGATAGATAGAA
>CM021100.1:377821259-377886077 GCA_007115665.2 Sequoiadendron giganteum | reverse complement strand
TCTCTCTCTCTCTCTCTCTCTCTCTCTCTCTCTCTCTCTCTCTCTTTTCCACCCTCAACCTCCTAATTAATCTTGGGTGTATGTGTGCAAAAATCTGATATCTGATTTGAATGACTTTAAAATGACCCTTTTTGGTTTTATATTAGCTGACCCAAATTTGATATCCGATTTGAATCAGATATCCAATTTTTTTTACTTTAATTTAATATATTAAATATTACGTAACTAATTAATATTACTAATATATTAAATATTAAAATATTCTCTCTTTCCCTCTCTCTCTCTCTCTCTCCCTCTCTATCTCCCTCCCTCTCCCTCTCCCTCTCCCTCTCCCTCTCTCTCTTTATCTCTCTCTCTCCCCTTCTTCCCCTCTTTCCCTCTCCCTCCCCCTCCTAAGTATCTCTCCCTTTCCATCTCTCTCTCTGTCTATCCCTCTCTCCCCTTCTCTCTCTCTCCCCCTTCTCTCTCTTCCTCTCTCTCTCTCCCCTTCTTCCCCCTTCCTAATTCTCTCTCTCTCTCCCTTTCCCTCTATCTTTCCCCCCTCTCTCTCTCTCTATCTATCTCTCCCACTCTCCCACTCTCCCTCTCTCTCCACTTCTTCCCCTCTTACCCTCCCCCCCTCCTAATTCTCTCTCTCTCTCTCTCTCTCTCTCCCCCTCCCTCCCCACTCATAATTCTCTCTCTCTCTCTCTCTCTCTCTCTCTCTCTCTCTCTCTCTCTCTCTCTCTCTCTCTCTCTCCCCTCTTCCCCCTTCCCCTCCTAATTCTCTCTCTCTCTCTCTCCCTCTCCTTTTCCCTCTATATTTCCTTCTATCTATCTTTCCCTCTCTCTCTCTCTCCCCTTCTTTCCCTCTCCCTCCCCCTCCTAATTATCTCTCTCTCTCCCTCCCCCCTCTCTCTCCCTCCCCCTCTTCCCCTCTTTCCCTCTCCCTCACCCTCCCAATTCTCTCTCTCTCCCTTTCCCTCTCTATCTTACTCCCTCTCCCTCTCCTTCTCTCTCTCTCCTCATCTCTCTCCCCTTCTTCCCCTCTAACCCCCCCTCCTAATTATCTCTCTCCCCTTCTTCCCCTCTCCCTCCCCCCTCTAATTCTCTCTCTCCCTTTCCATCTATCTTTCCCTTCACAAAACCAAAAGCATGATGCAACTTACATAATAAACTGTATCATTGCATGCATCTAAGGTGCTTAATTTAAGACCACTATTCGCATATCACAACTATCTCCAAAATTTCAAAAGAACACACACACACTCATTCATTTCCAAGGTCATAGATCAACAGACTTTAATAACTTCAATTAAATGATAATCTAACAAGATAATGATTAAATTTGATTCCTTCAAATGAATTTCATCACTCAAGAAACTTTTATGTTTCAGCACAATCACTGCATACAGATAGATTATAACTTATCAGCCTTATCACACAAAACAATTTAATTCTAACATCATATTGTGAGAAAACCTGTAATTTTATTAACTGTAAAGAATCTAGTAACAATGTATCTCAGTAATCACTACAAAATTCTATCTCCTAACATTAGGTAAGCCAATTCTATTCTCAATTATCCGACCTTTACAATATGATACCCACAAGGTATTTATAGATATACAAAAATCCGAACTCCCCTTCTATTTTAAGCCATCCACCCTTTTAGGAACAAAACTTTCTTGGAAACTCAGATCGATTTGATCTTGAGTTCTTACATTAGACGTTTACTTTAGAGTGGAGAATAGAAAAACAAAAGAGAAACATGCCATGCACCTCAAAACTATTAGTACTGCATGCAACATGCAAAGAAGAGGGAAATCATGCATGCAAGAGATTTATGCATGTGAAGGTAGATCTGCAATGAACTCATCATAACTAGCGAAGACTTGCTGTAATGTATCTATTTTTGGCCCATCAATCCAGCTATCTTCAAATTTAATTCGATCCAATTCTACTGCAACGAACTCTCTCATACCTTTTATCTTTGTCAACTCTCTTCTAGCAGATTTTATTTCTTCTTTGACATCCATTAATCGATCTATCATCAAATTTTCTCCATCATCTCCTTTCTGCATGAGTCCTCTAAATATTTCATCCCATTTCTCTTTTATCTGACTCAAAGGCATGCCCTCTTTTGTTAATACACTTACATCTACAATGATAGCAATGACTGCTTCCAGCTCCTCAAACTGCTCAGTCAGATTGTTAACAACCTCTTGAACCTCATTCCTATGTTTACACAAGAAATCTGCTCTGAATCAAAGTATATGAGAGGTTTTTCCAACAAAATATTTATTCTCCTCCTCAAGTATTGACTGTTCAAGAAGAGTAGTCAAAGGTAATGTATTAACCTTTTCCAATTTTTTACTATACTCTTTATACTCCTCTTCTTGTTTCTCCAATGCATCAACTCTTCAGTGACTTTGTAAGCTTTCAAAGCCTCAACCAAAACTTCACCTACCTCCCGATTGAACGTGTCTACCCATCTGTCTACCATCTCCGCTTTACCTCTTACCTGCACAAAATCATCTACCTCCTTTTTGCTTAAAAAAATAGGAGTGTCAATGGCCGTTATCTGTTGTGATCTCAGAGAGGAGACAGTTTTCAATAATGAATGTAATTGATCCAACTGAGCCTTAAGCTCATCCTTATTTTGTTTATCCTTTATCATTCTTGACTTGGTTGTTGAAGCCACCACATCAATTAGGTTCATTTTCTGATTCCTAGTGGGCCTTCCCAAGTTAACAGTACTCAACTGATAATCTGTTAGTTGCATGTACCCTACCTCCTTTTCTGTCATTGGCATGGCACACTCATCAACAATCTCCCCTTTTTCCGTGAGTCTGGTAGAGTGTAGGATATTGGCCTTCTTTTTAGGCCTCTCTTGTTCAATCTCCTTCATCATATCCTCCCAATTGAGAGGTTGTGAAGGTGTTACTGTTTTGTTTTTGCAGGTCTAGTTTTAGCCAAGTGGGAGCACATGGAGCAGTAGTCATCATAGTAGAAGAGGAAGTAATGATAGAAGGTGGCTGCATATGTACCTGGGGTTGAGAATCACCCCTTGATTTCTCTTTTTGTTCTTGCACAAGACTTTTAGCCTCTTCCCTATCTTTCTATTCTTGTATCTTCTTATCTTCCTCTTCTTTATTCAACCTCTCTTCCTCCAACAGATCTCTCTCCACTGTTTCTTTTTCCAATATTTCTTTTTCTAAATTTTCTTCCTCTAGAGCTTCCTTCTCCAATTTCTCTTTCTCTAAAGCCTCTAATCTTTCTCTTTCTAGTCTTTCTTCCTCCAAAGCCTTAAGCTTTTCTACCTTTGCTTCTTCTTGTTGCTCTTTCTTAACCAGCTCTTCGACCTCTCTTTCCCTTCGTAATTGTTCTGCTTCTTCCTTTTGGTGAGCTTCCTCAACATGTTTTAACTTGGCAACCAATATTTCTTTCTCCCTCCAGTTTCTTGCCTTCTCCTCTTCAAGGTCATGAATCTTTTGTATTAGTTCCAACTTGTCATTCTCTTCTTTAACCTTGAGTTCATTTTCTTGTTTCCTTTTCTTTCTCTCTACTTCATTAGTTGCTGCCTTAGCTTTTATTTGATTGGATTTTAATCGTTGCTGGTGCAGTATAGCATCAACTTGTGCCTTGACATCAATTTCCTTTTGTTTCTCTAAGGCCACAACCCTTGCATTAGAATCCTTTTTTGCCTCTTCAAACAATGTCCATCTATCTTCTTGTGTCAAAACCTGCTCAGTATCCTCCTCTAGAGGCATATTTTCTTGCATATCCTTTTCTGACTCAGTCTTATCTGAATCTGTCCCAACATCATGAACCTCTTCCCCTTTTCCCTTCATGGATTCAGCTATTTCATAAAGAGTTTCCTTTTCCACCTCTTTATCTCACCGCTTTTCTACCAAGACTTGAGTAGAAGGTTCTCCTAAGGTCGGTGTTGAAATAACTGATCCAATTTGAGCCTCTTCTTCTTGCTTTTCCGATTCATCACCTGCTGCTTCAAGTTCTATCTCTTCGATTTCTGGAGGAAAGAACTCCAAAGGCTCTTTAGGAGGTGTCTTCCTTTTGATCCTTTTGATCCTTTTGTATCCCTTACCCTTTTTAGGGGCTGGTCCTTGAGGAGTCTTGGTTCTTAGAACTAACCATTGCACACTCCTATCCAATACTATCCTTCCGATCTGCTTAATATCAATGGTTTCCTCACTATCCCAGTCAATCGGATCCAGACTCTTGGTGCCAATGTTCAAAGATTCATAGGATGGATCCAATACAATTCCATCATCCACCAATGTGTCAGGATTGTTATCTTTAACACCAAGCTCTAACATGAGTGAGACAAATAATATTTCATAATTCTTCTTTCTTAGATCATACTCATCTTATTGGTAACTCGAGAAGTCTTCTAACAAATTGAAATGTTTGTCAAACATTGAAGGAAACAAGGCATACATCTTAACCTTCGGGTCAAAATACTTACGAGCTGTGTATAAACCCAACTTCAACTATATCAGCTCCTTGCGAAATACCTTTGCTCCTACCAAATGCTGACAACCATGCTCACCCAATTTCATGGGAAACTTGTGACATCCTATCTTATGTTTTATTCCAAGCCAGGCATTAACTCCAAGAGCCTGATATACAAACTACATCAACACTATCCTGTTATTACAACACTCTAGAAGCAAATGTGGATGACCCTCAAAACTAGCCAACCTAAAATATGTGAATTTGGGGCATTGAATGTACCAACCTCCCCATTCAGCAATGAATTCCATGGCTTCTTGACTACACCTGTACCCTGTATCTCCATTCAATTGGTTGATGACTATATATATTAATGCATCATTGACTCTTCTAAAATGAGTCTCAGTAACCTGAAGAGACAACTGGTCATAATGCTCCCACACCTTCTTTTGTCCATCTGAGACTCCCATTATGCCCACTCTGTTCAAACTTGGGAAAATACCCAACCTTGCTACAACATACACAATGTAAGAAGTCATAAAGAAACATTTAGTCTGCCTAACACTAGTCAGTTGATCATGAATAGCATTTGACACAATCATCGGCCAATCAAACTATTGGGCTCCATTTAAGATTGTCTGGATGAAAGGAAACATCCACTCCTTGAACCAAAATATATCTCTCTTCCCAAAAACTCTAGACAACATCATGATTAAATCTAAAACCTCCTTATAGAAATTTGCCCTCTTTGGCTGGTCTGCAAGCTTGCCTAGAGACTTCTTTTCTATTTTCAACCACTTTTTGTTCAAACAAGACTTATTGGAGTCCTTATACTTACTATATTTCTCCAAGGCCTCTGCCTTATCCATCTACACCAAGCTCTTAGGATATGGAACATTAAATGTATTTTGAAATGCTAGAGGAGTGAGATCAATGATTACATTATTTTTGGAATCCATGCACTGTCTGGTCGCAGGATTGTAGGCACTGGCTACTTTCAAGATCAACTTCGGGCACTGGATTGATAAAGGAAATACAGTGATATGTGCCAAGCCAGAATCAACAATTCTTTGTGTCCTTCCTGTTAGACCTTCCTGTTCTGCAAAGGTTTCTGCATATAGCTCCTCAAAATAGTATTGGCCCAAATTGGTATCGGTGATGTTCAACCAATCTTATTCTACTTTGCTCACTTTCACAATGGGACTCCGGTGATTATACCTCAAGGTATAAGGTAATTGTTCAGGCTTGATCTTCTTTGGTTTAGGCTCTGCCTTTGATGTTCCTGTAGGCCGATTCCTTTGAGCAGCTTCTCCTGATGTTCCTGACATAATCTAACTTTCCTGCCACAAAAAAATCTAATTAGATTTTTGAATATCATCATAAAACATGCTTAAAAACTATACCTTTCATGTATACATCAGAGATGAAATAGGGAGAAACATATTCTAAACAGTCTCTTTTAACACAGTACTGGGATCGAAGTTGAAATTGGAATGGTAACTCTACTAACAAGAATCGGGCTCAGAGTCGGAATGAAAATGTGATCAGAATCAGAACTAGAACCAGAATGGAAATGAACTTGGTTTTCCTCAGATCTTCTTTTTAGTCTTCTTATTTCATTCTGATTCTGCTCCCATCTTGGTTATCGTTATTTTGAAAGAAGGATTCTCACTATAAGCGGAGCCAGAGACGGGATAAAAATAGAATCGATACCTTTTGAAAAACATAATTTTCCAAGTTCAAAATCGATTTCGATCCCGCTTCCGCTTAAGTTGACCATGACATCATAAACGACTTCATCAATTTAATGCAGAACTTCATGGTTTCAAACTAGGAAATTTTCAAAATGACATGGGGCTAACCTAGAACTCGATCGAACCATCCCCATATGACCAAGGGCGATTATATTTTAGGGCATCATACTTTAATATTTTAAATGTAATCATAGAAACACATAGAACCCTAACCTAGAACACATGACAAAACTAGGGCACAAATTTAACCCTCCCTATCTTAACAATTTGAATGCGCGACAAAACCCTAAGTAGAAAGAAGATTCAACTAACCCTAAATTACTGTAAAAGCATGAATTTAATCTACCTTGCCGTGAAAACCCCTAACTAGATCTACATATTAAACCTAACCCAACATGACGCGATCATGACAAAATGTGAAAGCGACCATGCCCTAACTCACTATAAAACCAGAAACTCAAGCATAAAACAAAGAACTACAAACAAAAAGAAAGAACGCATACACACAAAACCCCAAGAAAGCGATCCTGTTCGAAGATCCCAATCAAACAATACGAATGAAGAACACGAAAGAAAAATATAAAGAAAAACGAAAGCGGAAACCTACCTCAAATGCAAGACCTGGCTAACCTTCAGAATTGATTCACAACAATTATCTCCTTCTCCTTCAATCGATTCACTCAAATGGACTCCGCAACAACTCTATTTCACTCTTCAAGTTTTAACAATGATAATAATGATACGTTTAATCCTTAATGAAGGTAAAAATTGGAGTTCTTACCTACGCCAAGCTGCTATCATTAATGCATTAAATGCATTTTAAAGCAAAGTCGGAACTCAAAAAGAACCAACACTTCACTGCAGTGCGACTTCAGTCTAAAAGTCAATGACCCAAAAAATGGCGGGGGCGGAATCGAAATGGAAACTAATCCAAAAACTTAAGAAATTTTCTAACTTCATTCCCATTCTAGTTCCAGGTCCGCTAACAAAGCATAAAACAAAACCAAACACAAAGAGTAAAATAGAAGATCAACATAAAAACTTAACACAAGGACTTAGAGTAAAACCAAAAATTGAAATAGCGGAGGCAGAGACAAGATAGATTTTGATTTCACAATTTTTAATAATCACCAACTTAACATCCAATCCGATTCCGGCTCCGGTAAAGAAAAACAAAAGGATTTAAAAGAAAGACCGTCGGGATGGGAATAAAAACAATTTTCAAAAGAACTTCCAAAACCTGATTCAGTTTCGGTTCCGCTTCCGATAGAGAAATTTAAGGAAAACAAAGTGTTGGCAAAACAAGACTCCTCACTTTGTTTGAAAAACAACTTACAACAAAGAAAACAAAGGGGACCCCTTTTGACCAAGGAAAAAATATGGGGTGGTTATGCAAGGAAATAACAAATGGTGACTCAACTGGGAAAATGGTTTACCCATTTTCAAGATACCCAAAGAAAATTTTGGTCACCCAAAAAAAACTTCTTGGCGTATAAACACTTCAACTTAAATAAGATCAGTTATACATAGGAGAAGTTTGAGGTGGAATCTCAGATGTATGTGCTCATGAGTTATTTCTAAATCTAAGTGTGTGCTTATATTGTGCATCATTCTTCATAGATACTTTCTCTACTCTTTGAACCACCATACCTAAAATTCAAGCTACATGAGTTGAGTCTTTTAACTATTGTGCAGTAAAATCCTGGTTATTGCTCAGCTGCCAGACAGGCATCCATAGCCCCGACGGAGATGCCTCTAGTTCTCACAAAGCATTTCTCTACTTCCAACTAGGCGTCCATAGCCCCGATAGAGATACTTGATTACCCACTTGATATTGATCTTGCCGTTTCTTTCTTTCTTTTCCTTTTCTTTTTTTTACTTCACCTGTGGAAATTCTTCTATGCATCTTTCTCAATACTCATATTCAATGAATCTAAAATGTGGGTTGAGAACTACAATGGATTTCATGATAGTCTTGGAATCAGATTTTCACTTAAATCGAAGGTAGAGTCATTCTAAAACAGATAGGCATCTACTCATGCAGATGTTTTATCTAATTTGGTGATAGATTTTTGATGATAATTCATGACATATTCACAATGTATCTTCTTATCTTTAAATAACTTCTCAAACCCAAACTAGAATGATCATTTGACATAAGTTTTAGAACGACATCCTTTTCAATGATGATGACGAAAATACCTAAACCAGTTTCTCTCCTAGTACCAATAGTATACTTTGAATAACAACCCCAAGTCTTGAGAGGGACAAAAAGAAAATCCCCAATGAAACAAAATACAACAAAACAAACCCAAAAAAAAACAAAGAAAACAAAACAAAATAACAACAAAAAGAAGACCTAACTAAAAGAAAAGACTTAATTAGATATGATACAGTATAGTACATTCATTTTCAAAACATCAAACCTTCTATGCACCAAAATAGTGCTTGAGAAACTGACCATTAACTGGTAATGGAACAGACTCTCTTGTTAAGGTACTCAAATGAAAAGCATTCTCGCCTAATATTTCAACCACTTGATAAGGTCCTAACCAAATTATATCAAACTTATGGTGATCTCCCTTGTTTTCTCTAGCCTTATCCCATAATAACACAAGATCTGATATTCTATAGGCTTTTATCTTGGCTCTTTTGTCAAAGCAACATTTGACAACAACCTGATGTTTAGAGAATTGCTGCAAAGCAGCATCTCTTTGTTCTTCCATATTTAACAAATTAAGTAGTCTAACCTCAATCCTATCATCCTTGTTATAAAAATCTTGCATAAACTTCAAAACAGGTATTTGTAAATGAATGGGGAAGATTAGATATTGTCCATAAACTAACTTAAAAGGTGAATTCCCTAGGGCTGCTTTAATTCTGGTTCGATCTGCCCATAAGGAAAATCTCAACTGGGTGTGCTAGTCCCTAGGGTTACTCTCTAAAAATTTTCTTATAACTTCCAACAAGTTCTTATTTGTGGACTCAACCACTCCATTCCCCTGAGGGTAATAATTGGAAGAATACTTCAACACAATCTTATGTTCATACGCCAATGAAATGAACTCAGTAGAAGAAAAATCAGGGCCATTATCACATACCAGAACAAATGAAACTCCAAACCTGGTTGTGATGTTCTTAGTTAGAAACTTGATGACCACCTTCGTGGTACTATTCTTGCAAGGTTGTGCCTCAGTCTAGCATGTGTAGTAGTCAGTTGCAGTTAAGATGAATTTATGCCCTGCAGAAGAATTTGGATTAATTACACCTACAAAATCAAGTGCCCATTGAGAAAATGGCCTTACCTCATATACTGGTTGTAGGGGCATTGCAGGATTTATTTCTCTAGGTGCGGAGGTTTGACATACATGACAAGTCCTACAGTGTTGATGTGCGTCTCTAAACACATAAGGCCACTAATAGCCTGATCTTAAAATATGATGAGCCAAAGCATCAGCAGATCCATGTCCTATTCCATGCCTTCCACGAAATTCATTTATGGCATGCTTAGCTTCTTGTTGATCCAAACAACATAGATAAATTCCTTGAAAATTATTCCTGTAGATTGATCCCCCTTTGAGCATGTAATGGGCTCTCTTCATCCTCAATGCTCTCCTTTGAGTAGCATTCATTCCTTCTGGACATTTGTTATTGAGGAGGAAGAAAAATAAATCTGTATACTAGGGATCCTTAGTGAATGATTGAACTGTGTATTGTTGACAAGTAATACTTTTATCCACTTTTGCCATTGCTTTGGACAAACCTTGGCCTCGAAAAAGCTTCATTGGGTGAATCTCCAAGTCAAATTCTTGTGAAATGGCCATCCATTTTCCTCTTCGTTCCCCTAGTTCACTTTGCATCAGAAGAGATTTCACAGCTGGATCTGGAACTATGGCCATCACTTGACTTCGAATTATATAATGCCTAAACTTCTTCACTACTCGTACCAATGCAAAGGCTTGTTTTTCTAATGGTGAATACCTTACTTCTACATTCTTAAATGGAGAGCTCATAAAAGAAATAGGTCTCTCTTCATTCTCTTCTCTTCTCTGTGTTAAAACTGCTACACATGAATGCTCAGAAGCAAAAGAATAAATGTAGAAGGGTTTTAGATAATCTGGGCTTGTCAAAATAGGTGCCTCAGATATAGATTGTTTAATCTGCATGAAAGCAGACTTAGCCTCTTCACTCCATTCAATCTTTGCATCCTTCATCATTTCATTGAGGGGTTTGACAATCTTTGTGAACCCTGTTATAAATTTCCTAACAAAATCGATCCTTCCAAAGAAAGATCTCATTTCCTTCTTACTTCTTGGCTTTGTCAATTTCAAGATGGCCTCTACTCGATCAGGATCTATGGATATCCCTTCCTCAGAAATAATGTGACCCAAGAGCTTCCCTTCATATACTCCAAATACACATTTCTTTGGGTTAAGAGAGATACCATAACTTATACATTTCTTTAGCACCTTTTCCAAGTCAGCAACATGATCTTCTCTATTCTTAGAGAAAATGGTCAAATCATCAACATAGATGATTATACATTTCCCTATCAGATCTTTAAAAGCTACATCCATCGCCCTTTGAAAAGTAGCACTAGCATTGATGAGATCAAAAGGCATTCTTCTGTAGGAAAATATGCCCCATTTTGTAGTGAAAGCAGTCTTCATCCTATCCTCATGACTTACAAGGACCTGATTGTATCCTGAATACCCATCCAAGAAAGACATCATCTGAGATCCATTAACCTTTTACAATACTTCATCAAGGGAAGGTAATGGATAGTTGTCCTTCTTAGAGGCCTTGTTTAAATTTATGGAATCCACACATAATCGAATTTCACCATTCTTCTTCCTTACAGGAACTAGATTAGCTACCCATGTAGAGTGTCTAACTAGAAAGATTATTCTTGCAGCCAAAATTTTATGCACTTCTTTATGAATTAGAGGCTCAATTAATGCATTGATCGGGCGTCGCTTTTGGAAAAACAACTTAGCTTCTGGCTTGAGAGGAATTGTATGCATGATCATGGATGTATGAAACTTTTTCAAGTCATCATAGCTCCAAGCAATAGCTTCAATATTCCGCTTTAAGACTTTGATCATTTTGTCCTTAATTTCATGAGGACAAGTCTTCCCTATAAGAATGTTCCTTTCTAGGCCTGGGTGAGTCAAATTAATAGATTCATACTTACCTCCCTCACTCTTTGTAGGCACTCTTTGATAAGCTTGTGGATCTGAATCAAATATTCTTTCTATTGCTATCATCCCTTTTGGGATGTTATTACTCTTTAAATCCAATATCCCTTCTGGATTGTTGTTTTCCGGATCCCAATCTCGCTGGTCTCTGTCAGATTCATCAATTATCTGCCCTTAAAAAACATCAGAATTTTCCAAAAAGGCCAATATATGCTGATCATCGTTAAATACCTAAAAGAGTTTGACATTATTAGGAACAGCTGGGACCGAAATCAACTCCACTAAAAACCTCTTAAGATTGGAGTCTTGCATAGGCTCTAATGTACTAGCAGCAACAACAAGAGCATCTGCAATTTTATTAGCTTCCCTTGGGATGAGAGTAATCCCAAAGGCATCAAAATCTTCAATTAAATTCCAAATCCTATTTCTATATGCAGCCAATATTTTGTTATGGCATGTGTATTGGCTACGTACCTGTTTCACAGTCACCTCAGAATCTCCCATCATTATAAGAGCAGTAACCTTCTTCTTATAAGCAAACATAAGCCCATGAGAAAGTGATTCATACTCTGCCACATTATTCGTGCATCCAAATTGTAACCTGTAAGAAGCAAAATAAGTCTTTCCTTTTGGATTAGTTAGCTCAATCCATGCTCCACCTCCTACTTTAGATTTAGAACCATCAAATTTAAGAGTCCATAACTGGTCTTTGGCTGGAAGTTATTTCTTTTTAGAAGTAACAGGGAATAACTCACTTGAGACGTGTGGCGGCTCAGACTTTAGCTGTTTATCATAATATAACATGGGACAAAGTTGAGTTGAGGATTTTTCTATGTTTTCAGCCTGCCCAAGAATTACTTCCTGAACATCCTCTTGGGTCAAATTACCATCCAACTCACTTCTTATCAATTCCTTGGGTATTGGCAAAGTATGTGGGGCAGGTGTATCAAACAGGAACTGGGACATCTCAACTTCCTTTTGAACTTTAGAACCAACAACCTGAGTCTGTTCTTCTGGTGTAAGACCTTCCTGTTGAGAAAGACTAGCCCGTGTAAGAATAGTTGTGTCCTTAACTTGGAAAGAAAAATCACTGATGGGGGTCTGGGCTTGTTCCTCTTGACATATTTGTTGATGTTGATCTATGGTGCAGGAGCACACCTAGGCTAACCTCCAACATAGTTGTTTTGGCTTGCACTCGACTCTAGCCAAGTCAGGATGTTTATTTGTTTTCTGACCTTAGTAGGTCATTGCTTTTGTGGGCTAGGTGAGTTAGTCATTAGGACTAAGGTCACACAAATAGCTAGTGTTAGTAGTTTAAGTTTTCTAAATGTGAGTTGTCTAAGGTGAGATTAGAGTCTTAATGATGTTCTAAACACTTAATGATGTTGTAAAGATGTCGTAAGGTTATTAAATGAGTTGGTTCCTCAGAATCTAGAGAGGATAGTGGTCCTAAGAAATAGGATCAAGGCATAGAGAAAGTTGCCAAATGTTGTAAAGAAGTTGTCATGACAACACTTGCAATTATTGTAAATGTTGTATGCAACTCGGTTATCTTTGGATCCCCTTAAGAATAGGAAGTGGGAGATCGGCCAACAGGCCCTAGAATCATGGAGATGGCATCTAATATGACCCAAGACTCAAATATTGAGGAGTTATGCATTTTGTAATTATTTTGAAGTTGAATACAGAGCTCTGCAACACTATTTTTAGGAAGAACCCGAGCTTTTGTGGTGACAGTCATGCTTAATGGATTGGGAGACTGAGTTTAGTGTTTGTTCAGTGTTCTATAAGATTAAATTAGAATTTTCCATTTTATAAGCAAGTTGTTTAGAGTAGAATATTTTGTGTTAGTCAAATTGTTTTGTTTTTGAGTTCTTACTGGTCCTGTCCTGACCAGTCAGTGCTTTCATGGCTCCCCCATGAAATCTAGACTTGGGAAACACCTAAGGATAGGTTTGAATGATATGGGAGTCATTAGTGTATATAGGTGTAGGATTAGGAGTCATGAACGATTGGAGAGTTCTCTTTACTACTAGACCTTAGGCGAGCAGACAGAGCCCGGTTAGAGGTCTAGGAATGAGTCATTGAAGATTTCTTGCAGGGTAGAGAGGTATTGTACAAAACAAATACAAGTTCAAGTAGGGTTTCATAATAGCTCAACATACTAGGTGGATTGAGGTCATACCAATCATTTAGATTATGATTTGAGCAAAATACAAGCAAGATTACAGTCAGTCCTAGAAATTAGGCCTATTAGCCCTATTGTCCTAAGTTGTAGGCAACTAGTGTACGGAGGTTGTTAGGCCCTAAGCCCACTGAATCTTTTAAAACTTCCAAATGGGTATTCAAATCTATGTTTATATTTTCAGGGTCTTTGGGAAAGTTTTGCTAGAATTGACAAAACAGGACTGGTAAAGGCTACAAGAACTAGGCCTGTTTAAGGTCTCCAATGGTGAATCCTTGAACCCGGTAAGTATAGGGTTAAAGAACCTTCTAAATGGTTCAAATTGACAAGGTCATGAATTTTTTCATAAGGATGGACACCCCTGCAATGAAGAATGAAGTTTGTGAGAAGATAACACTTAGAGCTTTCTAAGTGAGGGAGAAAAATTGCACTATTTAAAAGGTGTTAGTCCTCCAAAGGTGAAGCACAAAGGAAAAAACTATTAGAGAAGAGTTAGAATTGGACTTAGTTAATCATCTAAGCCAATCAGAACCTAGAGGAGACTAGGTTCCTAGAAGAGACAAGCTAGGTCTCTTAGTTGTAGTGCAAGCAAACCTTGGAGCACTTACATCATATTGGTATCAAAGCCTGTTTTGATCAGGCTTGTGGTCGATGTTGCAGCCTACTTAATTAGTGGGAGAGAATACACCAGAGGAAGAAAAAACCATGGTGACTAACGCTGAGTTAGCCAAGAAATTAGAAGAACAAGAAGAGGATAATCGGTTACTAAGAGAAAGATTGTCCCAAATGGAGCAGCTCTTGGGTGAAGTCCAAGACAAAACTAAATAGGTCAAAGTTAAAATTGATCAAAAGGTAGAGGAAGAAGCAAGGGAAATGGAATTAGAGTTGGAGGAGGAAGCACCAACACCTGACCCTGTTCTTCCTGAGGAGCCATTCTTAAAGGCACTAAAGGCATTGAGTGGCAAAGCTTTGGAAGGTGTGCCACTATTTATTGGACAAATGGATCCATATTCAGTCGTGGATT
Organism: Sequoiadendron giganteum; assembly: GCA_007115665.2. NCBI lineage: Eukaryota > Viridiplantae > Streptophyta > Pinopsida > Cupressales > Cupressaceae > Sequoiadendron > Sequoiadendron giganteum. Next base: position 377,871,461 of record CM021100.1, on the reverse strand, counting down.
GGATAGACAACATTGAGAACCATTTTGAGTGTGATGGTATCTCAGAGGCACAAAAAGTTATGGTGGCCAAGTCTAGACTAAGAGGTTCAACTCTTACTTGGTGGAAGTTTGTGCAAAACGAGAGAGAAAAGGATGGAAAAGGTCCTATAGTTACTTGGAAGGGCATGGTAAACAAAGTGAAGCAGACCTACCTTCCTGATGACTATGAAGTTCAATTGCATAGAAGGAGACACAATCTAAGACAAAATTATCTAGATGTCCAAGCCTACACCGAGGAGTTTCAAAAGCTATGTTTGAGATCAAAAGTAGTAGAAGATGAAAGCATTAGGCTTGCAAGGTACTTGAATGGCCTCAAATGGTCTACTCAAGAAGAAATGAGTGTAGTGAACTTCAAAACCATTCGCCAATGCTATCAAATGGCCTTGAAGATAGAGGAGAATAGCAAGAGAAAGCAAGAGAAAGAAAGACCAAACCTCTAAAGGTAAAGGTAAAGGCAAGGATAGTAGAGGACAAAGAGGTGGCTATGGTGGGAGAAGTTCTGAATCAAAAACTCAAGGAGACATAAAATTCAGTGAGGAGCAAGAAGGAAGCTCAAGTAGAGGTCCTCTAGGAAGGAGTTCTAACTCTAGCTGTAGAGGAAGAAATGTTGGACAAGGAGGAAGAGGCAACTACTTTGCCAATATGAAATGTTATCATTGCAATCAAATGGGGCACCCTGCCTATAGATGCCAGAGAAAGGTAGTTCTTCGCATGGAGGTGACAAGAGAACTAACCTAGTTCATGAGGAATCAAATGCAGCAGAGAAGCATTCTGAGGTTCCATTAAATTCTGAGGAAGGTGAGAACCTCATGATGAGGAGAACTCTGATCAAGGAGCCGGTGAAGGAGGAGCCAAGCCAAAGGAGGTCTTTATTTAGGATAAAGTGCAAGATGATGGGGAAAGTATGTAGAGTCATCATTGACTCAGGTTCTACTGATAATATTGTGTCAGAGGAAGTAGTCAGCAAACTGAAGTTGACAAGGATACCCCACACCAATCCTTACAAGGTCACTTGGCTCAATAAAGGCCAACATGTGTTAGTGAATGAACAAGCATGGGTGGAGTTCTCAATTGGAAGGTATAAAGATAAAGTTTTGTGTGATGTGTTACCTATGGATGCATGTCATTTGCTCCTAGGTAGACCATGGCAATTTGACCGCCAAGCCATACATGATGGAGGAAAGAATTCTTATTCTTTCAAGAAGGATAATGTGACATTCAAAATTCAGTCACTGTTAGAAGATACAAAGGTGAAGACAGTAGGTCCTAACATACTCATGGTTGGTGAAAAAGAGTTCTTAGAAGATTTGGAAGGAGGAGTTGGTTATGCATTGGTGCTAAGACCAAGAGAGGGAGATGAAGGCAAGGTGACCAAGAAGACAGAGTTACCAAAGGAGATTCAAAGCATGTTGCAGACTTACCAAGGTATAGTGAGTGATGGACAACCATCAGCCTTACCCCCTAAAAGAGCCATGAGTCATAGGATAGACCTTATTCCAGGAGCTACCCTTCCCAATAAAGCAGCCTATAAGATGACCCCTCAACAAAATGAGGAAATAGCTAGACAAATACAAGAACTCCTAGACCAAGGTCTCATTAAGAAAAGCATTAGTCCATGTGCCATACCCACTGTCCTAGCACCTAAAAAGGGAGGAGATTGGAGGCTTTGTACTGATTCAAGGGCTATCAATAGGATAACTATAAGGTATAGGTTCCCTATCCCTTGAATTGAAGACCTAATGGATTGTCTAGGTGAAGCTAAGTACTATAGCAAGATAGACTTAAAGAGTGGCTATCACCAAATTAGGATACATGAGAGAGATGAGTGGAAAACAGCCTTAAAAAATAATGAGGGTCTATATGAGTGGCTTGTCATGCCATTTGGATTATCCAATTTCCCCTCCACATTCATGAGGCTCATGAATGAAGTTCTCAAAGACTACATAGGCAAGTTTGTGGTAGTATATCTAGATGATATACTGATTTTTAGCAAGACAAGGAGTGAGCACCTAGAACATCTTGAGATTGTTTTCAAGAAGCTACATGAGGAGAAGATGATGATCAACTTGGAGAAGTGTGAGTTCATCAAAACAGAGCTAGTGTATCTTGGATTTGTCCTATCACATGGCAATATGAAAATGGATGAAAGAAAAGTGGAGGCTATCATGAATTGGCCTACTCCAAGGACAACAACTGAGGTAAGGAGTTTTCATGGCCTTGCACAATATTATAGGAAATTCATAAGGCATTTTAGTGCAATTTGTGCTCCTATGTTGGATACTATTAAGGGAGGCATGAAGAAAAAATTTGTATGGAATGAGCATGCTAACAAGAGCTTTGAGTTGTTGAAGGAAAGGATATCTACCCAACCTGTTTTGGTGGTGCCAAGCTTTGCGAATATTTTCACCATTGAGTGTGATGCTAGCAATGTGGCAATTGGGGCTGTTCTAATCCAAGAGGGTAGACCGGTGGCTTTTCATTCTGAAAAGTTAAGTGAAGCCAAAAAGAAGTACTCTTCTTATGACCTTGAGATGTATGCATTGGTCCAAGCTCTAAGGAAGTGGAGGCACTACTTGCTCCCCAAGGAATTCATTGTGTATTCAGACAATCAAGCACTTAGTTTCCTAAATTCACAAGAGAAGTTGAGCCACAAGCACATGAAGTGGGTTGAGTACCTACAAGCTTACACCTTCAATATCAAGCACAAGAAAGGTATCCTCAATAAAGTAGCAGATGCATTGTCAAGAAGAGCTCTCACAATTCAGGAAATTCAGTTGAAGAGCATGGGAATAGATCACTTCAAAGATCTATATGCTAATGATGAAGATTTTGCAGACGTTTATAAGGTATGTGCTGAATACAAGAATCATTTTCATAGTAAATATGCTGAGTATACTTTGCAAAGTGATCTCTTTTTTAAGGGAAATCAATTATGTGTTCCTAGAGGCTCCATTAGAGAGAACTTGATACAAGAAAAACATAATGGTGCTTTGAGTGGTCACTTTGGGATCACTAAGACTCAAGAACTTGTTCAAATGTTCTATTATTGGCCTAAGATGAATCTTGATGTTAGGAGGTATGTGGAAAGTTGTGTAGTATGTCAAAAGGCCAAGGGAACTTCTTCAAATGCAGGCCTTTATCAACCACTACCTATTCCTACTAGGCCATGGGAATGTTTGAGTATGGATTTCGTAGTTGGGTTACCCAAGACAAGTTAAGGCATGGATAGTGTTTATGTGGTGGTGGATAGGTTCAATAAGATGGCTCACTTTATACCATGTAAGACCACTAATGATGCTAGTCAAATAGCCTCTCTCTTCTTCAAAGAGATAGTAAGAATCCATGGGTTACCTATCAGCGTTGTCTCAGACAAAGACACTAAATTCATGAGTCATTTTTGGAAGAATCTTTGGCAAAGTTTAGGCACTAACTTGTCCTTTGGATCGGCCTACCATCCCCAAACTGATGGTCAGACCGAGGTTGTTAATAGAAGCCTTGGAAATCTATTGAGGTGCTTCACCAAGGAGTATGGGCAAAAATGGGATCAGTTGATTGGGCAAGCTGAATATGCCTACAATGATAGTATAAACAGATCCACAGGGAAGAGTCCCTTTGAAATAGTCTATGGGCTACATCCTAGAGGAGTTTATGAGTTGAGAGACTTGAAGGATGGAGTGAAAGGAAGTGGATATGCTGATGATTTTTCATATCCTATGTAGGAGATACATGATATAGTGAGGAAGACCTTGACAGAGAACACCATAAAACATAAAACCAAGGTGGATGAGCATAGAAGAACAATATAGTTCAATGTGGGTGACTTGGTTATGGTGCATCTTAACAAATCAAGACTTCAAAAAGGGAGTCCCTCACAAGTTGCAGATGAGGAGGATAGGTCCCTGCCCTATCTTGGCTAACTATGGCAATAATACATTCAGAATTGAGCTAGCGGATGACAGTGGACTGTCCCCCATCTTCAACATTGCAGACTTAGTCCATTACAAAGGACCACAACAAGACATGGATCAAAACCTTCATGAAGTGATCAGAGATGTGGAAGATCTACACTTACCTACTGCTACAGTCATAGGAGTTGACAACATATTGGACACAAGGGTCTACAAACAAACTAGAACCAAAGCATACAAGGAACACTTAATCAAGAAACAAGGTCAAACCAACGTTGATGCAGTATGGATAAAGGAATTCGAGTTCAAGAAGATGGGAATTGATCCAAGCATCATCAATCCAAGGGTGGATTGAATTTTTTTTTTTGCGGAGGATGGTGCAGGAGCACACCTAGGCTAACCTCCAAGATAGTTTTTTTGGCTTGTACTTGAATCTAGCCAAGTTAGGATGTTTATTTGTTTTCTGACCTTAGTAGGTCATTGCTTTTGTGGGCTAGGTGAGTTAGTCATTAGGACTAAGGTCACACAAATAGCCAGTGTTAGTAGTTTAAGTTTTCTAAATGATAGTTTTCTAAGGTGAGATTAGAGTCTTAATGATGCTCTAAGCACTTAATGATATTGTAAAGATGCCATAAGGTTATTAAATGAGTTGGTTCCTTGGAATCTAGAGAGGATAGTGGTCCTAAGAAATAGGATCAAGGCATAGAGAAAGATGCCAAATGTTGTAAAGTTGTCATGACAACACTTGCAATTATTGCAAATGTTGCATGCAACTCGGCTATCTTTGGATCCCCTTAAGAATAGGATGTGGGAGATCGGCCAATAGGACCTAAATCATGGAGATGGCATCTAATATGACCCAAGACTCGAATCTTGAGGAGTTATGCATTTTGTAATTATTTTGAAGTTGAATACAGAGCTTTGCAACACTGTTTTTCAGGAAGAACCCGAGCTTTTGTGGTGACAGTCATGATTAATGGATTGAGAGACTAAGTTTAGTATTTGTTCAGTGTTCTATAGGATTAACTTAGACTTTTTCATTTGATAAGCAAGTTGTTTAGAGTAGAATATTTTGTGTTAGTCAAATTGTTCTATTTTTGAGTTCTTACTGGTCCTGTCCTGACCAGTCGGTGCTTTCATGGCTCCCCCATGAAATCTAGCCTTGGGAAACACCTAAGGATAGGTGGGAATGATATGGGATTCATTAGTGTATATAGGTGTAGGATTAGGAGTCATGAACGATGGGAGAGTTCTCTTTACTACTAGACATTAGGCGAGTAGACAGAGCTTGGTTAGAGGTCTAGGAATGAGTCATTGAAGATTTCTTGCAGGGTAGAGAGGTATTGTATGAAACAGATACAGGTTCAAGTAGGGTTTCATCATAGCTCAACATACTAGGTGGATTGAGATCCTACCAATCATTTAGATTATGATTTGAGCAAAATACAAGCAAGATTACAGTCAGTCCTAGAAATTAGGCCTATTAGCCCTATTGTCATAAGTTGTATGGAACCAGTGTACGGAGGTTGTTAGGCCCTAAGCCCACTAAATCTTTTAAAACTTCCAAATGGGTATTCAAATATGTGTTTAGATTTTTAGGGTCTTTGGGAAAGTTTTGCTAGAATTGACAAAACAGGACTGGTAAAGGCTACAAGAACTAGGCTTGTTTAAGGTCTCCAATGGTGAATCCTTGAACCCAGTAAGGATAGGGTTAAAGAACCTTCTAAAATGGTTCAAATTGACAAGGTCATTAATGTTTTCATAAGGATGGACACCCCTGCAATGAAGAATGAAGTTTGTGAGAAGATAACACTTAGAGCTTTCTAAGTGAGGGAGAAGAATTACACTATTTTAAAGGTGTTAGTCCTCCAAAGGTGAAGCACAAAGGATAGAACTCTTAGAGAAGAGTTAGAATTGGACTTAGTTAATCATCTAAGCCAGTCAGGACCTAGAGGAGACTAGGTTCCTAGAAGAGACAAGCTATGTCTCTTAGTTGCAGTGCAAGCAAACCTTGGAGCACTTACATCAATCTACATGACTTATAATATCTAAGCATGATTGACATGCTAATTATGAATGGTTATGATAATGTATCCTACACCAATTAGGAAGCAACAAACTACTCAAATCAATTTTTGCTCCTAAAACCAACTTATCTTGTTGCAATTTTCTTATCAAAACCTGTTGGTTGATGCAGATCATTGTGTCATTGTGTTCTAAGGATAATGTATCATCAGGATTAGCCATAGAGAAATTAAGAACTTCCTCTTATTTGTAAACACCTATCTCAGTCTCAAAGAATTCTACTTCATTTGAAGCATCATATTATGTGATCATGTGTTTGAGCCTAGGTTCAATTTCAATTCTTATGTGTGTGGCAACTCCTTTCCATGGTAAAAACATGTGCAAGAAATCCGATAGATACCCCCTATGCTCTTCATTAACTCCTGACTTAGAATCATCTCATATGTTTCTGGGATATCGACTACTTGGATATCTATATAGGTCTGGATCCTTGGGTCTGATCCAACCTACACTTGCATGTTCTTTAATTCACCCACAACATTGACTTCAGTTTTATCCAACTGAATCACCTTTTTATTGGTTGGGATAGAACTCAATCCTAAATTCTTACAAATCAAAAAAAGGCATGACATTCCCTGATGCTCCAGAATCTAATAAGCAATTGTGCAGATTCTTTCCAAAGATTCTCAAACTTAAAAAGAAAGGTGGGGTACTGATCTTACCTTTATAAATGGCTGCATTTGTCTCCTTTTCTGGAGTCACTTTACCTTTCGCTTTTAGGCGATCTGCCTCTTCCAAAGCTTTTAATACCACCTCCCATTGAACTGGGCACCACTTCATGATGTTAAAGAAAGACAGTGATGTCTTTTGCCTATGTAATTCTGCAATGAAATCAAACTCTGAATCATTCTTAACTTGATATTTAGGAAAAGGAGGCAGATTACCTCTATTATGAGAATCAAAAGGTCCCTTTGGTGGTGGTGGATTGTTATCTGCATACTGGTTAGGTGGGACCATATTATTAGGGGGTGTAGATGTAGTGAATGGGCCCTTATTCTGATTTCTCAGAAAGTGACCTCCTTTGGATTGAAAAGCTTGAGCATCATATACATCTTCCTCTGGCTCATTATCTTCTTGCATAGGGAATTGATATTTTTCTTCAATGGTTTCATAAGTCATGGCAGTTCTGACTGGCCCATTATCCTGATTGGAATTTCTTGCTAGAGGATGGGCATCAGCCTGTGCAATTTTCACAATTTTCTCCATCTCTGGTCAATTGACCTCAGAATGTACTGATGTATCATGCAGCCTACACCAATTGATCATAAAATTCAAATCAACAACATTAGTAGTATGTGGTCTTTCCTCACCTATTTGATAATTATGAGGAACTCCCCCATTGTTAGGTCCAGTATTCCACTGCCTATTATTGTTGTTGTTGTTGAACCTTTGATTATATCCTCTATTCTGATTTTGATAATTTTGGTTTGAGGAGTTCCGACTCTGGAAGTTCCTATTGGTGTTCTGATTAGAGTAATTGCCTTAATATTCATAACCTCCCTGATTGTTTGAATTCTAGTTTTGATTATGGGGAGGGTTTTGCCTGAGTTGTGCCATGTCATTTGACATTTGAGAGAGAGTCTTCTTGAGAGTCTCTAACTCACTTGTGAGTTGAATAGTTTGTTCATCCTGTACATTTTGGACTATGGGTGGGGAATGGACATGGGTTCATCCTCCCACTTGTTGTGGTTGATTTTGAGGTTGTTGTTGTTGAGGTTGATGAGAGGAATCTTGCATGCCATTGCCAAAGAAAGGCACAGTGGGTGGAGCTTGCACCTCAGATACATGCCCATATTTGGAATAAAACATCCCTGTGAGAGTGTTGTATAACAGTGGATTAGGCATCTGATAATTCATGGGAGGCAGAGCTATTCCTAAACCTCCAGATTGCAGACTTATCTGCTGTTGTAATTTGATAGACAGATGATAAATCTTAGACAGTGAGTCAATCTCAGCAGGTTGATAAGTTCTTTGCAAGAACATACCAATAAAAGGATCAACAGCTCTTAAATACGCCTGTATGGCCATACCCTCTGGCACTAAGTAAGGCTCTTGTAGCCTATGATACATCCTTTGGAACCTAGTGTTGTACAAGGGTAATGGTTCACGATGTTCCTTTGTTATGGTGGCAAACTGGTGATATAATATTGCAGGGTCTACATAAACCCTGAATTGATTAATAAAAACATTTTCTAAATATGTCCAACCTAGAATAGATCCCTGGGGCAGATTTAGATACCAATTATATGCCATATCTCCTAAACAATAAGGAAACAATCTACATACCACATCTTGATGAGCAACTTGAGCTCATGTGCAAGCATCTTTGAATGCTTGTAAATGTTCCTCAACACTTCTCGATTCTCATGTATTTCGAACAAAACCTCTTTGGGTTATTTGGTAAATCATGGAATCCCCCAGGAATAGTCCCTAACAAGGAGGGATTATTCATAAAGTAAGCCATCGGTGGGATTGGTTGGGCAGGTGGTGATATAGGCCGAATTGGTGGCAACACAGGCCTAATTGGAGGTGGTGATGTAGGTTGAACTAGTGGTGGTGTAGGTGGATTTGGAGGAAATCCAGGTGGAGTAAGTGGTGGTGGCAGTGTAGGTATCAAAACCCTATAAGCATGAGGTCTTGGTCTAACCAGGGTTTGCAATTCTTGTAATGGTTTTGGATCAGTAGAAGATCTGAGAATCCTTCTGTATTTGTCATATGAGAATGACCCTATGCGAGCCAGCTTGTTCTTTCAGAGCCCTCCTTCTAGCGCCAATTTCTGTTGATGGTGAAAATGACACAAACAATGTATAAACAAAATATTTCAACTATATTTCTCCTGAAAAAGAAAGACAACATGTAGTGGCCTAACTTCCAAGGTCTTGGTAGTTGGTTCTCAACTATCTGGTGTCACTCAATCGGTTCATGCAACTGTAATGTTCAAGGGGCCTGTGCTGGTAGAAAAAGATTCAAGCAATGACTCATTTTATCAAACCGTTCTTGTAAATAAAGGGGGTTTCAAACAAAAGAAAAAGATGGATCAAAGGGTAAATCAGTAAGTATGAATCAAATTTATCTAGTATCCAGACATATACCTTCAACAATGAATATTTTCTAACAGACCACAAAACCAAAAGCATGACGCAACATACAAAATAAACTGTACCATTGTATGCATCTAAGGTGCTTAATTTAATACCACTATTCACATATCACAACTATCTCCAAAATTTCAAAAGAACACACACACCCATTCATTGCAAAGGTCATAGATCAATAGACTTTAATAACTTCAATTCAATGATAATATAACAAGATAATCCTTAAATCTGATTCCTTCAAATGACTTTCATCACTCAAGAAAATTTTATGTTTCAGCACAATCACTGCATACAGATAGATTATAACTTATCAGCCTTATCACACAAAACAATTTAATTTTAACATCATATTGCGAGAAAACCTGTAATTTTATTAACTGTAAAACATCTAGTAACAATGTATCTCAGTAATCACTACAAAATTCTATCTCCTAACATTAGGTAAGCCAATTCTATTCTCAATTATCCGACCTTTACAATATGATACCCACAAGGTATTTATAGATATACAAAAATCCGAACTCCCCTTCTATTTTAAGCCATCCACCCTTTTAGAAACAAATCTTTCTTGGAAACTCAGATCGATTTGATCTTGAGTTCTTACATTAGACATTTACTTTAGAGTGGAGAATAGAAAAACAAAAGAGAAACATGCCATGCGCCTCAAAACTATTAGTGTTGCATGCAACATGCAAAGAAGAGGTAAATCATGCATGCAAGAGATTTATGCATGTGAAGTTGGATCTGCAATGAACTCATCATAACTAGTGAAGACTTGCTATAATGTATCTATTTCGGGCCTATCAATCCAGCTATCTTTAAATTTAATTCAATCCAATTCTAATACAGCGAACTCTCTCATACCTTTTCTCTTTGTCAACTCTCTTCTAGCAGCTTTTATTTTTGCTTTGACATCCATTAATCGATCTATCATCAAATTTTCTCCATCATCTCCTTTCTGCATGAGTCCTCTAAATCTTTCATCCCATTTCTCTTTTATCTGACTCAAAGGCACACCCTCTTTTGTTAATACACTTACATCTACAATGATAGCAATGACTGCTTCCACCTCCTCAAACTGCTCAGTCAGATTGTTAATAGCCTCTTGAACCTCATTCCTATGTTTACACAAGAAATCTGCTTTGAATCGGAGTATATGAGAGGTTTTTCCAACAAAATATTTATTCTCCTCCTCAAGTATTGACTGTTCAAGAAGAGTAGTCAAAGGTAATGTATTAACCTTTTCCAATTTCTGACTATACTCTTTATACTCCTCTTCTTGTTTCTCCGATGCTTCAATATACTGCTGAATTTCTCTTATCAACTCTTCAGTGCCTTTGTAAGCTTCAAAACCCTCAACCAAAACTTCACCTATCTCCCGATTCAACTTGTCTACCCATCTGTCTACCATCTCCGCTTTACCTCTTACTTGCACCAAATCATCTACCTCCTTTTTGCTTAAAAAATAGGAGTCTCAATGGCCGTTATCTATTGTGATCTCAGAGAGGAGACACTTTTGAAAAATGAATGTAATTGATCCAACTGAGCCTTAATCTCATCCTTCTTTTATTTATCCTTTATCATTCTTGACTTGGTTGTTGAAGCCACCACATCAATTAGGTTCATTTGCTGATTCCTAGTGGGCCTTCCCAAGTTAACAGTACTCAACTGATAATATGTTAGCTGCATGTCCCCTACCTCCTTTTCTGTCATTGGCATGGCACACTTAGAAAAAATATCTCATTTGTCTGTGAGTCTGGTAGAGTGTAGGATCTTGGCCTTCTTTTTAGGCCTCTCTTATTTAATCTCCTTCATCATATCCTCCCAATTGAGAGGTTGTGAAGGTGTTACTGTTCTTTTCTGTAGGTCTAGTTTTAGCCAAGTGGGAGCACATGGAGCAATAGTCATCATAGTAGAAGAGGAAGCAATGATAGAAGGTGGCTGCTTATGTACCTGGGGTTGAGAATCACCCCTTGATTTCTCTTGCTGTTCTTGCACCACATGCATCTACACAAGCCTTTCAGCCTCTTCCCTATCTTTCTGTTCATGTATCTTCTTATCTTCCTCTTCTTTCTTTAACCTCTCTTCCTCCAATCAATCTCTCTCCACTTTTTCTTTTTCCAATCTTTCTTTTTCTAAATTTTCTTCCTCTAGAGCTTCCTTTTCTAGTTTCTCTTTCTCTAAAGCCTCTAGTCTTTCTCTTTCTAGTCTTTCTGCCTCCAAAGCCTTAATCTTTTCTACCTTTTCTTGTTGTTGTTGTTGTTTCTTAACCAGCTCTTTGGCCTCTCTTTCCCTTCGTAATTTTTCTGCTTCTTCCTTTTGGTGAGCTTCCTCAACATGTTTTAACTTGGCAACCAAGATTTCTTTCTCCCTTTGGTTATTGCCTTCTCCTCTTTAAGGTCATGAATCTTTTGTATTAGTTCCAACGTGTCATTCTCTTCTTTAACCTTGAGTTCATGTTCTTGTTGCCTTTTTTGTCTCTCTACTTCATCAACTGCTGCCTTAGCTTTAATTTGTTTGGCTTTTAATTGTTGTTGGTGTAGTATAGCATCAGCTTGTGCCTTGACATCAATTTCCTTTTGTTTCTCTAAGGCCGCAACCCTTGCATCATAATCCTTTTTCGCCTCTTCAGACAACTTCCATTGATCTTCTTGTGTAAAAACCTAGTCAGTATCCTCCTCTAGAGGCATATTTTCTTGCATATCCTTTTCTGACTCAGTCTTATCTAAATCTATCCCAACATCATGAACCTCTACCCCTTTACCCTTCATGGATTCAACTGTCATAAAGAGTTTCTTTTTCCACCTCTTTACCTCACCATTTTACTATTGGGACTTGAGTAGAAGATTCTCCTAAGGCCGGTGTTGAAATAACTGATCCAATTTGAGACTCTTCTTCTTGCATTTCCGATTCATCACCTGCTACTTCGAGTTCTATCTCTTCGATGTCTGGAGGAAAGAACTCCAAAGGCTCTTTAGGAGGTGTCTTCCTTTTGATCCTTTTGTATCCCTTACCCTTTTTAGGGGCTGGTCCTTGAGGATTCTTGGTTCTTAGAACTAACCATTGCACACTCCTATCCAATACTGTCCTTTTGATCTGCTTAATATCAATGGTTTCCTCACTGTCCCAATCAATCGGATCCAGACTCTTGGTGCCAATGGTCAAAGCTTCATAGGATGGATCCAATACAATTCCATCATCCACCAATGTGTCAGGAATGTTATCTTTAACACCAAGCTCTGACATGAGTGAGACAAATAATCTTTCATAATTCTTCTTTCTTAGATCATACTCATCTTCTTGGTCACTCCAGAAGTATTCTAACAAATTGAAATGTTTGTCAAACACCGAAGGAAACAAGGCATACATCTTACCCTTTGGGTAAAAAAACTTATGAGCTATGTATAAACTTAACTTCAGCTATATCAGCTCCCTGCAAACCACCTTTGCTCCTACCAAATGCTGACAACCATAATCACCCAATTTCATGGGAAACTTGTGACTGCCTGTCTTATGTTTTATTGCAAGTCGAGCATTAAATCCAAGAGCCTGATATACAAACTCCATCAACACTATCCTATTATTACAACACCTTGGAAGCAAATGTGGATGACCCTCAAAAACAACCAACCTGAAATATGTGAATTTGGGGTATTGAATGTACCAACATCCCCATTCAACAATGAATGCCATGGCTTCTTGACTCAATAGGTTCCCTGCATCTCTATTCAATTGGTTGATGACTATATATATGAATGCATCATTGACTCTTCTGAAATAAGTCTCATCAACCTGAAGAGACAACTGGTCATAATGCTCCCACACCTTCTTTTGTCCATCCAAGACTCCCATTATTCCCACTCTATTAAAACCTGAGAAAATACCCAACCTTGCTGCAACATACACAATGTAAGAAGTCATAAAGAAACATTTAGTCTACCTGACAATAGTCATTTGATCATGAATAGCATTTGACACAATCATCAGCCAATCAAACTACCGGGCTCCATTTAATATTGTCTGGATGAAAGGAAACATCCACTCCTTTAACCAAAATGTATCTCTCTTCCCAAAAAATCTAGACAACATCATGATTAAATCTGAAACCTCCTTATAGAAATCTGCCCTCTTTGGCTGGTCTGCAAGCTTGCTTAGAGACTTATTTTCTATTTTCAACCACTTTTTGTTCGAATGAGACTTATTGGAGTCCTTATACTTACTATATTTCTCCAAGGCCTCTGCCTCATCCAACTGCACCAAGCTCTTAATATTTGGGACATTAAATATATTTTGAAATGCTAGAGGAGTGAGATCAATGATTACATTATTTTGGGAATCCATGAACTGTCTGGTCACAGGATTGTAGGCACTGGTTGCTGTCAAGATCAACTCCGGGCACTAGATTAATAAAAGAAATACAGTGATATGTGCCAAGCTAGAATCAACAATTCTTTGTGTCCTTCCTGTTATACCTTCCCGTTCTGCAAAGGTTTCTTCATATAGCTCCTTGAAATTGTACTGGCCCAAATTGGTATCGGTGATGTCTGACCAATCTGATTCTACTTTGCTCACTTTCACAACGGGACTACAGGTATAAGGTAATTGTTCAGGCTTGATCTTCTTTGGTTTAGGCACTTCCTTTGATGTTCCTACAGGCCGATTCCTTTGAGCAGCTTTTCCTGATGTTCCTGACATTTTCTAGCTTTCTTGCCACAAAAACCTCTAATTAGATCTTTGAAAATCATCATAAAACATGCTTCAAAACTATACCTTTCATGTATACATCAGAGACGAAATAGGCATAAACATATTCTAAACAGTCTCTTTTAACGCACTGCTGGGATCGAAGTCGAAACTGGAATGGTAACTCTACTAACAAGAATCAGGCTCAGAGTCAGAATGAAAATGTGATCAGAATCGGAACCAGAACCAGAATGGAAATGAACTTGGTTTTCCTCAGATCTTCTATTTCATCTTCTTATTTCGTTCCGATTCTGCTCCCGTCTAGGTTATCGTTATTTTGAAAGAAGGATTCTCACTATAAGCGGAGCCGGAGATGGGATAAAAATAGAATCGATACCTTTTGAAAAACATAATTTTCCAAGTTCAAAATCGATTCCGATCCCTCTTCTGCTCAAGTTGACCATGACATCATAAATGACTTCATCAATTTAATGCAGAACTTCATGGTTTCAAACTGGGCAATTTTCAAAACAACATGGGGCTAACCTAGAACTCAATAAAACCATCCCCATATGACTAGGGGCGACTATATTTTAGGGCATCATACTTTAATCTTTTAAATGTGATCACTTAAACACATGGAACCCTAACCTAGAACACGCGACAAAACTAGGGCACGAATTTAACCCTCCCTATTTTAACAGGTTGAATGTGCGACAAAACCCTAAGTAAAAACAAGATTCAGCTAACCCTAAATTACTGTAAAAGCATGAATTTAATCTACCTTGCTATGAAAACCCCTAACTAAATCTACATATTAAACCTAACCCAGCACGACGCGATCATGACAAAACGTGAAATCGACCGTGCCCTAACTCACTATAAAAAAAAACACTCAATCATAAAACAAAGAACAACAAACAAAAAGAAAGAACACATACACACAAAACCCCAAGAAAGTGATCCCGTTCGAAGATCCCAATCAAACAATATGAATGAAGAACACGAAAGCAAAATATAAAGAAAAATGAAGGCAAAACCCTACCTCAAACGCAAGACTTGGCTAACCTTCAAAATTGATTAGCAACAATAATCTCCTTCTCCTTCAATCGATTCACTCAAATGGACTCCACAACAACTCTATTTCACTCTTCAAGTTTTAACAATGATAATAATGATATGTTTAATCCTTAATGAAGGTAAAAATCAGAGTTCTTACCTACGCCAAGCTAATGTTATTAATGCATTAAATGGAGTTTAAATTGAAGTCAGAACTGAAAAAGAACCAACACTTCACTGCAGTGCGACTTCAGTCAAAAAGTCAATGACCCAGAAAATGGCGGGGGCGAAATCGAAATGGAAACTGATCCGAAAACTTAAGAAATTTCCTTACTTCATTCCCATTCCGATTCCGGGTCCGCTAACAAAGCACAAAATGAATCCAAACACAAAGAGTAAAACAGAAGATCGACATAAAAAACTTAACACAAGGACTTAGACTAAAACCAAAAATTGAAACAGTGGAGGCGGAGACAAGATAGATTTTGATTTCGCAATTTTTATTAGAATTGGCTATGGATGCCAAGATCTATGGACCAAATGGAAAGCACAAGAAGAGAGAAAATAATGTGACAAGAATAAACTGTATTCAATTTCAATGATATGATATCAATGTGTGTGTGTCCAAATGTAGTAGAGACCCCTTGGTTATATAGCCAAGGTGAGTACATAGGAGTGCATAAGATTATGACAAGTGTCGTAATCTTATGACATGAGACAACAATGAAAAGCTATCACTCCACCTAAAGTGGAAAGTGATAATGTGATAACCACCACAAATAGTGGATCACCCACAAAAGGTGGAAACCTAATCACATGATATGTCCATGAAAGGTGGAGGTGATAAAGTAATAAGAAGATAAGTCCACCAAAGGTGGAAATTCTCCAACAACTCCTATGTGGTCCCTAAGTAAACTCAACTAAGGTGTAATTATGACCTAGGACAAGGTACAAAACATTTAATTACACCAATACCCCCCCTTAAGTGCAACTTAGGGAGAATCAAACAATGCAAGATGGGTCCCGATAACTAGGCCATGTTAGGTACCCATGTACAAATGCAATGCAATCTCTCACAAACGGAGAAAAGGAGAAAACCCACTGGGACAAAAATCCTCCCCAAAAGAGAGATGAAATACAATAATGGAAATTCTCTCAATGATGCATGAGAAGGTAAAAACCCCATGTGAGGAAAAAGACCCCCCCATAAAAGAGAAGTAGAAGAGAGACAAGGCAACCCCCCCTCAATGTTGAGTCTCCTGCAATGATGGTAGAAGCTCGACATTGAATGCTGAAGATGATCCAATTTCATTGAACAACATTTCTCCCCTTAGGAAGAAACAAAACCAAGGATGTATGCAGGATGTATGATGTCTTTGAAGCATGCTCAAGTGTCTCCATGTCGATGTCGAAAGCTGACACGCTCCAAATAGGTGTTCTAGGCCACACTACTGAAGAGTACAATCCAACATCTAGTAGAGAAGAATGTAGAATATGATCCAAAGAGAATGATATCCCCTCTAAAGAAAAAAAGCCTCCTCCAAATGCTGTGCAAAAGTATCCACACTCATGTCAAACTGCAAAGAATGATCATGTAGAGAATGAACAAGAGGGTCAGAATGTTCCCTCACAACAACTGAAGAAGGAGCATCTTCATCAAAGAGAAGATGAATGTAATCAATAGTGTCCCCCAAATCTGCAAGATGAGACTCCACAAACAAGTCTAAAATACCTGTCAAGAAGCCATCCAAATTAGCCATATCTGGAAGACAATGTATATCCTATTGCACTGAATCACAAGGAACCCAAACTGTGGAATCACAAGCATCCTCAAGTACAACAATAGATAATTTTTCCAATGCTAGATCACAAGAGTCCTCAGCCTCAAGATGTTGACTCATAGATGAAGAAGATGAACCCTCTAAATCTAGATTAGGAGCCATAGAAATTGAAGTCTCAATAGATGTCTCTGTAGGAGGAGAAGGAGAAGGTTCTGTGTCATCAAAACTACCATACCTTTCCCAATCAGCAAGTGTTTCAGTTGTTTTATCATCAATAGGTCAAAACTCTGCAAGCGGAACAAGACAATCTGCAATAGGATCCTCTCGAAATGGAGGTTCATTCGAATCTCCATACATCTCCCAAAGTTTGGTCATAAGATCACGAGGGATCTCAATATCAATATTGCAACCAATTAATCCTACAATATGTTCTATTTTTATGTCCCACACAACTCTCTTCCATTTTGATGAAGGTTTAAGAACTAGTCCATAGAGATATGGAAAAAGATTGAGCCACCTACAATGTGTTAGGATTTCATCTCGCCAAGATTTAAAGTTCCATGGATTTAACCTTATTACAGCAGGATGTTTTTTTATGCCCATATTAAACTCCTCAACTTAGTCACACAATAGACCGATCAGGAGACATAAACCAAAAAAGGCAAAAGATTACCCCCCAAATCACTCAATCAAGAAACCACCCAAAAAATATTTTATTTGGCACTTTATACTTAGTGTGTTTACAATTTCCACTACCAAAAACAATAAAGTGGACTTTGATTTTGGTACATGCAAATTGCCAAAATAGGCCACAAGCTCACAGTGAAAAAATTACAATAGATAAGATAAATCTGATCATAGTAATGGAAAGTACACAAAAAATCATACACTTTAAAAAAAAATGACACTCAAAAATGTTACAGTAGGAGCAAGTTATGAGCTCCCAAAGTGCCCAAAATGAGGACGAAGCAACAACACCTGTGAGAATCTGCAATTTATGGAAACGCTAGAAGCCGAAACTAAAAATTGATTGTATCACAGTGTAGATCACGAAAAATTAGCCCAAATAAAAAAAAATTGCTCAAAAAAAGGATCCAAAATGAGCAAGATATGAGTCTTCAAAGTCGGACTGCAAAATCAAAACTGCAAACCGTGAGGGGGCCAAAAATTTCAAATGGCGCTTACGAATGCTGATGTCAGAAAAACAATGTCTTAAATTTGATGGCCTACGGCTCGTCAATAGAAAATGCGCTCCTTCACTGGAAAACAAATTAGAATATGCTAAATCTCTAGAATATTTTGTGAATCGCCGGAATCTGGGGACGAGCCAGAATACTCCGATTCCATGGAATCTTGGAGATTGCCGCCGCCGGTGTAGAATTGGCCGGCCGCAGGTGAAGGGTAGGGCCGTGGTGGGCCAGTGGCCGGTGGTACCACAGGTTTGTATGTACCAGAAGGTACCGGGTACCCTACGGAGCAGATCAATTCCACAGAAAAACAAATTTTGTTTTCTTTTTTTTTTTTATATATATCAAAAAATATTTGAATATAGAGTTTTTTGAAAAATAATTTTTTCATAAATTTTTTTGAGAAATTTTCTGAAAATAAATAAAACATTTTTATTTTATGAAATCGTATCGTCGCAATAATGGTGACTTGGGGGCCGTACGGGTCTTCGGGCAAATTTTTTTTGCCTCACCGGATGAATTGCTCCAAAATGGATGAATGGACAGTCGATCTTGGGTTTTTGGTCCTTCTGGATGCGATGGTAGGGTCAGATTTGACCCAAAATGCTCCAAAAATGCAGCTACCTTCTGGATCTAGCAGCCACAATTCAGCTTCAAACCCTCATAGATTTGGCCTTGTATGTCCGATTTGGACGAAACAAAAGGCAAAATCAACTTTCTCGAACCTTCGAGATGCAATGGTGAGCTTATATTTGCACCAGCAAGCTCTGATATAAACCTGCAATAAAGAGCCAAAAATGAAAGCTCCCCAAATCTGGTACCTCTCTTCAAAAAAAGACTCTCCAATGGCACCCAACCCGCTCTGATACCATGTTAGAAGTGGCTATGGATGCCAAGATCTATGGACCAAATAGAAAGCACAAGAAAAGAGAAAATAATGTGACAAGAATAAATTGTATTCAATGTCAATGATATGATATCAATGTGTGTGTGTCCAAATGTAGTAGAGACCCCTTGGTTATATAGCCAAGGTGAGTACATAGGAGTGCATAAGATTATGAAAATTTTCGTAATATTATGACATGAGACAACAAAGAAAAGCTATCACTCCACCTAAAGTGGAAAGTGATAATGTGATAACCACCACAAAAGGTGGAAACCTAATCACATGATATGTCCATGAAAGGTGGAAGTGATAAAGTAATAAGAAGATAAGTCCACCAAAGGTGGAAATTATCCAACAACTCCTATGTGGTCCCTAAGTAAACTTAACTAAGGTGTAATAATGACCTAGGACAAGGTATTGAACATTTAATTACACCAACAATTTTCAATAATCACCAACTTAACATCCACTCCAGTTCCAGCTTCGGTAAAGACAAAGAAAAGGATTTAAAAGAAAGACCGTTGGGATGGGAACAAAAATAAGTTTCAAAAGAACTTCCAGAACCTGATTCAGTTCTGGTTCCGCTTTTGACAAAAAAATTTAAGGAAAACAAAGTGTTGGCAAAACAAGACTCCTCACTTTGTTTGAAAAACAACTTATGACAAAGAAAACAAGGGGAACCCCTTTTGACCAAGGCAAAAGATGGGGTGGTTATGAAAGGCAATAAAATCTCCCTCTCTCCCCTTCTTCCCCTCTTCCCCTCTCCCTTTCCCCTCCTAATTCTATCTCTCTTCTCTCCCATTATTTCCCTCTTTCCCTCTCCCTCCCCCCTCCTAATTCTCTCTCTCTCTCTCTCTCTCCCTTTCCCTCTATCTTTCCCTCTCTCTCTCTCTCTATTTATCTCTCCCTCTCTCCATCTCTCTCTCCTTCCATTATTCACCTCCCCTCCCCCTCCTAATTATCTCTCTCTGTTTCCCTCTCTCTCACTCTCTCTTTCCCCTCTTCCCCTCTCGCTTCCCCCTCCTAATTCTCTCTCTCTCTCCCCCTTTCCATATCTCTTCCCCTCTCACTATCTCTCTCTTTCTCTCTCTCTATCTCTCCCTCTCTCCCTCTCTCTCCCCTTCTTCCCCTCTCCCTTCCCCCTCCTAATTTTCTCTCTCACTTTCCCTCTCTCTCTCCTTCCCCTCTTCGCCTCTCCCTTCTCCCTCCTAATTCTCTATCTCCTTCTCTCTCTCCCTTTCCCTCTAACTTTCCCTCTATCTATATATATATATATATCTCTCCCTCTCTTTGTGTCTCTCCCCTTCTTCCCCTCTCCCTTCCCCTCCCAATTCTCTCTCTCTCTCTCTCCCTTTCCCTCTCTCTGCCTCTATCTCTCTCTCTCTCTTGTCCACCCCCCACCTCCTAATTACTCTTGGGTCTATGTGTGAAAAAATCCAATATATGATTTGAATGAATTTAAAATGACCCTTTTTGGTTTTATATTAGCCGACTCAAATTGAATATCCTATTTGAATCAAATAACTGATTTGTTTTACTTTAAGTTAATATATAAAATATTATATAGCTAATTAATATTACTAATATATAAAATATTTAAATATTATCTTTTTCCCTCTCTCTCCCTCTCTCTCTCCCTCCCTGTCTCTGCCTCTCCCTCTCCCTCTCCCTCTCCCTTCCCTTTCTCTCTCTATACCTCTCTCTCTTTATATCTCTCTCTCTCTATATATATATTTCTCTCTCCCCTTCTTCCCCTCTTTCCCTCTCCCTCTCCCTCTCCCCTCCTAATTCTCTCTCTCCCTTTCCATCTCTCTCTCTCCCTCTCTCTCTCCCCTTCTTCCCCGCTCCCTTCTTGCTCCTAATTCTCTCTCTCTCTCTCCCCCCCTCCTCCCCCCTCTCTCTCTCTCCCCTTCTTCCCCTTTTCCCCCCTCTCTCTCTCTCCCTTTACCTCCATCTCCCCCCTCTTTCCATCTATCTCTCCCTCTCTCCCTCTCTCTCCGCTTCTTTGCATCTTCCCCTCTCCCTTCACCCTCAAAATTCTCTCTCTCTCTCCCTCTCTCTCTCCCCTTCTTCCCCTCTTCCCCTCTCCTCCCCCCTCCTAATTTTCTCTCTCCCCTTCTTCCCCTCTTGCCTTCTCCCTCCCCCTCCCAATTCTCTCTCTCTCTCTCCTTTTCTCTCTATCTTTCCCTCTTTCCCTCTCTCTCTCCTTCTCCTCTTTTCCTCTCTCTCCCTCCTCCTAATTCTCTCTCTCTCCCTTTCCCCCACCCCCCTCTCTCTCCCCTTCTTCTCCTCTTTCCCTCTCTCTCACCCTCCCAATTCTCTCTCTCTCACTCCCCCTCCTAATTCTCTCTCTTTCTCTCCCCTTCTCCCTTCCCCTCCTAATTATATCTCTCTCCCCTTCTTCCCCTCTTCCCCTCTCCCTCCCCCTCCTAATTCTCTCTCTCCCTTTCTGTCTATATTTTCCTCTCTCTCCCCTTCTTCCCCTCTCCGTTTCCCCTCCTAATTCTATCTCTCTCCCTCCCCCTCCTAATTCTCTCTCTCCCTTTCCCTCTATCTTTCCCCCCTCTCTCTCTCTATCTATCTCTCCCTCTCTCCATCTGTCTCTCCTTCCATTATTCCCCTCTCCCTTCTCCCTCCTTATTCTCTCTCTCTCTCCCTTTTCCTCTCTCTCCCCCCCTCTCTCTCTCTCCTTCCCCTCTTCCCCTCTCCCTTCCCCATCCTAATTATCTTTCTCTCCCTTTCCCTCTCTCTGTCCATCTCACTATCTCTCTCTCTCTCCCTCTCTCCCTCTCTCTCCCCTTCTTCCCCTCTCCCTCCCCCTCCTAATTATCTCTCTTCTTTTCCCTCTCCCCCTCTCTCCTTCTTCCCCTCTTCCCCTCTCCCTCCTAATTCTCTCTCTCTCTCCTTTCCTCCTAACTTCCCCTCTTTCTATCTCTCTCTCCTCTCTATCTATCTCTCCTCTCAATGTCTCCCCTTCTTCCCCTCTCCTTCCCCTCCTAACACACACACTCTCTCTCTCTCTCTCTCTCTCCTCTCTCTCTCTCTCTCTCTCTCTCTCTCCTCTCTCTCTCTCTCTTCCCCCTTCTTCCCCTCCTAGTCCCCCCCCTCTCTCTCTCTCTCTCTCTCTCTCTCTCTCTTTTCCACCCTCCACCTCCTAATTACTCTTGGGTGTATGTGTGCAAAAATCTAATATCCGATTTGAATGACTTTAAAATGACTTTAACATGCACTTTTTTGGTTTTATATTAGCCGAACCAAATCGGATATCCAATTTGAATTAGATATCTGATTTGTTTTACTTTGGCTTGGGAATTTCTCTGGAGCAATGTACTCACACCCAACCCAAAAAAAAGTCAACTCGGGACTTTTGCATTTTTTGGCGAGTGCAAAACGCTACTTTTTTTATATCGCCACTTTTTGGCCCATCATGATCTTGCACATGCCCTACAACAAGAATGTAAAGGATAACTCAATACATTTTCATGATTTGGCATGATTGACCATAATAGCTCCTTGAACATAAATTGCTTCCATCTTCTTGATGCCTTGCAAACTTGAACTTGATTGATGAAAGTGCTATAATAATGTTTCTAAAGTTACCCTTGACTGATTTTAGGATCTTCAATTTTCTCAATAAAATTTATAGCTAGATCCTTAGGAATTCAAATGATGAAAAAGATTAGTATTTATATGAAATTCTTCTAATTTCCCAAAAATCAATTGTTGATATCCAACAATTGAAATTGGAAATTCAAATAATAAGATTAACGACACTGACATTCAAATTTGGAGCAAAAATAGGTTGTCTAGGGTGTAATGCGCCCTAAACTAGATCCACCTATTTTAGGGTCTAAAAGTGTTGAGGGAAAAAAATAGATGCACAATTTGATATCCCATGTTTGATTTTCCTAGGATGTTTAGAAATGGGTAAATAATGCATAATTAGGTCCAAGCACATAGGCGAGAGCTAAACCTATTGTGAAATTGTCAAGGGTGACAATTTTCAACACTATAGTTTACCATATCTTTGGAGCACTCACCTTGGAGACACTCTTGAGTGAAGAAGAAGAGCTAGTGTTTAGTTTTCTTAAAAAATCATTTTTTTCTAAAGCTTTTATGTGTAGGAAATTAATTCTTTAAAATTTCTTTCAATTTTAAATTTCAATTATTTTTAAACAATTTCATAATTTTCTAACCATTGTGTAGGAATCAAAGTTTTATTTTAAGTTTTCTAAACTTATTGAGTTTATAGATTATAGTTTTTTTATTAATTTGTTTAATATAATCTGTATGCATTTTATTTAAAAAATACATTTGTGAAAGTAATATATTTTTTTGAAACCCCCAATGAACGATTATTGTTTATTTTTAAATTTCATCTCAAATAACAATATTTCAGATTGCTTTTCAAATAATATTTCAATATTTTTGTTTATAAATCTGCAATAATTTTCCTATTCAATCTACATCAAATTTATTTTAGAAGATTTTTTTTTCAATCTACAATACAATTTTAAAAAATAAATTTCCAAAACTAATTTAGTACATAAAAGACATATAGCTTTTTTAAAGAAAAACCTTCAACTGTCTTGTCACCCCCTCATTGAAACCATAGTCATTGCCTCTTCTCTGTTCATTTTTTTCAAAAATTTCTCCCCTCTTTTGGCCTTTGCGCTTTGCATGTAGGTAAAAAGATTTTAAAATAAGTAAAACTTGCATAATAAAAGCATTGCAATAGAACCGCCGAAGGCACATAGACATAGTTCCTCAAACTTGACGAATTTTTTGGTATATTTCTAACTTGCAAATATTTAAGTGTGGATTTCATGTCGTCCCATTCTTGATTAGGATTTGTTAATGATGGATGGACAAATAGATTGGAGCTTTGATGGTCGACATATTGATTGTGTGGAGGTGGATTAGGATATGATTGTTGAGGAGATTGATTTTTTTTGGAAGATTGAAGTATGATAGTTATGGAGATTGAGGTGGGTAAGGTTGATGTTGAGAAGGATTGGCGTATGATTATTGAGGACATTGAGATAGATAAAATGGATGTTGAAGATGTTTTTTTTATGATTATGAAGGTTGAGATAGATTATTATATGACGGGGAAGGTGGTTGACGTAGATAAGATTGATCATGAGGGGGGTTATTATATAGTTGTTGTGTGATGAATATTGAAGGAGATTGGTATATGATTGTTAAGGTGGATTAGGATATGATTCTGGTGGATATTGGAGATGATTAGTGTATTCTTGTGAAGGTGGTGGAGAGTGATGTGTTGGATGTTGATGTCATGTAATATTGGTTGTTTGACTATTATATGATGCATTGATAGGCTTAAATAAAATGGTTTAAGGATTCCTATTCTTGATTTATGGACCTTTTATGCTTTCTATAATTTCTCTTTTTTCATTTCCCTTTGATTGAGAGTTAGGATATAATATGCAGGGATCCAACTCTTGATTTAGAGATTGTCTTGTAGACCTATCGATTATTGTGTGTATCATGTAGTACATCTATCCATTAGTATACACACCTAAAATTAACATCTGAAATGCTTAATTAATTTTAATAATAGATTAATTTCATCTACAATTCACTCTAGTAATAATTTAAATTAAATAAATAAATAAGGTTCACATAACTAATTATTTAAATTAAATAACAAAAAATAATTATTCATCTTATTACTCATTTAAAAAAATACCAACTTCCACCTCATTATTAATTTGAAATAAATCCACTCTCACCCACTTTAATTAAATAAAATTACCCCTCTAAAATTTTTATATATAAGTCCACATAATCCATCACCAATAATAAAAATAAATTATATTAATTTCAAAAAGACCTCTTATGCATGATCCATTGCTCCAAGTGTATATACACCATCCATCCACCATTTAATCTTCACAATTCACATCCCCACTCAAGCATATATAAATGAAGTCATCATTTGTTCATCGCACATGAATAAAGAATGTAGCATCCTCATACTCTCATATGATACATGAATCATCAAGGATTAGGAAAATATATTCATAAGGATAAATTAGACATAAGGAGTTTCAAGAGCACTTGTCAAGAATACATATAAAAGAATATGTTACCAAGATCTAGTAGTTCATCTAAAGAAGAACTATATTGCTCATATCCATGAACAAATCCACTTGAAAAAGGAGATATCTTGTTTTAGTATACATGTGAAGATAATAATTATTTGGTTTGATGTTCTTTATGCTCAATACAAATGTATTTTTCTTGATTTAGAGTAAGGGTAATTTAATATGGCTTTAATCTTTTACATTTTGTTTAAGTCTTGTATCATATAATGAGAATGAACAATTATTGAGCTCATAAAAAATGCCCTTAATTACACCTATCCTAATATATTAATTATCAGCCTTCATTTTAACATTTTCATAACATGGATCGATCCCAAAAGCACAAGATGTAATGACTCTCAACCTATACTCTATAACCACAGAGATGGACAAAATACCTAGAGTCAAGGACATATGTATATCTATATAAATTAGATCTTTTTTAGATTAGAAAAAATCAATAGTCAAATAATATCCAATAAGTGTGTAATTGATAAGAGTGGGTACAAATCCTTTTCACTTTTGACTTTGTAGGGCTAAACAAGATGGGGAGGTCTATCACATATGTATGTATGTATGAATGAATACTCCAAAAATTTATCACCAAGCATTCGTTCACTATTATCCAAAACTAAAAGTCCTATTATAAATTAGGTGAACATCATGCTATAGAAGCACATTTTTTTGTTTTTATGTGCAATCCTAAAATCCAAAGAGGTACAAATCTCTAAATTTTGATCATTAATGAGCTCTCAAGAGGTTTAGTTTAAATTCATGAGGCTAAGTTATACACGTTGACATAATCTTAACTACATAAATTCTACAAGGAGGATAGAGAAAGATGATAATGAAATATTTGATTATTTATTCTTTTGTGATTGGTGCCTATCTTGTTATGATATAAAGTCAAATTTTTAAAAGAAAGAGAGATAATCATGTAAATCTAAAATAAAGAAAGCCATAAAATAGTACTTGATTTTTTTCTAGTGAAATAAGGGTAGTCTATTTTCAAATGGAGCAAAGGACAAAGCTTAATGATCATTGGAGTTGGAGTTCAAGGCAAGAAATTTATACTTGATAACTAGAATTTTTTTTGCAAACTTAGTTGAAATTAGAGAAGAGACCAATTTTTTTTAATTCTATTCCTAACATTCCACTATAAAGGCATTTCCTTAATTTAAGGGACAAATAATGTAGAGTAATCATCATTTGAAACATATTCTTTAATTATATAACTAAGTGATATATCTTTCTATTTATAGTATGTTATATTATTTATTTAATTATTTCTGATCTAATCTATTTCATTTATATATTCTTTAATCCGATTTAATTGTACTTATATGTATCTATCCTATTAATTAATTAAAATTAAAAGCATTCAAAATATTTTTTCCTCTTTTTAATAAAAAAAGCCATGTTGAACTATACTATCTAAAAAAACGAAATAAATAAGATTAAAAAATATTTAAAACTAATGAAAGTTTCAAATATCATTATAATAAAATATTTATAATTGAAATATATATATATATTTGAAATAATAGTTTTCAAGTGCAAATGTAATTTATATTATAAATAATATTTTTAATTCAGATTTATATATAATTTTTTTAACAATTTTTTTGAGAATATTA
This sequence comes from Sequoiadendron giganteum, assembly GCA_007115665.2. Classification (NCBI taxonomy): domain Eukaryota; kingdom Viridiplantae; phylum Streptophyta; class Pinopsida; order Cupressales; family Cupressaceae; genus Sequoiadendron; species Sequoiadendron giganteum. The sequence continues at coordinate 377,844,988 of CM021100.1, read as the reverse complement.
ATAATTACCAAGCAAATTAATAAATTGTTTAATTGTCAGTCATTGACAATATTTAATATTTAATGCATTTGAATAAACCCATTTTAGCATATATCTTGCAATCTGAGCATTTCAACTTCTCTTGCAATGGTTTGACTGGTAGAATAAATTGTAATTTCTCCCAGTTTGCATGCGAAGGAGAAAATTAGGGAATATAAAATACTGTTTAGTTTTGTATAGATTAGGATAGACTACATGTTTTGCATGAAATAATCTGTATGATACTCTACAGTTTTAGAATCTTTGTTGCATGATTATTGTATGATCTCTATAAAAAGAGCTTTACACATGCCATCCGCATTTCCTTATCATTTTTGAAGGCATTTGAATAAACCCATTTTGGCATTTATCTTGCAATCTGAGCATTTCAACTTCTCTTGCAATGGTTTGACTGGTAGAATAAATTGTAATTTCTCCCAGTTTGCATGCGAAGGAGAAAATTAGGGAATATAAAATAATGTTTAGTTTTGTATAGATTAGGATAGACTACATGTTTTGCATGAAATAATCTGCATGATACTCTGCAATTTTAGAATCTTCGTTACATGATTATTGTGAGGACATTTCTATGTTTAGCAGCCTCGCGATCTGTGTATGTTTAGCAGCCTCACCTTCTGTAACCTGTTTTATATACAAAAAGTTGAATAAAGTCAGTATTGCTGTAGCAATTCTCTGCGTATGGTTTTGCTCTGTTATTTTAGTTTGTCTCATTTTGGCCGAATTGTCGAATTTACTTATCGTTTTTGGTACTACAACTAAGAATTTTTCTTCATTGTGAATTCGGTTGCTACCAGCTATTTGAGGCAAAGTAGAGTAACAGGAATAACCATACAAACCATAATTACCTTTAAGTGGATTATTCGTCTTAAAAAACATGAAGATACAGAGAAATATAAAAATCATTACGAAGAGGCAATGGACAGCTGTTCAAGCTGAAAATCTTAGCATACTTCAAATTCTACTGGATCTTCATAAATAAATATTGTGGGAATAGAGGCAGAGGTGTAGTAATAAAAATAGAGCAGCAAATTCTTATAACAGAGTAAATTAAGATTTGCATGTAGCAAAAAAAAGACAAATGAAAATTCACAAAGATTGCTGCTCACCAGACACAGAAAATAGACAGCAGATTTATAGACACAATCAGATTATATTTATATATATTAAAATGCTGGAACAAATTACAGAGCTTCGATGCTCAAAGTTTCTTTCTTCTACAGACTTGAAGAGCTACCCTGCTCTCTTATTCTTCTGCTTGTATTATGTGAAAAAGACAGCAAAAAAGAATTAAAACCAAAAATTACGGAAGACAGCAAAGGCACAATAAAATATTACTATTTTCAATACCCACAAATGTGTGAAATTTAATAGCAGTTAATGCACAATAAAAACATATCTCCTATAATCTTCTCCAAGAAGTCATTCCAATTAAATTGCCTTAAATGTTGAGAAAGTGGAGGTGAGCTGGAGGATATTTGAGGAATTGGGTGAGATTAGACATAATTTAACAAATATGAGTCCTCAAATCATATTGATCAACATCTTTGCAATATAATGATCAGAAAAGCAATGAATTTCAAATCATGGCTAGAAACTAAAAAAATCCAAAATGAATGAGCAAAAATGGACCATTTCCCCTGCTCAGCATGATCAAAGAGCCTTATTTCTCTGTCTGGAGTTGCAATTTTCATCGAACAACAACATACAGAACATATACATTCGGAAAATGAAACCCAAAAATGTCAAACAACAAATCTATCCAAATCTCCACCTACAAATCCACCATCATTACCCAGATAAATCCTATAACCTCTAACTCCTAAAACATTGTATATAGATAATAAAAGCAAAAATTCAAGGGTAGCTTGTATGATAGAGATATTCTTTAGACTGGGAGTGAATTAAGTTTAACCCATTTCAAAAAAGTTGAGATTACAAATTTTGTCCTTAAATATGGTTCTTAAGGAAGACAATATCAGTGCCTGTGGACTCCTAACCATTATAGCAAACCGTGATGACATTGCTCAGCTAGTGATTAAACTTGGGAAAGGTCTGCATAACTATCAAGCAGCTTTTTCTTGTGAACAAAGGCCAAGCTCACAACTTAAAGAATACTTTCAATTGCCTAAGTCTTCTATCTGAAAAAGATGGTGTAGCAAAGCATGCCAAAAAAAGGATTTTAACAATAATTGCAAATGATAAATCTATGACAGAAAACTCATATGATTGGGTACAGTTGAGAATTCCAAGCTAGCCTTTCTGGTGAACAAACGTCAACTTGGGACTTGAAGATGGAAATAACTGAATGACTAAGCCAACTCAAAGGAGAATATGTAGCATGTGTGAGGTTACTCTTGTACTTAGAAAAATCATGTAAAGGCCTGTTTGCAAACTGTATCAGCTTCAATCTTTATAAGAGTGATTGAGAACGCTATTATAACAAGTATGGGAGTCTGCCACCATCAAGCAAGGATCAGAGAGGGTCTATTGGTTTTAAGGATCCGAGATTTATGTCAGAAGAAATGTGTTTGAAGAGCGTGAGGTACTCCAGCGTTTTGTAATATTGGAATTCTTTATTCTTTTTCTGTACTCACTGTTCATTTGAGGTTTTCCCCTCTGGATACCTGTATAACGTTTTTTCAGTGAAAAAACAGTTTAAAAGAAATTACTGGAATCTATACACATATTATTTCCCTTCCATTTTCTTTAAGGAAGACAATTTTATACAAATATTATCTCAGTCATATTCGATGTAAAGGTGCATGAACCAGGAGAGTAGAGCCATTTAATATCGTTATGGAGAAGGTTTTTTTTAATTGAATCAAGGCATAAATAATTTTTTTACAGAGAAGTAGCCACAGCCAAAGATCGGCAGTGACATACAACCAGTGCCTGTAAAAGAAAGACATTCACAGCTGCTAAACAACAATAAACCATAAAGATAGTACTGTCGTCCAATAAACAGTCTAATTTGTATAATCATAAAAATTGGAACTCCACATAATAGTTGATGTATGTAGGGAGAGATAAGCTTTGACAGTTAATTTTAAAAAAATTCAAAAGATTAACAGTTTGGGCCGGAGATGGAAGGGTCATAATAAAGAGAAAATAGGTTGAATTAATGAGATCCATTGTCATTCCCTACGGGATATAATATGCCACTCAATTTCTTTGAACCAAGCACTATTGTAACTGAGTAGCAATCTTTCAACTGCCCATCTATCACTCCGGTCACAGGAGTACCCATGGATGGTGCAGGGTTAACTGTCAAATACGAAAAGGAAGTATAAGTTAGGAATAATCATCAATTAAAGTTACACACGATTTTATTTGAAAAACATGACTAGTTAAAAAAATCTCAAGTTATTAAAGCGTCAAGCATAAAATATTTGTTAAAATAATGTATTTTTTGGAGTGGGTAGTAGTCAACAACCTACAGAGGTGGAAGTTGAAGCTTTCCTCTTTCCTTTTTGTATACATTGTTGGACTTCATCCGAAGGTGGTTTAGCAACTGAAAAATAATGTTGAGAGTGTTAAAATACTTTTCCTAAATGGATCATGGAACAAACAAGCTTGAGAAACATAATGAGAATTTCACCTACTCGATGGTGGGGGAATTAGATGACCTTGCACCCCAAAGAAGTAAACTTTCTCATAATCATGAAGCAATGCAATATAGTGTTTACGCAATATAAATGATGCGTTGGTTGGCCTTGATGAGAAATTAAACGTCAATGATACCTCTTTCCATTTTGTATCTTTGGTAACCTAATAAAAATTAAAAATAAGTCTAAGAAATTATTTCCAAAAAGCATGACAGCAGAGTCGAATAGAGATTATCATTCAACATGAGATAAGATGGAATGAAACAGATTATCATTCAGCAGAGATAAGATGGGATGAAACAGTAGGAAATTACTTCACCTAATTTTAAACATAGCCTAAGAAACCATCATATAAGACAAAGTAAGAACTCTAACATATCCCATATTGATTACAATATCAATTACAATTGATCAAACCCTTACCTTGATGTGAAATTCCAATAGAAGAGAAAAATAATCACAAATGATCGTACCATTATCTTGATGAAAAATTGAAGATTCTTATTTTTAAATTATTTACAAAAAGAAACTAAAAAATGAATGTTTTGTTTCCTTGCCTACACCTTGAGATTGTACTATATTGTGTTGAAGAATAAAACTATAGGTCGAATACTTCAAGAGATAAATTTCGATGTAGCAAATTGCTATCTAAATTTATATGAGTTAAATTGCTATATGAAGAGACGCATTAAATTAAGGGGCCGACATCTTGATTTATAATTAAAATAAATAAAAGGCATTTATTAATGTGAGCCGACCCTTCTTGAGATTCATGCCTCTTCTTCTAGGGTCGTGTTTTATCAAGTGGCCGACCTCCCTCTTGTGAAGAGGTGCAATTCTATTGAAATGTATAAATACATGTTTCCCTCATTCATTTTTATCATCAAGTAAAAATAAAGCTCTTTTAGATCAATTCACATTCTTAGAAGAAGTTTATTTCAGACCAACAAATCATCACTTTGTAGCAGCAGATCGATATCAGGAAGAAACATATTCAATTGTATCACCATCTAGGAGAGGTGCGGTTACCCTTGTATCAAATTCAGTATTGTGTTGGGCTTGAGTTGTAAGCAGATTTCTGCTCTATATATAAAGGATTTAATTGCTAGGTTTTTCTCCCTCTAGAGGAGGGTTTTCCTAGGGTATCTTGCTGTGTTAATTGTCTTATGTGTTGCATTTTCTGATTACTTTCTTTTCTGATCCTAAAATTTACATGGTATCAGAGCGGTTGTGAGCAGAGATTGTGATCAGATTTCACTTACAACAGTACTTTAGTCTCTTATTATGTTTTTAGTTGTCTATCTCTATCCTAGTTAAGATGGTGAACGGCTTGAAGATTGAGGATAGGCTCGAGGGAGCATCCAACTATACCTCATGGAGGTTTAGAATCATGCTCACTTTAGCAGAGAATGATTTGGTTGAGTTTGTGGAGACCAAATTTTCCGAACCGGAAGAGGAAGAAGGGAAGATGCAATGGAGGAAGAAAGATATCAAGGCGATGAAGTTGCTGGTTGATTCCGTCAAAGATCATATTGTTCCGATTGTCTCCAAGTTGAAGACAGCAAGGGATATGTTCAAAACATTGGAAGAGATGTACGAAATCAACAACACGAGTCGGGCACTTGCACTAAAGAAGCAATTACATCATGTGAAGATGCTGAAAGGAGAAACAATGATTGCTTATTTCATGAGGATTTCAGAATTGAGAGATCAGCTCTCTACAATTGGTCATGTGATTGATGATAAAGATTTGACGATGCTTGCTCTCAATGGTCTTCCATTATCATGGGAGTCCTACATTCAAGGAATTAGTGCAATTTCCAAACTTCCTAAGTTTGATTTCTAAAGGGCCGATTGTATTCAAGAAGTGTCAAGACTAGTGGCTAGAGGTGTTGGTCAAAGTTCAAAGAATGAAGATATTCATGTTCTCGCCTTCCCATGCTTCAAAGAAGAAAGGAAAAGATGGGAATAAAAGGTTCTTCAAGAGGAATCGAGATAAGGGAAATGATGATACACCTGCGTTCAAGAAGAAAAGAGACATATCCAAGATTCAATGCTTTAGGTGTGATAAGTTTGGTCACTTTGCTAAGCATTTTCCTACTAGACCTAAGCAACAAGCCGAAGTTGCAAATGTTGATGATGCTTCTCCATAGAAGGATACATGTGAATACTTGTTCTATTCAGCATTGTTAAGCTCAACGTACCTACAGACACCAACACTTGGCTAATTGATAGTGGTGCTTCTCAACACATCACAGGTTTTAAGGAGCACTTATCAAGCTTGGTGGAGAAAGAGTCTTCCGAACAAGTCATTATCGGAGATGATGCAAGTTACTCCGTGAAAGGGATTGGGACCTTTACTCTTCATTTAGATTCTGACTTCACACTTCAGTTGAACAATGTTCTTTATGTTCCAGGGATCAAGCATTATCTCATTTCTATTTCAGCCCTAAAAGATAAAGGATATCAAGTTGCCTTCTCCAAAGGCAAAGTAATTGTGTGGATAGATAATTCTAGCTTCAAGGATGCTCAAATAATTGGGGTTAGACATGAAATTCTATACAGGCTTTGTACGCATTCACTGTAGGCTTTGGTTCATGATTCCTCAAGCTTATGTGATCTATGGCATCAAAGATTGGCTCACCTTCACTTCCGAGCTTTACCTATCATGGAGAAGATGGTCACGGGTCTTCCGAAGTTCAACTAGGAGCATGAAGGAACTTGCAAAGGTTGTGCATTGGGTAAGAATACAAAAGCCCCCTTCCATAGTAGAGAATATAGATCTAAGTGTATTTTAGACCTTATTCATTAAGATTTATGTGGGCCTATGTCTATTCCATCTTCGAGTGGATTCTTGTACTATGTTTTGTTTATTGATGACCACTCTATGAAGACTTGGATTTATTTTTTGAAAACTAAAGAGTCTGAGGAAGTGTTAGGAAGGTTTAAGGAGTTCAAAGCCTTAGTAGAAAATCTTTTTGGTAAAAGAATCAAAGTCCTCAGATCTGATAATGGTGGAGAATACACCTCTGACAGTTTTCAAAATTTTTGTGTTGATGCAGGGATTAAGAGGGATTTTTTTGTCCCCTATAATCCTCAACAAAATGGAGTTTCCGAAAGAAAGAACATAACGATTGTGGAAGCTGCAAAATCCATGATCCATGACCAAGATCTACAAACCTTCTTATGGGAAAAAGCTTCTAGAACTATAGTATATGTGCAAAATAGAAGTCCTCACAATATCTTGGAGAATATGACTCCAGAAGAAGCCTTCATAGGAAAGAAACCTGAAGTTAGTCACTTAAGGATCTTTGGGTGCCCTATTTATATCCATGTTCCAAAGGAAAAGAGAACTAAGTTGGAGCCTTCTAGTAAGAAGGGAATTTTTGTGGGCTACAACAAGACATCAAAAGCCTACAAGATATACATCCTAGGAAAAAAGTTGATCGAGATCAGTAGGGATGTCACATTTGAGGAAGATGTAGCATTCAGGAGATCTAGGGGCACTCCTATGGAGATCGATAATGAAGAGTTTCCTCAGGATATGGAAATTGATCATACTCCTGAGATTCAAAGGGAGAGTTCTGAAGCAAAAGAAGATGATGATCCTGTTGAACCCTTCGAACCTACTGATGGCCCCATTGACATTGTAATGGTAAGAAAAAGACCTCTATGGGTTAGGCATACTATGCAAGAGGCTTAATGTTTTATAGCCCCTAGAGGTACACTCAGAGAAAGTAAAAGGCTACATAAGCTCTCTAGTTATGTTGCCTTAATGAGTCAAATTATTGAGTCTGAACCTTCTAATGTGGAGGAAGCCTCTAGTCAGCAGGTTTGGAGAGATGCTACATCCAAGGAGTACCAATGAATTCTAAAAATTGATGTTTGGAACATTGTTCCTAGACTTGAGGGAAAATCTATTGTATCTTCAAAATGGCTCTTCAAAATCAAGCATGCGGTAGATGGGAGCATTGAGAAGTACAATGAAATATTTGTGGCCCGTGGTTTTTCATAGAAAGAGGGAGCTGATTACGAAGAAACATTTGCTCCTCTTGCTCGCTATACCTTGGTTAGAACCATCATTGCCATTGCTGCATCTAGAGGATGGAAGATTCACTAGATGGATGTGAAGACAACATTTCTGAATGGTGTGATTGAGGAAGAAGTCTACATCGAGAATCCTGATGGATTTGAGGTTCATGGGAAGGAGTTTCATGTGTGCAAGTTGAAGAAGGCCCGGTATGGTCTTAAACAGGCTCCTTGTGCATGGTACGAACAGATTGATCATTATCTGTTGAGTTTAGGCTTCTTAAAGAGCGATGCTGACTCTAATTTATAATCTATAGCTTTGAGTACATCAGAGGTAGAATACATTGCAGCTTGTATGGCAGCTCGGGAAGCAGTGTGGCTTTGTAAGCTCCGTGCAGGGTTGTTTGGACAATAAATGGAGACTACTATTATTCATTGTGATAACCAGAGTTGCGTAAAGCTTTCTATCAATCCCGCGTTTCATGACAAAACCAAGCATGTTGAGATCAAGTAACACTATATTAGAGATATGGTATTGCAGAAGGCTATTCAGCTAAAGTATATCAACACTGATGAGCAGACGATAGGCATTCTCACCAAGCCTCTCTCCAGAATCAAGTTTGTGTACTTTTGAGATAAGCTTGGTATGGTGGAGAATCCAACCCTAAATGAGAAAGAGTCTCAACATCAATGAGCTTGTTTAATGAGTTCTTCTCTATGAGAGAGAAGTTTGAGGTGAAATCCCTTGTTAATGCATTTCCCATTGATATTTGAGGTGAAAGCCCTTGTTTCCACCCTCTGAGAGAGTCATGGTGGATGTCATGTGTGTGACTCCATGACAACATCACGTGAGAGAATCCGTGATGAATTGTTGTACTTGTGTTTTCACCCTCTGGGAGAGCCATGGTGAAAGTCATGTTGAGGTGACAACATCACACAAGTGATGAACACTTGTACACACCATAGCATGGTTGTAGCCATTATGGTTGATATCATGTTGAGGCGATATCTGATATCACGATGAGGTGATATCTTTCTTTTCCACATATGGGTGTAGCCATTGTGGTAGCTTTCATGTTGAGGTGAAACATTCTTGTACAACAGAAGTACTTCTCCCTGGCTGAGAGGGAGTGTTGAAGAATAAAACTATAGGTCGAATAGTTCAAGAGATAAATTTTGATGTAGCAAATTGCTATCTAAATTTATATGAGTTAAATTGCTATATGAAGAGTGTAAATGTAATCAAATCTTTCCTATAAATGGGATCCTAATACCTAAGAGCAAAAACTAAGTTTCGAATTTCTGTGTAAGGCAATTATAAATAAGAATGATATTTCTAGAATTTTCTTCTAACTACGTTTTCCAGAATTTCTTATTAAATGTGAATGTGCTGATTGTAGAACATTATCTGATTTCTATGTTTGCATATCAATGAAGTAACTTCTATTTGTAAGTGGAGAGACCCACCTTCAAGGGATGCGTCCCTTGAGAGGACGTGTCCCTTTGTACGTGGGCTTCCTCAATAGTCATTTACCATTTGTTAAGTATGTATTAACATACACACCCTTCTACATGATGGCGGATGACTTTTAAGAGAATTCCGATTTCACATGAATGCAGAAAAATCACGGGAATGATTGAATTTAATATGACTGTTCATAATTTTTATTTTAATTGATTCTTATAGAAATATCATAACATGTATGATAATTTCAATCACTTATGAATGACAATGATACTTGCATCACTGTCATTCATATCTGACCGAAGCTATCACACAATAACACTCCCTCTTAGCTAGGGAAGATATTTCAAATCAAATAAGTCAAGATATTACCTTCACATGTGATATGATATGTTTTCTCAAAGTTGTCAAGTCACATGACATTCTTCATAACACATTTTAACATTTCTCCACTCCCTCTTTAACTAGGAAGCATAACTTCCAAAAGTGATATCACCTAACTCGTGATATCAAAAGATATGATATGCTTCTGAAAGTGTCAAGTTACATGAAATTCTTCATACGTATCTTCATTATGGTATGTGCACTGACATCGAGTCACATGATGTCTACCATAGATCATGGCATATCCACAGATATAATCATCCACCATGATCATCTCTTATGGGTCACAATGACCTTCAAATATCAAGTCTCATGATATCCATCAAGGTGTCTAAGAGATACTATCATGACATGTCTATAGATATCAAGCCGTATGATATCTATTATGATAGTTTTATCATTGTAGATTCATCACTTTACAATGTCAAATACAAGTGTTCATTATCAGAAAGATCGTCACCTTTCGATAATGTACACAGGAGGGGTAGGCCCATAAAGTCATGGAGTCACACACATGACACAAGAGTTTACACATTAAACATCTTTATATATTAGTACAATTTATAAACAATTTGTATTTCAAACATAAATAACAAATTACATTTCAACCATACCAAGTTTCTTCTTGAAGTGCTCTACCTTGATCCGGGAGAGAGGCTTGGTGAGAATGTCTGCAGTTTGATCATTTGTACTAATATACTCCAACTGAATCACTTTCCTTTCCACCATATCTCTCACATAATGATAGGGGATCTCAATGTGTTTAGATCTGTCATGAAAGACAGGATTCACAGAGAGCTTTATACAACTTTGATTATCACAATGAATAATCGTAGGATTCAAGGGCTCACCAAAGAGTCCCACAATCAATTTACAAAGCCACATTGCTTCTCTTGCACCCATTGAGGCTGCAATATATTCAGCTTCTGTTGAGCTCTGTGCAACTGATGATTGTTTTCTACAAATCCAGGAGATCATAGCTGATCCCAAACTAAAATAGCATCCTGATGTACTTTTTCGATCAGTTACACTTCCAGCCCAATCGGAATCTGAGTACCCATGTAGATCTAATGGATCATTCTTGTAATGAAGCCCATATCCAATGGTGCCTTGAAGATATCTAAAGATATGTTTTACAGCCATCAAGTGAATTTCCTTGGGTTCACACATGAACTGACTGAGGGCATTTACAGCATAGCAAATATCAGGTCTGGTGTTAACCAGATACATCAAGGATCCAATCATCTGTCTGTAAAGGGTCGGATCTGCATATTTGGATTCTGCTGCTGCTTCTTTCAATTTGTGAAGGTTGGTTTCCATGGGTGTGGACATTGGTCTACAGTCCAACATTCCAAATCTTTTCAGAATGTCAATAGTATACTTCCCTTGATTTAGTATGATACCTTCTGATTTCTGCCATACTTCCAAACCGAGGAAGTAGTGAAGAATACCCAAGTCTTTCATGTCAAATTTAGAGATTAGATCTTGTTTCCCTTGAGTAATGAGGTGATCTTCCCCTGTTATTAGTAGGTCATCAACATATAAAATAATTATAAGCATATCACCTTTGATTACCTTGAAGTATAGATTGGAGTCAGCATCATTCTTGGAAAATCCTAATCCCAAGAGATAGCTGTCAATTCTTTCATACCAGACCCTGGGAGCCTGTTTAAGTCCATAGAGAGCTTTCTTGAGCCTGCACACATGTGAGTTAGATTTATGTATCACAAATCCTTCAGGCTGTTCCAGGTAGACTTCCTCTTCAATGGTTCCATTCAGGAAGGCAGTTTTCACATCCATTTGGTGGACCTTCCAACCTTTAGCTGCTGCAATGGCTAACACTGATCTTACTGATGTATAGCGGGCAACAGGTGCAAATGTTTCTTCGTAATCAATGCCTTCCTTTTGAGAAAAACCCCTAGCCACGAAACGTGCTTTATGTTTTTCTATGCTGCCATCAGCAGCATGCTTGATTTTGAAGAGCCATTTAGAAGAAACAACAGATTTCTCTTTTGGTCTAGGCACTATGTCCCATACATCATTCTTTAGTATGGACTGGTACTCCTCTGTCATTGCATCCTTCCAAGCTTGATGTCTGAAGGCTTCTGTAACACTGGTAGGTTCAGAGTTTATGATGTTGTTCATCAAAGCAACATAGCTAGAGAATCGTTTGGGTCTTTTACTCTCCCTGAACGTTCCTTTAGGTGCTGCAAGATCCTCTGCTTCTTTGATCATCTTCCTGGCCCAGAGTGGTCTCTTTCTGCCAATGTCATTTGTGTCCTCATTTGAAGTGGTAGGAGGTTCAAGTGGCATTTCCTCAGGATGCTCCCTCTGAATCTCAGGAGCAGGTTCCATTTCAGGTATCCTAGGGAAATAGGTTTCTATTTCACTTGTACTTCTTGCCCTCTTGAATGCAATGTCTTCTTCGAAGATGACATCTCTGCTCAACTCAATTTGTTTCTGCCCGGGTATGAATATTCTGTAAGCTTTGGAGGTTTCACTATAACCCACAAATACTCCCTTCTTTCCAGAAGGTTCTAGTTTGGATCTCTTCTCTTTGGGTACATGAATATAGACAGGGCAGCCAAAAATCCTAAGATGGCTAATGTCAGGTTTTAAGCCGGTAAAGGCTTCTTCAGGAGTTTTGTTATCAAGATGAGAATGAGGACATCTATTTTGGATATAGACAGCAGTCCTAGAGGCTTCTGCCCAGAAAGATGTTTCAATGTTTTGGTCCAGTAACATTGCCTTGGCAGCTTCTACAATGGTTATGTTTTTCCTTTCAGCAACCCCATTTTGTTGAGGGTTGTAGGCAACAGTGAACTCCCTCTTAATTCCTGCACTCATGCAGAATTCTTTAAAAATCTCAGAGGTATATTCTTTCCCATTGTCTGTCCTTAGGGTTTTTATTTTCTTTCCGAAGAAGTTTTCAGTGAGGGCTTTAAACTCTTCGAACCTTTTGAGGATTTCTATTGACTCTTTGCATTTAAGGAAATAGATCCAAGTTTTCCTAGAGAAGTCATCTACAAATATGACATAGTATAGAAATCCTGCTTTAGAAGGTACAGACATGGGTCCACAAAGATCAGAGTGAACCAGTTCTAATACATTAAGGGTTTTACTTAGGCTATTTTGGAAGGATCCTTTAGTATTCTTTCCTAGGGCACAACCTTTACAGGTTCCCTCATGAGATAGTTTTAGCTTGGGTAAGCTAGTAACAAGTTCTACCATAGAAGGTAGGGCACGGAAATGAAGGTGACCTAGTCTTCTATGCTAGATTTCATTTGAGTCAATAGTGTCCAGGGTAAGGGCTTGATTAACCTCAGTGCAAAGTTTGTAAAGGTACCCTTGTCTTATGCCTATGGTATGTGCTTTCTTGATAGTTGAGGTTTTAGGCCACACTAGAACTTTACCATCCATAAATGTAACTCTGTAGCCATTGTCTTCAAGGGCAGAGATGGATATAAGATTTCTCTTAATTCCAGGTACAAATAAGACTCCAGTGAGTTGTAGAGAAATCCCAGATTTCAATTTGATGGAGCATGTTCCAACCCCTTTTACAGGGTATGCAGAATCATCTCCGATGGTTACTTCTTCATCAAACTTTTTAGTCATGGAGTCTAGGTGTTCTCTGAACCCTGTGATGTGTCGAGATGAACCGCTATCAATTACCCAATTTTGAGTGTTGTCAGAAACTTGATTATAAAGGGCTATGTAGAACACAAGGTTCTCAATTTTCTTAGGTTCAACCTCTGGTTTCCTAATAGTTTCACTCATAAGTGATACTAGATTATCTACTCTTGTGAGATTTTTTTCCAATCTGATCATAATAGACATTATGAAGAATGTGATGTGAATTCGATTTAGAAAATACGAATTTCTTTGAGCAATCTGATTTTAGATTTGATTTGGATTTGCACAACCTGGCTCTGATACCATGTAAATGTAATCAAATCTTTCCTATAAATGGGATCCTAATACCTAAGAGCAAAAACTAAGTTTTGAATTTCTGTGTAAGGTAGTTATAAATAAGAATGATATTTCCAGAATTTTCTTCTAACTGCATTTTCCAGAATTTCTTATTAAATGTGAATGTGCTGATTGCAGAACATTATCTGATTTCTATGTTTGCATATCAATGAAGTAAATTCTATTTGTAAGTGGAGAGACCCGCCTTCAAGGGATGCATCCCTTGAGAGGACGTGTCTCCATGTGTGGAGACACATCTGCTCAAGGGATGTGTCCCTTTGTGCGCGGGCTTCCTCAATAGTCATTTACCATTTGTTAAGTATGTATTAACATACACACCCTTCTACATGATGGCGGATGACTTTTAAGAGAATTCTGATTTCACATGAATGCAGAAAAATCACGGGAATGATTGAATTTAATATGACTGTTCATAATTTCGATTTTAATTGATTCTTATAGAAATATCATAACATGTATGATAATTTTGATCACTTATGAAGGACAATGATACTTGCATCACTGTCATTCATATATGACCGAAGCTATCACACATTAACACTCCGTCTTAGCTAGGGAAGATATTTCAAATCAAATAAGTCAAGATATTACCTTCACATGTGATATGATATGTTTTCTCAAAGTTGTCAAGTCACATGACATTCTTCATAACACATTTTAACATTTCTCGACTCCCTCTTTAACTAGGAAGCATAACTTCCAAAAGTGATATCACCTAACTCGTGATATCAGAAGATATGATATTCTTCTTAAAGTGTCAAGTCACATGACATTCTTCCTACATATCTTCATTTAATTAAGCGGCTGACTTCTTGATTTATAATTAAAATAAATAAAAGGCATTTATTAATGTGAGCCGACCCTTCTTGAGATTCACGCCTCTTCTTCTAGGGTCGTGTTTTATCAAGAGGCCTACCTCCCTCTTGTTAAGAGGTGTGATTCTATTGAAATGTATATATACATGTTTCCCTCATTCATTTTTATCATCAAGTAAAAATAAAGCTCATTCAGATCAATTCGCATTCTTAGAAGAAATTTATTTCTGGGCAGTAGATTAGCACTTTGTAGCAATAGATCGATATCAAGAAGAAACATACTCAGTTGTATCACCATCTAGGAAAGGTACGATTACCCTTGTATCAAATTCGGCATTGTGTTGGGCCTGATTTGTAAGAAGATTTCTACTCTATATATAAAGGATTTAATTGCTAGGTTTTTCTCCCTCTACAGGAGGGTTTTCCCAGGGTATCTTGTTGTGTTAATTGTCTTTTGTGTTGCATTTTCTGATTACTTTCTTTTCTAATCCTAAAATTTACATATTGATGATTCACTAAGTCACTTCACCACATAGTTTTAGCTAGCATGATGTAGGAGCATCTAGTGGTGCTAGCAGTCTTGCATCACCAAAAATATTGCTATTTTATTTTTGTTTATTTTCAATAATGGCTTAGGGGATAGGAGAATAAATATTTTGATTTGTAACTTTTTAATTTCCCTTGTGGTGAAATTGTAATTATAATTTTGGTGGGAATCATGCATTTATGACTATTTCTTAAGGTAAAATTGGGAAAATAACCCTCTTGGGCATGCCATTCTTGTGGAGACTGTTTGGGTTGCATGTGCTTGCATGTTCAATTTCATGCATTTACATTTTGTTGCATGCTCGTATTCGGAGCCGTTGGAGCTATCAAGAATCATTGAAGGTGTCATACTTGGCAAAGACCATTGGTTAAGAGCTAGACACCCATATGTGGGTCATATTTCCAATGAATAATTTTATATTTTATAATTTCATTCTTCTCAAAATGGGGCATTGGATTTCAAGTTTGTAAATGTAGGTTGTTTTGGAAACCAATAGTGGTTTTCTCCTCACACAATTTCTATAAAATGATGCTTGCTCATTTGGAGAAGGAATGCTTTTGGAGAAGTTGTGGTTGCATACCTAAATGCTCTCAGAATGATGCCAAAATGTTCAAGGCATTATGTTGCATATTTTTGTATGTGTAAAGCCCAGATTGTAAGAAAGACCATGAGCTTCTGTTTGATGTAATAAGTTTATGATTTAAGTAAATAAGAATGTTGCTGATTTTCTTTCTGTAAATCTGAAATTTAATGGCATATTGCAGCCATCTTGAAAGTCTCTTTGTGTGTGTTTGATTTTAGATTTGTAAGGGGAGTCCCCTTCATCAGTGGTAGTAGAGCAGGAATTCCTAAGAGTGCAGACAAAAGCACCGATTGGAGGCATTTTGCACCAGGACCTGAGGGTGGACAGTGTGTGGATTTTATTTGTAGATGGATGTGCAACCTACAAGAAGAAATTTTCAGAGGGTTTGAGGAACTAAGGTTCCCATGGCTATAAATAGATCACTGAAGGAGACAGTTTACAATAATAGTGGTGAATATAGAAAGAGGGTTTTTTAAACAATTTTCCGAAGGAGGCGATTTACATGTAAGTAAAACTTGAGGATTTGTGTTGAGGCTTTGTGAGGCCCTGAAAAATGGAAAAAAGAAAGAAGAAAATGATTTTTTTTCATTGGAGAGAGAGAAATAAGAAATAAGAGTTGGGATGATAGAATTGCAACAATAGGTAGACGAAATAAGAAAAGTGATTCAAAGGATAAACTAAAACTATGGTCAGTTGAATACAAAAATATTGGAGGAGGATGTGAATTACACTAGGAGGAGGTGGTCAGTTTATGGTGGAAATGATTCCACATTCAGGAGGTTGAGTGTAGAGTAGACTTGTCAAAGTAGGGAGTTTGTTTCAGTTAAGTGTTGGAAGAGGAGAAAGTAATCAATTGTAGGTACAAAATTCAGTAGTGGAGTTTGTTGAAGATTGATTTCAATCTAAAGGGGTGGTACTACCTTTCAAATCCATTTTTTTGAATCCATATTCACAAAATCTTTCCTACCTCAAGTGTTTGATGTAGGAGAAGCTAAGGGTAATATCAATATTGCATCACCAAAACTATTGCTATTTTATTTTTGTTTATCATTAATAGGGGCTTAGGGGCTAGGAGAATAAATATTTTGATTTTCATCTTTGTAATTTCCCTTGTGGTGAAATTATAATTGTAAATTTTGTGGGAATAATGCATTTATGAATATCTCCTAAGGAAAAATTGGGAAATACACTTTTTGGGAGTCCCATTGTTGGTGGGGATCATTTGGGGTGCATGTGCTTGCATGTTCAATTGCATTCTTTTCATGCATTTGCATGTTTGTGCCACAAGATTTGCATGTTTCTACATGTCAATATTTGGAGCCGTCAGAGCCGCCGAGAATCATTGAAGGTGTCATAGTTGGCAAAGATAATTGGTCAAGAGCTAGGTGCCCATATGTGGGTCATATTTGCAATGAACAAAATTATATTTTATATTTTATTCTTATCAAAATGGGGAATTAGGTTTCAAGGTGGTAAATGGAGGTTGTTTTGTAAAGAAATGATGGTTTTCTCCTCACACAATTTCTATATAATGATGCTTTCTCATTTGGAGAAGGGGGGATTTTAGAGAAGTTATGGTTGCATACCTAGATGTTGTCAGAATGATGCCAAAATGTTGAAGACATTATGTTGCAAATTTTTGTATGTATGGAGCCTAAATTGTAAGGAAGCCCATGAGCTTTAGTTTGATGTAATCATTTTATGATTTAAGCAAATAAGAATGTTGCTGATTTTCTTTCTTTAAATCTAAAACTTAATGGCATATTGCAACCATCTTGTAGGTCTCTTTATGTGTGTTTGATTTCAATTTTTTAAGGGGGTTCCCCTTCATCATAGAATCACCAAGGTCATTATATATGGGATTGGATTAGTTAACATGCTGCAACATTAAAAAAGTTATATGATGACAACATGATATGTTTTGCACTTCATATCGAGGTCACCTTGTACAAATTTTTGAATCTTTATAGGGATGGGATGATTAGAATCAATAGAGTGGATGTAAGATGTGGCCACACATTTTGCTTCAACAATATAGAAACCAAAATGTTTATAAGTGCATTCAAAAAGTTCCAAAGGGCCTTCAACAATGGTGTAGAGGGTGGGAGGCAAGCAAGACACAAGGGGCCTTATCATCATGCACAACATGAGGGTGATGCCTTCTTTTTTACTAACCCTATGAGGGATGGGATTGATGGAGGGGACAATAGGGGGAAGATGAGGCCAACAACAACGTGCCAAACCAGGTTAGGCATGCATGCTACAAAATAGTGGTTATATTATAATATATACTGTTTAGCATGTGGGCATTTTGCATATATGCTGATAATACCTTCATATATTTTGCAGATCCGGATGTAAAGTTGTTAAAACTGCTCACCTACTCCATGTAAAGTTCTTAAAACTGCTCACCTACTTACTCACAATTTTTCTTTTTGTAGCAATCTGAGCTGATATTTACCAAATCTAAATGCATATGGTTATCAATCTATTAATAATATTAAAATAAGAATGGTGCTCATTTTCTTTTTTAAATCTAAAATTTAATGGCATATTGCAACCATCTTGTGAGTCTCCTTGTGTGTGTTTCATTTTAGACTTTTAAGGGGATTCCCCTTCATCATAGCATCACCAAGGTCATTATATGGGATTGGTTTAGTTAACATGCTGCAATGTTAAAAAGGTTAAAAATAAAAATATCATATGTTTTACATGGTTGAAAATAAGTTGCATCTAAATTAAAGATATAAAGGTTATCAAGTGTGTTAGTAGTTCAACAATATAGCAACCTAACCAAAAATTGATGGTCTCAAGTTTGAATCCAAGTTTAAACATATATTAGAGATAAGTTTAAAATATAATGGAGGAGTTAATAAAAGAATAATTTTGAGTAAACATGAAAATGTTAGAAAGATAAAAAAAAATGAAAATATAGATATTATTTTAGATTAGGTTTCAAATTAGGAGTATGAGAAGACAAATTATTCTAATTATTATAAATATAAGGTTGAGAGAAATCTATAGATAAAGAAAGAAGTAAGTACACAAAATAAAAGCTTAGAAGAAGTTGTGTGCTAATGAATCTATTTCGTTTATTATAATCACATCTAAATAATATAAGGAATATAGAAGTATTAAGAAATGACAAGTTTATGTATGAGGAAATGACAAGTTTACCCTCACCCGTTGCAACATTCTTGTTTGTATCCTTAATGAAAAGCCATACATATAGACAATTATATGAACACATTATAAAGAAAGGGGGCACAAGAGGATGAAACATAATAAGTTCGAAAATACAAATATTATGGAGAATCTAAATGGAATAATTAATATACTTAACATAGGTCAAATGGATTTATATAAATCATGAACCCCATATAGAATTTGATAATATAATTTAATGTTAAAGTTAGAAGTTTCTTACTTGTTGGAGACCTCCTCGACAAGTCACTTCTATGTATAAATGATGCAAATCCAATAAATCTCCTCCAACAATTGGAACTCTACAAAGAGAGACATGCTAAATTTAAATTAATTTATGAAGTTCCAACACCATAATCTATAGCTATAATACTTATTTATTACCCTTTGACGAATACAAAGCACTTTTCTTCATTATAACCAAACTACTTCCAAACACTAATGATTTAATATGTAA
This sequence comes from Sequoiadendron giganteum, assembly GCA_007115665.2. NCBI lineage: Eukaryota > Viridiplantae > Streptophyta > Pinopsida > Cupressales > Cupressaceae > Sequoiadendron > Sequoiadendron giganteum. The sequence goes on along the minus strand of CM021100.1, from coordinate 377,825,870 downwards.
AAGTTTATCTTTTGATTGAAGGTGAAATATTCAAAGCTTGATAAGTAATAGTGACTACATATGATTAATTATGTACAAGTTTACTCCAATTTGTCAACAAAAAAAAATGAAATTAAAAGAAGAATATTAACAATGAAGAACATAATCTTTTCAAATTCTTTTAAAAAAAATACTATTTAAATCTTTGGAGTGAAAATAAGCCCAATTGAAGAAAAAGATTTTTCTAACCCTCTATTCTAAAAATAATCTATATTAATAAAAAACAACACAAAAAATAAAGGAACATTACCCACTTACTATTATTTTTCCATGTAGTAAATATTTTTTTGAGATGGAAAAGCTAAATTCAAATTAAATGAAAGATATAACTTACTCGCATTTTATACCAATAGTACTATTAAACATTTTTAGAGTGTCAAGGAATAGAGAACCATTTGCAACTACTTCTTCATGCTTGGCAATTGGTTGGGGATAAATCTTGTTACTTGGTATTGTTCTTTGTGGTAATGAGCACCCCAAAACCAAAATACCATCATTTGGAGTAGACATGGATGGCATGGATTGGATAGATCTACACACAACCAATTAGGACAATATTAAAATTTTATATATCATATATATTTAAGAAACCACAAAAACTCCATGTACCATATTACAAAATCTATATAACTACACAATACCATATATAAAATAATTTTTTGTAGGTTCAAGAAATGATTATGTGCATACACCCCAAAGAAACAAATAAAACTAAGAAGCCCATATTGAAAAAATGTAATCATGGAAAACCCCCTCATATGAATCCCTTATTCATAACCAAAATCTACTAAAATATAAATTTATGTATATAAAATATCATATACACACAACTCAAGATTCTCTTATATATTTTCTTGAGGGCCTTGCATCTAAGAGAGTCTCATATGTGCATGATGAGCCTTAATCTCAATTAATTTAATGTAGCCCTATGTTGGTCAAATAAGCTTGAAATCCAAACCAACCATGACATCCTTCAAACCCAAGATATGTATCAAACTAAGTTAAACATTATGTTTACATGGATAAAACGGAGTTTTGAGTGTGATGCCTGCAAGCATCCTTAGATGCAATATAATTCTATCTTCTGATTTGGAGAGATGCTAGCATCCAGCTAGACAAGGCTTTTGAGTTTGGTACCCTAGGGCCCATAAAAGTGTGGTAAATTAAAATATTGCATCCAAAGAGTTGAAACTTTTGGGTTTTGTAGGTCTAAGTATTTTGCAGATCTCAAAACTATTTTAAGATTAAGGTTTAGAAAACAAACGAATAAAATATTTAATTTAAATTAAATAATAAACATGTTTGTTGGAATAAGTGAGAAAGTGTAAATATGGTTAAAAAGAAAGAAATAGTAAATTTATGTGTCAAAGAAATAGATTAAAGTATAATAATACAAATATAATTGTGAGTAATAATGATTAATGATATGTGTGTTGGAAGAAATGGATAAATATATAATTGTACTAGTTGCATATATGTGTGCATTGAAACAAATATGGCTGACAAGTAATTAAATCTACACTTGTGTTATATATGCATATTCTCGAGAAAGACATAAAAGTATGTGTGTTCAAATAGATGAATAAGATAAAATATAGTTAAAGAGACATGTGTGGAATGAGAAATATTTTCGAAGATATGTATCCCGAAAGAAATGAAAATAGATAATAATATTCTAAATTTGATTTCATAGACATGTGCAGAGAAATAAATATAATAGAATAGATGTATTTGTATGAACGTTGTATATAAAAAAATAAGTGTAGTCATATGAATGCATGTGGAGAAATAAATACAAATAAAGACATAGATGTAGTAGTATAGTTAGTGTTATATAAAGATTTTTGTTCATTTTTGTTGTAGCAAGACTGTATGTCTTACATTGCCGTATGATTTGTTTGGTTGATAATTGTTACAATTCTGACAATATTGTTATGGCTGCTCTTGTAGCTATTGTATGATTTGTTTGGCTGATAATTGTTACAGTTCTGGCAACACTGTAATGGCTGCTCTTAAAGCTATTGTAATTGATTTTAATTGTTCCCTTCTAGATGTTTTGTTGGGCATTGATATTCAACTGTTTTTTTTTTAAATCTTGTTTAACTTTATGCTACTCTTATAAATGTAAACTGTGGTGTAGCCATTACTATAGTTGTTGTTGTCTCTATTTGTATATTTTTTTGTTCAATCTAAAAATAAAAATAGACGCTTATAAGAATACGAATAATACTTTAAAAAATACTATTGCATAGGCACTTGTATAGAAACAACTAAATATATCAATGTAATTAGGAGAATATATTTAGAGATTTAAATGGACACTAGAAAAGGAAAATTGATGAAGTGAGATCCATTCATTATTTTACTGCATAAGATCTGCTCATGATTTATTCTCCTATTATTTCATTATTTTAATTTTCTTTATTTAATATAAATAATTTAGATTACAATGTCAGCATCCCCTCTACGTAGCAAACTAAAAAAAACTACCAACATCCACAGGGCTCCTAGCTCAGATGCAATGCATATAGACATAAGCTTCCTCAGCTTCTTACACTCACGAACTGTAAATCAAAATGATTTCTTACTTCAATACAATGTATTAGGATTAAACTCCTCCCCGATCAGAACAAACCATTTAAAATTCATGAGAAGTAAGCAATTGAAAAAATTAGGTTTTTATTTCATCAGCTATGCATACAGATCTCTACGGGAATACCCATCACATAAGAAATTGTAAAAACATTACATATTTAATGAAAAAAACGAAAACAGGTGCAATCACCTGCAAAATCTATTGTGGGATGCAAGATATTAAAAAAAGAGGTGCAGTCACCTGCAAATTCTGTTGTGCAATACAACATTAAAAAAAAAAGCATCGCAGGGATTAAAGTTGGCCTACCTCGCCATGGGTACTATGTGCAGATAAACTTCTTTCGGATGATACACTCCCTTAAGACACCAGCATAAACTCTGCAAAATTTCTGAAAATGGCTCGACGGAGTGTATTGACAATTGCTTCGTTTTTAATACAATGTATTTTTTTTAGGGTTTCTTAAGGAGCCCAAATTAAATGTAAGATTTACGGTGAAGCAACTGTTAACAAACAAGGGGGGACATTCCGTGCTTTAATTGTGATATTATAAATTGATATGTAATCAATTCCCGGAGAAAAAATAATGTGGGTGGTTGTTTCGAAACTCGAATGTGCATTTTTCATTTCCCGTGTTCATTTTTCATTAGCTGGGGTGGGAGTACAGCCGAATTCAAAAGGTCGGTCCATAGGAATGCACAAGATCCAACCGGCACCAATAGCCGAATTCAAAAGGGCGGTCCATAGGAATGCATCGATGAGGATTTCTTGGATCCTTCGTAGGTTGCTGCGGGTGGCACAAGAGTCAGCTATTTCGTAGGTTGCATCTCGGGAAGGACCAATGACAGACTCTTCTCCTTATTCCCACCCAACCCATTCATTTGGCCTAGTTTCGGTGGATCCATTGATAGATTTCGGGAATAGTTGAGGCATTATTCTTTTGACAAGTATTAGAATTGGAATCTGATAGATATGATCCGTGGTGGGCTCATTTAGAATCTTTCAACTTCATCGGTAGACCAAAGGTCCATTAACAAAATTTATATTTTGAGAATTCTTCTCCCAACAATGCTTCCACCACTCCCAACATTAACTCGTCCCAAACCTTTATCATAGATTTCAATCTCCCATACCGAATTCTCCCATAAAACACCCATAATATCCTACCCATTGGTAGCCTGATAGGAGTCTCCATCAAAAACACTTGGAGGAATGAACAATGTCGTGAGCTGAAGGTACTTTAAACTTCATTCGAGGTGCAACCACATTTTCCAACGCCACCCTGTTCTTCCACATGCTATCGCATTAAAGTAGGTCCATCGAACATCCAATACATAGCCTTCACCACCCTCCATCACACCCATTCACCAACTCATCCTCCAACCACGCTAGCCAAGCCTATGTAATCATTCGACCTCACGATGATTGTGAGGGAATATCTTGATACATGTACATGATGATTAATATTTTGTTTGGTTGATTTGTTCTTTTATTTGTCTATGAGGAAAATTTGTGAGAAGGTGGAATAGAAATTAAAAAAAGAATTAATGTTCCTAAAAAATACTTTTCCAAATGTGGATATATGCAAGTAATAGTACTAATATAGTGGTTCAATATTTTTCTACAGAAAAAATTGTGTGTTTAAATGTTAATACTTTAATTTTAATATTTCAATATTTCAAATGTGATAAATTTATTATGCATTGAACAAGTGATGAATAATTAAAATAAAGTTGTTTATGCTAGAGAAAAAATATTTTTTTAATATTTGATTGTGAGGTGATATATGAAGACATAAATGTAGCTTTAATAAGTTAAATATTTTGAAATTCAAATATATGTCATGTCTACTATAGTTATTCATTTAGCCTCTTTTATCCCTCTCTTTCCTACTCCACTCCTCTTTTATATATCCCTTAAGAACTTAAGGGATAAAGTAAATTTTAAAATTACAGTATAACTATTTTTTGTTCATGTAT
>CM021100.1:377816574-377821159 GCA_007115665.2 Sequoiadendron giganteum | reverse complement strand
AGCATGCTTATGTTTTATTTAGATACAAACTATATTTAAAAATATACTTACATAAACATTGTTTATAAAATCTCTATCATTTCTAAAAATTACTAGAAGATTAATTTAATTAATTCTGTATAAATCTCCTAGTCAACCACTAATTTCCAATATTCAAATATATTTATGTTAAATATAATATATTAATATTTAATATAAAATATATTTATTCTATATCAAATATTAAATATTAATAATTAATATAAATTATATTTAATTTAAAATATCCAAAAAAATAAAAATAATTAACAAAAAAATCCTAATAGCAAAAATAGTAATTACCAAAAAACCTTTATGCAGCCACTACTCATGACAGTGACCGGACGATACACTGTCTGATAGACTGTACCACCTGTACACTATCATCCATTGCTGACTGTACTAAGTACAATGGTCGGTGGACATTGGGGAGGCCGCAGTCCCATGGACAGTGCGTCCCCCATATGGTGGGCACACTGCCCCATGGGTGGCACATCCCCCAAAACAAAGAAAAGGTGGGGGGTTCGAACCTCCCCCACCAATCAATTTTTTAAAAAATAAAACAAAACAAAAATTCGTAAACCTAGGTACGAATATAAAAAAATCGTCGTACGACGTTTTTCGAAGAAACAACATTGAAAATTTATTCTTTAACCTTAAACAGAAATATATATTCATAAATATATATTATGTGTATTATATTTGAAAATATAATACATATAATTTTATAATTATATATATATATATTTAGACATAAAATTTTACTGGTAAAATCGAGAAAATAATTTTAAAAAAAAAAAACCAGTATCATGAAATTGATAAATTTTCCAGAATATCTTCCTAAATTCAAGAGATTTAAATTTTAATTTCTTTTTAAACTATTCCTTCAAATTTTCTAATAATTAAATATAGGAAAATTAAACAGATCTAGATTTTCCAAAGAAGGTTTTCTAAGAGGGTTTTTTTTTAAGAACAGATCTGAATGTTTTCAAAAGGATAAAATCTTCATACAACAACCCAAATGTTTGAAGCACAATATAAGGTTTAATTTAAACAATGTTTCAACAATTTCCCCATCTACTGAATTAAATCATACAGTAAATTTATACAATCTTCCCCAAATTTTAGATTACTTTAAATCTGGTTTCAATTAACAAATCCTAATTCATAATGAACTCAACAACAGATTCTTAAACCATATAAATTTATTTTAAACAAACAACGAATCTGTAACCTCTATCATTTTAAAATTAATAAAAAAAGAACAATAAATCACAGAATGAAAGGAAAACCTAGGGTTTGAAGCTACAGGTAACAAAGAGGATTTTTGATGTAGAGCCTCCTCCAAGGATCTCACAACTCCTCTTCAACCATGCAACGAATCCCAGCAAGCAACAATCCAAGAGCCCAACCCACTTCAACATAATTTTTCTTTCAAATCCATTCTACCCAATTTTCTCAAATCAATTCTACAAACAAAATACCTCTCTCTAAATTTATTTTTCTTTTCTTTTCTCACAACCTTTTTCTTTCCTCACACATATGACCATTTCCCAAAAAAAACAAACCAAAAGAAAACCAGAAAAACCGCACACCTAATTTCCCAAAATAATTTAGTAGTATTCTAAAAAAAATTTAATTTCTAATCACAACAAAATCTCTTCAATAATAAAACATGCACTTGCCATAAATCAAAATATCTTAAACAACCCTAATTCTTATTGCATGCAAAATTAAAAATTAGATATTAATTTAATTTTCTATTTTTGAAAACCCACTTTGAATTTAAAATGCAATTTCCAATTATTTTCAATTTCATTTGCTTTTATTTAAATTAATCCAATAAAACTTAATTAATTAACTTTAATTATTTAATAACTAAATTCAACCTTTTTGAGATTAAATTTAATTAATTAAATAAATTAAATTTAGCTAAATTAAATTTTATTAGCAACTTTAAATATAACAACAAATCATAATTTTAATCTAATAAACAATAATCACTACTTTTAATCAATGCAATTTATTCCAAAATTTGATTTAATAAATACACATTATACAAAATCAAATAACATTAAATGAGGTAAAATACGACTCAACAATCAGGACTGATGACACACTAAGGCTAGGGCGTAGACTGACACATGTTACCTAGCTACTATCTCCCGTTCAACTCAACCGTTGGATCGACACGCTCAAAACTATGAGACCAGGTGGAGTCGATGTCATGTACCTACAACCTGTAAACCAACAAACATCATACAGTATATCCAGTATATAATACACACTGTGAAGAAGAAATCATGGATTCGTAGGGCGCTCGTAAGCGAGTGATGTGAACCCGTCCTCTTCACCAATACACTCATCAAAGATTGACATTAACATCATAATCAATAATATCATAATAACATCTCATGCTAACTCTACTAACATCATTAATCCATAGAGCATGTGAAACAATAATCAGATAACCACATCACACAATAATAGTTGTCGCTTAATATTAGCGATTAAAACATCATAACAAAATGTGTGTAGTATCAGAGTATCTGTAACCAAATAAAGCATAAAGCAAACTGAACAAGAAGCAAAATGGAGGGGTAATACATTCCCCCCCCCAAAGACCAGGCTTACTCCTGGAACCCTACAAACAAGTAGGGATATAACTCCCTCAAACAAACTGCATAAAATCAAAACCTTGACCCCTAAGGACCAGTATACTGCATTGCACGACCAACTCCAAAAGTGTTCCATCATGGAAAAACCCTAGCAAGGTGGCCTTATTGGCCACAAGAGTAACACCCTGTGTTACTACCAACTCCATTGCCTCCTAAAGGTGCATTAGACTGCAGCACACTACCCTAGTCAGCCACAGGCGGAGAACTCTAGATTGGTTGACCAAAACTGAAGCGGTTCGCATGCCTCCAATTTTTGTTCCCCTGCCTCAGCTGGGTACCTTTACGTTTCCCTTTCGATACCTATTGCTATTACTGACCACCCTGAGATGGCCCCCGCTGAGACCTAGGAGGTACACCTCCCTGAGGCTCACCTCCTCGAGCACTAGACACTACTGTAAAACCACTGCCATACTATACATCAGTATGGTCTCCTAGTGTCCTGGCCAAGTTTGCTACTGATAATGCCATTTGTCTCAAGGCATGATACTCATTGCCTCGATGGTGATGCCACTGGTCGGATAAGAAACGGCCTCTGAACCGCTCTAGGAAGGTCTCCCAAGATACTGAGTGAATATCAGTATGGAGCCTCTGCTCCTCTAGACTCCACCATGAGGACACGAGTCCTCGCAGATGTATGATAACGCACCATGCTTTTGTATTACTACCATATGAGTGCAAAGCAAAACATCGGTTGAGGTCAATGAGCCAAGTCTCAGCCTCTATGCGTCTTCCTGCTACGACAAATAAAGATGGACGTGCCCTAAGTAAATCCATCATATGCACTGATTCTACTGTCCCTTCTTGAGCTAGAACTGCTCTCTCACTAGGATTACTTTGTGCATCTACCTGCCTCGGACCAAGGAGTGACAAAGCCTCCTCAAGTGCTCTACATGCAACCTCAATCCCTGCTGGATCTTGTTGACGAACACTAACCCCTGGGGCATTCTACGATGCCCAAGTTTCTTCCTGATCTAGTATGAGCGTAACATGCGAGGGAGAGTCATGCTGACTCCCGTCTCAACCACCAACCTGGTCACGACCTCGTCCTCTCCCTCGTCCGCGTCTAGGAGGCATACTCCTACACAGACAAAAAAATGATATTATACAAGGTACACTAGGAAACCTACACAACTAAGCTTAATGGGTACATCATAATCCTAGAGCACCCAGTGTTTAAACCTAGGCTCTGATACCATGTGTAATGCCCCGCCACGCAACCCTAGAGGAAGTTTCAATTGACTATAAAAATGTACTATTTTTTTTTTATTAAAGTGAATTAAACATAAAAGTTCATCTAAAATTGACAACATCCCCTAAGCTTACGTAATCGAGATTACTTAAATCCCCATTAACATACTTCATTAAAATTCATTACATTAAATAACTCAAGTAGTAAGCACTCATTCAACATAAATAAATATCAAGATAAGAAGATAACATCCATAACATAAAACCATTACATGAATGACTAATTACAACACTCATTCCTAGAATGAGTCAAAAATACATAAGTGTTACAATTACACACATCCACCTCATAAATACAAGAGGGGTAAAATCAACTTAATACATTTTGAAATACAAAGTGCAAGAAATAATAACAAGATCCACGAGCCGTCCATCTGGATGTCTCACCTCCATGAGCTGAAGATCAATGGGGACCCAACGGTTTTGGTGCATGTTCCACCCAACCTAGTGGTACCCGAAGGCCCACCCCCCATGCTAGGAGATAGTAACAACACAACAAGGACAAGAAACTACTACCTCTAACCAAAGACAAACTCATACTGACACATACTGACTCAACCAAACACATGTACAATATAAGCCTACCACTAACATGGTCACATTGCTTCTAGACATAAAATTGATCAAGTATGATAAAGAAT
>CM021100.1:377806574-377811574 GCA_007115665.2 Sequoiadendron giganteum | reverse complement strand
AGAGAACACCTCTACAACACATTGTTTCCTCTTTTATTTAAATTTTCTAAAAAGAACTTGTAAACAAAGCACTATAAATACATTCTCATATTATTCACCACTTCCTTATTATCACTAAAAAAACTACAATATGGGAACTCAAGCAAACAATATCCACAAACAAAAGGTTATCGAAGCAATACTAGAGGTTGACACTGGTAACACTTACTAATGTCAACATAATGAAACTGATCAAAGCATCACAAATTTTCAACCATCACTAGTTGACATCAATGAAAAAATAATCATAATCCTATTAAAATCAATCACAACACCATCTACACCTACTTGCAACACCATCTATATGACATAGAGCTTAGGTTGATTTCTTAAGAAAAAATTATTTTGTTTGTTCTAACCATACATATCACTAGGACAAGACACTATGCCATAATGCATACATAAACATTAAGTTACATTAATGTAAACATAATTACTACATACAAATTTCATATTTTGAGGAAACACCATGTAGGTTTTATTTGTCTAGCTCACAAGAATAAATACTATGCTTAGGTGTAGCATTATAGAGCTTGAGTCCCTTATTTCTCTATTTAAGCAAACCTAGGTGTGAAGATGTGAAATAATCATGATTTTATCTAATAATAGGATATTAATAGAGTATACATTATTATAAAGTAGAATTCAGATATCATTGTCGTTCTTCAATAGTGCAAGTAGCCTTGACACACTTCCAAGTGAGTTCCAACTACAATGGGGTTCTATAAAATCAAGCATATTGATCAAAGAGGACTTCCACCTTGCTGGAACCTAATATGCATCAATAAGGTCACATAATATAATTTGGAACTTTGAAATACATAAAACATTAGTTATAAACCCGCTTTAAGTAAGATCAATAATGGAGTCATACTTAATACAACTAATTACATAATAATGAGATGATCATCATATGTTAATGCACACTCAATACTATAATTACTATTAATACTTTTACATCTATTACATGCCTAATATATCTATAAGGAAGTGGGCCATATAATTGAGTACTTGATATATATATATATATATATATTTTCTAGCATATGATTTTATCTAGGTTTGGATCAATATTGTTCTTACAAGTCAATGTCATGGTTTATGCTCACCTAAAATCTAGATGTCACTAGATACATCTCAAGGTTTCATAATAACAAAATTTGATAGATTTTGACATACAGAGTTTGAGAAATTGTACATTATCAAATCATGACTTCTTATGTATACACATATAAATGAAAATAATATTCACTCATATTATCATTAGGGGAAGGATAACTATTATATCTCAAAACCATAAATATGGACTTAGAATCCATTTTTAGTAACAACTCTTGATTTGTTATGAGCCTTAATGCTTTGGTAGAAATCAAAGCTACAAAAATTATTATGGAATAAAATTGTACACTAATGCAATTTCTTATAACACCACCCTTAATTTCTCTTTATAAGTCAATAATACAAAGTCCTACTATCCTAAGACTTCATTCTTGTCCATGCCTTATCATTTTTTTTCATTGGGAATTTTTTTTCTAGGATGCTTCTGCACTTTATAGATGCTTGTACACCAAGTGAATGTCCTCACAAGATTCCAGATCCTATGGTCATTGGGTGTTACACTCTCACTTGCTCATGAAGTGTAACACCTTTGAAACTACAAGTGTGCTTGAGAATGACTCTTTGAAATGGAATTTAACCATTTTCTTCATTCGATTCCTCATTCAATTTCCAATTCTTGTCATTCAACCTCATTCTTGCTCATTCTAAGTTATTATCATTTTGTTCTCTCCATTATTTCTCTCTGGACAATTATTCTTGTAGATTTGAAGATCTTGGATCTACATTCTTGCATGATCATCTCACATCGGGAAATCTCTCACTCTTCATCTTAGCTTCTCCAACCTTTTAGAAGGGAGAGTAACATTGTTATTTTATTACATTATCTATCTTATAGTTTTCATATTGTTTTCTTTGCATTCTCTAGGTCTTGTCTTATTTATTTATTTATTTATTTATTTATATTTCTACATTGTGGTCTATATAGCTATCCATAAATGTGGAAATGCTAAAGTAGGGTTTTGACTAAGTAAAGTCCCAAAAATCAGCCCCAAAATTTTCTCGTTTTTATGTGTGTAGGTCTAATTCATGAGGAGCTTGCAATATGCTAGACCTACTATTTTTTTAATTATTTTTCTTTCTACTTATAATTTCACCCATAGTTTATTTGTCATTTAAAATATTCTTGTTGTTGTACTTCTTTTCCTTTTATACACTTTTAGCATTCAGTTCATTTATGTTTAAACAATAGATTTCAACATTTGGGTCATTAGCATGTCCCAAGCATTTAAAGTAAGAGATTCTACTTTGTATATGTACGAGAATCTAGTGCACCACAAAGATGCTAGCATGTAACACTATCGTCTTTGGTCTGCACTCTCATCCTCTAGCCAAGAGTTTGTTAGTGTGTTTCTTGAGACATCTGAGGTATGTTCACTTGATTTCTAAAGTCATCCCTCTAGAAAAAAAATATATAGTTTAGTATTTCCTTCATTTATCACCTCATAATTTTATTTTTATCATTGAGGTAACCTAGAGATCTTCCACCCTTGCAAAATCTTCCCTATCCTAGAGACTCGAGAGTGGTGGATCCCCTCCATTACTTTTTTGGTGAATTCAACATGCACCTTCCCTTTCTCTTTATCCTTAAATTTGAATTTTTTCTTCTCTCATGCTAGGACGCATACTTGATAATGTGTTGTGACACTCTTTATGATCTTTACAACACTGTTAGCTACCTTCAACCACATTAATATAAGGAGCTATCGAAATTTAGATGTGGGGTCTATGAGGTTCAATCCTACCCAATCTAGCTCGACTTTCAAAGACTTCCATATAGGTCTCTTGGTCGAGTGTTCCTCAACTCTCAATGAAGCTACTATTCATGTTCTTTCCTCTCTAGCCTCACCCTTGACCTTTTCCTCTTCCTTGGAAGATGAAGCTTCTCTTAGGGTCCCTGTAGAGTAGATAATCCTTAGAAATAAGACTTGAAGAGCTCGTAGGGTTCTTGACAAGGGATATTTTTTCCTAAACGACTCCTATTGTTGAAAATTTAAGAATTTTTTAACAAATGATTGAAGAGGCTTAGAGATTATTCATTTCCTTGAAAACATTCTAGAGGCCCATGTCCCCTTCTACACCTCTACCTTGGAGGCTTCCCAATATTTTGGATTTGTGATTGTTGGAAGATAGTTGGAAATCCTAATGCTCGAGGTATCTATGTGCATGTCCAACACGAGTCTCTCTACTAACACCAACACCATGCCTAAGGAAGATCATACAATTAGATTAAATAGGGTTCCTTAGGGTTTTAGGTATTCCACAATTAAGACTCAAAGAACCCCTATTTTCAGTGTTGGTGCCCATACCTCTATTGGTGCTAGTATTGGTGCCTCTTTTGGTGTTGCCATTGTTACCTCTATCATTGTTGGTTTTATGGACTCTTTTAGTGAAAGTTGTTGGTCACACCTTATATTTTGATCTTATCCTTAATGCTCTTTTAAAGAGCATGGGATGTATGCAAAATCAACTAGAAAATTTGGCAAGCTTATCTTCCTAGCCTATGTTTTAACCATTCTCCCATCACAATCCTCTTTCTATTGCTATAATTATCCTAAACACTCCTATCCCTTAGGGGATGGATATTCTAAAGATTCAAAAGTATAGTGACCATGGGGATCCATAGATGCATGTCTCATCCTTTAACACCATGTGTACTTATTTATTCCATAATGATCCACTCTCGAAAAATCTATTCTTACCTCTCAAGGATGTAACTTTTTCATGGTACTACTCCCCACTTGATAATTACATTTTCTATTTCAATCGACTAGTTAATTAATTTCTCCATCAAATCTAGGCCAACATCGGGTTGAACATCACATTTATTGATCTTTTCTAATGCAAGTAGGGACCACATGAGAAGGTAACTAGTTTTATATCTAAGTGTTAGGCCCTATTTCCTCAAGTTTCATATCCTTCACCTAATTCTAATGTGTAGAAAGTATTCATTGGAAACTTGTAGCTTGTATTGCAAGATACATTAAATCTTTTAATGAAATATTTGTCTTTTTCACATATGTGTATTGCCTTGCAAGAGTACTAACAAATGGTTTCCTAGTACGGGGATTCATCCTCACGTACTAGAGTAAGCATGCATTAGCTAATAATTAATTAAGCTTTAATCAATTATTAGTCTACTTTATTCTCATGCACTTAAGCTAAAATTAAGAGTTATTTTTTCAGTTAACTAAATTATTTTCTATGTTAATTGAAGTAATCTATTATTAGATCATTTTGTCTCATTACATGAGATATTGACACTTGTCTTGATTTAATCCCTTTAACATTTCGGGTTGCTTGTAATAGCACTCAACCCTCATTTTACCATCTCTCTAATATTTTAACACTTCTACTCTCTTAAACTCTCAATCTTTGATGACTTGTTTTACATGAAGATTATTGAGGTTCATTTTGCATATTTTTCTTGTTGAGGAATATTTCAAATATTTTTTGTAGATCTCTTACGTGGAAGCTATATTTGTTCATTGCTTGATCTTGTGGCTCGTGTCTTTCACAATTATAACATGGTATCAGAGCAAAGATTCGGTGAACCCCTTCCCAATATATGAAGAAATAACCTCATAAATATGGAAGGGACATTCACTTGACAAAGGTGTGATGGTAAACCAAATGAAAACTTCAAATTTAAATCTTGTTTTCTTTTTTTTTAAAATTTTACGAGTGGGTGATTTTAGGTGCACTTTAGCACCAAAATAACCTCATTGTTGGATTTAAAGTTGTCGAGAAAGTCATATCTATATTTTGGTTGGCTTGATTTGGACTCTTGAGGTCAAATCTAAGAGGGTTTGAAGTAAATATTTTTTCCTAGATCTAGAGGGAAG
>CM021100.1:377721444-377806474 GCA_007115665.2 Sequoiadendron giganteum | reverse complement strand
ATCCCTATAGTTTGTCACTTTCCCTTTTCTCAAGTTTTAAAATGAATCTCAAGTGTCGTGTCCTCCTCCTACTTAGTTGACACATTTCACTCCTTAAATATGCACATGTTCAACTTATTTGAGGACATCCCAACTCTATCCTCAATCTTTGCAAGATCAATGACCTTAGTCTGACAACAGATCAGTGACAAAGACCTCGAGGAGCCTTCTTCCTTAGCCCTTGTTTCAAGAGAGTTAGTGGGTACCACCTTGGCTATCCCTCCCTTCAAGGTTTGTCCTCCCTCCCCATATAATGATCTATATTGGGGGCATGTGCAAGATCATCATGGAAAAAACAGGCCCTTAAAGGGCAATAAAATTCAAAAAATCAAAGTTAGGAAACTTGACGTAAAAATTTGAATAAGTTATCTATATTATTTCAAAAATATGTAACAATAGAATCTGTAGAAAATTGAATGTAGTTTCTAAACTACTAGAATTATTTCTTTTTTTAAATGTATTTGGTGAAAATTTGAAATTTCAATGCAATAGTACTTAAATTTCAGGGAAAAAATAAGTAGTAGGTGTCTATCTAACCACCCTAACCACAATAAAATGATAATATTTTAGATATAAGTAGGGGATTCATGTCCCAATGTGATGCATATTTTTTTGTAATTTTATTCCAAGTAAATAATTAATTATGATTTTTTTATTACAAATTTTATAAAATATAAAAACTCATATGTCTAACCACCTTAACTTGGTCAAAACTTCATGAAATTCAATTTTTTTTTTATAATCCTATACTATGCAAAGCATAGAATGTGACACATGTTTCGGATTCAAAAAATGTGATATCGTTTGAAAGATATAGATGTTTTTCAATCAACCTATCAATTAGGACTTTAGTCGTAATTCAAATAGAAAATAAATAATAATAATTTATTAAATTCAAAGTAAAGAATAATTTATATTGGTGGAAAGCTGAGAATCTCCTGTAAAAAAAAAAAATCGTTTCATCAATTTTGGGTTAAAAAAAAGTTGTCAGCCACATGGGCCATCATATCACTTAGATATCACCACTTTTCGGCCCATCATGATCCTGCACATACCCTTGGGAGAGAGATGACCTGATGGTGGATTTGGATTAGAGGGGAATCCTCTTCTACACCTTTAGATTATATTTGTGTGCTTGTCTATGTTCCCACATAATTGTCTATATATGTTTGGTTCTCTCACCTAGAGGACCCTTGCCACCCATGTACGTGTTTGGATATAGGAGATAAAATCTATCATGAACTTATTCTCTTTGTCTCATCATTCAATTATGTGTTCTAAACCTCTGATTTTCATGTCGAGTACGATGCAAAGAAAGGGGGTATTTATGCCTCTTCTATGTTGACCTAATTTTGATTTTTACTTTACCTTCATGTTCTTTTCTTCACATTTTGATACATTTGGAGTGTGATGATGGTTCATATAATACTATACTTATTTATCTATACATATAAGTAGTTTTGACCTTGAATAATTAGGTCCACCTATGCTCTTGATTTCTTCATCTTTTCTCTTCTCCTTCACGATGTTTTGGTTTCTATGTGTTGTCCCTCACATGAAACTTTTCCATAAATACATCTTGCTATGTATCTCATTCCACATCATCTCTTTTATTTCTCTTCTCCTTAGAGTGGTATGTGATACATTGCATAAAACATATCATTCTAAGTGGGGTCTATCATATATGCTTAATTTTCAAAAACGCAAGTCTCAAAAGGATTCCTTGATGTATTGATGTCTTATATCATGTCATCTAGCTTGGGGGAACCTAACTAGACTTGTCTTATCCTTTATGTGACTGTCCCATAATTAATTTTATAGTATTCGCATGCTTATATTCCTTTTGTTTGGTCTCTATCCATGCTAGCCATACCTATCAACACCATCTTTATTTGATCCAATCTCCAAGTGTCTTGTTAATGAAACATTTATAATGTCTATAACTTTTCTCTTTTTTTCCTAACATGTTTTTTTGCAGTTAACATGTTTGTGGTGTAATTATAGCTAGATTTTCATGATCAAAGACCCATGTCCTCTTCACATTCTGATGAAGTCCTTTCATGTCAGGTATACTAGATTGAACGACTTCATCCTCTTTATTTTTTCTATATTCTCTTCAATATGTTTATACTTTATCTCTCACATGCATATATACATATTCTTCCTAAAGTGGGTGAAATATATTATGGAATATAATTGAACCCTCATACAATCTCCCATAAAACCACCCTTACTTTAGCCTCATAAGTCGATAATGCAAAATCTTTCTATCTTAAGCCTTCATTATCATCCATGCCTTGTCATTTTTTGTCAGTGAGTTGATTTTGTGAAGGGCAAGTTCACACTGCATAGATGTCTACATATCAAGATGGGCTAAAAAGTGGCAATTTAAAACTTATATGATGGACCATGTGGTTGATGACCTTTTTTTTACCCAAAATTGATAAAATGAAAAGGGTTTTTAAAGGAGATTCTAAAATTTCTACCAATATAAATTATGCTTTACTTTGAATTTAATAAATAATTATTATTCATTTTCTATTTGAATTAGGACTAAAGTCCTGATTGATAGGCTGATTGAAAAACATCTATAGATTTCAAATGGTATCACATTTTTTTAATCTGAAGCATGTGTCACATTCTATGCTTCACATACTATAGGATTTTGAAAAAATAAAATTGAATTTCATGAATTTTTGACCAAGTTAAGGTGGTCAGACATACGAGTTTTTATATTTTTTAAAATTTGTAATATAAAAATCATAATTAATTATTTACTTGAAAAAAAATTACAAAAAAATATGGATCACATCGGGACATGAGTCCTCTACTTGTATCTAAAATATTATAAAAAAATATTATCATTTTATTATGGTTAGGGTGGTTAGACAAACACCTACTTCTTATTTTTTCCCTAAAATTTAAGTACTACTGCATTGAAATTTGAAATTTTCACCAACTAGATTTTTATTTTTCTTAAATAAACCTAGTAGTTTAGAAACTGAATTCAAATTTTTATAGATTCCATTCTTACATATTTTTGAAATAATATAGATAACTTATTGAAATTTTTACATCAAGTTGCCTAACTCTGATTTTCTGAATTTTCATCGCCACTTAATGGCCTGTTTTTTCCATGATGATCCTACACATACCCACATCCTAAAAAGATTCCTAATCCAATGGTCATTGTGATATTACAATCTCACCTTCCCATGAAGAGTGACACCTCTACTATCACAGATGCACCCATGAATTACTCTCTGGCATGCATTTTGACCACTTTCTTCATTCTATTCCCCATTCTTGCCAGTTCTTGTCATTCAACCTTATTCTTGTTCATTCTCAATTTTTAGCTGTTTGTTCTTTCCATTCTTTCTCTCTAAACCATTATTCTTGCAAGTCTCAACCTCTTTGCACTACACTCTTGCACAATCATCTCACATCTACAAAGTTTCCACTCTTCCTCTCAACTTATCCAAGCTTGTAGTAGGAAGGGTAATATTTTTGCTTCATTACATTATCTATCGTATAGATAGAATATTGTTGTTTTTTCATTCTCTATGTCTCATCTTATTTCTTTGTTTATTTTTTAGCTCTACATTTCGGTCTATCTAGTTGTCTCTAGAGGTACAAACACTAAAATAGGGGTTTGAGTAAGGAAATACCCAAAAAGAAACCCTAACATTTTCTCATTTTTGTGTGTATGGGTCTTGTTTATGATAAGGTTATAAGAGCTTGGACCTAGCATGAGTTGAATATCTTTTCATTCTACATATAATTTCACTCATAGTTGGTTTATTTGTCATTTCAAGTGCTCTTCTTGTTATGATGTTCTAATTTTTTATTCACTTTTAGCATTATTTTCAGTTCTATAAAACTATTAGACTTCAACATTTGGGTTGTCAACAGGTCTCAAGTAGTAAAGGTCATATATTCTACTCTGTGTATGTATGATATGCTAGCATGCCACAAAGATTCCAATGCATTGTGTTGTCATTCTTGGTCCATGCTCTCATCCTTTGGCTAGGAGTATTTTTTTTTTTTCTCGAGCCCTTTATGATTTGTTCACCTAATTTCCCAAGTCCTCCATCCATACAACCAAAAAACATAGTTTAGTTTTGATTTCATTTTCCACCTTGTCATTGGAGATTTTTCATCGAGGTAACCTACATCTCTGCATACCTTGCACGCTTTTCCCTATCCTAGAGACTCAACAGTGGCAAATCCCCTCCATTACAAAAACCAAGCAAGTTTAGTCTTTAATTACCTAATTATTCTATCTAAGAAAGATTGATATATCATGATTTTGTACCTTTGTAGTTTTCATCTAATATTGTTACAAATATAAATTTTAAGAATACATAGAGGATCAATATTATGAATTTTTCATTGATATTATTAATGCAATAACCATCTTTACAATGAATATTATTTATATTTTTATGTCATCCATATGAATAAGACTAACTAGGGCATATTATATTTGTACACAATATGAATGAACGCCTTTATATCATTCTTGTATTTTCCAGGAAGGTTAGTGCTTACAAGGACTAAATAGAGAGATTTATTATAGATTTTTTTAACAATGACCCACTAGAAGATGCTAATCAAAGTTGTGTTAGAAAATACATCTTCAATCTATTTTTGAGACTTTTTGAAATTATCTTTTCTCTATTATTTGTGAAATGTTTTTATATATTTATAATTCTAACTATACAAATACTAGATAGACATTGTTATCTGGTAGCATATCTTTTTTCCTCTCTTTTTGTTTATTTTTCTTGTGTCACTTTTCTACTTTTAGAGATCTTCATAATGTTCCTCTATGATGCCTTTACTCCATGTATTCACCACTAAACCCTCATTCTCTACATCTCCTTTCATACCACTATGAATATCATTTGAATAAAATCATCTATCCTTTAGAATTTGTTGGTCGTCCATGGCCTCTTCTATGACTCATTTTTTCTCAATAGATGACAACATTCACAATAGTTGTCGAAGATGGATTTAGTGCCTCTATTTTATAATCTCTCCCTCTTTTCATGCCCTTTCCTCACATGATTCATCTTCGAACAAAGCCTTTGTAGCTTGTCTCCTTCCTTATGTTTTAGCGGACATCTATACCTTTTTCTTCATAAAACACCATCTTAATCCTTTTCAAGAGCTCATGTAGTTTTCAAGAAAATATAAGGTGCAAAGTTCAGGATAAAGACATCAAACTCCAAGATCAAGCATTCTTTAAACAGTGATTGCATGATGGAGAAGGAATAAGAAAGGAAAACAACACAACATACCGACAATGACTGTAGTGCACAAAATAAATACGTAGCGGCATTGCAACGAATGCCATAGCCAAAATAACTACCTTAATTAATTTCAAATGCCAAGATATGGTAAATCTATAATGACCGATGCAAGTGACGATTTATTGAATTTACACATTCAATGTAATATTAAACAGAGGAATAAATTAGGTAGCATAGAAACCTAGTTTTGATTATTTGGATGAGCTGAATTCTTGGTGATGAGCTCTCTTAATCTAGCTTTCAACTCTGGATTTCCTCGATAATTATGTAGAAATCTAATCGAAGGAACCCCAATTCCAAAAGAAAGTCTCTAGAATAAGAGAAAAAACCGCCAATCTAGAATCCAACTTTCCCAAAAACACCAAAAAGCACCAAAACCAGTCCAAAATTTCATGGCCAAGCTCCAAGAAAAAGAAACTCCCCAAAACCGAAATTGCTAAATTAGTTTCCCCCCCTTTTAAAAGATTTCTCCCCAAATTTACTGAATCTTGAAAATAAATGAAAATAAGATTTATTTTTATGCAACATATTTATCCTCCGTAAATGATAAAGAATACCATTTTAATTGCAATTTAAATATTTATTCCAAATAGATAATAAGGAAATACCATTCAATAGAAAATAAAATAATTATTCTAAATAACAAAGCTTTACCATTTATTTACAAAATAAAATCTATAATTAAATTATAATAAGTTCCTTTTGTTTCATTGCACTTTTATTTCACTACTAATTAATTTAATTAAATATTCAGTACAAACAATATAATCATTCAGCTAAATTAAATACTAAATACATCAAAATATTATTATTGAATTATAAATTACTTATTGAAAATAGGGGTCGTAAAAAAGATTTTTGGGTGATGATGGAGACATGCCCCTCAAGAGATAAATCAGTGATTTTTTTGAACTTTTAGGAGTTTTTTTGGATTTTCAATTTTTTTTGAATTTTTTTATGATTTTGTAAAGATTTGATGTTGATCTCAAATTTTTATGATGTCGAAACGATTTATCTCCTAAAAAAAAAATGATGTTGAACATACCAGGTGATCTATTCATTAATTAAGCCCCTTTAAAAAATAAAATAAATCATTCCCATAAAAATCCCACTTAATCACCCTTTAAAAGGTAAAAGAGGTGAAATGAAGTTCATTTGTGCATTTTGATTTTGAAAATTTGAGTGAGTAGTGCAACCTAGTGCAAATTGAGGAAGATGGTGTTTCTGATCCAGACTCATCGATTCAAGTGCGTGTGATGTCACAACCACCTGACAGTGTATGGACCTCCAGTATGTACCCTGAAAAACTTCCTTGTAAATTGTGCATTGCATTTTTCCCACATTTTTCACGTTTTAGCGTATTAGATCACTGATGTAGCGCATCCATAGACTGTTCTACTGCATTCAGTAGTTTAGTGCATAGGGTCAATTGTTTAACGCATTCAACTATTGTATTGGCGCATCTGATAGATTAGCGCATAGATAGAACTTTTTAGCAGATTTAGGCAATGAGTTAGCACATATAGTGATCTAGCAGATAGAAGTCAAGATTTAGTGCATTTGTGAAATTTTCTAGTGCATAGAGTAATCTGGTGCATTGATGAATTTTGGTGGCGCGTTTTTAAATTTTGATGGTGCATATGGTAATTTAGCGCATACTGACCCTATTCTGACACATCAGTGAAATCTTCTAGCGCATCCATGTTTTTGGCACATAGAAAGACTATTTTAGTGCATCCATGCAAGATTGATGAATTTTTGATTAAACTCCCTACATTTGATGATTTGTGATCACGTCAACCTTTGATTTGATGTTGTTTGATGATTTGTTGATAGATTAGATGATGATTGATCTCATGATAGGTGAGATTCAATGATAGGATGATTATGATTGACCTCATGATAGTTGAGGTTCAATGATAGAATGATATTGATTACCCTCATGATAAATGAGGGGTATGTGCAGGATCATCATGGAAAAAAAAGGCCCTTAAGTGGCAATAAAAATTCAGAAAATCAAAGTTAAGAAACTTGACGTAAAAATTTGAATAAGTTATCTATATTATTTGAAAAATATGTAACAATATAATTTGTATAAAATTGAATGTAGTTTCTAAAATAATAGGTTTATTTAAAAAAAAACAAAAATCTATTTGCTTAAAATTTAATATAATTTGTGTAAAATTGAATGTAGTTTCTAAAATAATAGGTTTATTTAAAATCTATTTGCTTAATAGGTGTCTCTCTGACAACCCTAACCACAATAAAATGATAATATTTTGTTAAAATATTTTAGATATAAGTAATGGACTCATGTACCAATGTGATGCATATTTTTTTGTAATTTGTTTCCAAGTAAATAATTAATTATGATTTTTTTATTATGACTTTTAAAATATATAAAAACTCGTATGTCTAACCACCTTAACTTGGTAAAAAATTCATGAAATTTAATTTAATATTTTTTAATCCTATAGTATGTGAAGCATAGAATGTGATACATGTTTTAGATTCAAAAAATGTGATACCGTTTGAAATATATAGATGTTTTTCAATTAGCCTATCAATCAAGACTTTAGTCGTAATTCAAATAAAAAATGAATAATAATAATTTATTAAATTAAAAGGAAAGAATAATTTATATTGGTGGAAATCTATGAATATCCTTTAAAAACCCTTTTCATTTCATCAAATTTGGGAAAAGAAAATGTCATTAGCCACATGGGCCATCATATCACTTACATATCGCCACTTTTTGGCCCATCATGATCCTACACATACCTTGAGTATCAATGATAGGCATTTATGAGATTTGATCAAAATCTCATTTGAGTCAATTAGATTTATAGGTTGATTGATGTTTGATTAATTTATAAGATAACAAATTTTTCATATGTTATGATGATAGGAGCCTTTGCCAATCCTCATGTCGCATGAGCGTTTCCCGAGGACATGGGATTTGATTCCACATTTAGATTAGGTTGATCTAAATGTGATTGGACTATGTGGGTTGACTTTGTTGCTAGATATGCCCTACGTTAGGATTAATCGAGGACTCTTGACAACTTTGGAAGAGAGGTGGCACAATGACCACAACACCTTTAACTTACCCACTAGTGAGATGACCATGACACCAGAGGATGTTTACCAAATTATCAGGATTCCTATTGTTGGTGATTTAGTTGTATATGATTCCACTGAGTAAGGAGAGACTGATTCCTTGAGGAGAGTCTTCGAAGATGGTGAAATTTATGGTTATGAGATTCCATGGCAAGAGATGGTTGATGCATATGTCACATTGCCATGTGTTTTGGCTAGATTTATTGGCGGACTCCTATGTCCTGGCCATAGGTTGAAGGAACTCTTAGGTGGTTGGGGTCAGACATTAGAGAGCATGATTACACAACATACTCGATATGCATGGGGATCTTGCATGCTCGCTCATTTGTACCATGATATACATCAGTTGGTCTACCTCAGAGTGTCCAGTTTATTAGCTAGTGTTAAATTGTTATAGATATGGGCATGGGAGCACATAGATATCACTTGACCCATTGTAGTGATAAAATGACCAGCTGGGATGCCCTACGTGCATGGATATACCGGCCCAGTTGTCAAGCATATGCTGGGAAAATTTGAGTACTGGTGGAGGGTTCTTGATGATTTGTATACTATGACATGGAGGCCCTACCTTGACTATGAGCAATGGTCAGAGGATGATAATAAGATGCCTTATGTGTGCATAGCTAGATATTTGATTGGGAGGACATCATTTATCATTGAGAGATTCCTTCTGGGGAGAGTACATCGACAGTATGGTAGGGTATAGGGCATGCCCTAGGGAGTGGCTCATTATGCATGGAGATGACAGGATATACCATAGTAGGGACATGTGTTATCTTACAATGCTACCTGTTAAGAGTACTATTGATTAAAGCTAGTGATTTGGGAGTATCATCCTGAGATCATAGAGGCTGCCCTATTAGAGGAGTATGCTTAGTATTTCTTCACACATCCTATCCCACAGATATCAAGCCCGGATGATCCCGTGTCATTATTAGATGATGATGAGAGGGCACCACCACATGCACCTAGGTAGAGGAGAGAAGTAGGAGATGATCAGGAGGAGGAGGGAGAGAGTAGTCATGAGGGTGGAGATGATGATGGTGGACATGGTGATGGAGGTGGAGATGGTGGTGGCAGAGGTATTGGAAGAGGTAGTGGCAGACTAGCATTCAATGTGAGAGATTTCATGGTATCTCATAGGAGGAGATATCTAGTTGTTGCAACACAACATGTGTGGATTGGGTTGCCCTCACAATAGTAGTAGAAATATATAGCTACTTTACAGGTTCAAATTCACACATTGTAGGGTCAGCTAGCATAGGTTCAGGCATTGTTGGAATAGGCATAGGGATAGATAGCCACTTTGACAGTTGAGAGAGATGCATCGAGATAGTGGGGAGAGCAGACAGAGGCCTTGGCTAACAAGATGCAGAGAGTGGCTTAGGGTACCACCATAGGTGATATGCTAAGAGAGGTCAATTGGGTCACTAGAGAGGCTGAGTACTATAGAGACCGATATCATGTGGTTGTGCCTGCGGAGTAGAGGGATAGATATGCACATTCTGAATTAGGTAGGACTCAGTCTCGTACTACTAGCATGGGTGTGACACAGCCACCATAGAGAGATCCACTAGGTAGGGACCCAAGTATAGGTCCATCAAGTGCAAATACCTCAGGTGGTCTAGAAGGAGGCTCAAAGAGGCTGGACACTTCTAGGGGGAGCACCTCATAGCTTCAATTTTCACCTTTGATATATTTGAGACATTTTTATACACTGATTTAGAGACTTGATGATTCACTATGATTTTTGATGATGTATTCCTCTACATGTTTGGATATCCTTGTATAATTTGACATTATAATTATTAGATTGTATATGATATGCAATGATGATTAATGATGTATATGTGTTTATATGATGTTTATGATGGATGCCTATGATGGATGCCTATGATGGATGCATTTAATTTCTATGCTATGGATTTCCTATATAATGTTTATATGTTGTTGATATGATTATGAAATTATTATGTATGGATGCATTGATGATATGGTGATTCATAAATGATGATCCTATGATTTTTTATTGATAATTATTTATGCTATGAGATGGATATAAATTAAATGTGATGCAATTTAGTTTTGTATTTTTTCATACAAACATTATGGTGTAATGTAATTGATGGATGAATGATATGCAAATGATCATGTAGTGCAATTTGTTATTTTTGTATTTTCTTGATGCAAATACTATGATATTGCTACACTATATGAGATGAGTTTAATTATGCAAATGTGATGCAATGCACTTTTTTTTCTAATGCAAATATACGAAAATGATATGTTTTTGTTAATCTCAAGTATACTCAATCTATTTAATGATAGAGATAACCTCGCATGAAAATTGTTGCAGTTCCTTAGAAAATTCCCAAAATATAGATGTAACACTAATATGGACAAAATCTAATATACCATGCAGATCTAAATATTCAAGGTTTCAATCATAGTAGCTGATTTGTCATGCTTTTTATCATCATTGAGCCTTTAAAATGTTAAAGTGACTACAAGAATTGATGATATAATTAAGACCATGATGACCTGAGTACTACTTCCATGATTTTTGATATTAAAAGTTAACACAAGAATCTAAGTAGAATTGAACCGAGATGACCTGAGTATTCCTCGCGTACACAGACAAGAGTTAATCGTTTTCTTATGCTAATTCAGAATGTCATCAATGATACTTTGTAGAGCATGTCCTGTGACAATTTTCACACTAGTAATGATCAACTCATAGAAATATTATATATATATATCATTTTCCTTCCTAGCTCCTCTAAGTCAGGAGATCATCGAGGTACTCAAGAGAAATGATAATAAAAATCAATCGTTGAACATGCATGCTAAAGCCCTGATTCAAAAGAACATCATCCTTTTAGATTTACTTTGATTTGATTGATTTTAGTTGTTTGATGTGGATGGTGTTTGTAATACATTTGATGATTGTTGTATGTTCAATGTTGAGTTTTTCGCTTTGATCTTTGTGTTTTTGATGATGTCGTACTCTTGTTTACCTATTGGTATAAACTAAAATTTTATTTGCCTCGAGAGAGTTTAGGATTTTTCCTCCAAGCTAGGGTGAGACGTGACCGCGATGCTAGGAAATGTGCATGAAGTTCTTCAATAACAAGAAAAATGATTGTGAAAGTGAATGGATGTCACATGTTAAAATAGATGGAAAAGCTAATATATCACAAATAGCACTTGTTGCCAAGTTTTCACTATTTGTTTTTATTGCACTTTTTTAGATTTTTATGATTTTTTTGGATTTGTTTTTAATTTTTCACATTTTTGTATTTTTTATTCTTTTTCGAATTTCTTTTGTTGTCACCAAGATGCCTATTTGCAGGTTTTCATTAGGGTAACCATTTTTTCAAGAAATTTTCTAATTGTTTTTGTATTTTTTAAGGACTTTTAACATGCACTTGGATGATTTAGGTGTAGAACTTCTTGAGATGCAAACTATTGATAGTCTCATCAAACAAATCCTCTTTAGGTGTAGACAACTGATATAATCCAGATCTAAAGACTGACACAATGATAAAGGGATCTAACCATTTTGGTTCAAATTTTCCTTTCTTCTCTCTATCCCATTGATTACAAGTATTTTCTTTTAGGACCAAGTCACAAACTGGAAATGTTCTTGGTTTAACTCTGTGATCATAACTTGTCAACATCCTCTGCTAGTAGGATTTAACGTGATCCACAACTTGTTGATGATGTTCATCCAATAGTTCTAACTCTTGTAGCCTAGACACCCTATAATATTCATCTAAAATTAGCCCCTTCAATGACAGATGGAGTGATGGTATCTCAACCTCAATAGGTAAAAAGGCCTTTGATCCATAGATGACAACATATGGTGTGGCTCCTATCATGGTGCGGATACCGGTACGGTATGCCAATAAAGAAGGATTTAATTAAACGTGCCAATAATGCCCAACTTAATTGACAATTTTCTTTGAGATCTTTAGGATGGTTTTATTTGAGGCCTCTGCTTGGTCATTTCCTTGAGGATAGTATGGTGTAGAAAATCGATGCTAGATATGAAACCTTTCACAAAGCTCTTGGGCGTCCTGGTTCTTGAAAGGTTGGTCATTTTTAGTGACAATTGACTGAGGAATGCCATATCGACAGATGATGTAATTTAGGATGAAGGATTTTATCTTTTTTCTAGTGATTATGGCTATGGGAACAACTTCAATCCACTTTGTAAAATACTTTATGGCTTTGATGATGAATTTATGTCCATTTGAGGAAGGTGGATGAATTTTACCTACAAGATCCAGTCCCCACTGATAGAAAGGCCATGTTGATGTGAATGGTTGTAATTCTTGGGCTGGTGCATGTATCAGGTTTCCATGAATTTGACATTTTTTCCAATTCTTGATAAATTGAAAAGACTCCTTCTCCGTATTCAACCAGTAATACCCCAAATGTACGAGTTTCTTAGCGAGAGTTAGTCCACTTGAATGAGATCCACATATACCATCATGAACGTTATGTAAGGCTATTTCAGATTCATTACGGTGAAGACAACAAAGGAGAGTTCCATCAAAACCTCATCGGTAGAGTACATTCGCTATCAGGGTGTGTCGAGTAACTTGGTGGATAAAATTGCGTGTCTAGTTCTGGGATAGATCGGGTGGAAGTGTGTTATCTCTTAAATAGGTATAGATATTCCCATAAATTGAGGACTCATCCTCAACTAGATGGAAAATGACTTGGGATTCAGGGTTGTCATAAGCAGGGTAAAGCACTTGTTCCACCATGAAGTCATAATGGTTTTGCTTTTTAGGTATCTGCAAGAGAGAAGTGATTGTTGTCATTATATTAGCAACTTTGTTATCTGCTCTTGGAATCCGCTCAAATTTGATCTCAACAAAATACTTTTTGAAATCATCCACCATTATCTTATATAGAATTAACTTGTCATCCTTTGTTTGATAATCATCGTTCACCTAATTTATGACTAGTTGAGAATATCCATAGACTTGCAACTCTTTGATCTTCCATTTGACTGCCACCTTGATCCCAATGATGAGTGATTTGTACTAGGTCATGTTATTTTTGCAAGGAAACATGAGCCTACAATATTTTCGGATGGTATGTCCTTGAGGTGTGACAAACATGATTCCAACAATTGATCCGTGTTGCGTGTAAGACCCATCAAAATATAACATCCATTGTTGAGATGATATGGTAAGGACATCTATGTCTAGAAACTTAATGCTCATTGGATGATCATCTTTTAGTGGAACTTCATCTAACTAATCATCTATCACCTGACCTTTGATGCCTCTTTGGTCTACATATTGGATGTCAAACTCACTCAAAATCATTACCCACTTGGCTAGTCTTCCTGTTAGGGCAGCTTTACTGAGTAAATTATTTAATGGATCAATCTTTGCTATGAGTTTGACTCTATGAGTTAACATGTAATGCCACAAATATTGAGTAGCAAATACTACAACCATACAGGCTTTTTCAATGAATTTTTAGTTGATTTCATCATCATTGAATGTTCTGCTGATATAATAAATAGCCCTTTCTTTTCCCGTAGAATCTTCCCGTGCTTATAGAGTACCCAAAGATACTTCAATTTTTTCTATGTAGAGTAATAATAGTTTTCCATCCATAGGTGGCACTAGTATGGGAGGAGTCACTAGATACTATTTCAGTTGATTGAAATTTTCTTCACATTTTTATGTGCAACAAGTGATTAAATTGATGAGTTTTATCTGCTAGTTTTGTGATGAAGCTCCTGATAGATCTGATACATCCCTATAAAGATCTCAACTTGCTGATATTCTTTGGTTGTGGAATTTCCATACTAGCTTTGATTTTGCCAGGATCTGCTTTGATGCCATTTTCTAAGACTATGTACCCTAATAGTTTTGTTGATTTCACACCAAATAGACATTTTTTGGGTTTCATTTTACATTGAATTTTTCTAGTCGAGTGAAGATTTTGTCTTAGATTTCTAGGTGCCCCTCTCTGGGGAATTATTTTTCCAAAATTTCATCTACATAATCCTCCATAAATGTATGCATCATGTCATGGAAGATGGTAGCCATTACTCACTGATATGTTGCTCTTGCATTTTCCAAACCAAAAGGCATGGTGTTCTAGCATAGGGTACCCTATGGACATGTGAAAATCATTTTCTCTTTATCTTCCGGTGCTATTTTTATCTGATTGTATCCTGAGAAGCCATCCATGAGTGATAGCATGGCATGTCCTATGGTCAAGTCCATAATGATGTCAATGTTGGGCAAAGGAAAATCATCCTTTGGAAATGCATTGTTCAGGTCTCTGAAATCAATACGTATCCTAATGTTTCCATCTGGTTTAGAAAATAGTACAATGTTAGAAATCCACTCACCATAATCAATTGATCAAATGAATCTGACATCTAACAATTTCTTCAATTTTTCTTTTACCAACAAGGAGATATGTGGATGCATTTTCCTGAGTTTTTGTTTGATAGGTTTCACCCCAGGTGGTAGAGATAAGTGATGCATTATCAAGTTTGGATCTATACTTGGCATATCAGCATAGGACCAAGCAATGTTGACTTGTCTCTCTTCAAAGAATTCGATGAAGCTAGGCTTTTCCTAATCTGTCATGGACACTGGTAGATGTAGGGTCTTTACTACTTCTATCGTACCAACATTGATGGACTATGTAGGTTCAACTAGTACTGATGATATTTCATGATAGTGTTCGGGGAGGGTGTCAAATCTCCCATTCTTTGATTCCTCAAAGAGGTTTTCACCGTTACATGTGCTCTTTATTTTTACTTTTTCTTGATCTAATACTGCCATTAAATGGTTTTCACCATTAGATCGATTTTTCATATTTTTGATTTTTTAGTTGGGAGATTTGGCACCCTCTTGGCTTGAAGCTCTGTTATGATATTCGATGGTGGAACGTGTTTCAATATTATCAAAGAAAATTAAGTTAACAATGGCATCATCATTTGCAAAAATAGGGACGTCGAGAGGCTCGGTTTGCTCCTAGTAAATGAGTTCAGGTTGTATTAATGTTAAAGAGTGATCAAATTGGTTTGAGTGAAAGGCGGTAAGTGTTAGGATAGCAAAATATTCAAGGTTTTTGATAGCAATTTTGAGGTCTATGATGTTACTCTCCTCTGGATCATCTATCTCTCTCGATGTCTGTTCATACTCACTTCATCCATCGATATGTTGCAATCCAAATTCAAGAGGTCTAGAAATCAATATTTTTCCCTCCATCCCTATAGGGGTATACCTATGTATTACATCAACTTCCTTATCTTGAAAATATTCCTTAGACAGTGAATCCCACTCATACTCATTTGAATCGGTCTCTAAACTAGCATGAAATTGTAGGATTCGCTCAACAACCTTCTCTTTTATGTATTCCTTTGTTTCTTCTTTATAGCCTAGTCTTGTCTTGTCTTTTGCATGGAGTGTGAGAGGCTGGATTGGTTCTATGATGCCTTCTTTTCTTTTTTCGATAGGTCCTTGTCCTTCATACCCCATCTTCTCTAAGATTGTTTTCCCTTTACCATATTGTTATGTTTGGATATTAGAAGTTGATGCTTGTGATTTTTCTTCATCTTTGTACAACCAACCTAAAATTTCCTTATCCTCAGCTTCATTAACTTGAGTGCTTGCTTTTATAAATCTACCATCAAAGAGTGATTGGTTGTGAAGATGTTTGTCTTGATGTTGATGGCTACCCATAGGATCTTGGTGAAGGCAGTAATTATGAAAGACACAATGATTTCTCAAATGAATAATCCCCCATACCTTTGTCTTTTAACTGGATCTTCTCAACTTTTTTTGATAATAAATTAAGTTGAAATTCATGATTAGATGGAGTAGAGCCACGAATGCCTTTATCTTTTGACTGAACCTCTTATTCAAGCTGATTTTATGAATAATTTGATTGACTTTCATTACCTGATGTAGTAGAATCATTCATACTCTTATTCTTTGACTGATCCTTTTTCTCGGCCCACTTTGACACAAAATTTATTTTTCTTTCATTGCTTGATTAGCTAAGAGTGTGAGCTTCTCTCTTATGTGGCACAAAAGAATCTTGGACTATTTTGAGTGTATTGTAATATTGTGGATTATTGGAATTAACTGAAATGGTGATTTCCTATCTATTGAAAGGAAATTTCAATCATTGGTGATACATTGAAGGTATTGCTTGCATTTAGTTAATCCAAGGATGTCCCAAGAGTATGTTGTATGTCAACTCTTTATCTAACACAGGTGACAGATTATATCCTTTCACAATGGGTCCTACTTGAATTGGTAACACAATCAATCCATGGGAGGATCTCTCTTCATCATCATAGGCCTTTATAGTGATTTTTCTCCTAGCATCAATGACATTCTCATAATATCCAAGTGCCCAAACAAATTTTAAAGTACATATATTTAGACCCACTCCACCATTTATTAGAACATGTTTGACGTAGTGTTTGTGAATTAGAACCTCAATGTGGAGCACATAATTGTGTGGATGGGTAAGTGATACGTCATCATGTTCAAAAAATTATAGGAAAGGAGGTGTGGTCAAGTGTCCCATGATATCCTAGAACTGTAAAACTTCCAAATTATTTAGTACTGTGGTGGCTACTACGGCTTGTTCTAGAATTTCTTTATGAGCTAGAGAAAATTTAAGCAGTTCCAATATTGATATTTGAGCTGGGATTTTCTGCAATTGGTAATTTATGTTGTATTGAGTTGCAGGGAAAGCAATTGTCTTAGATGTATCTCCTTTAAATATAACTTTGGCTTGCCTCCTTGTGGTTGTGTTGACTATTTGATAGTCTTGTTTTTCTTTGATTTTGATCCCATTATTCTGATTATCATTTACAAAGAAGTTTGTGATCAAATTGATTGGTATGATGTCATTAATTTGATGTGATTTGATGTTAATGTCATGAAGATGATTTTGAGTTGTACTTTTTTCATGCTCAATTGTGATTTCATTAACTTGATTCTTAGCTGGAATAATGTCTTTTTGGCCCTTGAATTCGATATACTTGGTGTGATCTTCAGCTACTTGAATATGGTGAATGGTGGAATCATAAACATAGTTTACTTTTTTTCCTTTGGTTTTTGATGAAGAGGACTCCCCCTTTTCCTAGTTTGGTAAAGGATTCTTACAAACTCCACGATCAAAATTTGTTTGGGGTCCTTCTACAAAACTTGTACCAAATTATTTAGTTGCATGCAATCATTTTTCTTGTGTCCTTTTTTTCTATGAAAGTCGCAATAATGTGGATCATTCCACCACAAAGGTTTTACTCTTGGTTCCCAATATCTTGCTTCTGGGAATGTTAAAACCTTGGTTGCAAAAAGATCCTTTAATGCTGATATGAGTGATTGTCCCAAAGGTGTGAACCTTCTTCGATTTGAGGATGTTTGATATGGTGGTGGTTTAGATTCAACATTGTTTGGATTGTTTTATTTATTGGTGTTTTGGTTATTGATTTGATTTTTTTTGGATTATTATTTTGATTGGTCTTGGTGGAAGCTACTATCAAGTTAAACACTAGTTTTGTATTTTGTGTTTCAACTGAAACATTATTATGACCAATATTATTGTTTCTTTTCCAAAAATTTGGTTTATCATTATTTTTGTAATTATTGGAAGAGATTGTGTTATTTGATCCTTCATTGTAGATTTTTAAAACTCCTCTCTTGACCAAAGATTCTTTGATTTTGATTCCATTTTCAATCAATTTCTCAAAGGTAGGTGGACATTTCAATTCAAGTCTATAGCTCATCTCATCATTTAGGTTGTCAATGAAGATTTCCATCTTTTCCTTTTTAGGTATGGGAGGAGAATATCTTTCAAAAAATATTCTCCATCTTTGCAAAAATATGAGGAATGTTTCACCCTTTTTCTATTTTGTATTGCAAAGGTCTTTCATGGTTATCTCGTGTTGGATGTTGTAGGAGTATTGGGTGATAAATTTTTTAACAAACTCTTCAAAAGATGTTATTCCTGGTGCAAGTTTGGAGAACCATTCGATGCATTTTCCACCTAGGCTACGTGGAAATAATCTCATCAAATGTCTCTTCGTGTCCAAATTCAAGAATCATGGTTCAAAATTCCCTTACATTATCTATAAGATCTATTTTACCATTGTATTTATCATACTTTGGGAATTCACAATGCTTAGGAAAGGATATCCTATTCAATGCTTAGGAGGAGAATATCTTTCAAAAAATATTCTCCATCTTTGCAAAAATATGAGGAATGTTTCACCCTTTTTCTATTTTGTATTGCAAAGGTCTTTCATGGTTATCTCGTGTTGGATGTTGTAGGAGTATTGGGTGATAATTTTTTTCACAAACTCTTCAAAAGATGTTATTCCTGGTGCAAGTTTGGAGAACCATTCGATGCATTTTCCACCTAGGCTACGTGGAAATAATCTCATCAAATGTCTCTTCGTGTCCAAATTCAAGACTCATGGTTCAAAATTCCCTTACATTATATATAAGATCTATTTTACCATTGTATTTATCATACTTTGGGAATTCACAATGCTTAGGAAAGGGTATCCTATTCACAGCTTGATCAAAAGAATATGGGCATATTTCTTGTATCAAGTATCTTTTTGTGGTTCCTCTTTGCATGTCTTTAATCTGTTCGATATTTTTCATTTGATTAGTCAAAGCAACCACTAGATTTGTGTTTGGTGGATCAGTTTCAGTTCTTTTAGGATCTCCTTTCAGTTGAGTAACATCAAAGTCATCAAGAAATTTGACACCTTGTTTCACAAACATTATTAAGTATTTTTCTCCATATTTTTCAAAAACTTTCTCCATATTTTTAGAAAACTTTCTCCATGAATTTATGGAAGTTAGGATTTTGTTGTGCAATTTGGACATCTTCCTCAATTATTTCTTCACCTTCAGATTGGTGGAATCTATGAAATGGATTTCTTCACCTTCAGCCATGGTGTTTTGAATTTCAATTTCCTTTTCCTCAAGTTTTTTCTTTTGGGACCTTGTTAAAATGGGCATACAAGTGATGAAGATTTACTAAGCTTTGATCATTGTTTGGGAGTACCAAAAGGACTAAGTTAATTCTGATTATACAACATTTGTTTCGGGATGAAGGATGATGAATCATGATAAAGGATGATGAATCTTGATGGTGAAAATCAGCTTCTAATTAGAGATAGGTGTGATGATGAGGAACTTTTATATGTTTGATCAAAGCTTAGGAAAAGGATTTTCACTTATAAATGCTAGTTTTTCTAGGTTAACAACAATGTTGCGATAAGGAATAAATGTTGGCCAAGGAGAAATATCTTAATCTGGTTTCAATTGTTAGGAACAAACTCAAATTTAGCTCTCTGGTTAAAATTTTGCTTGATGCACTAAAACAGTGTACAAACACGCTAAATGACAGATGCACTAAAGAATGGCCTAGATGCGATAACATATGGCTGCTATATGCTATAGAATGGAACATATGCACTAAAATATGTGATGTATGTGCCCAAATAGTCAATGAATGAACTAAAATATGGAAGGTATGCGCCATAACAGTCAATGGATGCACTAAAATATGGAAGGTATGCATTGGAATAGTCAATGGATGTGCTAAAATATGGAATGTGTGCATTGTATAATGGGAAAAATGCGCTAAAATGTGGAATGCCACTATTTTCTGATAGTTTGATTGTTTTTCCTTGTTTTTTTGGTAGGGAATTTATTTTTTGAATGGATGTTCTTCTGAATTAGTGGTTGTACATTTCCATGTGTGATGTTTGTTTGAATGTTGTTTTAAAATACACATGTCAGACACATCAAACAATTTCAATTCCTAAGGCTATGTAGGATAGTATTCACTGGATTCCTAGTTGGATTTTACTTTAGCCATGCTTACTTTTAGCGGATGATTAGAAGATTGACCACACTAGCTCCCTCTTTCTTGGCACTCACTTCTCGGGTTAGCCAAGCTTTAGTTCTCATGAATCTTCCATGACGAACTTCTCATCTTTACTAAAATCCATAAGAATATGGGATGGCTTTAGAGGTTAGACCTCTTGCACCAACAAATAGAATGGGATATTGGCTTACTATAACAAGAAGGTTCTAGTATAGGAATTCCATTTGTGGGGGATCATCCATACGAAAAGAGACCATTGATTCCCTAATTGTCGGAACAATCCTCTTGATAATTGAAATTTCCTCAAGTACCCACATGTATGTACTGGGTGGAAGTTGCTTGGCTTTAGCCTATTCCTAGTTTGGGTCATTCCCTGGGGTAAATACTTTTTCCCACTAGGCAGACCCTCTAAGGATAAAAAAAAAGGAAAAAGAATGGGAATGGATTTTTGATCACCCAGTTAAGGGGAGAACAGATGCCTACCACTCTACAAGTACAACAAACATGGTGTTCACTAATCTCTTAACTAAACTATGTTCCTAATTTAATCAAAAGATACAACAAAAACTCTTGCCCCTACAAAACAACCCTTAGTAGTTTCATATTATTTTTCTTTGACAATGTTCTTCTAGTTTCAACAAAGTCTCTAGTAGTGTTTAAAATACCCACAAAATAGAGAGATGTTAATTAGCTTCCACAATTTGAGAAATTTGCAAAGAAAACTAGATGCCCTATAACAACAACCAAATGTGCTAAAATATTACTCCTATGTACTAAAATAAGTACCAGATGTGCTAGAGAAAGTGTTGAATGTGCTAAAAAATAGACTTAAAGTGCTAGAAAGCCCTCTCTATGCACCAAAACATAAGCCAGATGCGCTAAAAAATAGATTTGATGCACCATAACATGGATTGTATGTGCTAGAAGATGTTTCAGATGCATCGAAAGAACTCACAGTCATGCTAAATTTTTTTCTGTCAAAACCTGTAAACACACTTTTCATAAAACATCAATAGAAAAGGGGGCTCGGGCCCCACGGTGGGTGCCAAAATGTATCATGTGGAGTGAATTGTGCAATGTGAATAAATGAATAATAAAACAACACACAATCAATCAAATGTATTATATTAGGGAAATCGAAATAACAAGTAAACTAATAAAACTATTCCTTAAAACCGTTCCATTGTTTTCTATCTCTAAGTATTCATTGAATCATAATGGTTCTCAGATTTTACTTGCACTATGACTTTCATAATGAAAACCTAGAGAATGGATGTTGTAAAATGCAAGAATCCTGGTTCCTACATGATTTGATGAGCTATGTGATATGGTGTAAATGATAATGGTGATATGATAATGGATATGATATTTAAGACTATGATGCAAATGTTGTGTAAAAATTCTATGATAATGGAAATGCAACTAATAAAATAAGCCATGATTCTAAATGAATATGCTTCTACTATGCTAAATACTCTAAATAATGTAATGCCAAAATTCTCTAAGATGATTTCTGCAGAGTAAGTTTTCTCAAAGATGGGATATGAAATACTGGAGAATTATGTTGTATTTATAGGATTTCCAAGGAATATTGTGATGTGGCAGTATTGATGGTCAAGATTTCAGGTGGAGAGATGAGCAGTGGAAAATGAAGAAGTTAGAGGGAATCATGGAGAGTTTTCCCTTTAATAGAACACTTTGCCAAGTGTTGAAGAGAATAAATGATATGGAGAAGCCAAGTTTCCAAAGTTTTTTTCAAATTGGTTGAGTATAATTCCATTTAAAAATTAGAGATATTTAAATTCATGAGACACTTGATGAGGTGGATGATGAGGTGGAAGGAGGTTAGAGAGTTATGTAGAAATGTGATAAAATTAAATTTAGAAATTTAAATTTAATGAGAGGGAATTAATCAAATAATACAAATTACTTAGATTTGTTTATTTAATTAAATAATGAAAAAAATGATTTTAGAAATAATTTAAGAAAGTGAACCATATAAATATTTTTTTCAATTTATTTATAAGTAGACAAATTAAGACAGTTTATTAATTAAATACCTTGTATTTAATTCATCAATTGTCCTGGCCGATTTTAGGTGTATACACTAGTTGGTAAAACTAAAAACTTAATTATATTTAAAGGATTATCTCTTACTTAATTTCTAGTTGGTAAAACTAAAAAGTTATTTAAATTTAAAGGTTTGTCTCTTAATTACTAGTTGATAAAACTAATAGTAATAGTAAATGGAAAAAAATAAAATTAACAAATAGTTGGAAAAATAATTAATAATAATACTAAATATATATTATCTCATGAATAATGATACTAGTGTTATTAAATATAAATTTAGAATTAGTAATATTAGTAAATATCTAATTAAGGTAGTATTAAAAGTATAATTGGTAATACTATTTTTAGTGTTAGACAAGTGAAGATAATATTAAATATAAATATTGACTTACATTAATATTAAATTTGGTACTTAATTAGGGTAGTATTAAGAAACAAAATACTAACATCGATTATTAAAATTAATGTTATTATAAATATTATTTATGTTTTTAAGAAAAAAAATTAGTTGTTGTTTTCCCTTCTGTGCAAATATTGGGCATGAATCTCCTCTTCAAACCTACATTTCATGCTCCAAATGTTAGATGCAGTCAAGAAAATAAGAACATGTTAGGTTTAGATAAACAATTAATCATCAAAACCCTACTACCTAGACCAAGTTGCAATGCGAGTTTACTTTAAGTGCAAAATTGGAAAACTTAACACTACAAAAATTAAGAACCACCTGCACCATTGTGAAGAGTATGAAATTCTACCCCATTTAAAAAATAAATGTCTAAACAATACCACTTCATGACCAAGATATGGTTGTTTAAAGATGGAGTGCAAAAGAGTAAAACAAAGGCATTGTTATTTTCAATAGAACCTCTATTTTGCAATAGTGCCTCTGTATCTTTGCAATAGCACTAGATTTTTGAAATAACATCACTTTGTCAAATAAATAGTTTTTGAGTTTCACAATAGCATTGCTTTATAAAAAAAAATAGTGTCATAGTTTCATAATACCATCGCTTTGTCAAAAATAATAGCACCGTTCTACCTCGAAACCTAGAAATCACAGAAAACTCAAGCAAAATTCATCAAATTTGGTTAGTTCTTCCCTCCTAGCACTAAAATGTGAACATGATCATTACCTAAACTAAACCTAAAAAATTCATACTAAATAAACTAAGCTTTAGCTAGTTAAGTCAAGCTACGAATGAAATACATTTGGGATCCTTGCAATATGAACATGAAGTATGGGTGGTTTGTGTTGGTTATTTCTATGTTGTCATTGATGTAAACATGGTGATAAATATATGGGAAGTTGGTTTATCAAATGTTGTTCTCCACTGGTAATACCCTCTTGTGATGGATTAGTGTATGGGTATTTCAGTCTAGATTTTACCTCAAGATCTGATATGACACTATTCTCTTAACCATGTTTTCTTGACTCATTCAAACAACTATATCTTACATATTGAGACATATTTTGTTGTGAGGAGAAAGTTATCTATGATAGGGTTCAACTTTGTATTATACTAATGTTCCTTGGTTGGCATACTATGTGGGAGACTACACATTATATTAAGGTGAACATTTGTATGGTATGGTGTTTTTGATAGTCTCTGTATTGGTAGTATGATGGGAAATTAATGTGTTCTTAGATCTAGAAGGTGTTTGCTTTCAGGATTATTTTTGGTTCAGAGAATTATGTTCTAGTCTTCACCAAAGTAGTGTATGAAATACTTTATGAAGAATAGTTATTATTTATGGATGTTAGCCAACTTGATATAATACAGTACATGGATAAGATGCTTAAATCATATATGGTGATGAGAGAAAAAGTTTTGATTATTTTGTTTTCATCTAATTAGGCCAATCCAATTGATGATTAAGATATTCTTATATATAATTTGGTTTGAGGAATGAGATGAGTTTGAGTTGTGGAAGTGGATACATGGAATGAATTTGAAATTGAAGAGGAAAAGGTGTGTGAAGATCTGAGTCAAAATCCTTTATCAATGTGGATCAGTACAGTTTTATTCGGCGACTAATGTGTGAGAAAATACATCATATTTTGAGCTTCATTGGAACTAAACCCTATGCATTGAAGTGTGTCCTTTTAGTTCAATCCTTTGGAAATGAACCACTATCATTATATCTTGGTGATTAGCCATTTTTTGTACTTAGGCTATGAGACTTTTAAGGATAGTGAGTCCTGGCAGTGAGCCCTATAATATTTTGTATTCAGATATAATATATTGTGAGTTAACCCTCACTGTGGGTTTTCCCTCATTGTATTTTCCACGTAAAAATCCTAGTGTTCATGTGTAAGGTTGTGTTGATTTTTTTTCAGGTTCCTTCTTGCTGATTCAGTCATAATTGAGATAATGTTTAAATGGGTGTTAATATGGTTATATAGAATATTGATTGACCCCCCCTCTTAGTATTTTGGATGTTCAACAACTAGTGTCAGAGATTAGTTCCTTGGAAAAAGCCTAACATCTTGACAAAGATCCCATAATTTAAGTATAAGAAAATATTTCCTCTAGAAGTAGTCTCTATCAAATATTCAAAAGAAATGAAAGATCTAGAGGACAAGTTGATAAAAGTGAATGAGTACATTGAAAATTTGTGAAGTAAAAGTATTGAATCATGTGATCTATTGGTTGAGGGAGAAGAAGTTATCTCTAGCTTGCTACAAGAATTGGGTGAGAAGAAAAGAACTGAAGAATATCAAGAAATTGAAATTCAAACGAATATGAATGAATGCATAAAGATTGAGGAATAAGTAGAAACATTGAGGTTTGATTTTGAAAAGGAAAGAAGTTTTGAAGAAAAAATTAAGATTAGTTTGGCAATGCCTGAAAGATTTGATTATTTCTCAATGATAAAAAAATGGATAAGAGTAGTTCAGGGTCAAATGAGGAAGGTCGAAGTTCTAAAGTGAAGAAATCCACTAGCAAGAAGAATCAGTACAAAAATGGAAAAATTTGAGATCTAAAAAGGAATCCTAAAAAAAATCCTATCAAGCGACATGATTCTAAAATGTATTTATCTTTCAATGGTGTTTGATATTCCTGCAAGAAATTTGGTCATAAGGAAAAGGACTACAAAAATAAAATGAATGATTCTTTATCAATCCCTCACAATTGTTATAAGAGCAAGAAGAATGGATATAAAGTTGGTTAGTGGAATAGAAAGTAAAACATAAAGAAGAATGTTTTTTGTTGTATGTGCAACAATTTAGAACACCCTATTAATAATTGTAGAAGAAAGAAAAATAATTATCCGATAAAGATGAATGATCAAATCATTGATCTAGAAGAAGCAAGAAAGGAAATGAAAAGGATTTGGAGAATGGAATCAAAATTATCAGTCTTATCTATGTCGACCTCCAGTGTAGACAAACCAATCAATTTCTAAGTAAAAGAAATCACTAAAGGGGAGCAATTACCAAAAAATATAATAAACCCCCTCATCGGTACTTTTTTCATATCATGACATAAGTATATTTAATATTGTAAAAAGATTAAGGTATTTTTATTTGTCACATGTGTGAAGGAAGAATTTTGTAGAATTTTAAAGAATGAGTGTGTACACAATTTTCAAGGTATATACTAGAAAGTTGAAGCATTTATTGTAAAATCATTAAGAATGGAAGGAATAAATTCAAAAAATTCTAAAGGCTTATGCATTTTTTGAGAAGTGTGCAAAGGAAGCTTAAAAGGAAATTTAGAGTTTGAGAGTTTGAAGAAGAAATCAAGTGGATTCGAAGTGAGATCTAGAAGCAAGATATCTATACATTTCTTGTTGGAATTTATAGAGGTATTCCTATTTGCATAATCTTTAATTTTTATTGCTATGGATAATTCAAAGGTTTTGATTACTGTAAGTCAGTCTAAAGAGATATTTGAGGAATGTTTTGGAAGAGTTTGTTGGTGCATTCTCCTACATCTCTCTGAGAGTGTTTCCCACATAAGATATCTATGCATTTTTTTATAGTAAGGTAGAAGAGATGTCATCAATTGAGTTGAGAATGCTTTGGGAAGGTGAATTGAAAGAGATTCATGATGCCTGCACAGTATTACTTGAGAAAAATTTGGATGTTTGGAGGAAACTTCCCTTGTTTGAGTTTAAGAAGAATTATATTTGAACACTGTTGAGAAAAATTCATGATGAATCTCTATGGATTGATGAAGCACATCTTATTGTACTAGAGAAGTTATTAAAGATGTACAACTGATTTTTGTTCCTTTGGAATAGTTCCCAAACTGAAGGCCATGGATGAGAAAGAGACAATTGAGGTTAGTGGTATGAATTTCGAAGGGAAAGAGATTGATTTGAGGTCAATTGTTGATCTGCTAATGAGGTATGCTACTATGGTCATTGGTCATAAAGGTTGTATCCCTAGCAATGACCTTACAGATTCTATTGTTGTAGTACATATTGTTGTATTTATGGTTAAAAGAGGTATGGATTATGATTTGTGTAAATTACTCCATATACATCTTTTGAAAAATTTAAAGGAAGTCAAGAAGAGTAAGAAGAATACATTCTGGTATGGAAATATGCTTGTCTATTTTCTCTTTTACTTTTTGAGAGTTACCAGTAATAGGAAGGATAGAATGGTTAGATTCAGTGGCTATTTCCCATAAAATTACAAATTTCATGATAAATATTGGTAGTTTGGATGCACAAGAGACTATCCTTACTGCATTCTTTCAAACATTTCAGATGAGGATGAACATAAGGTTTAGGATTCTAGTAAGTGTTGTTGAAAGGTACTCTGAAAGAATAAATTTTCTTGTCTTTACATATTTTTGTCACATGGAAGTAGTTGAATCAAGGTTTGTTTGGATATTAGAATTGGATTATGAGCTGTCAGAGGATGATGTTGATAATTATGCTAAAATTCTTTTGGAAATCCCTAAGAATCTCAATGTATAACGTACCTCTAGTAGCATGACTGGAACATGGAAGAGAAGGAAGAGTGTTGTTAAGCAAGAAGTTGCAGAAGGAAGTGAGCCTGAAAATGAGCATGAAAGGATAAATATTTAGAGATCTTTCAAAGAACTGTTAAAGGTTATTACCAGTGCTAATTTTGATTCATGTATTTCTATTCTGGAGAATCTTCGTGGCATGGTTGATTCTTTGAAGTTCTACATCTCTTGACTTAAAATACTTGTTGGAATCAAGTTCGATGAAGGAAATTTAGAAGATATAAAAGGAAAATGTCTGAATGAACACAATCGAGTGATGAAGGAGTTATAGAGTGTACAAATTTGTGAAGAAGAGGCACATGAACTACTTTTGTTTTTCCTAGATTGGTCTTGTAGTACACTAAATATAAGAAATGAAATAAGGATGAGTGAGTCCCAAATGAGAACTTAGGTAGATACTTATAGGATAACAAAAGATAAAGATAATCATAGGTGGTCCTAGGTTAACCTACAATAGTGGTTTACAATTCTAGTGAGGAAGGAAAACTCACAAAAAATGACCCCATGCCGAAAAATGTCATTTTGGGGGTTCGTATGAACCTAATGGTTTGAGGAAACCCATTCCCTAGTTGCCCACCCAAAAACCAAATAAAAATGCATTATGTGAGGTGGTTCGCTCGAACCCCCCTTATCCCTCATTCTCCCCCTCGAACACAAAAAAACATAAATGTTTTCACTTCAAAGCTCGGTTTGAACATGAAAATGGTGGAGACTTCACAAACCCAACTGGAATCCGGCAGTCCTCAGAATGAGCTATCCAATGAATATAGTTTTTGATATGTTTTTTTTTTATTATGTATTTGTTTTTTTAGTTTTATTAAATATAGGTTTTTCACCGAAAATGAAGGTTTATGTTCTGCACATGTGGAAAAATAGTATATTATCCAAAAAAAAAATGAAAAATATGAGTGCACCAGATATTGAAGTCTTTGATCCAAAAATAAAATGAAAATTAAATTTTGATATATACAAAAAAAATTACGCATTATACGGTCGCGCTATGTAAGATTTATAATTGGTTTGTCTTCGAAACCTTATTGAAGAAAAAATATTCAATAAAAAACTATCTAACCAAGTGGAAGAACTAGATATCATAGTTATAAATCTAAATTTGAAAGAATTAGAATTTTATCCTTCATGAAAAAATCGTTATGCA
This sequence comes from Sequoiadendron giganteum, assembly GCA_007115665.2. Classification (NCBI taxonomy): domain Eukaryota; kingdom Viridiplantae; phylum Streptophyta; class Pinopsida; order Cupressales; family Cupressaceae; genus Sequoiadendron; species Sequoiadendron giganteum. The sequence continues at coordinate 377,777,867 of CM021100.1, read as the reverse complement.
TTATACGGTGTGTGTCACATTTTAAAAATTCCATTTTCTGAAAAAAACCAGTTTTTGTGGGAGATAGAAAAATAAGTGCAATCTGATTCCAAAAATTTTGAAAAAAATATTTTTAGAATCTACAGACAAAATGTGACAAGACTCTAGTTTTCATCATCTTCAAATTCATCAAATTCTAGCTGCTATAGGTGCCCGAATGTGAATATTTAGTTTAAAAAATATCTTAAGTGTGCAGTTTGGCCAAAATTTGTAAACCACTATTGTGGGATCACCCTCCTATGTTGTACAACTTCAACAAATATTATTTTCTCTATAGCATCAAAGGACATATGTTATCATGAAGTTTTTGGCACTCAGAGACATGATTAAACTTAGACATACTTTTGTTTCCAATGCTCTTGGTTGTATTGGTGAGTTATCATAAATTAATATTTGTCCCAATACTTTAACAGATGGTATAGAGTCCTTAACTAAGCTTGAGCTATTTTACAAGACTCTTGCAATTGAAAAAGGTTCTTGGGAAGAAGAGAAAGTGTCATGGAATACTATTCTCAAGAGTCTCAGAGGTTTTTCTTTAGGATAATTCAATTATGTGTTTATATCTTTTTGGTTACATTTTTATGTATATACATATATGGGTATGTGAAATATCATCATGGAAAAAATAGGCCCTTAAGTGGCAATAAAATTCAGAAAATTAGAGTTAGGAAACTTGATGTAAAAAATTGAATAAGTTATCTATATTATTTCAAAAATAAGTAAGAATAGAATTTGTAGAAAATTGAATCTAGTTTCTAAACTACTAGGTTTATTTAAGAAAAAAAATTCTATTTGGTGAAAATTTGAAATTTCAATGCAGTAGTACTTAAATTTCAGGGAAAAAATAAGAAGTAGGTGTTTGTCTGACCACCCTAACCACAATAAAATGATAATTATTTTTTATAATATTTTAGATATAAGTAGGGGACTCATGTCCTGATGTGATGCATATTTTTTTGTAATTTTTTTCCAAGTAAATAATTAATTATGATTTTTTTATTACAAATTTTAAAAAATATCAAAACTCATATGTCTAACCACCTTAACGTGGTCAAAACTTCATGAAATTCCTTTTTTTTTTAATCCTACAATATGAAAAGCATCGAATGTGACATATGTTTCAGATTCAAAAAATGAGATACCGTTTGAAAGCTATAGATGTTTTTCAATCAGCCTATCAATTAGGACTTTAGTCCTAATTAAAATAGAAATGAATATTAATTATTTATTAAATTCAAAGTGAAGAATAATTTATATTTGTGGAAAGATGAGAATCTCTTTTAAAAACCCTTTTTTGTTTCATCAATTTTTGGTAAAAAAAAAGTTGTCAGCCACATGGGCCATCATATCACTTAGATATCGCCACTTTTTGGCCCATCATGATCTTCCACATACACATATACTGGACTCGTTCCGTTGTCATTAATTTCAAAGGGGGGGAGATAAAGAGATGAAGAGATGAAGAGACAAAGAGATGAAGAGATAGAGAGATAGAGGAAAAATATTTTTGTGTAGTAAAATTTTGATAGGCGAGTATTCAGAGTATTCAGATGTTGGAAAAAAATAAATTCATGCATGTTTCCATCAATGACAAAGGGGGATATTGTTGGAAGCCTTGCAACATGAGCGTGAAGTATGAATGGCTTGTGTTGGTTGTTTCTATGTTTTCATTGATGTCAACATGGTGATAACTATATGGAAAGTATACTTGGTTTACCAGATGTTGTTATCTACCAGTAATACCCTCTTGTGATGGACCAATGCATTTGTGTTTGAATACATAATTTACCACAAGATCTGATATGACTCTATTCTCTTAACCACATTTTCTTGACTCATTTAGATAGCTATATCTTGTATCTTGAGATGTCTTTTTTATGAGTATCAAGTTATCTCTGACATAGTTCACATTTGTATTCTACTAATGTTCCTTTCTTGGCATATTGTGTGGGAGAATCCACATTATATTAAGGTAAACATTCATATGTTGTGGTTTAGCCGATAGTCTTTGTGTCGATAGTATGATGGTAAATTAATGTGTTCTCAAATATAGAAGGTGTTTTCTTTGAGGATTATTTGTTGGTTTGGAGAATTATGTTCTATTCTTGGCCTACTTAGCGTATGTAATAATTTATGAAGACTAGTTATAATTTATGGATGTTAGTCGGCTTGGTATAGCTCACTACATTGACAAAGTTCTTAAATCATATATGGTGTTGAAAAAGAAACTTGTGATTATTTTGTTTTCAGCTAATTAGGCTGACCTAATTGATGATTATGATATGCTTGTATATATATAAGGTATTTTGAGGAATGAGATGAGTATGAGTGGTTGAAGTGGATACATGGAGTGAATGTGAAATGTCAAGATGAAAAGGTGTGTAAAGGTTTGAGCCTAAATCCTTACCCAATTGTGGATTAGTGCAGTTTTATTGAGCGACTACTCTGTGAGACAATATGTAATCATATTTTGAACCTCATTTGAGCTGAACCCTGCACATTGAATGTGTATCCTATCAGTTCAATATTTTGGTAGTGATCCACTTCTCATTGTAACTTGGTGGTTAGCCATATTTTGTACTCATGTTGTGAGTCTCTTAGGGATAGTGAGTCTTGGGAATGAGCCCTGTCATATTTTGTATATGGATATAATATATTGTGAGTTGACTGTCACGGTGATTTTTCCCTCATTGAGTTTTCAACATAAACATAATGGTGTTCATGTGTATCGTTGCATTGATTTTTTTTTATATTCCTTCTTTCTGATTTAGTTAGAATTGAGATAATGTTTAAATGGATGCTAATATAGCTATATGGAATATTGATTCACCCCCAGTCTAACTATTCCCAATGTTCAAAAAATACTTGAAAACATCAAATGAAGAAGCCATTTAAAAATAAAAAATAAGAAATGCATAAAAGAAATTATTCCTATACCTCAAACCTCATCCCATTGTGGGATTGGTGCTACATTGATTTGGAATGCCAACCCTTTCCCTGTCCCTTAGTTGAAACAAAATTTTAAATGGATTGTATTGATGAAGATCAATAAGAATAGATGAAAATATAAGCTAAAATAGATAAAAAGATAAAATGGATGTAGATGGATGAAAGTGAGTATGAAAATGTGCAACACAACTGTCCTACAATGGAAGTGGATTCATTTCTCGTAGAAATGAAGAGTATTCATAGGATAAATCGATGAATCAATAGTTAGGATTGATTTGATCAATTAATGGATGTGAAGCAATGATAGGTGAAGGTGTGGATCAAGGATTATGATCAATGGATGAGAATTCAAGTTAAGTATTTAATAAATGGCTCTCATTGATTCAAAGAAGTACACTTCCTAAAAATTAGGAAGTTAGAAGATATTTCCCATTTTGGAGGAGTGCAAATGAGGGAATATTCCCTTGCAAGTTGGAGGGTGAGAAAAATTGGCCAATTAAGTAATTTAAGAATTTACTTAATTGTGCAAGATGGAGGAAATAAGGTATTTTAATTAAATAATTAGCTTATTTAATTAATGGGGGATAATGACATTTAATTAACTAATTAGAATTATTTAATCAAATGATAAGGCTTAAGGGGTTTAATTTAAATAATTCACAATATCCAATTAAACAAAATGAAATCTAGTGTGAAAGGGGATGAATCAACCTAATAAAATTGATTATCAAATTAATAGACAAAAATAATAAATTTAATTAAATAATGAAGATTATTTAATTAAATAGTCAAAAAAAGGTGATTCAAGATGAAATGATGTTAGTAATCAAATTTAGATGTGTAATATTGATTAGGACAATTTTAAGTGCCTACGCAAATGATAAAATGACTAGTATTTATATGCAATTGTTCTAGTTTCCAAAAAACCAAATTCAAATGGCCAATAAATGAGATTAGGAATTTAAAGAATAAATTACCAACATATTCAAATTTGAAGCTAAAAGTTCTTGTCTAAGGCATGGTTTTTGCTAGAATATACCCATCCACTTTGAGGCCGAAAGTGTCAGGGGAAAATATTTAATGTGTAACTCATATCATATATATATATATATATATATATCTCAAAAATCAGCAATTAAATGTATAATTAGGTCCAAGCACATAGGGAGGAGCTAAACCTATTGTGAATTTTTCAAGGTTGGATTTTTTATGGTGCATTTAGCCCCTACTTTTGTGAGAGTATTAACTTACACTCATAATCAAACTAAAGTATGAAAATCTAAAGAGGGGTGGAATCATCCAAAAATTCAGGAGAAGATGTTTTTCAATTTAGGGGATGTGCTAGGCCCCAAGATTCAAGATCCTATGAGAAGACAACATGAGGACAAAGGAACAAAATTGCATGAGATGTAATATAGCATAAAAATCTTGAAGCATACATAATGAAGATATAAAATAAAATATAACATAATAAAACTATAATATGAAGTAATATAAGAGTAAGTGCAAGAAGTTGGGTCCAAAAAATGTTCAAAAGGTGGAAATTTTTTTCCTAATGTTTAGAATTTTTCACAGTTGGACTGAAAATTTGAAGTACTTACACATTGACTTAAAAAGGTTCAGTACAACGAAATTTAGTAATTTGACTCTATTTTTTAAATATGTAATTTACTATAATACCCAGATGATAGAAAATATTTTTTATTAGACATTTACAAAAATCACTTGTTAAAAGTCACTTTTTAACAACCATACCATGGACTTGTATGGAAACCATAATTTAACATGAATAATTATTTTTTTCCAATTCCTCTTTGGGAAGGATGTGTATTATAATGAATATTGATTAGGATATTTTTTATAATTATTTTCTAAATATTTTTAATTTATTAATTTTTTATTGGCCCTAATTGTTACTTTTCAAACCCTCGTGTAAAGACACCATAATTTTTTGAATTTTTTTCATTGGTTATAGAATTTTTAATAGATTTATGTAATATAATTTTTGTAACAGAAAAATTATCAAATTAAATGTTATTAAAGAATATGAAAACCCAAAATTTAAATTTTATGGACTAGTTTACTTAGAAATTAATGAAAAATAGAAAAAATAATCTAATCATAAAATAATTTTAATATTTAAGAACTAGATATTATCATCTATAATAGGTTTTCATTTCATAAAACAATTCCGAAGGAAAAAAAACTGTCAACCATATTGCCAAAGTTTGTTTTTCTCTTGACATTGTATTTGTAGCTCCAAGGCTAAGGGTCGGATTACCATTCTTTTTTTGAGCCTAAGTACAAATGAAAAACATGTATTATGAGTTTCAATTTTTTTGGAATGAGTATGCTCTTTAAAATGGGTTCCTATTTTAAAGCCAAAAATGACATTTCATTTGATTATGGACCCAACTTCTTGCACTTAACCAAAATAAAAAGTAGATACAATGAGAAACATAAAAGCACAAGACATGTAAAAATAAGAAATAAAAAATCACAAGGTTAGTACTAAAAGTATTTGAATCAGCAAGGTAAAGAGACCTCAATCTTAAATCTATCTCAAACACCAGCTATGATGCATTAAATTTGATATTTAGAAAAAATGGTGCTCCACTCACGAAACACATGGCTCCACTAGCAAGAAAGGTGGGTTATGCTAGGTGGTCATGTAAATAAATTCTCAACTTCATGAATCAACAAGTTCATTATGTCAAGTATGTGGACTATTTTTCCAATCACATTTTATGGACATAAAATATTAACATCGTAGGGGATAACTCAATGCTCAAATTCATAGGGGATGAATTGATAACCATACCTTAGTGTTCATTATGAACAATACTACGACAATAAGTCAAATCTCACAAGACACTCTACATCATTTATAGGGTGATATTCCCCCCTTAAAATATCAACATACTTGCTATATTGGTATTTTAAGAAAAATAAGGGGAAGAGGGAATCCTTGCAAAGAATACTCACCTCCTAGAATTAGTTATCCTTTCTCCCTAGGTGTAAAGGAAAATATAACCATACTTAAGAGACTATAATTTTTCTACCATAAAAAATATGGTTGCACTTAAGATTGTCCCACCATGAATGGAAATGAGAAAACACATGAAGCTATAAATATTGCATAGTAAGGAGATATACTATAGAAAATATTGTTATTGTTTAAACATATTAGGTGCATCGTCACATGGAAGAGAACCACAATCAATAAGTTAATATATTTTACTACTGAAGGCCTAACATTCATTGGTAGAATGGCCATGCACTCAATAATATGCACAAAAATAGCTTTCTATAAAATTTAATTTGTGTTAGAGGAGGAAGAGTAACCAAGAGTGCTTTGAGAAGATTTAATAGAATATTATTTTTCTTTCTATTTCATTAGAAGATTTATCCTAGATTTGACAAGGATTAGATACTAATCACTTACAAGAAAATAGGATTAATATCAACAAGGGTATGTGATTAAATTACAATCTAAAAGGTGAGTAATTCAACCTTTGATCTAATTCATTGAAGATGAGAAATTTATTTTTGTTGTGATATATTGATGCAACTAGCTAAATATGAAATGCACCATTTTGTTAAATGAAACAAAACAAACTATAAACTAACAACCAGAATTGTATACCAGAAATGTGTAGACATTGATGCAGTTGTGATTTAAATTTCAGCCTAATTTTTCTAGTCAAGGGTGCTAAGGGTGCCCTCTATTGGGGATCTAAAAATAAAGAATAACTTCATAGCCCTTAGGTCCTTGTTCTATAGATTATTCCTTTAAAATCTTCTTGTCACATATTTGTTTTTTATTGAGATATTATAATTTTGGTATCTTGAAAAATTGTAGAGATAATGATGCATCCATTTATAAATTATCTTTAATCTTTTTTCAATCCCTTTTATAAACTGTAACTTGCACACATAATGGGAGAGTAAGGGTTTTTCCATATAGGGGTTTTAGTAGGTCCAGGTCCAGAATAGATCTTACCACAGGCTATGGAAAAAGGTATTTGGAGGATAAAAAACACAGCTATAACTAGGAGACATGTCCCTTCATGGGAATGCACATATATATACAATATAAATCATATGAACCGATATATGATGATATGCATGAGGAAAATATATTAGCATAGAATAAGACATGCCCTTTTTATGATTATAATATGATATAAGAAGGTATTAGGAGTTATCTATATAAATTTATGGAGCTCTGAGTGAATTAGTATTTTTCTATTATATAGTAACTATTTATCTATTTATGTGAATTCCTTTCTGAAAATTATTTTTTCTCTTACTATATCCTTTGATATATAAATAGATGTGACAAGAGATCCTAGGGTTCAAATCTCTACTCTACTTCCCCAGGTTGCAAAAACCTAGAGGTTGCAAAAGAAAACTAGAACAAAGATAGTGATTGTGCCACTAAGGGCGCTAATGAGAATTTCAATGTGAGTGATACTAGAGAAGAAGAGTGCACCATTATGGGTTCTATCAGAAAGGAGAGAATAAATTTTTGTACTTAAATTCTTGCCTAAATAAAATGAGAAAAGTCATTCTAAACATCGAAGATGAAATTGAAGAGTATGGAAAATTTTGGAAAGAAATAGAACAAGTTGTAATAATAATCATGACACATTCCATAAATAATATAAGTAAGGAATGGTTACCTCTAGAAACTTTGATACATAAACTTTATAATAAAAAAATTGACAATAATTACTTAGATAAATTAATAATCACAAGTGTATCAAAGATGAGAACTGAAGATGCATTAAATAATCAGGAGAAGTATATGATTTAACACCCTATTATATAACAAAACCATCTAATAATAAAATGACACTAACGAATAAATGGAAACCTTCAATAATGAAGAGGAACTTTGAAAATATGCAACCCGCGAACAAAGAGTTACCTCTAATGCAAATAAAAGCAACAAGAATTTCAAAAAAAGAAACAAAATCAAATTTAAGAGAAAAAATATTAGAAGAAGAAAATAATATAGATACATCAAGTGAAGAATAATTTTATATAGGATACATTGATAGTGATTCAAAAGAAGAACCAATGATGAATACTACTATGAAATTTCCCATGTTATGATAGGACACAACTAAAGTAGCTAAACATGTATTCATTCAAGAATCTATATGGCAGAGACAAAACCTAACAAGAGATGACATTATACTATTTGAATTTTATGGGTCTATTTAAGGAAAAATATTACAATGGTACCAAAATAAATATTTGAGCCATAATTAAGATTTGGAAATAATGAAGTGGGATTTCCAAGAAAAAAATTCCACACCAAAAGTACGTACAAAGGGCATAAGAAAAATTTAGGAACTCAAGTAATAGGAGGATGAATAAATTAAATAATTTAACAAAAGATTTAATGATGTCACTAGATGCTTGGAGGAACATCTGAAAAAATATATTGAATGGTTTATCTTTGGAGTCCTACTAGAAATAAGGACAACTCTTCATGGATAAAATTTCAACACATATTTGAAATTAGTCACATCCGCCTACTGGATTGTAAATTAGTCATAGTGGAAACAAGATAAAGAAATATAAAACAAATAATCGAAAAAATATAGACTTTGTGTAGAATAGTTTAGAATCCAAAGGATATTATGGCCAAAAGTGACATATATGTACAACTAGGGCTAAAATATGGTGCACCTACTACGCAAGAGAATGTCATATTACAAATGAATGTCCCTTAAAATAGGGGAAAATAAATCAAATGCATTATAGGTAGACCTCTGGATAGTACCTAGGAAGGTTAATTTTGTGAGTTGTCATGTAAAAACAATATTCCTCTTAATAATTAGCTAATTCACCTAAATCATAGAGTTCATCCTCGCAATCTTTAATTTCTTATAGAATTATGTCACAAATTTCATATTTCATAAAAAAATCTTCATTTTCCTTGGGTGTAATATGGCCAAGATTACTACAGATATAACTGAAGATATTTAAAGATATATATCTATGGGTGTGAGGGTTTCCCATGTAGATATACTTAGGTACATAGTTGTGACCTTGAGGAAAATAGTGGTGATGAAAATAATGTTTATGAGGCTTTCTTTTATGCTTGTGGTATTGACAACCATACAACTATGTTTTAGGGAACTCTAGTGTAGGTTATTAAGCTCGATGATTTCTTAATTTATCCTAGTAGTTCAAATCATTAATAAATTATATATAATATTACTTAGCTAGTTTTCTCAATGTAACGCCCCATCACGCAACCCTAGAGGAAGTTGCAAACAACTACTTGAACAGGCTAATTTTTTTTTTTGCTTAAGTACAATTAACAAGCAAGTTCACAACTAATGCCAAGAACCTCTAAGGTTACGAGACATAGGTTATATAGAACCTCAACAAAAAACATGAACTTAATCCATGACATTCATTTACACAATTATATAAACACATACATTCCAATAAGATGAAATACATCAAAGCATAAAGATAACTTTCCATTCATTAATCACAAGTAAACAATAAGATTACAACTCTCATTCCCCGAATGAGTTAAATCCAATGAACATAATTACAATTACAACTTCCACCTCGATAACAACTGAGGGGTAAAATAATACAAGATCAACTGAAATGAAATACAACAAGAACTGATACTGAAAACAACGAGCTCTCCAACTAGAAGTCTCATCCACATGAACATGAAGAAAGAACCCAACGGATTTAGGTGCATGCCACCCAACCAAGTGGAACCCAGACGCCCACCCCTCATGCTAGGAGATAGTAACCAGGAATCCTAGCCAAGACCATCTACCTCTAGACACAGGCTAACATGAACTGAACCAAACTGAGACAACCAATCACATGAACCTCACAAGTACGTCCCAAGGTACAACCCAATGCAACTCAAATACCATGCAAGTACAACATAAGAAAAACATAAGACCAACTCAAATACCATGCAAGTACAACATAAGTACAACTCTACATGGTCACATTGCTTCTAGAAATAAAGCAGAACAAGTATGTTATGAGAACCATACCGCATAATCAAACACCAACCATGGTCACCTCAGGTGTGTTATGGAAACCATACCCACAATAAACAAGTACCAACTATGGTCACACAAAGTGCCATCTCACAGCACATCATGAGTTACCCAAGGCGGATCGTCAGATGGTGGCCCTAACCGATCCTTGGCCCTCACACATACTAATGCAATATCAAAACCAAATGTTGTCCTAGACAGAGTGTCATCACATAGCTCGTCATGAGTTACCCATGGCGGATCATCAGATGGTGGCCCAGTCTGATCCCTAACCCTCATACTCACTAATACGGAATCAAATACCTTTCGTACAGACAAGATAGATGACCTTGCCATTACCGGCCTTCCCACCCATCCCAAGCCTAACCGAGCACATGGGTCCATGAGTGAGGCATACTTATCTTGATTAGTGTGAAGTACTACCCAAAATTCTAAGTATATTGATTTAGTTATCACTTAATTATACCACTTACAACGAGTTACCCTGGCACCACTTCGTGTGTCGGCCCCCGTTACAAGCCACTCTTCTACTCGACAACACACACACACCAACCAAACATCAATGGTACCAAGGTACAACAAACAAGATAACACGTCCACTCCTTTCTCAGGAGGCAACAAAGATAAAACCATCTCTAAACACTAGAGGTAACATCAATAATAAGACTGCTCCTGACAAAGAGGTACACATTACAAAATCCACTCCTTTCTCAGGAGGTGACACAGATAAAACCATCTCCAAACACTAGAGGTAACAATAATAACAAAACCGCTCCTGACAAGGAGGCACACATTACAAAATCCTCATGCACTATCCAAGAGAATTCACAACAGGTTGACATCACAAACGACAACCACATAACTGAAAACCCCATCTGGAAGACTTACGAATTAAACACTTGTTTAGTTGATTCCCCAGCAAAAGGATGAAGATAATATTCACTGAGGGCACATAAAATAAACTACCTTTGGATATTCTAAATCCATTCCTCATTAACGTTCAGTAATCTATTGCATTGATAAAACTGAATTAAAATTCATCTTTTCAGATAAGGGAGAGATTAACACTAAAATTTAACTCCCTATTTGCTCTTGATAAAATAGGCATTTCCAACTACAACACAAGACATTTCATTTTTTTAAAAATGAATAACTGATTGCCCTTTCCAATTAAATCATTGTAAAAATTAATCAGATTAATATCGTTATTAACACATTAATCTCACAACCAACATTTGTCCCTTTCAAACCTATTGCTTAAAATAAAAACAATAATTGACCATAACCTCAATATTTTAAATTTTCCAATTATAATTAAATCAGAATAATAATTGGCCTCTTTGCACCTCAATTTAAATTTCACAATTAAATTTAAATCATGCATTCTCTAAATCAAATAATTTACTCCTTCAATTAAATTTAATCATGCTAATAGAAAATCAATAATTTTCTATGCATAAAAATTTAAACCCACCACTCTAAATAAACAATTATAATAAAATATGATATTTATATATATATCTGTATATATATAACATTTTAAATATTCTAAGTTATAATATAATATATTATTGAATAATATTTTAATATTATAAAAAATAATATTTAAAATATTAATATATAAATATATTTTTTTATTTCTAAATAAAAAAGGGACCCACGCCTATCCTCGAGCCACGTGCTCGCTTGAGTGGGGCGATCGCACGAATTTCAAAGCGGTCGAATTTAGGGCTGGCGGCCACCTATTTTTTTCCTTAGCCGCAGTTTTGTTTTGCAGTGGGTGGCAGCGCGTTTGCAGGCGGGCGACGGAATTTCCTTGGCCACCGGCGGTGACTGTGGGCGGCGGCTGCTCACACAGCCGGCCCCATCCATGGTGGGCGCGACATGTTAACACAGCCGAACACCATGGGTGGGCGGTTGCGCAGTGGCGACCGCATGAGTAAGGTGACAGGGGGATGAGGGAAGGCCGCGCTGGGCACAGATCCCTTCCCATGCACCTCCCATGGGGGGCGCGATGGGGAGGTGAGCCCCCAGCGCCGCCTCCCTCTCATTTTATTTTAATTTTTTTTTTTAATATACACTTACCCTGCGGATTTTTCAAATTTCGCACCCTTCATGGCCATTAAAAAATTTATTTTGACAGCATAACTCCATTTAAACAAAATATTTAACCATATTTATATATATGTATATATATATAACTATATATGTATATATACATATATATAAATTTTTTAATAAATCTTCATTCATATTGAGGAATAAATTTGAACAAAACATATTTTTCAGTCAAGAACATTTTCTTATTTTTGAAGAAACCCTATTTTCACCCAAAAATCTTCCCTTTTAATTTAAATACAAGATTCAACATGGATTTTATATTTGCAATTCACAAACAAAATTTAAATGCTTTCTAACAGCATATTCAAACTATATAACTTTTCAAAATGAAACTATCTAATTCAATGAACCTGATTCCTTAAGTTTGAGGAGATCCAGAAATGGTGCTCAACTCCCAACCTCATCTCCACAGATTTTCACAACCTCAGTCCAAAACCCACAAAAATCCAACAATCTTCCTCCCTCCATTTTCAATTTCTCCCAAAACTTCATAATCCAAAATCCAAACATAAGGATGAAACCCTAAAACTTCAACCACCACCCTCATAAATTCTTCAAAATAAAAAAATAGAAAAATATCTAATTTTCTTCAAATTTTGAATTCAAACTTTCAAATTTGACTTCCTAAAAAATTTTCTTTTAATTTTTGAATTTTCAAATTCCAAATTGACTTTTTAATCCTTTTCTTTATTTTCAATTTCAACAAATTCAACAATAACTTCAACATAGATAAATTAACTTCTTTCAACCAATTAAATTTAATTAATTAATAAATAGATTTAAGCAATGACTAAATTATTTATTAATTAAATTAAATTAATCATAAAATAAATTACATTTCATCATAATTCCAGAACACATTAATCCACAACTTAAATACATTAAGCCATTTAGATCACCGAATTTAACTTGCAATTAAATAACGAAGAGAGGGCACAATAATATAAATAACACAACCCGACAAACAACTGATGACATACAAGGACTAGGGTGACGACTTGGCATGGAAACCTAGCTACTATCTCCCAATCGAATACCATTGGGTATTGAACACACTCCAACCTGTGAAACCAGGTGGAGTCAATGTTCTGTACCTGTCAACCTGCAAATCAAGTAACAACAACATATAGTATAAACAACATAAAATACACACCGTGAAGAGGAAATCACGGGATCGTAGGGCACTCGCAAGCGAGTGATACGATACTGTCCCCTTCACCAATACACTGCAAATAACTGACAAATCTGACATACTATTATAATCCAAAGCATAAAAATCTTTAATTCAAATAACGACTATGCTAATCCAAAACATTGAATAAAGATAACATCTGAATAACCAGAAGCTCATCAAAGCAACATACCCACACAAGACACACAGTCCAACCAGAAGGTAAAACGGAGGGGTATTACACTCAATTTTGTGATGGAGGCATCAACACTAAACATTTCTTTCTATTTTAAGTACAAATTGAATTTATCATAAATCCTATATTGGATACCTACACTATTAGAATAATTAGTTTCATAAGGAAGCTCTTTGACTTATATAAAATAATCATTAAAATCTTTATGTTCACTCGACATAAACTATTCATTTTTGTAGCAGTTTGTTTATGTTTCTTAGGTCAGTCTACATAGTGTCTTTAATACATTTGCATTACATTAGTTTACATTTCATAGTTAGATCATTTCATTACTTTGCAACACTTAGGCACACATTACACACCCTAAACCTCTAATCTTTGAATAAACTCCAAGAACATCATTAGTGTGAAAGAGAGTTCATTTCCTAACCAAGCTCCTAGGTGAAAAACCCTAGGACCCTATTGGAGAATCCTCTTTCCTAATTCATATTTTTGGTGGATGATTTTGTTGAACCTGATTTTCCTACCCCCTTCTTTTCTTATTTGGAATCCATCATTGTCTTATGATTAACTTGCATTGTATTTTGCATTAGTTAAGTTGCATTCGAGGGTTCCAATTTTTCATTAGTGAAAGTGTATATAGGTAACATCTTTTTCATCTTAAAACATTAAACATTTCTGAAATTATCAATTTTCATCTTATAATATAGAGACCACCCAAATCCATCAAAAAATTCTGAAAACTCCCAAAAAAATCACTAGCTGGACTAAGTCCCCACCCTGGGCGACTTAGTCCCTTCAGGCCTCCGAAATTGCCTTTCACAGATTTGAAAACTCTATTTTTAGGCTTCTGTTTTCTCCCAATACCTATTTGTATCAATTGGTTGTGTTTCTGTAACATGCATTTCATTACATTTAGCTCAAATTAGGTCATTTTATGCATTGCACATTTTGCAATTTTGCATTTGCAACATTTCATTTTCAAATCTATTGGTGTAATTAAATGTGTTGTACCTTGTCCTAGGTCATAATTACACATTAGTTAGGTTTACTTAGGGACCACATAGGAGGTAGTTGGAGCTTTTCCACCTTTGGTAGACTTATCATGTTATTACTTTATCACTTCCACCTTTTGTGGACATAGCATGTGATTACCTCTCCACCTTTTGTGGGCGATCCACCATTTGTGGTGATTATCACATTATCACTTTTCAAATTTAGGTGGAGTGATAGCTTTTCATAGTTTTCTCATGTCATAAGATTACGACACTTGTCATAATCGTATGCCCTTCTATGTTCTCACCTTGGATATATAACCAAGGGGTCTCTCATTGTAAATCAATCACAATCATATTGATGAGAATATAGTTTATTCTTGTGACATCATATTCTCTCTTCTTGTGCTTTTCATTTTGTCTCAAGATCTTGGCAGCCATAGCCAATTCTAACAAAATCATTGCATAGTGTAATCAACAAATTACCTTGTTTGACATCTAAAAATTGTATTTCATTCTATTTCTTTACATTGAATTTTAATTTCACATAGCTTCTATTACATTTCATTTCATGGCCCTTATGGATAGTATTATAATTTTACAATTTTCATTTTCAACATTAGTTCCTAGTTAATTTAGATCAAATTCATTACAAAACAAAACCAACACTTTAACAACATCACATGCACCCACTCACAACATTCTTAAACTTAGGAATAGAAATCCCTTTAGCAGTGATTACTTAGACATGTCAGATGAAACACTTGATGACTTCATCTTTTCTAGCTCATCTACTAAAGATTTTCCTCAAGAGGATGCAAACATTGATAATCATGATAACCATAATTGTTCTTCTCCTGATATCTCTCACATTGGTGGTGAAGGTATATTGTGGAAAGGAGACAATCATTGAATATCATGATGGTCTTTCTTGTCTTCCTCCTCCTACCCCTTGCAAATAACTTATGAAACATGAAGCTAAAATCATGGTTGCTACCTTACCTAGTCTTCAATCATCTCCGAACACCTCCCCTATTTGTTATCATGCTTTAATAAATAAGGATATGTTGGTATCAAGCAATCCAATGATTGAGAGTTATAGCCTTATTTCTCTCCTTCTTAATGTTCCTTACATTTGGAAGGGTCTATTTGATCAAACAAGTCCAATCATTGGTAACCATCTAATTCCTAGTTATCTTTCTCTTAATGCCTATCCTATGAGCGATGAATCCACTTTACCAACTCTAATCATAACCTCTGATAAACCTATTGTTTGTAACTTTCCAAAAAGATCTCCTCCTAGGATAGATACTATGGCACAAGAGAATGATATCTTAGATTAAAATAATGCAACCATCAACAATCACATCAATCAAATCTCCCTATCTCATAATATCTCTCCTATTAGTGAAGATGATATTATGATGTTATAAGATCTAATTGATGTGAATCATGAGAATCTTATGGAACAAGAAATTTCAATTATAGATCTTTCCCTTACTTGCAATGAGGTTAGTAGTATAGAAGTAATCAATAAATGTCCTAAAAATATTGTTTGTATTTCTCCTAAACACTCTCCTACTAGGGAAGGTATCATGGTGCAAGAAAAAACAACATGGTTGCACTCCTTTCAAGCAATAATAATGTGTCTTCTTTGGGAAATGGTACAAATATGATACTTGATTTCCCTTTCTTAGACATCCAAAAACCCAAGCCCACCAAGGTTATGCATATGCAAGTGTCCATTACATCCCCATCTACTATTGGATCTCCTAAGCATCCTCTAATCTTCCACCCACCTAAGAATAACATCCCACACCACCCAAGTTACAATGACATCACTCACATATTTGAAAAAGTCTATACCATCAAGGCTAACTTTTCTAAGACTTTCCTTATTCATCCACATAAATAACATTAGTTGTTGCTCCTTGCCTTGTAATAGTTGTAGGGTCAGATCCCACTCACTATTCTATGTTTTATATCCCTCATGTGGAGAAACATACCATCATCAATTCCAAGTTCACCTTTGTCCTACACTAAGTGGGAGAAATGAGTTAAGTAGCCTTGTCCTCATATGTCACTTATTGTTGTCTCTTTCAACTAGTCGTTAACCTTTCATGAACATATAAGAGAAATTTTGGGAAGTGGACGACATGTCTTAAGATGACTCGCATGTGACATACTACCCATTTTCACGATGTACCTCACTTCGGAAACATATTACTTGTCATAGGGCTCTCCAAGTTAGCTCTCATGTCCTCTTTCCTCTATCCTTGGCTACTTTAAAGCACTTGCTCATAGTGATGGTGTAGCATCAACTTTAAAGTGGGGGTATACATAGATGAAACATTTTTACAAAATTTCATGGTTTGATTTCTCTTTTACTTGTGATGTGTCCTCTTCTTGGTGGTGTCATAGGGTTTGATTCCCTCCAAGAGTGTATGCTCAACTGAAGTTGCATGATGCCAATGAGGCATCCCATGGATAATGATCTGACACTCTACTTTTTCCTCTCTTAGAGAAATTAGGCACAATTATCCCTAAGAAGAAGACCTTGCATGAACTAAGCAAAATCCCCTTCAACAAAATCTTTACATAATATTTACAAAAACATTTACGCAAGCATTGTGGTGCCCTATCAAAGTTATTAGCAGAGTAATTTTTGTTTGTTTAGTATAATGGGAAGCTGACACATTCACATGATTTTATTATTATATGGTGGGAACCTGAAAAACTAACATAACTTTCTCACTAAACCACTTCTTTGGACTTGTACACTTCTTTTTGGATAAATAGCCTAGATCTGGTCCACAACTAGCTAGACAAATGGTTGAATCTTTATCCAACTTTCCACCTTTCCTTCTTCTCCTCCTTCTATTTCTTTTCATCGCATGATCATGTATCTTTTTTTGTTTGATATCATCCGCCCTTGAATGTGTCCTTTTGCAATGATGTCGATTTGACTTAGGATCTTGAATCCTGGGGGCTTGACCACCTCCTTCTTCTTTCTCATTCTTCACCATCCACACCACTTGGCTACTTTAGTGTGACTTTGAAGAAATTTCATCCTCTCACTCAAGTGGCTACTAAATGTCTTTCCAAAAAGTGTAGCCTTGACACTTTTCACTCATTTGGGCCCTTTCTTGTTGTTTTTGGCCTAGTTTTGTCTAGATTGTAAGGTGTCTTGCAAAGGTGTTATGAAGTGTTGTAAGATATTTTCCTCATGTTTCTAAGAGCCTTTCATCATAATTCACCTAAATAACCTCTTTTTACCCCTTTCCTGAAACTTTTCTAGGCTTATCATTACTAAATCAACCCTTTCTTATGCTATAATGACCTCTTAATGCACTTATAAGTGCAACTTTAGTGTGTTTTGGAATACAATCCCAACAAACATCATTAACCACATCTTAATCCTTGACAAGCAATCAAAATTGCCTAGGTGGACTAGGTCGCCACCTTGGGAGACTTAGTCTCTTTTGGCATAAAAATCAAAATAAGCTTAAAATTCTTGTGGAATTTGATCTCCTAAACCCTAAGGTCAGCCTATGATGTGTTATTTTCAAGGAAAATTAGGGAACATGTATAAATATGGGTTTTTATCATCATTTTCACCCTAATTCATCCTATCCTAACTCTCAACAAATCATTCTTCTCGGTCACTTATCTAATACTCTTCTCAAGCAAGTTAGGGTTTTGGAATCCTAGGTCAACATGACATCTTTTCTGAAGCACTCAAGGGCTGAATGTTGCAACAACACAATATTTCTCATCATGGAAAGGTATTAGGTCCCTTATTTCATATTTTATACTCTATTATCTTGTCTCTTCATTTGATTTTATTATCTAAAAGGGCTTTGAACAAGGCAAACCCCCATGCCTTAACAATCAATATTTCTTTCCCTTTGTGTGTGTTTGCAGATTTAGGTATCTTGGAAGCTTGGAGATCATTCAAGAATGGGTTGAGGACTTTTTTAGGGTATATCCTTGTTGATTAGGTCAATAATCTACACAAAAAGACACCTACATACAATATTATGCATATTTGGAACCGAGCACCTGGAGGAGTAGAAAGAGAAGACCGAAGGCTTCCATTTCCACTCTCCGATCTTTGATCTTTAGAAATCTAGAAGTGGACTAAGTCACCAACAATGGGGACCTAGTCCCATTGAACCTATTATTTAGATATTTCCATGTTTTTCGATACCCTTTTGGTAGAAACAAGCTTCGGTGCAGTTTTCCAGATTTGGAACTAGGTCACCGAGAATGGCATAAGTGTCCTAGCAGGCCTAAATTTCAGCATCAACAACATTTCTGATCTCTAATATATTCTGCAACTCATTCCTAGGTGCACCCCTCCATTTCTATTCATTTATGTAACATTTTTTTAATGTTTCTTAGGTCATTCTACATAGTGTCTTTAATAGATTTCTATCACATTAGTTTACATTTCATAGTCAGATCATTTCATGACTTTGCAACACTTAGGCACACATTACACACCCTAAACCTCTAATCTTTGAATGAACACCAAGAAAATAATTATTGCAAAAGAGATTCCATTTCCTAACCAATCTCCTAGGTGAAAAACCCCTGGAGCCTATTGGGGAATCCTCCTTCCTAATGCATGTTTTTGGTGGTTCTCTATCAATCAAGACTTTAGTCATAATTCAAATAGAAAATGAATAATAATTATTTATTAAATTAAAAGTAAATCATACTTTATATTAGTAGAAAGTTGAGAATCTCCTTTAATAACCCCTTTTCGTTTCATCAATTTTGGGTAAAAAAAATTCATTAGGTACATGGGCCATCATATCAATTACATATTGCCACTTTTTTTCCGATCATGATCTTACACATACCCTATTGCTTGGTGGTTTTCTAGACTATGGTGCTTTTTGTGGACATGATTGGTGAATCAGATCTGAGCTTGATCTGGTGTTTTAGTCATGTTTTCTACATGGTTATTCTGTTTGAGATCTTAGTTTCATAGTTTCCAGTGCACTTATGTGTTTGCATCTTTCTGTTGAATGGATCTATGGGTTGTGCAATGTTGTGGGCTATCTTTACCTACATGTTTGTTGTGAGAAAACTCAGAAGTGGACTGTCTATATCCACAAGATTTGTTTCAGCATTGGTGCAGACTTGTTAGTCAGCCTTGTTTGTGGTCAGTTGTGCATTAGTGTAGCTTCTTTGAGATGCGAGGATGAATGGTGTTGAGTACTTGAATATTCAGTTATTAGGACCTGTAGTAGGTTGTATCATGATTTCATGGATATCTTGGGTACACTAATTTGTGTAATATTTTGATAGTGATGGTGTTTTCTACTTGGTTTGGAGATCTTGGTGTCACTTGCTATTGTTGTTACAAAGACATGAACTTGTGTGGACCTAAAGGATTTTTAGATTAGCATATGTTTGGTCATGATTCTTGGAAAGATTGGTTGTAACAGTTCAATGTGAGCTTTAGCAATAAATTTGGATTCATCACTTGGTGGTGAATGATCTTCTTTACTTTTGCAAATGTTACTAGGAGGAGAACGTAGATCCTATTGTTGTTGAAGGGTTCTTTTGCATTTTCATGGATAGTATTTGAGGATGTGCAGCATCTCGAAACCATGGAGGATTCTTGGATTCTTTGGCTAAGGTGTTGGTGGTTCTTGACAAGTGATGTTGGTTTAGAGTTTGTTGTGTTTCATTTCATGTTATAATATTGATTGCGCATTAGAGTTTTGGCATGATGCATTGCTCTTGAGACCATGCTATGTTCACCTGGAGCATGGGATCACCTAAGGGGGATGAGTAGATCATGATGCCATGACAAGTTCCTGGTTCAAATGATTGGAGTTTTGACAATGGTTTGGTAGTTCTTTGTGCATTGGGTATATTGGTCATATGCTTGAGAACATCATGATAGTGCATTGATGAATTTGGAGTTTATCATGAGATAATCACTTGCAAGTGCCCATGGATACATGAAGAATAAGGTGAGGTTGTAACTCTCTTGAAATGAGTGAAGTTTTGATGGTTACTCTTGATGAGTTTTCAGCAGAAATTCTAAGCCTACACCTTGGTTGGATGTGAGTTCAATAGAGACCAAATGAGGATATTTCTCTTAGAGAAGTCATGATGACTTGGTTATCCTAGAGGAGCATTCTCATTCCCCACTATTGGTCTACTCAGAAGTTCATCGCTTGAGGGGTATCGTCCATTATTTATCTCAGGTGTTTTATGCTTTCTTTCATGGATATGGATCTTGAATTTCTATTAGAAGTTTCTGAGGGATTCATTGTCAGAGATGGATAGCATGGTCATCTCCTTGTTCATTGTGATTACATTCATTTATGTTGAGTTTAGGAGATGTAGTGGGATTATTTCATGAGATGGGAAATGAAATAGTTTGACCTTCTTGGAGAAGCTTGCATCCATATAATTACATAAAATATATGTTGTGTTTGACCTTGGTGATTGAACGGTTGGATGTTCTTAAGGATTTTCTTTTGGGGTGTTGTCAAGGAGATCATACTTGACACAGTTGGAATTTAGAGGTTTATGTAGAAGGATTTTCTATAAGTATATGATGTGCAAAATTTTCTCTTTGTGGTCTTGGTTATGGAGACTTGTGGTGAGGGTTGTACAGGTTGTGTATATAATTGTGGATGGTCCCTTGAAACTAAATGTTTACACTCTAAATTTGATGTTGTTGGTAGAATCATTATGCCTTTGATCTTTCAGATTTGGCATTACCCATGCAGTGGGAATTCTTGGATGTGTTTGCTCTTCTTCGACTTGTTAGCACTTGGAGCTTGTATTTTGCTATTGATGGGTTGGCCATGTAAGTGGCATGAGTTTACTGATGTGGATACCTTGGAGGTATGTGTGATTGGATGGATTAGCATTTTATATGTGTGCTATTTTTAGTTGCATGGTTTGATCAGTTGGATGGGAGCAGTCAATTTTTTGTTTGTTGTTCTAGCTGACATTCTATCTTCTTTTTGGAGAATGACTTCATGTTCATGATTGAGGGCTTTTAAGCTGATGTTGTGTTGCTTATGTATAGCTTGTGAGTATAGTGGAGTGGTGGTAGTGTTTGAATCCCTTGTTGTCTGTAGGATCTGGTGTTTGTTTTCTTGACACTGGTGCATATACACCTTGGCTCATTCCTTTTTTTCTCTGGTGGATGGTTGGAACTATTGCCTAAGTTGGTGGACATCTTGGATTTCGTTGAAAGTGTCTTGGTTGGAGTGTGGAAGCATTGTTTAATATTCTTGAGTTTGGTTTGGAAGGAGCATGTAAGTTATTCATCAAGTTGGAGTATGTTGATAAATGCGACTCAAAGTTATTGGCTAGATCAAGTTCCTAGAGTAGTTTTTTTTCCTCCATCATTGGCCTGAGTTAAGTCACTGGTTTGTAAGTTTTTCTAACTGAAGCTACGGGGTTCTAAAGTTTCATAACCTCCTAGCTTATCAATTGTGAACAATAGGATTTTCCCTTTGTTACCAATGTATCATGGCTTTTGAGAACTTTGCAATCTCCGTCTTGATGTTCGAAAGATCAAGTTTTCAGAGATAAAGAAATCCTTCTACAATTGGCGAGTTGTGGGTTTTAAGAAATTCCTAACCTCCGATGGAGGTTTTGAAGTTTGGTTTTCTCTTGACTTCGCGACCTCATTATCGACATGTTACGGGTTTTGGGAACTTCACAACCTTTGACATGATATTTTAAAGTTCGGTTTTTTAGGTAACATAGCGACTACCGATGGATGTTGACATCAGCTATAGGGAAGATGTGGGGACCACTTGGAGCATTCGGAGTTAATATTTAAGTCTTTTTCGGGAGACTTGTAGCGAATATTGTAGATTCCCTTTTGATGGTGCAGAATTGCACAAGCAATGAATGTGTGTCTTGGTAGACCCCTCACCATTGCAAATGGATGTGGGACCCGATAGGATGGTGGATCATTTCAAACGCTGACAGGTAGTAATGACATGGAGGACAAATGGAATGTGGGTCCATGTGCTCGGTGAACTTGGTGAGATGGAAATGAATGTCTCTTTGACTAGAGACATGATGTTATGTTGATAACCCTAAGTTCGACACTGAAGATTTTTTCAACTACTTATCCAATGACCAAAAATGTTGGATGATGGTGCATGGCTCAAGGTGTAACCCTAAAGGGGTGCAGTAGTTGAACAGTCAGAGAGAGAGAGAAACTCTCTCTTGGAGTAGAAGTGGTGGAGGTTGAGATAATGAAGGTTACCTTGGTGCTGGCTGAGAGGTTGGGCAGCAGTAAAAATCAGAGGTTGGAGGTCAAGATGAGAGGCTAGGTTGCCGAGATAGCATGACGGTAACTAGAGAGGCCGAAAGGCTAGGTTACCATGGGCCAAGAGATGAATCTTGCATAATGTGAAGGTCAAGTGACTATGTGAGGGAGAGGCCAAGAGGCCGATGTTCAAGTTGTGAGGCTATGTAGCTGAATGAGATGTCTATTGCTGAGAGAGGTGGTCGATATGGGTTATGATATCGAATACTCTCCAGAATGGAATAAGATGTAAACTCTGTTAAGGCTTAGAGCCTAAATTGTATTTGTAACTATTTTGTTGCTCAATAATAGAATGGCGATCTAGGCTTTTGGAGTGTGGGTTTTTCTACATGAAAGGGTTTTCCCCACATCTATTTGTGTGTTTCTATCTTTTGTTTCATTTTTCATGGTTGTTGGTTATGTTTGCTGAATTTATGAATGATGTTTTTGAAACTGGTTAAGCATTAACTTCTCTCTAAGGATTAATGTGGGAAATGAACTATGTCTATTTCTGCCTTGTGGCATAGTAGTACGTGTCTTTGAGGTGATTTGAAGAAATTAAAATTACTAAAATCACTACTGATCTCGGATGCCCCTTTTTCCCCCAATATTTTTTTCCTACATTATCAAATCCATTGATAGATAAAGAATCTAGTTGTATTTGGATTTTATCCACTCCAATATTATCCAGAAGGTTTATGCTACACACGTTAAGAGCTGGCCCATTTTCAAAAATGGTTCTCTTAATTCTAAAATTATGACTATAATGGTTAATACTAGCTATTATTATGAAATATTTATTATGTTTTTGCACTTCCAAAGTCTAGGTAGCTCACTTTGGTGGAAAATAATGTCTGAACTCATTCCTTGAATTAGGGCTGCCATATCATTCAATTTTGAACTAGGGGGAACCATAACTTGTTGCAAGGTAGTTTGAAGCATGTTATTGTAATTAGGAAAGGCTTGAATAAGGTTCCATAAATAAATTTTAACATGATTTTTTTTATGTTGTTCAACAAGGTCATCCATATTCCCATTATGTAAAAGCAAAATATGAGCACTAGAAAAAAATAGGTTGAGGTAATGGTAATGAAATGCGAGTGGGTTGAGGTTTCCTATTGTTCCTTGTATTATATGTGTAAGCAGTGGTATTATAAATCAGTTGTTGCAAAACAATGTTACTATCAAGTTGCATTGTAAAGTTTAAGATATCTCATGGAGCTAATTATTTATTTTTAGGTGATTCTAAGATAAGCATGGGTTTGTTTCAAACTTGAGCTTGATGTGAGTATGGATAAAGGATAAGAAGTGGATTGGGAGATCTCTTCAAGGGATATATAATATCCATAACCTCCAAAAAATTATCATTATTTTCATGATCCTTTAGCAAAGGGGAGTCTAATTTCACCTCATCATCTTCATCTAATGAAGACACGTTTCTATTCTTTGAAATACATGTATCAATTCTATCATTTGTTTCACCAGGATATCTATCCTAGTAGGAGAGGTTTTTGGAGAGGAGCAAGCAAGATGTTGATCACATTCCATGGTTATATTTTGTAAGGAAACTTCATCACAAATAGAGCAGGCATCAAGACAAGAATAACTATGATTTTCTTGCTTACCAATTATAGAATATTTTTTGTTCAACTATATCTTCCCAAATGGGAGGCTTTAGGAGAGGGAGATACAAGATTGTCATAACTCACCATGAGTGTATCTTCTAATAAGAAAATAGCTTCTTCACAAATAAGAGAGATACTAGGAGAAGAAAAAATGTGATTGGAGTGGTTATCTGTGATTTCATTATCTTTCACTAAAGCATTCTCACAAGTGAGACATGAATGAAGTCTAGGAAAGGTTACCAATGATTAATGAAGTCTTTCTTACCAGTGATTGGATATTTCTGTTCAATTATATCTTCCCAAATGGGAGAAGCACTAGGAGAGGGAGAAACAAGATTCTTATGAGTCTCCATGAGTTTATCTTCTAACACCAAAATACCTTACGCACAAATAAGAGAGATACTAGGCGAAGAACAAGTTTGATTTTCATGGTTATCTATGATTTGATTCTCATTTACTAAAGAATTTTTGCAAGCGAGAGATGAATGAAGTATAGGTAAGGTAATGTTAAGAAATGTGTCAATGATCTCCTTCTCTTATGCCATAATACCTTCCCAAGTAGGAGAGTTTTTAAAAGAGGAGATTTTAAGATTGTCATGACTCTCAATGGGTGTATTTTCTAACACCAAAATGCCTTCTTCACAAATCAGAGAGGTATTGGGAGAAGAGAAACTATGATTATCATATTTGTCATTTCTCACATCTTCTTCTATCACATCATTCCCATAAATAGGAGAGATATTAGGGGGTGTGGAATAAAAGAATGCGTCAACATTTGCATTCTCTTACACTAAGAGACTCTCATAACTAGGAAAGATATTGGAAGAATGACTAGCATGGTTGTTAATGAGATTTTTCTTGGCATACTTGGAAAGGAAAGATACTAACATTGTATGAAAATTGATCTATCCAACTCATGCAATTGAGTGATTATGCTATGTAAAAACATTAAAATGCTTTCTTTTAGTCCCAATCTTTTTGTTTGTAAATGTAGTTGAATTGATCAGTTAACATTATTGTAAATGATTAAAGGAAATAGAAATTTTGGAAACTGAAATAGAGGTCTGGGTGAAGAAAAATAGAGACTAGATCTAGTAGCTGAAAAAACAATTAGAAATTGCTCTAAAAATGTTGTATGGGGACTCATTTTTCCATGAGCGAATGGGTCCTTGCTCAGACTTTTAAAAAATGAAAATTTCCAATTCCGGGCTTTTATATGTGATTTGTGTTTTTTGTTTCAAACTTTAACTTCTGTGATAATAGTTTTAGTTTTTTGGTGTAAATGCAAGTAAGAATAGGGATAAATGATGAAAAATATGACTTTTCGAATGCAATTTTAACTAAATTATCTAATGTAAATGACTAATAGTACACTAATATGAAAATTACATACCAAATCAATGCAACCTTATGTAATTTTTGTGAATTTTTTAGATTTTAAATGATGCAAAATGCAAGTTCAAAACCTAAAATACAATACAACCTTATGCCAAATTTAGAAACCCTAAATGCAATGATTTAATTCAAAACTTAGATCTAGGTTTTGAATTCACTAATCAAAAATTATAATTTTCAAATACTCAGGTTCACCAAAATGACACATAGAAATTTAAGGTAGGTGTTCAAACACATAGTTTTATACTAAATTTGGAGTGTTAAACCAAACTTACTATAAATAGAGAGGAAAAAATGGGGTCAATGAACCTACCTATTTTCTATTTCATTTAGGAAATGAGATCCTCCAAGATAGAATTCACTTTCAACCCTTAGGTGATTCAATTATATGAAGGATCTTACAGTTTACTTTATCTGTTTTGATTGGGTAAATATGACTAAAATTCACTTTTGGGAGACGAAAATAGGATAGAAAAGGACCTCAAATCTACAATCTAAGACCTGATTCATGTATATGTAACATATCTCTATTAGAATTAGTGAACTTTATACAAATTGGATGAGCGGAAGACACTTAAAACCTACCTCAAATTAGTTGGAGAGTGTCTTTTCACATAAACACTCGCAAAAATTATTAAAAATGGGTTTTGGGAGAAATATTAAAAATAAAAAATGCACTCATCTATGACATGTAAAAGTAGAATTTGATATATGAACATAGGGCTATAAGAAACAATAAATATTTTGGAAAATATAGGAACGAGAAATGATGTCTACCTCTCACAAAAACTATTTTTTGGAAGTTGTCCTAGGACTGATTCACCCATAGGCGAATGAGTTTTTTTTCACCTTTCCAAAATTTAGTTTTGCATCCTCCGCTCCTATGTCTACACTTCTATATCCTTTGGGTTTCAGAATAGGATAGTCAAAAATAAATTTGAGATCTAAGTTTCCATGAGATGACAACAACGGTGACAACAAATGCCACTTTGCAATTTTGTTCTTTTGATATTTTCAAATTTTCTTTAGCCTATGAACTAGCAAGTCTAAAATGTGTAAAGAGAGGGGATAATTTTTTTTAGTTGAATAGGGGTTTACCTTTTTCAAATTCTATTTTGGTATTTAAACCTTAAAATGAAATGAAATAGCATGAAAGGAATGATGAATGAACAAATCAATGTCACAACTCACCAAACCCTTGAATGAACCTTTAGAAAATTGAAATATTGATGTTGATATTACATGAAATGGCTTCAATGGTTGTGGATCTTGATGCTTGAATCTTTATTTGAATCCTTGAATTGAATGCTTGGATTAGATCTTGAAACCTACATCACAATGTTAGATCCAAAAACATGCATGAATGAACATAACCTTGACATGATTCTTGAGATCTTCAATACCACAAGAAATGGTGAAGAAATATTCTTTTGAATGCTCTCGATAATAATATTTTCTCACATGAAAGTTTCCTTCTTGCTATACTTTTCCTTATACTTGATTTGATCAAAATAACCTTGTATTTATAGACATTTATCCTTAATTTCCTAAAATTAAAATATTACAAATCAACATTTGAAGTTAGAATTTAGGATCATAAAAATATCCCAAAAACATGATTTAAAAATGGGTTCATGATCTAGGGAAGACCCATTCACCCATGGTAAAATGGGTCCTAAGCCCTAATTATTGTAACACACATTGCTCAATGTGAAGTGTTATGTATAGGCATTAGTTAATGGCAGGTTTCCCCTTTAAAAAATATAATTTACTAGAATTCTAAAATGAATTAAAGTGCTAATTAAGGTATAATTCAGAAAATTAATTAAAAGAACCAAAATGAGTGTATAAATTTAATAAGGTACACTAATAACACTAAATTAATGCATTATTTAGTTCATATTAAACTAGGAGGGCCCAAACAAGTGAAAAAATTTAAATGGATACATTTTTCTACATTACATTTAGAATTTTAAAATATAGTTTGAACAACAAAAACAAGAAACTAAAACAAAGATTTAAATGCAATCAGAAATTTTTTAGAATGTCTCTACATGGACTCATTCTCCCATGGGAAAATGGGTCCTTGCTCTGTGTTTTAAAAATTTCAAATTTCAAATTTTGGGCTTCATATGTGATTTTTGTTTTTGATTACAAACATAGATTTTTGTAATAGGTTTTTCCAGTTTTAGGGTGTCTAAATGCAAGTGAAAATGAGGTCAAATGAGGAAAAAATGGCTACTTTTAGAATTAAATTTGAACCTAAATTTGAACCTATGTAATTGAAGAATGATCTTGATGTAAGTATAATGCAAGATTAAGGAAAATCCAATGCAAATGTTTTTACTTTTTTATGAATTTAAGTGATGTAAACATGTAAGATTAAACCCTACATGTAATGTTCACTAATGCAAGTTTAAAAAATCCTAAATGCAAAAAAAATAATACAACTTTAATGTAAACTTAGTGCAAAAACTAGATCACGGGCTTAAATAGACTCTAATTTTTAGAATTTTTTTTTACAAAGTTAGGTTCACAGAAATGAAACATAGAAAAATAGGTTCACCAATTTGAAATGGGGAAACGGGGGTGATGAATGTATCTTTCTATTTTCATTAGGAAATGAGATCCCCACAAAGAATTGACTTACAAACCTTTGTGAGTCAACTTGAGGGGGGAATCTACTGGTTTCATTTTTATTGAGGACAAAGTTATCATCCTAAATATCCAATATACTAAGCGGGAGTGAATCAATATATTCTTAAACTTATTGAAAAAATACCATCCAATCAATCCAAAGCATATGATAATTAATATAAGAAGAATAATCAACAAAACATGAAGCACAAAACACAAGAGACATCAAAATTTTTACGTGGAAGACCCAAAATGGGAAAAACCATGGTGAGGATTAACTCACAATATAGTATAACTAGTTATAAGATATTACAAAAAGGGGTGGCTCACTGCCAGGGCTCACTATCCAAAATGGGAGGCTCATTGCCTACAAAAATGAAGTAATAAAATGGCTAACCACTAGAATTGAACTGATGGAAGTACACCTCAAGTGTAGATTCAATTCCTTTGTAGTTCAAGAAAATTCACATGCTAGCAGGTCACACTTTGCTCTTTTCTCTTCTACATATATTCTGCTAGTATTCACTCAATACACACACACACACACTCTGCTATCTTCAAAAACATATTGTATATATATATTTGATTGTCCAAAGATAACAATCAAGTCAACTTCATAAGTCTTCTCATCAATAATCCAAATGTGTGGCATGCTACAACTTGTTGGCATGGATTACACAAACAAAATTTAATCCATTACATCTTCAACCACTTGATAGGTTGGCCAACAATAGACCTAATAAACAAATTTTAAAGAACAAAATGATAGCGGTGATAACCACAAGCAACTATATGCATGACTTCCCTTCCATGTATGCATTTCTCAGTCACATACCATTTCCTATAAACTGAAGTACTAGCTATTTACCAAAGGGGATTCTAGAGAAAAATACCAAAGGTTGAACCTGTATTACCGGTTCAGAATATTATATTAATGTGACTTTGAGTCTTGTAGTTGCAACCCATATATCATGGTCACATCAATGACAACAAAATTGTTAACAAGGGATATGATCTTCTTCATTATTCAAACAATATCCCCCTTTTTCATTGATGGCAACATGTTCCAAAAATAATTTGCATACATCCTTTGTACATAATATACTCTATTTTTCTTTCCTCTTCTTCCCCTTTGACATTACGGACAAAGGTAGAACAAAAATTATGAAAGATATGTACACAAAGTCCGAAATGTAAAAACACATAGAATCAAACTTCTAAACTCCCCCTGATGAGTTATCTCAAGCAATATAAAAATAGAAAAATCCTACCAGGAGGAGGAAGCACTTTCTAGTTCCTGAGGAATTCCTTGCCAAGTCACTTTTCCATTTTCCCAACTTTGCTTCACAGATACCAAAATTTTGTTCAAAGATTCTAAATGAATAAAAAAAAATTCAGCTTCATCCAGAGTATCTGGAGTTAGATTGATCTTATCCAAGTTTTCAGCATTAGCCAAAGTATTGGATACCAAGGCATACTCCATCCTAACATTATCAACAAGGAAGCCAAATTTTTTGATTATTCCTTCCTTCTACTTTTGTAACATAGAGAAATTTTCTCTATGCACAGAAATAGCTTTCAAAATTCATCTATCTCAGTCCATAGATACATTGTAGGGGCTAGACACAACGGTCAATTGGGACTCAATGAAATCCATCAGATATTTTATGCTTTGTGTGGCATCAGGCGACCTTATAGAATATGTAAACACAAAATTAGCTTCAGATTCATAAGCCTTCACAACTTCAAGGCTCTTCTCTACATTGGTATGTTCCAAGGCACATTTGTCATGAAGGATGAATAGCCTTTTCTCATTCAATTTCTCTTCCACATCTTGTTTTTTTTTCTGAACAAGTCATGTGGCATGCTCCTTGAAGGATTCCAATAGAATATTCAAGTTCTCAATCGGAGAGAGAGAAGTATCAATAAATGTTTCAAGAGTGATATCTTGCAGGGCCTTAATGGCATATTCAATGAGCTTAGATCCCTTTTGATGCATTTCTATGATTTTCTATTATACTGGATGCGCAAAATATATCGCCTAATACCAATTTATGTACCAGAGAAATCTTGTGCGTATTTGCATAACCTTGATTCATTGGAAGTTGCAGGAGTTCTATAGGAATTACTAGTTGGAATCTGATCTACTTAGACAACAGTCCCTTCAAGACATCATCACCAGAGGAAGAT
The DNA here is from genome assembly GCA_007115665.2 of Sequoiadendron giganteum. Classification (NCBI taxonomy): domain Eukaryota; kingdom Viridiplantae; phylum Streptophyta; class Pinopsida; order Cupressales; family Cupressaceae; genus Sequoiadendron; species Sequoiadendron giganteum. The sequence goes on along the minus strand of CM021100.1, from coordinate 377,747,183 downwards.
TCTCTAGTGGAATTTTTTGATTTTACAACTTGTTGGGATACTTCTTCATTATTTCCAGCAATATCATTTGATTCCTTTTTTTTATTTTCTTCTTCTTCCTCTTCTTTTTATTCCTCTACATTTTCTTCCTCTACATTTTCTTCTTCTATATTGTTTTCTTCCATCTCCTTTTCTTGTAATTTTTCTTCTTCTACCTTTTCTTCTTCAAATTTATCTTCTTCTTTTTCTTCCTCTCTCTTCTCTTCTTCTTCCTGATCTCTATTGTCTTCTTTGAGGTGTATTGGAGGGGTAGCAACATGAACTTCTGCTTCAATATTTTCTTCAACATGTTTTTCATTTTCCAGATTATCATTAGCAGCATTGATTTATGGTAGAACATTTGTACTACCTATTTCCAAAGGCTTATTGGTGCCATTCACTTCCACAGGTATATTATCATCAGCAACACCAAAAGGAGGTTCTTCCACAAATTTTTAGTAGTTACTTTTCTAGGTTCAGATACCAAACCAGATGCAGCAATCATGTCATACCTTTTCGTAGTATACTTGATTGTACGTATTGTTTCCTTCCTTATTGCTCTAATGTATTTCATGTCTTTAGTCATTAGTGTGTTAATCTCCTCTTCACCCTGAACATATTAGCACAAATATTCTTCAAAGATTCTAAATTATCTGGAGACAAAGAGGATGCAATTTATTTACATGCTTTATTTCTTATTTTCTCTTCTAGCTCAATTGTCTCTTCTCTTCTTTTCATTAGAATTTCCCACAAATTTTCAAGAACATCACACCTAATGTTATCCCATTTAACTTCAAAAATAATGACATATTTGATGATGGCCAGTATTATTGTTTCTTTATCCTATTCTGCTATTGAATCAGACACTTCTGTTGTAGAATTCACCATATTATCTTGATTTGCCATATTATTCCCCAAAACATCTAGTTTAAGAGGGGAACCAAGTCTTATCAGAGAGGCATTTTTCTCTTCCTGGTCCAATAAAAATTCTTCTGTAACTTTGGCCTTCTTTGCATCATTAAAATTTTGTTCATCAACATCGTCAGAGGATGATACATAGTGTAATTTCCTTGAGCCAACAATGGTTTCTTGTGACACACCTTCACCAGAGGAAACAAACACCCTTCCCTTTCTTGTCAATTTTTTAGTTGGATCTTCTTCCTCTTCCTCCTGATCATCAGTAACACTCATATTATTCTCCCTAGTAGCCATTTATTTTCTTTGTTTGGTAGGGGCTATTGGAGGAACACGTTTTACTTTTTTTGATTTGGTAGTTGGTCCAGAAGGGGTCGAGCCTTTGTCTTTATTAGTAGTGTTGGGTATAGCCTTCATTGTAGCTGGTCCAGAAGTTGGTATGGAAGGAGGGTTCCTATCGAATCTCCTTACACTAGGTAGTTCTTAAAACTTTTGTCCTTTAACGACTCTTCCTAGATCTATTTTTTCAGCTGTGAAACCAGAATTCTTGAGCATTTTTCGTGACATTTTTCTTCCTTGTAGTTTTGTTGAGCTCCAAACAGACTTCTAGTGATTTCTCTGCATAAGTTCCAATCTGTGGTTCATTTGGATCTTTTAGACTCCTCAATAAGAGTTACACATAACCTTCAGCAACATCTTCTGAGACCTCATAATCCAGAGGTTGAATCTAGATGGTTTGGGGTTCAACTGCTTCTATCATACACTCGTCAAAATATACATGAAATATGTCCTCAGTTTTATATTTCTCAATAGTCTTCCCCAAAATTATATCTCTCCCATTCATATTTTTCCTAAACATGGAAAAGAATTTCGTCAAGGAATTTTTTGCATTATTCACATCACCCAAACTACGCATGTGATCAAAAATATGATGTGCTATCAGTTGGGATGCGTCCCAATACACTATTTTGGATTTTCTCAGAAGCATTTTGAGAAAATAGAATAACATGAACACAATTAGAGAACCAAACTTAAATGGGTACTTCTTCTCTTTTGACATTCTAAGATTAGCAAGCAACTGTTGTCTGAGTAGCTCACATAAATCATAATTTTCACCATTTATTGTCATATCATAACCAGTATAAATAGCTATGGTAGACACATAGTTCTCTCTGTTGGTGAAGGATATTTTGTGGCCAATCATTATGGATGCATACTTCATGATTGTATTAGTGATAGGTTTTATCACAAGATCCATTTTTTCATAGGTTGCACCAATGAGATTCATTACCTTTTCATTTTTCACTTCTTTAAGCACATGTATTGGTCTGGTGTCACTGCGTCTAGTGACAGATTTGATTTCTTCCTTGTTTATCAAGTGTGGTTCATGAGTCTATAAGAACTGACCATGCATTCTACCGAGAACTAGTTTTACATACTGATCATCTACTACAAAACCTAAATTTGGAAAGTTGTTCCAATAGTCAAAATTCTTCGTCACCAGATTTGAGTATTTAGGTTTTACCAAGAAATCATCTCCTATGAGTTCATTTAGACACATGTCAATAAATTTGATATGATTGAATTCTTTTGTCTTAACCCTAATGTACATCCTTGTATCCTTAGCTGGCATGACGCCATGAGGAACCAAAGAGAAAGCACCCATAGGGTCATCGTTGAAAACCTTCATTGAGTATTTCCTATAGGAGGGCCTAGGTCTTTCTATTGTATTTACGACTATAGGACTTTCCATTTTCTATATCCTGAGCCTCTAAAGGATTCAAGAAATGAATTTTCACAAGCTCACAACAACAAATAATTTTAAAATACCTTTTTCTATGCAAACAACAAAAACTAGGGTTTGCACTAGTCACACCTCAATTCACTTCAAATCGCTCAAGTTTTTCTTTGTGTTTTTTGAATACTTAAATGAATACCCTTATGATTTTTATTTATAGATTAATGTTATGCCCTAATTCGCATTTAATGCTCTTGAAATTTGAAAAGCTGCCAAATTTCCTTAACTACACTAAAAAACACTAATACGCTTCGCAAACAAGCATACTTGCCTTTTTTCTTTCAATTTATTTTTTAGAACCTCTGCACACTTATTTCTTATGACCTCACTTCGTGCAAAGCACTGACATGCTCACAATCAAGGGGTTCAAGAGATTTTTTGCTAAAGCTCCCCCTAAGACCATGCTAGGTCTAGTGCTTGGAGGAATCATCTACATTAGATGAGGGTACAAATGCATCAATAGTCTCTAAATCTTCTATCTTTTTCCATATCTTACTAATTTCTTGCTTCACTTCTTATTTGTCAACGTTCTTTTCAAGTTCATTCTATTTTACCAGAGTAGATTGTTTTCCCTTTTTACTTATGCATACCTTTGAAATATGTATTGGCTTGTTGCAATTATAGCAGACACCATTTCTTTGATTATATATACTTCCATTAAACCATTTTCTGCATTGATTCACTTTATGCCCATATTTGTTGCATGTATAGCAATAACCCTCAAAGGATTGATTCATCATTCCTCCATTAAACCAATTCATCATCTGGGTTCTACATTCACTAGCTCTATCTCCAACCTTATTATAGGCATAGCATTGTCTGGGGAAAGAACCAAAAAACTGAGTCATCTTGCTTTTGCATTCACGATATGTGTAGGATCATCATGGAAAATGCAGGCCCTTAAGTGGCAATAAAAATTCAGAAATTAGAGTTAGGAAACTTGACATAAAAATTTGAATAAGTTATCTATATTATTTTAAAAATATGTAAGAATAGAATTTTTAGAAAATTTAATGTAGTTTCTAAACTACCAGGTATTTTTGTTTCTTTTTTAAACCTATTTGGTGAAAATTTGAAATTTCAATGCAGTAGTACTTAAATTTTAGGGAAAAAATAAGAAGTAGGTGTCTCTCTGACCACCCTAACCACAATAAAATGATAATATTTTTGTATAATATTTTAGATATAAGTAGATGACTCATGTCCCAATGTGATACATATTTTTTTGTAATTTTTTTCCAAGTAAATAACTAATAATGATTTTTTTATTACAACTTTTAAAAAATATAAAAAATCGTATGTCTGATCACCTTAACTTGGTCAAAAATTCATGAAAATCAACTCTTTTTTTTTTACTCCTATAGTATGTGAAGCATAGAATGTGGCACATCTTTAAGATTCAAAAAATGTGATATCGTTTGAAAGCTATAGATGTTTTTCAATCAGTCTATCAATCAGGACTTTAGTCGTAATTCAAATAGAAAATGAATAATAATAATTTATTAAATTCAAAGCAAAGCATAATTTATATTGGTGGAAAGCTACGAATATCCTTTAAAAACCTTTTTCATTTCATCAATTTTGGGTAAAAAAAAAGTCATCAGCCACATGGGCCATCATATCACTTACATATCGCCACTTTTTGGCCCATCATGATCCTGCACATACCCTTCAGTTTCCTTATGCCCAAACTTGTTGCAAGAAAAACAAGTTCCATTAAAAGATGGGTAACTTTGTGTGTTTGGTTGTTTGATAGATGGTTTCCTTCGTGGATTTATTTTCTCCTCTTTATCTTGAGTCTTTTTATCATTTACTACTTTAGAGCTTTCACATGCTTCTAATCCCAATCCTCCCTTATCTTTAGAGGGTTTTTTTCCTACAATCAGTTCATCGAGCCTAGTAGAGGTTGTCTTGAAACTATCTTAACAAAAAGATTCCTTTTACAGTTATGCTCTCATATTTACCACTTCTTGTTCAAGTCTAGAACATTCATCAGACTTGTTCTTTATTTCTATATTCAAAAAATCTTAATTCTCTTTTTTTCTTTCACTTGTAGCTTTAGTCTAGTCATATCTTCTTTTGCTTGTTTCAATTGGTTGTTGACTTCTTGATGTCATTCTTTGAATTTTTTAATTGTTCCTTCAATTTATAGACACATTCATTTGCTTCATCAAGATTCTCTTTCCAATATTTATTCTCATTTTTAGCTTTGTCAACATCATCAGGGGCAGTCTGGAGTTCTGCATTATCTTGCATTTGTTCAATCTCCAAGATCTCCCTCAAGTTGTTAGACTTCTCTAGATGAACCAAGCTCTTATACCAATTGTTGAATATCCAATATACTCAGAGGGGGGGTGAATCAGTATATTCTTAAACTTATTAAACAAATACCATCCAATCAATCCAAAGCATTTGATAATTAAGATAAGCATAATCATCAACAAAACATGAACCACAGAACACAAGAGACACCAAAATTTTTATATGGAAAACCTAGAATGGGAAAAACCATGGTGAGTATTAACTCACAAAATAGTATAATTAGTTATAATATATTGCAAAAAGGGCTGGCTCACTACCAGGACTCACTGTCCAAAATGGGAGGCTCACTGCCTACAAAAATGAAGTAATAAATTGGCTAATTACCAGAATTGAATTGATGGAAGTACACCTCATGTGTAGATTCAGTTCCTTTTTAGTTCAAGAAAATTTGTATGTCAACAGGTCACACTTCGCCCTTTTTGCTTCAACATATATTTTGCTAGTATTCACTCAACACACACACACTTCGCTATCTTCAAAAAAATCTTGTATATATATTTGATTTTCCAAAGATAGCAATCAGGTCGGCTTCATAAGTATTCTCATCAATAATCCAAACATGTGGCACACTATAGCTTGTTGGCATGGATTACACAAACAAAATTTAATCCATTACATCTTTAGCTACTTGATAGGTGGGCCAACAATAGACTTAATAGAAAAAATGTAAAATAAAAGATGATATTAGTGATAACCACGAGAAACTATACACACAAGTTACCTTCCATGTATGCATTTCTTATTCATAGACCATTTCCCAAAAATTGAAGTACTAGCTATTTACCGGAAGGGATTCCGAAGCAAAATACAGGAGGCTGATCTTGTATTACCGGTTTAGAATATCAGATTAATGTGACTTTGAGTCTTGTAGTTGCAACTCATATATCATGGTGACATCAATGACCACATAACTATTAACAAGGGATATGATCTTCTTCATTCTTCCAACAAAATCCACACATAATCAAATCGAGATAGAAGAGTAAAGTTGATACTAAGTTGTATCTATCACAAAATATCTCAGGAGACTGCAACATTAAAAGACTAGTGGCATATCCCAAGGTGGAGTCATCCAAATTAGGTACTTTAAAAATCATCACAAGGTAAAATCACAAAGTTCTGTGACACTTTATAAAGGAAATGACCAACACTGATCCAACTTTTAAACTTGAATCACTAAAAAGTGGCATATATGTTTTCAATTTAGAAATGATGTAAACTAGTAAAATATGTATTTTTTAGTATATTTTATGTTTATATTTTAAAAATAAAAAATAAAAAATATTTTAAACTAGTTTTTAATAAATTAACACTATAATTTAGTTGTTGATAAAACGTAGAAAAATGAAGTTGCATGAGACGTCAAAATTTTTATAGTAATTCTTTTTTCTTTAGAGTTTTTTGTTTGTATTTATAACTTGAAACATTAGTGCATGGATTTTTTTTTTCCAATTTTGATAAATATATATTTTTGAATAAATATTAAAATGTGTGTGAATAAAAAAAAAGTTGTTTCCATGGGATGTCAACTTTCATATTAAATATTTATCTAAAATAGAAAAAAAAATATAACATCTTGAAATAGATTCTTTTATCTAGTGCATCATATTTTTTTTATTTTTTATTAATAATTTTTAGTGTTTTTCCTTAGCATGGTAATAAACCTAATGTTTTATGTTGATAACCTACTTTTAGTAAAAATTAAAAATAAAATATAAATAATAATGAAACTATTAAAATAAATATATTTTTGAAAACTACACTTATGGATCTACAAAAAGGTATTTTTTATATTTTTGAAAAAATATTATTTATATTAGTAGGAGTTATTGAAACTTCAATTTTTTCAAATACTTTTTTTTTTTTTGGTAAATTGGACTCAAAGTGGTGCTCCATATATTTTTAGCCAACAATTTTAGTCGAAAAGTTGTGGAAGTATCTAACTTAGCTAGAATTAATCTTACTAGATCATATTTTTGACCAAAATTAATTTTTAGTTAGAAATACTTAAATTCGGTTGTGTTGATAAGTTGGCTACAAGTGTGACACAACTTTGTACTTTTACCCCACAACATTCATTCTATCATAACTATGCCTACCATGTGATGCATTACACCACCGATATTGAAAACATAATTAGTCATACATAATAATTCGAGTACATAGTTGCATAAAACTCTATTTATGTTAACATAGTTTAACTCATTCTTTGAATGGGAGTAGTAACACTAAATAGATATTCAATGAAAATCAAGAAAAAAATACTAGCATTATTTGATTACTGATGTTCAAGATTTATACAATGTGCACTATAGAGAAAAATAATCCACAATATCTCATCATTTACATTCCAAAATATGAAAATGCGATGACTAAATTCTCAATTACAAGACTCAAAAATCTCAAAAACCTAAAATAAACCTCTATACATTTCAGACGTGTTACAAATTTTATCTTTGTGAGACCAAATATTGAGCAACTCTCTCCAAATGAAGAAAAAAAACACATTTAAGGGAAAACAAAGAATCCTCGAATGCACATACCCATTGAAAACTATCATCATTTAGATCCTCGGGTTAATAACTGCTCACACTCGAAGAAAAGCCCCTTCTACACTTTGCTTTCCCGCTCCCTTCATTTTTGCTTGTCCTACAACTAATTTTTTTTTAACCGTAGTTGGAAGTTATCTTTATTGTGAAAAACCTCCATTCTTCTTCACTAGATTTAGAAAGACTTCCGAACCTGTGCATTTACAATTTTACTGCCGAACAACACAATTTTTTTGCTTTTACCTTACAGATGAGGAATTTTTTTCTTACCATGAAAATCTTCAGTCCTTATTTGTTTATCCGTAGTTGAAAATTGTTTTAAAATGAATGCAGACTTTCATTCATTTTAATTAGGCCGTATAAAACCCCATCTACCCATGCACATTGTATTTTAATTAATGCCTAGCAACTAAAGACTTATCAAATAATATAGGACTCTCCTCGGGTTCGGCAACTTCTTCACCAACACCAATCGGTTAGCATCACATATCGTGCATATAATAAGAAAAATGAGAGATATAATAGTGATGTGTGATAGAGATTTTGCAACCTCACCTCATCGCTGATACAATGTGGAAAAGATAAAGCCAAAAAGAGATAGGCAATACCATCCTGCCATCATTGTTTTAAAATGGGAAAAAAATGACCCCTTCCTCCAGTCCTCAACGGTATTGCTACTCCTCGTGTTTTGTTTCTATGGTTCAATCAAGAATTTTTTTACAGTAGTTAACAAGGAACTCTATCCTGTTCTCGTCAAAGATGTGTGAATACAGGTTTTCTACAACTAATAATTTACTGAACACATAGATTGCATCCATTAATTCTGATACATCTTGGCTAACTTCATCATTAGTATGTTCATGCTTTTGAAGTGTTGAAGTCGAAAACCTCTACATTGAAACCAATCACCAAAGTGTAGAATGTAATTTGAGGGTGCCAAATGCATTGTTCTTAATAATGTTTTTTCACAATATTGACACCACTACTTTCATAATGTGTTCAAGTTGGGATATTATAAACTTTAGGTGCCAATTCTAGAATTGAATTCTCTCAAATAGTTTTAATACATTTTCATTGCAATCACCAAAAGTTCCTATGCAAATTAAACATGTGCTATATTTACCCATGCAACAAAAATTTAAACAAAGATGTTTCCTATAATAGCTTCATAAACCTATGTAAAATTTCCTTTGCAATAGAAACATGACCACCCATTCAGCTAGCATGATGGATTCCCCATTTACAACATAAATATTTCCTGGTCTCTATGTCAACACTTCACAAGATGGTACAATAGCCTTCACAAGATGTGTTGCCACATTCTGTGGATCCTTCCAAATGGGAAATTTCAAATGAGAGCCTATGTATGAAAACCTTTGCATCTCTCTAATCTTTAAGAATAATCTAATGTTCTGCATCTTTAGTTGTTCCTCCACCCTTGTCTATTGAAAAGAGTCCTCCCTCTATGGATTTTGACCTCTTCATTTTGAATGAATCTTGATCCACATTCAATAATGAACCTAATGAAGAAAACCTACATGCCAAGCGAGAATCATCCACAAATGCTTCTTTTATTGCCCTATTAAGGGGCCCCATTGAAAATACTAAAGCATCCATGTTGCTAGTTTCACCAAACCCATTTTCTTGTGGGAAAATGTCTCTTTTTTCCTACTTCCCCTTTCACTTTGATGAGTATTCCTCCCTTTCAATCCACATATGGAATCCAACCCTTTTCCATGATAACACTCCCCTTCACTTCTATGCAATCTCATACAGCCAAGGCTTTTCCTTTTGTCACCTTTTTCAGTCTCCCTCCAAGTGTTTCTATTGTTGCACAAAGTATTGACACCTCACAGAGTCTTTGAAGACACTTTGATGCAACAAAGAAAGCCCAAGAATATACAAAATAGAAATGAAAGATAAAATTTCTAGAAAAACCAGCTACTCAAAACATTAAGGCTTGTTTTAATGAGGATTGAAATTCCTTGTTGATTGCTATCATTAAGACACTAGCATGCAAGCTAGAAGGAGAAATGAAGCTAGAAGATTACGACATGAGAGTTGTGGGCCATGATTTAAGTGACACTCTCTTGCACAACAAAGTGGTCTACACTAAGTATGGGAATTGGAAAATGTAAAAGACACTTTGTGTATTCCGCTAATAGAAATCAAGGGAAAGGATGGGGGTATGGCTCACATAAGGAAGTTATAGAGTCAGTCAGGGCAAGTGACTAAGTTGCTTGAAGAGGCCCAAATTGATCAGGATTGGCTTCAAGTTGAGATATATATTTTCAAGAGTGGGGTTGTTGTTGAACATGAGACCAATGCAAAATATCAATGCAAACAGGAGAATATGGAAAGAGATATGACCAAAGTAATGGTGTATCTGATGCACTACAAAAGGAAATAAGGATGCTAGATCAACAAAAGGAGGACATGCAGAAAGAATTGGATAGCATTTGATCTCAAGCTTTCAACGATCTCTAGAAGGCTTGGGAAAAACCAGAAACGGTGAAACAAGATAAGTAGGAGATCAAGTCTATTTTGCATACTTGTGATGAAGAGGTCGGGAATTTGAACTTTGAGCTAACAAATGCCCTCCAGGAGAAGAGCCAATTGGAAAAGAACATGAAGGAAAGGGAGTCTCGATTCCATCAAGAATTGGTTGTGGTATAAGGATCCAAGATCCTCTTGATATTAAAAAGACTGATATCCACACACTAAGAAAGAATCATACTTGTAGTTACTACCTTGAAGCTAGTCTTGCAGTTTTTGAGGGATGCTTAGAAATTAAATGAGAAGGTTGGCTCGGTGGTGACCAAATTCTACATATATATGCTCCTCAGGTTGTAGAATTAGAGAGCCCAATCTCCAAGTTATGTAAGGCCACCAAAGAAGCTTTAGAAGATGCCAAAATTCCTGACCGAAGTGAAACCTCAAGAAAAGAAAGCGAAATCATCAACTATCACAAAGTCATGTCAAAAAGAAAAGGTCGCTAGGTAGTGTTGAATAGGAAGGTCAATGATATCAAGAAGTTCAATATTTTTCTCGAATCTAGATTACCCGCTCCTTTCTCACCATATGGAGGAGTGTTATCAATCAAGTAGATTGTGGATACAATCAGACTCAAGATCTAGACTTCCACAACACTCCCAATTCTAAGACCATCGCCCACTATTGAAGTGGGGAGGGGTTTATTTTAAGGAAGTCCTTGAGTTGGATTAAATATATGAGACTATGTGCACCCTCATTTGGCCCACTAATTTGGATTGGGAAGTCCAACACTCTGCCTTCCTCAAACTCCAGGAACTACTAGAGCTCTAGGTTCCTGCCTTTGTAAGCAAAGGCCCCCTGTGAGTTGCCAAAACTATAAATCAATTTTTCGTTTAATTTTTTCTTTTTTTTTTGGCCCTTACTCTTTCTAACTTCGAGATGAATCCACACCCAAAATACAAAGACTTCTCCTGCATAAAGGCACACAATGTGTCATGTGGTGGCTACATGGCTTTATTTACATATCTTTTTCCTTTCGGGTGTAATCTAAGGTACATGCCATCTTGGTGGGGATTTTCTTCAAATCTACTCTCACATATTTGAAATCGCATGCTTGCTTGACAAGTCATCTATTGGTGTCGGGCGATTTCTATTTTTTACGGAGTGATATATTTAGGTGGAATTCTTTAGGAATACAAAGGGTGTCTTACTTTCACGGTGGAACCTTCTAGTTAGCATCATAAACCTCTATGGTTGATTGATTAGATTTTTGTTAGGTTGTGTTAAAATCTGATTGTTTTATGATAGCTATCTTCTCTAAAATATCTAAAACCATTAATGAAGAAGTTCACACTTAATGAACAAAGATTGTCATGATCTAATAAAAAACTAAGATCAGATTGTGAGTTATTAGGTTTAGGTATCTAGCAGTTTCTTCTTCTATAATGTTTGTGGCATTTTTCCCTTCTTCTAGTTATAAATAGAGTTTGGCATTATAGGGTGAACAAGATAAAAAAATTTCTTCGAAGATAATTTTGAAGGATATAGATCTATTAGGGAGTTTATATTTTCTTAGAAGTAGGTGGTTTTTTATAGAATGCTATTATTCTCATTGGAATGTTATATTTTAATTCAAGTAATCATTAGATTGGCATTCGACCATTATTTTTTAGTTCATATATTATAGAAGTTTGATCTATTTGGGAGAAATATTTGAAATTGTGCATGTTTTGGCCTTTTTCAAATTTCTTTTTATATATCGTTCCTATTAAGAACATTGTGTTAAGTTTTATTGGGTAGTTTGGATAGCCAATTTACATGTTAATAAACTTCTATGTGGAATGCTATATTTTTAAAATTGGATTATGTCTATAGAGCTTTTCCATTTTTCTTAAGTGTTTTCCATTTTCATATTATGTTGTGAGGGAAGAAGGGTTTTGTAATTTTTTGGATATTTCTGTAATCTTTAAATTTTTCTTATGCTTGATTAAACCTTAATGGTAACTTCTCATGATGAGATTTGGGAGACTGCATTGTTTTGTCTCTAGCCTTTGTTGCTCATTCTCTTCCCAACAATCAAGGGTCTATGCCATTATATGTCCATCATATCATTTATAAGGAATGGTTAGGGTTGGAAATGTTTTGAAAGCTTTGGCGCATCGCTAGTTTTATGCTTTATTCACATATTTCTACCTTTTCCCCCAAAACAAGAAGAGTCAAATTTCTATAAAAATATCCAAGGTCATTCAATGAGGTGAAAATTGGTCCCCTGCTTAGAGAATTTTCCATAAGGCTATAAGAGAAGCACAAAATTTGATGATCAACAATATTGCTATGAAAAAGCCCATAAATCTGTTAGCATACAAATTTTTCCTTCAAAGATAAATACATAAAATGACTCAGCATGCCCAAAAGGAAGAACAAACAGTGCTAACAGTTGGAGAAGTTTTCATTAAATCAACAACCTTCCTCTGAATTGAGAGGTACAACTCCCTCTTCAAATATGCAATGAATGGAAAATAGATGTGCTTTTAACTGGAAAGCAGAAAAGGAAAACCAACAACTATGCAAAACCATGACACGCATGCGATGAATTAATTAAGAATGAAATGAATGCGAACGAATGACTCAAAGTCCACTTATCCTACACCCATAGATGAAAACCAAGAAAATACTGATCAATAATTTCTCATAGTGGATGAATTAATCTGAATTCAAAGATTCAGAGGTAAACATTCACACAATTTGATATAATAGAGAATGCATTAAAAAATATTATAGAAACATAGGAATTTGTAATTTGAAGAAAACATAAATAAACACACATATTTATCAACACCTCCTTTATTTCCTAATACAAAACCAACTTCATAGACTCATTCCCTGTACAAAAATCTATGACTGAAAAGAAAATAAATTGTGCCCACTTCCCTTGTTCCCGAATAGATAAAAAAGATAGCGATCCCTCCATTACATAGAAAATTCACCATATATAACCTTCCCCGAAACATCCTCCTTCAATCACACAACTTCCTTTTTTAAAGAAATGCTTATGAAATACAGACTCTTCGCATTCTTCCAAAACATATGTTTGTTCATTTTTGTTTATATAAAAAGACAAAAGATAAGAAACAAAAAGGCTCGTCCTTAGGAAAATTAGCTTAATAGGAGAAATAATTAGCATAATCTCCACAACGTATGATTTTTTCTTGATTTTCCTCTTAACTACAAACTTTCCATATAATGCACAAAAGTATTTGGAATACTAATTCATTTGCCTATTCTTAACCTATTAACAAAGGATTTCATTTTCCCTTGTCTTTTTTGAATAAACTTTCAAGATTCCTTCAACCGTTTTACTAGGTAAATTTGTATTTACTACGAGAGACCTTTCAAATTCTTGTAATGGTTTCATGAAATCTTCAAGACCTTTTTGAATTCCCTCATCACTGATCTTCTATATTATATTTTGATCCTGAAAATTTCCTAGTGTCTCTTGAAGATTCTCAAACTCGGTCAGATATGCATGAGTTAATCTAATATATTATGCCCATCGAGTATAGGTCAAAGAGTTGTCATATGACACGCTTCTCCATTTTCGTTTCCTTCATGATGTCATTGTAGGTAAATGTCCACATCTATTATCAATCCTCCATTTTTACACATGATGACCCTTGACAGTGCTTGAGAATTTGATCGCCTTGGCTACAATGCATTTGAGTCTTCCGCGTGAAAGCACCCTCGGGATGACTTTGAATCTCCTTACAAAAAGAATTCTTTATCGAGGAGCCATTCATGAACACAACCAAACAATTAAAATATACAACAACGCAAAGTGCTCCTTCAAAGAAACTATCATCTATGGTCTCACTGATAGTTCATTTTCAAGACTGGGAAGTCGAGGGTTCACTTTATACTTCATAGTAAGAATGCCTTGGAAATCAATTACTTAATGTTCTCACGCCCACACACTTGACTATGGAAGAGTTCGATCCAAAGTAATTCCATAATCTCAAATTTTATCGACACCTATTGATAATTTGTCATCTTTTTCTATGATCATTAAAACACATAGATGATTTGCAGATTTTTAAAACTTATTAAAAATGCCTGAAGTCATCAAGCATGATATTCAACACAAGCTACATGATCATTGGAAACTGATGGTGGGACATGACTAAATTTGGTTCTACTTCACTAACACAATGTATGGCACCACCCCACTTATTTCTCCTGTGATATGGGATCTAAACCAAGATAACAAGTCTTCTACAATAATTCACCACAGTTGTTCCACAAACTTTTGAATACTGTAACATTCTCCATAACGACCCATGCATATCCTGGGGTAATATATCATTATTATAATCAAACATTTTTTCATTCATCCTTAACAACGTTACATCCTCCAACGACGTGTGACTGTGAAGTATCAAGAATCAATACTTATGACTTCCTTTCTTGGGCTTCACCAACAATTGAGTGAATTTCTCTTCTGTCGGTTATGATTTACAACTTCAGATGTCACTATAACTGTCATGCCACTCTAAACAGGGAATAATAGATCCACGAAATCTCTCTGCAATTTTAACATCATCCACAATTTCTTTGAAGCATTTTGTCAAAACAATTCTAATGCCTTCTCTATGCATCGCCAAGATGAAAGGATGCTAGCAAAAATTGAGGATTCAAGTTTTTCATCCAATAGTTGCATTTGTATCGAAGCTAAATCCTTTTCAATAGATCCATTTTGTATATTATTTTAATCATTGCATTCAGTGGTGCATCTCTTCAGATTGTTCATGTGCTTCAAATAATTCCACTAAGAGCAACAAGAGCATATCAAGTGAAAACCTTTATCATTCTTGGAAAATATACTAGCACGTCAGGGTCTCGAGACTTTTTGAAACCTTTGAACCTCGTAATCAGGAAAGTTGGAAGTTATGAAACTCTTAAACCTTCCGACAATGAAGCTTTGGGCCATCGGAACATTTAAGAACCTTCAAACTCATTTAGAGGTTAGGAAAACTTTATAATCCTGGACAATAGAAAATATCCCATTTTATAAAGTAGCTCAAACTTCATAAAATATTTTAATAAAGTTGCTTGAATTTTTTTTAAAAACCACCAGACTTCATAAGTTGTTCTCGTGAACCAAAAATAAAGTTGTCCTTAAAATAATTTACCTTTTCCATGTGAAACTCGAATTTAACTCTATAGGCAAACTTGGGACCTCAAGACGACAAATTTGATAACTTCCTCATAAAATATTTTTTTTGTATGAAATTTGGACAATGTGAAGATTAAGCACCGTAGATCATAACCCAGAAACCTTTTAATCTCCAACAACTGGAAAATCAAATTTTGGGCTTTTTTGTGAATCATTGATGAGAAAAAGTGAAGCTGAAAATCTTGCAAACAATGAGGCATCTGAGCATGAAATATTTGCAGATTGGGTGGAGTTGGGATAAAATCATGCCCATAAGAGTATTTCCTACCAACTTCAATAGATTTCCAAAAATAATTGTTCTTTGTGATTTGGCATGCTCAAGGTTGTGTAAAGGGATACACTAAAATTTTGAAATTTGTCGAGTTCAAATTTTGGGTAACATTGGCTCCAATTGGGGACTATATTTCCTAGTGAAATTCAGATAACTTCAGAATCATTGGGGTAGACCAATCCAGGTCCATTCGGAAATGGAGTCAGAAGAAATAGCAAGGGAACTCAAGGAGCCAAAGCAAACCAAAGCAAGGAAAAATAGGAAAGGAAACTACACTACTGGCACACCAAAAACTCTTACTATGTACATGGTCATAAGACTGTACCTCTAGAGAGCCCTATGTTCATGCAAAGCCATTCACAGGCTAAGAGAAATATGTCCCTTTGCGGAAAAGTGGATTGTGGCTACATAATGAGGTTGGGAGTGACTTCCACCATGCAACTATTGTGATATAAGACCTCCAATTGATAGATTGCAGGAACTTCATAAGTACACAATGGTGCCCAAACAACCATCCTTCATCAAATATTTCTAGAACATGATTTATTCTTCCTATGAATTTATATGAAATACTGATAGAAAAATGTGGCTGGTTATTATTAGAAAAAACACCTTTTGATTTATCCATCTCACCATTATCCAATACCCAAACATTTTCATTCTTTTTAGTTGGAATTTTATCTTCTTGTAGTGGAAGCAAAACCTTTTTCTCACATGAAATATTATCTCTAGCTTGATGGTTCACATTTCCAAGCTTATTAAAAGAAGCCTCATTTTGTTCAACACCATTGTAGGATGGTGAAATCTTACACATTGTTTGTATAAGTTCAACCATCCTCATAGAATGATATAAAACATAATCTCCAAACCATGATAATAAAAACTAAGACAAGCATGCATTAGAGAAAATGAATAAAACCTATTCTATGTTGGATTGGTGCCCTCCATGAAAATGTGAGAGAGCCCTTTCCCAATCCCTTTCCAAGCCAATAGACAATGAGTTGCTATGAGCTCAAGTTGCCTATAGTGTAGATGCATTTAGAATGTGTGTTGAAATGAGAGAAAATGGCTTGCATTTATAGAATAAGTTGAAAGAAGAGAGGTCAAGTTTAGCCAATGTGGGACTAAATCCCTTCCAATAGAATAGAGACACTTGGCATAATGGGATTGGTCAAAGCTTGTGCAAGTTTTGGCCAATGTACCCATTCAAATTTGAAAAATATCAATAAATGCATATTGTTGAGAGTTTTGGGGGGAATTATCTTTGTACAAAAAAGTCAAAGATGAGAGTTATTGAGAGAAAATAGGCTTTTTAATAAATCAATTAAATTGATTTATTGATGCAAGTGGGTGGGTTAGTTAGGAGTTTAGATTTGACTCTAGTTGAGTCAAAAGCTAGAGAATGGTAATTGTGATTAGAAGTTAATTAATTTAGATTAATTAACTTAGGGGATTTTAGGGATTTGACATTAA
Organism: Sequoiadendron giganteum; assembly: GCA_007115665.2. Lineage (NCBI taxonomy): Eukaryota > Viridiplantae > Streptophyta > Pinopsida > Cupressales > Cupressaceae > Sequoiadendron > Sequoiadendron giganteum. The sequence goes on along the minus strand of CM021100.1, from coordinate 377,730,114 downwards.
ATCTGTTTGATTTATTAAATCAAATGAGAAGAACATAAGGATTAAATAATTTGATTTATTTAATGAACCTTAGGAAGTTAATCAATAAATATTTTAATTGATTAATAGCAGAAATGAATGTTAATTTGTATGATGCCTGATTGTTATTTTTGCATGTCTACATTTTGCCCCTCTTTGAAGCAATGTACTTGTTGCATTGGTTCAAAGAATGATTTTGCCGACATTAAAAAATTTCCAATTTTTTCAGATGCCCCGGCGAAAATAAGTACGTTAGTACATTGCCCCCTCGAGAGATCGAGCAAAAAGATTCAATTTGAGGTGGATCTCACGATAAAGAGGTTCAAAATGGATGTATGGATGATAATGATGATGTAAATGAGATGTTCGGAAGATGCTTAGAATAACAAATCTATATTATCCTAAACAACTTATAGGATTATGAAAATGAGAGATGAAAGTGATGGATGCTTATTGTCCTGATATGATGGTATGACGTGATTATGCAGAATGAGAATACGGATGCAAGATGGATGCATTGTTAGCATGAAGGAAAATAGAAGAACGAGAGGGATAAACCCTTAAATCCAAGAAGAAAGTAGAAGTCCAATAAGTCCATTAGTCAATCGAGACATTATTGGATATGATGATGAATGATGATGTGTGGCTTATCCAAGGATGGGAAAGAGCATACCTTTCTTTATATTTGATAACATACGTAGGTGTGAGGCATCAAGGTATTAAGAACCAGGATGGCGTGGCACCTAGTGTGATGGACTTTGACTCGTCAAACAGATAGGAATAATCTTGTTCACACTTGACAAACATAACCTTATTCAAAATGTAGTTCAGATATCTTAAACATCTCGGGCCAAAACATAAGAAGGCAAGCCTTCTTATGTGGTCAACAAGACGCCTAAAACATCCTCCCTACACACAAAACAAAGTATGCATGACGAAGTTATTTTGCAAGAATATCCAACAAGCATAGAAAATAAAAAGATAATGATCCTTGCCCCATTCCTTTCTCTCTAAACCTGTTTGTTTTAGGCATCATCGAGAGGTCCTGGGAATGAGCGCAAAATAACATAAGTCAAAAAAGACCAAGATAAAGTAAACAACAAACTGATGTTCTTTGTACCACTAGCCAAGACTAAACTATTGCGAGGGGGTACCTGATGCTTATGTCCATCGTGGGAAAGCTTCATCCTAGGACATGTAGTGATCAGGGTTTTGGTGAGACTGATTGGGTGATAAGCTATTGATACTCCGAGTTGACCAACTTGTTGACTCACTGATCTGGATTTGAGACTTTGACGATTAGGGTGTTCACTTTGGAACTTGCTAGACTTGCTTCTAATTGACTCACCAAAGGGTGAAAGCGACGACTGATTTTATTATGAGTTATGATAATCACGGGTGAACGCGAGATGGGACGGGTGCACCATTTTGGGTTTTCAAATGTTTTGAGGCTGTTTTTGGTATTATGAGATGCTTTTACAAATGTTTTTGGTATTTTCGAGATTTATGACAAACAAACTAACTTAAAGACCTATCCTAGGGGTCTCGGGAGCTGATCCATAGATGAGCCTTGCCTACGTTATACACGCAGAGACCACGTAGTTCGACTGACGACAAACTTTGACTCAATGAAAAGATGGATGGGCAAACGAATTGCCAATGCAACGGATGCCTAAAGGACTAACCCTAACCGTCTCGGGGGATGATCAAAGATCAACCTTGCCTACGTTCAAGCTCAGAGACGACGTAGTTTGACAAGGTAGAAAAAACTGACAAGACTTAATGATGAAATTTTTGAAGATTTTCTGATATTTCGACATGTTTTTGGATTTTTGATGATTTTTGCTAGATGTTTTTGAAATTTTTGATGGATTTTTTGAATGTTTTTGGTTTTTTTTGAATGAGTTTTCTAAATGTTTTTGGTTTTTTGAATGAGTTTTTTGAATGTTTTTGGAATTTTGAATGAGTTTTCTGAATGTTTTTGGAATTTTGAATGAGTTTTTTGAATGTTTTTGGAATTTTTTGATGAATTTTGAAAAAGATCACGAGAATATACACGAATCCGATCCGATGTTGCGAGAACGTGCCCCCAGTGTGGTGCGATAGACTACTTAGATAAAGGCGGGACAGACTGACCTTTGAAATGCCAAGTAGTTCCGATGGTGGAATATAGTACAGATACCAACGCAGGCTATGGTATGGATGCGAGCGGATAAGTGGAATGTGATGGAGTGGATGAGTTGTGTAGATCATGATAGATGGGGAAGGTACTTTATTTACACTTGACGCCTGTTTGCCAGGTTTTCACTAAGGTATTTGCCCAAAGCGCCACCGAAGTGGTTTTCACTAGAGGACGATTTTTTCTCTTTACTATTTTTCAATCCTGTTCTGATTTTTTTGGATTTTTTGATCTTTTGATTTTTTTGTTGTCACCAAGATGCCTGTTTGCCAGGTTTTCATCGAGGTAACCATTTTTTCAGGACTTTTTCTGATTGTTTTTGTATTTTCTGGTTCTATACCTTGCAATGTTTAGGCATAAAACTTTTTGAGATGAGAGCTATTCAGAGGCTCCTGCAGAGGCTCGCCTTCTGGTGTTGCTAGTTGATATGCCCCTGATGTGTAACTTGCAGTGATGACGAAAGGTCCCAGCCAGTTGGGCTCAAATTTTCCCTTTGTATCTGGATTTGGCACGTTCTTTTGGTTTTCTTTCAGCACGAGGTCACCAACTTGGAAAGTGCGTTGTCTGATGTTCTTGTTGTAGCTCCTTTTTAGGCGATTTTGGTACACTTGTAGATGATTAAGGGCATCCATGCGCCTTTCATCTAGTAATTCCAACTCATTGAGTCTTGTGACCCTGTATTCCTCATCTGTGATAAGGTTTTGCAGTGATATCCTTAGTGATGGGAGCTCGATCTCAATGGGGAGTATGGCCTCTGATCCGTAGACCAGAGAGAATGGGGTGGCGCCTGTTGGCGTGCGGATGCTGGTGCGGTAGGCCCATAAGGCGGGATTTAACTATAGATGCCAGTCATGACCAGAGTCATTGACTGTTTTCTTGAGGATTTTCAAAATGGTTTTATTTGTAGCTTCTGCTTGGCCATTGCCTTGTGGATAATATGGAGTGGAAAAGCGATGCTTGATTTTGAATTTTTCACACAAGTCACAGACATCCTGATTCTTGAAGGGCATCCCATTATCAGAGATAATGGATTGGGGGACACCGTATCGACAAATGAGGTAATTCAGGATAAACTTGGATATCTGCTTTCCGGTGATGTAGGTCATGGGAATTGCTTCGACCCACTTAGTGAAGTATTCGGTGGTGGTGATAATGAATTTATGGCCATTGGATGAGGTGGGTGATATTTTACCAATGAGATCAAGCCCCCATTGTGAAAAGGGCCAAGGTGTAACAATAGGATGCAGTTCTTGAGCTGGTGCATGAATAAGATCTCCATGTTGTTGGCATTGCAAGCATTTTTTGACAAAATTGTGTGCCTCTTTTTCCATCGTCGGCCAGTAGTACCCTGTTCTTAGCAACTTTTTAGCCAAGGTCATACCACTTGAGTGTGACCCACACGTGCCATTGTGTACCTTAGTTAGAGCAGTCAGGGCTTCCTCGGGTTTTAAACAACGTAACAGGGTTCCATCGGTACTCCTACAGAAGAGGGTCTCTCCTAGGATGACGAATCATGAAGTTCTTTTGATGAAAGTGCGTTTTAGGTTTGGGGTGATGTCAGTGGGGAGGATTCCTAACTTTAGGTAGGTGTATATATCATGATACCAAAGATCACCGGGACCAACGAGTTCACATGCGTATTTTGACTCTGGTACCTCGAATGTGGGTACGAGAAGCTGCTCTACGAGGAATTCATGTTTCGAGACGTTACGAGGGATGTCAAGTAAGGATCCAATTGTCGCCATTGCATCAGCTGCTTTGTTGTTTGTCCTTGGTATCTGCTCAAAGGTAATGTCGATGAAAGATTCCTTGAGGCTTTCTACCACCTTCTTGTATGGTGTGAGCTTATCATCCTTGGTTTGGTATTCGCCATTGACTTGGTTGATGATAAGTTGCGAGTTGCCATAGACTTTTAGTGCCATGATTTGCCATTGTGCTGCAATCTTGAGTCCTATGGTCAAAGCCTCATATTCTGCTATATTGTTCGTACAAGGGAATGCCAGCTTGTATGATCTAAGTATGCAGTCTCCTTGTGGCGTGATGAAAAATACACCAGCTCCTGACCCATGTTGTGTGTGAGAGCCATCAAAGTATAGCTTCGAGTGGTCTGTTGCATCAAGGTTAAAAAGGGACTCATCTGGGAATTCTGATATGAGTGGATTATCTGTGTAGAGGGGAGCTTCTGCCAGCTGATCCGCAATGACTTGTCCTTTTATGGCTTTTCGTTCTACATACTCGATATCATGTTCAGATAATATCATTACCCACTTAGCCATTCTACCTATAAGTGCTGCTTTTGTCAATAGGTACTTTAGAGGGTCTATTTTGGCAATCAACTTGATTTGATGCGCTAGCATGTAGTGTCTGAATTTCTGAGCCGCAAATACCAATGCTAGGCAAGCTTTCTCTATTGACGTGTAATTGAGCTCATGTCCCACCATTGTTCTGCTGATGTAGTAGATAGCCCGCTCGGTTCCCTTTTCATCATGTTGGGCTAAAAGGGCCCCCAGGGCGGCTGTTGTTGTAGAGATATATAGGATTAGTGATTTCCCCACAATTGGTGGCATCAATACAGGTGGTGTAAGTAGATATTCTTTTATTTTGTTGAATGCTTGCTCGCATTTGTCATCCCATCTAAAAGCTACTCCCTTGTGAAGTAGGTGTGAATAGGCAATCTGTTTATCTGCCAATTGTGCTATGAATCTTCGGATGGACTGGAGTCTTCCTTGCAATCCTCTTAGTTGTTTCAACGTTCTTGGTGCTTTCATTTCAAGGATTGCTTTTACCTTTGCAGGGTCCACCTCTATCCCTCTCATTGAAACTATGTATCCTAGCAGCTTCCCTGATTGCACCCCAAAGACACACTTCTTCGGGTTGAGTCTAACCTTATATTGTTTGAGCCTGTCAAAGATAGCACTTAGAGTTGCTATATGGTCTTGTCTCTTCTTTGATTTAGCAAGTATGTCATCTACATAATCTTCGACTGTTTTGTGGATCATGTCGTGGAAGATTAATGTCATGGCTCTTTGGTAGGTAGCTCTTGCATTCTTCAACCCAAATGGCATTACATTCCAGCAGTAGGTGCCCCATGGACATGTGAATGCTGTCTTGTGTTGGTCTTCTTTTGCGATCAATATCTGATTGTACCCCGATAAACCATCCATTAGGGAAAGCATCTCATGTCCGGCCGTCATATCCACTATCATGTCAATGTTGGGTAGTGGAAAGTTATCCTTGGGACATGCTTTGTTTAGGTCTCTGAAATCAGTGTAGATACGGATGCCCCCTTTTGGTTTTGAGACTGGTACGAGGTTAGATACCCATTTTGGATAGTCAATCGGGCGTATGAAGCCAACATCCAGAAGTTTCTGTAGCTCAATCTTTACAAGCAAGGCTATTTGTGGGTGCATCTTCCTTAGCTTCTGTCTAACTGGTTTTGCTCCGGGGTGAACAGCCAAATGATGCACTACTATTTCAGGATCCAGGCTTGGCATGTCTGCATAGGTCCACGCAAAATTTACCTTTCTCTCCTTTAGGAAAGCTGCTAGTAGTTTTTGTTCTTCTTCTAGGAGGGATTCTGCATAGAAGGTAATTTGTGGTTCCGATTCTGTTCCTAAGTTGACCGGGTTGCACTGTTCTGCCAATACTGTTGACTTCTCCTGGTGTAGAGCCGTAGGGGGGAGATTGAATCCTTCATCCTCTGGTGCCTCAGAGAGGTTTTTTCCATTGGATGCGTCCTTTATTTTTACTATTTTATGGTTAGAGAGTGCCACAGTGTGGTTTTCACTCAATAACTCTGAGTTTATTCTCGATCTTTTTCTTTTGCGACTGAAAGACTCAATCATCTCCCCATAGTATGCTTGTGTGTCTAGAGTGATATCAAATCCTGCCTTGTGATCTCCACATGGAACAGTATCCCTTAGTCCCATGAATTCGGAGAGAGCCTCATCGTTTTCGAATGAGTCTAGAATCGGCGGTCCCCGTTGCTCGTGATCGATGAGTTGGGGGTATACTAAGTGGATTTGGTGGGTTTGTTGGATTGGCTCAGCGGGTGAGACACTAATCATCAATAAGGTGGAATCTTCAAAGAGCCTAGGTAGGCCACCTATGGTGTCATCGTCGTCACTGCTACTACAAGCGTCAGTTATGTCAAATGTGAAGTTATCGAGAGGTAGGCCTGTGGACACGGGTAATCTAAGATTAGTTGTCGAGACCCGAGGAGAGGACCTGACTGCCCTATTAGGAACACTTCTGCCATGCACAGTTATACTCGGAGGGGTACATCCGAGGCCAAGGTTCTGCGTTCTTCTTTCTACAATGATGGGCTCCAACCGTCCATCATTATTTCTTCCTAGGCTTTCATTCCTGTTATAGCCCATGCCGAACATCATTTGTAACCCTCTGTTTGTTTCCTCCATGGGTAGGGTGGGAGTGGGTCTTTCATCTTGGTACAGAGTGTTTGTGATGTCCTCCTCATCTACATTTTCCTAACTGAGATCCCCCCAACTGTGGAATCCAGAGGGTTCTGTTCTAGTGCGGACAGGTGTTTGAGTCAATTGTGGTTGCCCATGTGATCTAGGAGATTGTGGTAACTCTCCTACAACAAAAGCATTTCTCTTCATTCTATAATCACCACATCCATTGTCCTGTATCATGTTCTTGATCTCGGATATGTCGGGGATGGCGGGTGTCTCTGTCGCAGAAGTGGAGGCGAGATTAGCTAGGTCTATGTATGAAGTGGATGGTCCTTCATCATTTTTAGGTACTTGAGGGATCTTGTAAAACTTGGCTTCCAAGTTTTTGCAATAGGCGAAGGGTTCGAGATCCCCATATATGGTAACCTCCTCGTTTTGATATGAGAACTTAATGCACTGATGATAGGTTGAGGCCACTGCCTTCATTCCGTGTATCCATGGGCGTCCCAGGAGAATGTTGTATGGCAAATCAAGGTCAAGAACTTGACAAGTTGTTTCCATGGTTGCTGGCCCCTCTTGGATGGGGATCTTGATAGTGCCCTGAGACACTCTTTCTTGGTCATCATATGCTCTTATGGTGATACTTTTGTTTTTATTGATGGAATCCTCGGCGAATCCCAATTTCTTTATAAGTTTCAGAGAACAAATATTAAGACCTGCCCCACCATCTACCAGGACTCGCTTGACTTTCTTTTTATGAACTAGGATTTGGAGGTGAAGTGCCCGGTTATGAGATGGCTGCGGGGGGAAATCTTGGTCCGAAAATGTGATGAGATTCGGGGTAACGATGTTACCTACCATAGCCTGAAATTGCTCTGTGTCAAGGGTAGCAGCGACAATAGAGGTAGCTAGTGCTTCATCCAGGATCTGTCGATGAGCGGCGGAGATTTTTAGTAATTCCATGATGGATATTTGTGCGGGTGTTCTCTTCAGTTGGTCAATTACATTGTAATCATAGGGGATGGCCTTTGTGTTGGTAATGGGGGTCTTAGCAGGTGCCCCGGCAATGGTAACTTTTCCGCCTCGTGTGGTGACTCCATAGTCATTGTTGGTTCCCTTGATATTTATGACAGTGACCAACTCGTCGACACATCTGACTATCTCCTCATATACTAGATTGGCACTAGCATACTTTTGTTTACCCTTATTATTCCCTTGGTTATTTCCCTGATTATGATTCGGCATCGGATTCGTGTAGATTTTTAGGTCTTGGTTTCCGGCCAGCTGCTCGATGTTGATGACCTTATCCTCAATGAGGTCTTGGATGATGTTCTTGAGTCTCATGCAGTTGGCGGTGGTGTGTCCTTTAACTTTGTGGAAGTCACACAGGAGATTCTCGTTGTACCACGGCGGTTTGGTCATGGGCTCTGTGTATTGTTCAGAGTTAGAAATTTTGATTAGGTTTTCTTTGACCAATTTCTTCATGATAGACTCAATCGATTCGCCAAGGGCTGTGAACTTCCTCTTGGGGGGAAACTTGTTGCGGGGAGGTGGTCCTCCTTGATTACCCACATTGTTGACTTGGCTAGTGGAAGGTGGTTGTGATTGTGCTACTACCGCATTAGCCTACACATTGTTGTGGTTATGAGTTTGCGGATGATGATGATTTTGGGTATTTTGCTTAGGAGCACTGATGACTACCTTAGCATCAACCACGCCGTCGTTCATGATATTTTTGTTCCTCGACCATGTTAGAGGTTTATCATTGTAGTTGTTGGATGGGCGGTTATCCTGCGGTGGAGTGAATGTAGGTGCAGCTCCTCGCGCAGTAAGGGCTCTTTCGATGTTAAGTGCCTTTGGAATTAGTTGATCATAAGATGTGATGCACTGCATTTTTAGGTAGAATGCCAAGTTTTCATCTAAGTTGGCTATGATGGTGCAAACTTGTTGTTCCTCTGGCATGGCCCACTTGCTCTGATTGGCCTTGGATCGCCATCTTTGCAAGAAGGATGCAAATAACTCTCCTCTTCTTTGTTTGAGTGCAGATAGTTCTTCTAA
>CM021100.1:377651554-377721344 GCA_007115665.2 Sequoiadendron giganteum | reverse complement strand
AAATTACACTACTACAAAGAAGGAATTCATAGCGATTGTGTTTTCTATAGGAAAATTCTGAAAATATATCATTAGATATAAAAAAAATGGTGCCTACAGACCTTGCATCAATTTGTTATCTTGTGAAAAAAGTTTTTGTGGGAGGACATATAGTTATACGGTTGTTATTACTACAAGAGTTTGAGATAACCATCGTTGATAAACCAGGTAGAGATAATGTTGAAGCTAACTTTTTATCAAGAATGGTTTTGCGGGCTAAAAATAAACCTGTAGAAGATAAATTTCCTAATGAACATCTCCTTGCAATAACTATTCAATCACCATGGTTTTCTGATTTTGCAAATTACTTAGTAACTGGGAAATGTCCTTATTTTTCAGCAAAACAGAAAAAAGGATTAATTACTAGGAAAAGCTCCCGATTTGAATGGATTAATGGTTGTTTTTTAAAAATGTTCCCAGATCATGTGATGCAAAGATGTGTGCAGGAAATTGAAGTATATGATATATTAAGATAATTCTATGACGAACCAGGAGGAAGACATTACTCCATAATAAGAACAATGCATAAAATCTTGGGAGCAGACTATTTCTAGCCCACTATGACTAAATATACATCTCATTACATCAGACACCATGATGAGTCTCAAAGAATGGGGAGGCCTACAAGATCGAAAAAAATACCACTACAAACACAAGTGTCACTCAAGAGCCATTTGAAAAGTGTGGTATTTAATTTGTTGACCTAATAGATCCACCATCAAAGGGAAATCATTACATACTTGTATGTACTGATTATGTTAAAAAATAGGAAGAAGTCAAAGCATTACTGGTTGCAAAGGAGGAGAGAGTTGTAGATTTCATATACAAGAACATGTTACAAAGGTATGAAGCACCTAAAGTACTTGTGTCAGATCAAGGGCCACAATTCATGTCTTTGATTCTTCAATAATTTATAGCTAGATATCAAGTTCAACACAAAAAATCATCACCCTACCATCCCCAAGCAAATGGGCAAGTAGATGTGACTAGTAGAGAGCTAGAAAATATTCTCACAAAGACAATCTCATCTACAAAGAATGACTGGTCTGATAGGTTAACTGAAGTTGTATGGGAATATAATACAACATGGAAGACAACTATTGGATTCTCACCATACGAGCTGGTTTATGGAAAAAATCCTATCTTTCTTATTTTGTTTGAGTTAGAAACGCTCAAAACAATTGTAAAGGCAGGTATAGATCTTACTGAAGAATAGAAGAATAGAATAATTTAGCTAAATCAGTTGGATAAGATGAGAACTAAAGCTTTGCATTGAACTGAAATCATTCAAGGCCAGAGGAAACAATGGCATGATAAAAATATCCATAGTAGGTAGTTTACTGCAGGAGATTGGACTTTGTTGTTTGATTCAAGGTTTAAGGAATTTACGGGGAAATTACATACAATATGGCTTGGGCCATATGAGATTGCACAATTATTTGACAATTGATTTGTTCAGTTAATACCCATAGATGGAGAGAGAAAAAAAATGTTGGTAAATGGGCATAGGCTTAAGCTTTATCACAAACCAACATCGAAGGAGGAATTTACTATAGAGATTCAAGCAAGAATTGAGCATTTTACTAAGGAATATTTTTATGTTTTTGGTGAGATGGCCAATCCTTAGATTCAATTTTTAATGGCCACTAATAAACAGAGTAAATTGAAAACCAAAAATGGCGGTTTACTCTGGAAAAAAAAAGAGGGAAAAAGATAGAAATATCCTCAAATCCTATGAATAAGTATGAATAGTTCTGATAGATCTTGATTTGGTGTGATTACTCATAATGGCTCCTGATCATGCTTGATCAGAATTGAAACAACAACATTAGTTTTTGACAGTTCATAAATAGCTCTTGATCATTCATGATCAGGAAAGAATTGAAATGATTAAAATGGACCCAAAACATTTCTTATCAGGATTGATCAAAATAAAATTCGAGCAATTAAAGCTTATAATAGCTCTTGATCACACCTGATCTGATGGAAATCCCAATGCTTGAAGATTTAAGAAGAAACCCTTGATCGCTCCTGATCTCTTCTAATCAGTTGTTCTTGATGAGTCAGTAAGGGAAAAAAATTCAAATAAAGGTTGTAATAATTCATGACAATCAGAAGTGTGAAGAAATGATCATGTGTTGTCAGAAACTTTTAGCTTCATTTATTACTATTTTTTTTTGTGTAAATGTGCAGGTACAAGGTTAAATCAAAAAAATGAAGTTAATGATGTAACACATGGAAATAAGTGGCCTCCCACAAGGGTAGAGCTCATCATGTCATGCATTAATTATATGTTGATGTTATTGAAGATCAAACTTTTTTTTGCGGATTATATGGCTTAAGCGGGAATGTATTACCATTATTGACTATCTTTTGAGTTTTTCATCATTGACAGGTAAGCATTTATATCGCCACACATTTTTTTAAGTTTGAAGTAGATTAATTATAGCTCATAAAGTTTCTTAAAGGGTTAAATTATGATTGTTTGATAAGCCAAATATAATTTATTTTAAAATGTAAAAACATACACATAATTACTTAAATAAGTAATAAATATGATAAGATGGTTTTCAAGGTGAAGTTATGGGCAGTAAGTTGATACGCACATGACACACTATTCTTAGTACCTTGACGAGACATAACAGGCATGCAAATAATAGTTAGTTAATATTGCATTCACTGGTTGTATCTCATCATTCATTTGAAAGGAATTACCGTTGTCATTTAAAATCAGAAGGACATAGAAATTTTAAGAAATATGTTGTCAATAATGTTGGTGAATTCTTGAGCTTCTAAAATTTTTAGAGTCTCTTGAAAAATTTCAGGATCTTGTGAAATTTTAGAATCTTGTGAAAATGGGGTACAAAAGAATGGCAGAGCCAAAGGGAATAGCCTTAGATGCTGAATCTAGAAGGTATTTATAGCAAGATGGATGGTTAGATTTCTTTCTTAAATATGAAGGCTATGAGTGGGATATTGTGTTGGAGTTCATCAAAAACTTCCACATCAATTTCACTGTCGTTAGGGAACAACCCATTGAGGTGTTCATTGCTATGATCAATGCTTTATCTAGAATACCGGTGAAAGGTGATATTATTCAACCTAGGATTTCCAATCTGCAAGAATAGCTTGAAATCTTCCATGTGCCACTTGAGCCTTTTCTATTTTTTCACATGCACAAAGGGAAGAACAAGGGAATTAAGCTTGGAAGTTTATCGGAACCCTAGAAATCCATTGCACTCTTCACTTGAAAAGGTCAATTTGCAACCGTACTAGGACCACCACTCAAATTGTTGAATCATGTCAGACACGGTGCAACTAAACCTGAAGTAAGGGTTAATTTACCTACTTTTCTCATTTCCCAGCTTAGTCAAATGGCTGTTAAATGTAAGGAAAAATAAAATAGAGTAACTCATCATGGTCTAATGCATTTAATAGTTAAGAACCATTTCATGCAAAAACCTAATTGGGAAAAGGAAAGGAGGAAATTTCTATTAAATAATGATAGGGAAGAAGGAAAATGTAAAATCTCTGAAAGAAAAACACTTAAAATAGAGAAAACTGAGGTTTTAACAAAAAACCTAGTTAAACCTATTGGGAGGCCTAAGAAGCAACAACCAGAGAGTTCTACTCCTGCAAATAAAAGAAAAATGAAGGTTTTGATGGAAAACCTAGTTCAACCAATAGATAGAACCAGGAGGAAAAAGACAAAAAGTTTTGTTTCTATAAAGAAGAGGAAAATTGAGGAAAAGAAAACCCCGAAGAGTTCTGATATTAAGAGAAAAATCTCTAAAAAGAAGAACAAAACTTTTAAAATTGAGAGACCTAAAAGAAAAACTAGGTCAAAAACACAAAGGATGGAAGAAGAATATTTAGAGTGTTACATCCCTAACTTTGGCCATATTTTACTTTTTACTTTTGAAGTAATTAGTAGATGATTATGCCTAATTCAATGATTTGGCATTTAGTAAAAATGTATTGAAAAATCAATATTTTCATGAATACATGTTTATTTGACTGTAATTGACATGTGTTTATAAGTTGTCAAGATGTTATGATTTCATAAGGATTATGAAATGATTATCAATACACTAATTCTGAGTTGGTGATTGCAAGTTGCCTTCATGGAACAGGTTTTCACCCTTCTGAGAAAGTGAGGGAGAGTATCATCAGAGAGAAGGGAATAAATATAAGGAAAATAAAATTTTATCACCATCTTAGGTCTAGTGTTGGTGTATATATGTTCTTTTTCATATATAAATGTGTATAAAATACAAAGAGAGTAGTATATTTACTTTTCCTTTTATTTATCCGATATATATATTAATGAGAGATAATGAATAATGTTATCTTAATGTCACATGTGGAAAAAGTGTGATGAGAGGTGGATGGGGGTCAAATTATATTAGAATTGCTCAACTCATTAATGAGGAGCTTAATAGAATGTTATGGTAGTAAGTATATATATAAATATATACATTTACTAATGTTTAAATTTCCAATGTAAAGCCCTTTTAGTGACTTCATAATATTTGAAGGTGAAAGAATTTTCAATTCAATGAAAATGATTTTGAAAAGCTATTACAAGGCCATGATATAATGCTTGAGGGTGGTGCATGCTTACACCATGTGCAAGTCAAGTGTTACCATGATTGGCATCGTGGCTATCTCCGCAATTTGTGGAAGTGATAAATGATTTCTTTTAACAGTTCTAAAAATAATTTTGAATTGTTTCTTGCTCAGGTATTATGGAGGATGTATTTGAACTCAAATAATATGTGTTATCTGGGGAAGAATAGTTGGCGGATGACCTTAACCACTTTTGTAATGGAGTTATCTCTATTGGTGTGAAAACTTGAGAAAGGTGGCGAAATATTGGGACCATTTTGTAGTACATTTCTTACATCTTTATGGTTGTGTTTTTCTCACATACGTGGAGGCGGCATAACCAACCTTCTTTAACTGTTTCTTGCGAATAGATACAATGAGGAAACAGAGGATTTTTTGGAGGGGGGTGACAAAAGAAGCCATATAAGTCCCATACATGGGAGGATTGCCTCCTCTATGACTTGTGTCGATGGGGAATCGACAGTACCATGTTTGAATGAGAGCAGGCTCAAAGTATCAGGAATCATGGTGCATAATCCATCCATTACCATTGTGAAGCCACGAAAAGACAAGAGGGAATACAAGAGCTTGCTCCTTACCAATTCACTGCAGGTTCTCCTCATCGGTGATCCGGATACTGATAAGAGCACATGTTGTTTTATGCGAGTGAAAAATACCCCTTGGAGGATAGTTATACACAATATCTCACAGAGGTTCTATTATGTATGCATTTAACTGAAGTATTCAATGAGACACATTTTCCAAAGGTTGAAGTTGACCAATATAAAAGTCTTTCTTTTTATACCATGAGTATCCTCAAACGTGACACCAATGTCAAGCAAAGAATGGATGATAATATTTTCTTGTATAGGAGTATTACCAAACTCATGGCATTGAGATCATTTCCTCATCTGTGGGGTAACAACATCTCTATAGACTAATGGGAAGCGACGTGCTAGTTCTATGATTTTGTGAAGAAATTCCAAGAATGGCTAACTTAAGGTGCTAAGAGATTCCTACAAAATTTTGAACCTTGATTTCTCTGAAGAAGGATTAGAAGAGGTCATAAATCTATTTATTTCTACCAGCTTGGAGAAGCATCGTCGATAAGGAGTGCAGAATAGCAACATTTATACAGGCATGATTTTCTCTATCCTTAACTTATTACACTCTTGCAAATAAAGATTTTATTATGGGGGTATTTCTTAACAAGTTTTTATTAAAAGTAAGGAAGGAAGAATCTATATATTCCTTTATTTATTTTGTTGAACATGCATCCTTAAAAGGAAAGTGGTACAAGTTCTAGAGAATGGAAAGACCAAATCAGTATACCCTTAAAAGAGAAATATAAAGTTAAATGGAATATCTAAGATGAAGACTAGGATCTCTCAATAGAGCTATTCTTGCTTTTAGAATCATATATTTTCTATTTATTTGATTGGAAGGTTCAGTGAAGATAATAACCTTTTGATATTGAAGCGACAATGTTGCATTATGGATATAGAATTCCTTATACAAAATTTTATTTTGCATGTCATTTTTGTAAAAAAATCCAAGAGAATAGGTGATCCAGGGATGTGGAAATTTAGATAGCCTTTCAATTAACCATTATTACTTATGTAATGTTGTCTCACGAGAGAGATTAAACTAGGCAATGCAAAGATATAGATCTCATAGTTCTTGTTCAATAGAACTTATTTTAGTGCCAAGTGCACAAAAGACATAGATAGCCCAAGATTGGGTATCACTAGAATGATTTACCTTAGGGTGGGGCATAAGGAGTGATTCGTAACTCAATTCCATATGGTGGTGGTAAACTATTATGATCAATAAAGGTTTATGGGACAATAAAGTTATTTATGAGTTCATAACTTATCCTATGTTGAAAGTCAGTAGACTCAAGTAGACCAAGGGGTCAAAAGTAGATTATTATCTTTTATAACCAAACTTTTAGAGTTGAAAGATTGACTTAGGTCAAAAAAATAATATAAAATGATAGTATTCTTTTAGATATCAAATTGGTGAGGAATTACCTTGAAAACTATGCTTATTCATGTTACAAAAGACTAGAAGCATTTTGTTTGTACGTTTTGATACGATTATGTTATTACCTTTGGGTAAACAACGAAGTTGTTATTTCCATGTATTGGGATAAGGGAAGCTCTACCCGGATTTTGAAAATGAAGGTATAGGAAATCTATAACCCTTATGTCGGATATGATGTTGTATATAAATAAATATATGTTGATTGACAACAAAAAGTCGAGAAAATCATAGATCAAGACAAGAATTATTTATAATAACTTAAGAGACTCCATGGTAATGTCAAAATTTGGTTTAATGCACCAAAGATATTGGTATGTGAATCTAGAGAGTAAAATGACAGGAAGTCATAAATCTTAGATATTGCAAGAATGTAATAAGGGATTTTTAATATAGGTTGAAATACTTAAATCTTTACATTGCATGTATATCCTAGATGAAGGATTAGTTCTAAGTCCAATGGGCTAGAATAGATTTCTATAAAGGCTAGTTTGTGTCTAAAGTACCGAGTAAAGTAAGTAAAACTATAGGAAGAGATAAAATCTAAGATGATTTAGAGGTGTTTGTCTAGATGGCATGACCAATCAGAATGAGCATAATTAGCTAGAAGGGATCTAGATTTGTATGGTCGAATGAGTTTTGTAGGACACATCACCAAGAATCAGATGGTGAAACTTTTTAGATCCTTATATCTATACCCTTCATGAAGGGACAGGTTTGTTCAATAGAAGAAACACGGGAGACTAGTAGGTCTTTGGTTGGGAGGAAAAAAAATCGGATGATGCTCTCCCTCTAAAGTAGAAGACTCACTGAGGCTCATGAAGATAGTTAACTAAATTACAGATATAGTGAACTCCATGGTATGGCTTTTGATAGTCAAATTTATGAGGTAAAATTATTCTTTTGTCAATTGTATTTTATGCAATATAATAGAAAAGTGTAAGAACTTCTCTTTGATTCTAGTTGTGATTATATATGATTTCAAGTTTGAAATTAGCTAGAAATGTTTTACTCAATTTCTTGTGCTTATGCAAATTTTATTTTAAAATAAATAAATAAATAAATAATTATCTCTCGTGTTTACTAAGTTCATTTACACTCTAGTAAATACTTGAGTTTACTCGAGTATTAAGAGGAGAGATGTTACATAGAGAACGAAAAGACTACTTCCACCATCAATCTTGATGAGTCTAGGGAAGAAGAAAATGAAAAGGATAAGTCTGAGAAAAATGAACATGAAAAATAAGAGCCTGAAGAGGAGGTATTGAAAGAAACAGAGCTTGAAGAAGAGGGGTTAAAAAAAGGAGGGTCACAACCTCCAATGCAAAGTCCAGAATGTACTCCTCTAGAGGAGCATTTGTCAACTCATAATTCCCCTTCTCAGGATGAGTACTTATCAGCTCATAATTCCCCTTTAAAGGATGTTAACCTATCAACCCCTAATTCTCCATTTCAGAATGTCAATGTGTCATGTATAGAAACTGAACATGAAATTGAAATTCCAAATATAGATTTTTTTTAGGAAAATGAAGTTCCATATGTAGAAGTCCAGAAAGAAGAAATAGTTAAACATAATGAAGAGGAATTTATTCATAGGGAAGGGAAGTAGCCAATAGAAGAGGAAGAAATTTTTTCTAATAGTGAGAATTCAGAGGAAAAAGAAGAAGAACAAATTCAAACTTCTCTCAGAATATCCAGGTTAGAAAAAGAATTAGAAGAATTTAAAATGCAAAATTTGTTAAATTAGAAGAAAAATGAAGGCAAAGAGATGAGGAGACATCAAAATTTCAAACAAAAACAAATGAATTGAAAGAACATTTTGAAAAGGAAGTTAGTCAGTTGTTTTCATAGTTAAAGGAAATAGAAAAAAATTGACCCAAAAGACCATTCGGAATGAACAAAAATATAGAGAGACTCATAGGTTAAACATAGAATCTGAAACAAGGACTAATACAAAAGAGAATGTATAACCAAATCTACTGAACAGGTTACCTCTTCCACCACCTAAGGAAGAGCTAAGGAGCAAACAACATGACCTAGATACCTTTCCTTAACAACTATGAAATACAAACAGCTTAATAAAGAACTCCAAGAAAAGTTGGATAAGGTCACAAAGGAAAAAGGAAGAAGCAAAGGAAAGGGTAATCAAGACTGTGGATATTAAATTTTCCTTAGTTTGCACCAGAAAACCTTCTAGAGTGTATGGGTTGTTTCTTAGAGAGCTATTATTGAAATGGAAGGTTAATTAGATTTTGGTAAAAAGACCTACTGAGTTCTTGGCAGATTATGATTTCATAGATTGTTATTTCAATAGTTTATCAGACATTCAAAATCAAATGTGTGAATTTTCCCAACATGGATTTCTCATGGGTACCAATGATGATTCACTAATTATTGTTTTTATTGGTGAAATTCAAACAAAATCCTTTGTTTCATTGTTGAAAAATCATGTTGACTGGTCAATCAAAATGGAGGAATACAAAATAATGAAAAAGACATGGGTTGCTAGTGAGACATGAATATCCAAAATCAATCCATTACATTAGAAAATTAAGGTCCATTTCAAGACTGAATGATGTCACTCCTCTTTTTGTTAGTAATTTGCTAAAAATCATTGCAACTTTTCAAGATATTGAGGGAACTCTTCCCCCTATAGCTATCTAGGTGTGTGAAGAAAGATTCAAATCACTTACAAATCCAATAAAGAAGATAGAGCCAATATCACCAAATAATATCAGATGGAGCTTGACACCTATGAAGCATGTAATCAATTTGATTCATGAGCAATAAGATTTTTGGATTGGTATGAGATTCAGAATGCCTATCATTCTCATGTCTACACCTAAAATTAATTCACCTTCTTAGATACCAGCTGAGGTCCTAAGAGCATGGTATGAAAAGATGGAGAAGAACAGTGGATTTTTTGTATCTACAAGAAATACAATGGGATATAGGGGAGGAGTTTTGATTGTGCTCTCTGGCTTAAATCATTCAATAGGGGAATTCATGTTCCACATAGATGAACCATGAGGGCATGGTTAAATGATGGAGGAGGAGAATGATGAGGCATAGTAAAGACCTCATAATCATTAAGTTTTCACCTTTTTAATACTTTATAATTTGGCTTTAAAAATCATAATATTTCCCTTTATGTATGCATTTATGAACTTAATGAGTTATTAAGACTTATATTATGAATGGTCAATATTAATGCTTATTTTTGTTAAATGCATGATTAGTGTGGTGATTAATCCATGAATTCTTTATGGTATGTGTACCTTTATTATGCAACTAGAGTTGATATTTATTTCTTGGCTCAAATAATAATTGTTTATCTTTTAAAAGTGATGAATGGTTGATTGTTTGTGACTCATCTTCAAATGATTCAGTATCCGTTGATCTCCTTTTTGACTTATAATGCCAAATGAAGAATCTGTCAAATACAACCAAAGCTCCAGCCAAGCATGATTAGTTCATAAATCTCAAAATCAATGTAACTAAAGGAAATTATGAGGATCTTCCCCAAATATGTTCCTGCATGCCAGGATATATTTTTAGACTAGGATTAGATTAAATTTCCCGCTTATCTTTTATTTTTGAAATAAATATGGATATTTATATCCAGTCCCAACAAAATTGGATATTAGATTGTATCAAGTTTTTTATCCTTCTCATCTAGTTTCATTTTTTGTTTTAAGTAGAATTATTTTCTTTGTACTTCATCCCTATCTAGGCAAATTATTTGGAAATATAAAAAAAAAATTGATCTCAAATCTGAGTTGGGTTCTTTTCAACATGTTTTATGAGTGAGGTGATTCTATTAATTGTTCAGTTCATTTTCTGTTGCTATGTCTAAATTCTTGAACTCTTAAAAGTTCAAATCATTGCATTTATTATGTATTAGAACAAATCTTGGATTAGATAGTTTTTCACTGTCTTTGTTTTCCATGATTTATTTCTTAGTTAGAATCATTTATAGATTTGAGATATTCTAAAGTATCATTTTAATGGAGTTTGTATAGAAAGGGATAGTTACTTTTCAATTTAATGAAGTGTGGAATAGAATAGTTTTTTTTTTGTATTATTATTATTAGACTGTAGGAATCAGGTAGCATGACCCCCTATAAACTGCATTTCGCCTGGTAAAAAAATTAATGTGACCAATGGCGCTGGCGTGACATGCCCTCCAGTACCACGGGGGTGGGGGAGACTAGACCTCATGAACAACCTCCTACAACAAGAAATATTTAGCCAACCGAGCTAGGTCCCCAACCCTGTGGAATGGAATAGTTAACTTCTAAAGCAATTAGTTCAATTTTAATTAGATCTCAAAATTCAGCAAAATAGACAAGATTAATCTTCCATTCTTCCATAATCTCAGTTGACTCATGATAAACTATCTTTCTTTTACTTCCATTTGAAAGGTTATTTAGAATAATTCATGAAATAAGAGAATAGAATAGGAACCGCTTTTGATTAAATAGGTATAGTATAGAAACGCTCCCAATTGAGAGAAAATCACTCCAAAATGCTCCTAATCAAGCTAAAACCAACTAAACCCCCTGAAGAACCGATCCAACTCTTATCGAAAATAGCTTCAGACACCCCTAGGTTGAAATTAAATAGATTAAATGAGTAGGAATTGTGACAGCAATCACTTCTTATCATCAATTCCACCAAAAAAATTCAAGGAATTAAAGGTTACATTCAAGATCTCAATGACCAAGGAGAAATTGTAGTGGATGAAAAACAAGCTACCTCATCTAGTGTTCAATAAAAAAATTATTTCTTATCTCTAAAACTTTCACCCGAAATGAGTTGTGAAACTCAGTTAGCTAGAGAAACATGGGAGCATTCTCAAGTTTTGGGTCACCCAAACTGAGAATGAATCTCTAGATAGGCCGGCTTCCTAGGTAGTTATATTACCTAAATTACTGACTTTTTGAAGGAAAAGATAGAGGGAAAACTTAAAAATGAAAATTGATAAAACACTAATCCATGTTGATACACCTATATGTTAGTCTGACTTGTAAACAATTTACATACCCAAACTAATAAAATGACAAAGCTCAATTCACACAACTCAACTTCATATGCCTCCTACATAAGTATTTCATAAGAATACCTTTAAAATGCTAAACTCTTAGAGGGAAAAATGGCTTTCACAACTATAAGAATTTTCACTTTTTGATACAATTTATGGCATGCAACATGCATATATTTCTGCAAAAGGTGCTAACTTTGACACAAAAATGACAAGGAATTAGAAAAAACTCACAAGTAATCTTATCTATCAAATACTTTCACATAGTATAATAAAAGAATTGAGAAGGTAAAATACTTTACTTCATTAATTTTCAAGGCATCTACTATCATTCAAGTCAAAAGAGTTAGATAAATCTTCTTTTCTCTATCAAAGGACTGTAAAGTCACTAAAACCAAAAGAAGAAGTAAGAAATAACTCAAGAATGGGTTACAAGTGAGTATAAGTAAACACATCCAAACTAAACTCCAAGAAAATAGCTCCTAGAAGCTTCTTGAGTCGGATGAGATAATAAACCCCAAAATCTAGCTTCTAGAGCACATCCAAAAGTGCTCCAAAAGGTTGAAAAAGTCAAGCTTGACTTATTCAAACCATAAAAGCATCCCATAAATGCTCCAAGATGAGTCAACATTCCTAAATTTGCTTCAAACGCTCCTAAAATAAAAATAAGGACTCCTAGATACTCTCCTCATGTTTCCCACCTGAAAATAACCTCCCTCCATTCTTCACATGTTATCAAGACAAGCACATGTCACCACTTCACTCATGACTTGGTCATAGAAACACATGCTCCTATTTGCCTTCCAAGTTATAAATCAAGACTTATTTCCTTTGTGTTGTGCATTGAAAACCTCCAACCACTTCATTTATTTTGCATTTTTTAAATTAAATGAATTTCAAACATCATTTAATTAAAAATATTTTACATCTTAAGAATAAAATGCAAAACTAAAGGTAAGCTTTAGCTGACCCCTTCAAAGAATTGAAAGCTTTATTCATTTGAAAAATCTCTAAGGCATAAAACAAATAGTTTTAGCCCATGAATTAATAGTTCATATTGGATTTTATAAAAACATGACAAGAAAAACGAAAAACAAGTCTTTTATCAGCCATATGAAGTTTAGAGTAAAAAAACTAAAGCAAAGCAAGGAAAAAAAAATGAATATTTCATTTTGTGAAGTTTTTGGAAGAAGCTCCTAGCACCGCTAAGGGTTTCAAACAGAGCTTGATCCATGACTCATGGTGATTTAAATGGTCAAATTTGGCAACATATGGTCTTGAGAGAGAATTCTTCAATAGGTCAACCCCATTATTTCATTCGGGTATGCATTTAATGGTTCCTTTCATTTGTCTTTCTAGAGTAAAATGACAATATTGGCCATGACCATGGATTTTATAAGCTCTACATACTTTGTTTTCATTATGTCAACTTCCTGCTTTCCTTATTGTGCATGATAATCACAGCCTTCATAATGCCCCCCCTTTTATCATGCTTATGACATAGCAAAGTCATTTCCATCTCATAAAGTATTCGACAATAGAATTAATGCATGAAGAAGAAAGGAAAAACTGCAGACTTTATAAAAACCATAAATCTTAAGAAAGTACAACCTCTATTCATGAACAACAGGAAACATCGTTCCTCTCAACCCAGCATTTTCAGTCTACATAATGGATAATTCCCTTATCATCAAGGCCATGTAGCTAACTGCATTATCAAAAAAAATTCCTTACTTTTACCTCTGCATCTTTATTGTATGATTTCATCCATTGTAGGAATTTTGTTTGATTCAAAATCCTCTCCTCTTCATGCATCTTTTAACTCAAACATTTGGTATAAGATAATTCACTACATGACTGATATTTTCCAATTTAGGATTGTCACTATCCTAAATTGGAAACTGAGCTCTGTGACGATGTGAATTGTGTATTGAATTATTATTGTGGATACTAGGATTTTGATTACATTATGACTATAATTTGGAAACAAGCCTTTGGCCTCACTACAGTGTTAACTAGCACCCCTCAAAAACTTGAACTTAGCAATGACTCTCTTGATAATAAACCTTGAACCTTTTCATCTTATGAAATCTTCTCTAGGTAACTATACCCTATCACATTTAGTGCTCCTTTGATGCATTCATGCTTGTCATTGCACTGTTCTGTGAAAAATTGAAGATAAATCTTCATCCTCTATCCTTTGTTGTTTGTAACATGAAAATTTATTTCTGCTCTAGGTTTTTGACATTAGCACACATATGAAGATTTGGCATTTGGCTCTTGATTCTATTAAGATCATTCTATTCGTTTTCTATCTTCAACATGGCTTCTACAAGTACTGAGACTACCATCCTGCAAGGAAGAAACGTAATGTCTTTTCCCAGTATGTTGTCTCTCTATAAATGGTGATTGAAATGACTTCTCATCTCTCTCAATTAGTGAAAGCACTATATTTTGCATTTCATTTCTATTATTCTCCATGAATGCCCCTCCTTTAGCAACTATATGACTCCTATAAAAATAAAATATTGTTCCATTGCTCCTTCTTGTTGTGGACTCTCTGATACTCAAAAATACAAATTGTTAATAATTTGACTATAAGTATTCATCATCATAATGGCTTTGAAAATCTACTTCATTTCACTTTTCATTGATAACTGCTCTCTCAAACATAATGACCTATCAGAAACACATGTGTGACACTGTACCTTGCAATATTTTTGGATGCAATGACATTGTATGCACCCTTAATTATTTTCTTAAACAAGTATATGATGCTATGACAGTGACAAACACCTCACTATCACAAATGGTGAGTGCTTGATTGAGTGAAAAATAAGGAGATAAATTACCTCCTATTCCTCTTTAAAGTAAAATAATGTAGCATGTTGGGCTCAACCCTCGTGGGAGCCACATTTAACTCACATGGTGATATAAAATGAGTCAAAACAGCAACATACTTTTTTTTGTATTTGCACATGAGGCAAACGAGTTAGAAAAATAAATGCATGCTTTAGATGTGTATGATGACTTAATACTTTCCTGAACACCTAAAGTATGGATTGTCTATTTGATATGCATTGAGATCATTTTATACATGTGTAAGTGTTTGTACATGTACTGTTAGATATCATTCATTGCTTAGAGAATTGCTCTAACATTATTGCTATTTTTAGATGCAAGGACTTGGACACAGAAGCTCAAGTAGACTAAAGGCTACTCGGGAAATAAGCAAGAGGCAAAAAACAACAATGAACTAGTCATTCAGGAAATAGCTGGTCTATTCCCTTATATGTGCATTCCATTAAATTTACTTATCCATGTATATTATTTTCTTTATGTATATTGACTAAGTTATTCCCACGGCTTGTGTGAGACCATGAACATTTAAATCATCAATAAAGATTACCGTTTCAGAAAAGATTTGTATAAATCTCTTCTATGTTACTCATGAAATATTTGAATTTCTATTTATGTAATAGAATGTAATGAAGAAAAGGGTTAAGAAATGTACCTTTGTTTTAAGTTTTTGAATCAAAATCTCTACCTGAATGAGCTATTAGTAAAATTTGGGTAACATTTCTGGCGACATATGTTGGATGTTTACCTGCTAAACATGAAGACCAGTTGCCTAGAATTTTCCATTGGGCATGGAGTTACTTAGTAAACTCAGAGGTAGACTCAAAATAAAAGCTTGTACTTTACTATAACTCACTAAATCAGAACATGACAACCTGGAAACTTATTGAAAAGTAAAAAATGCAGAAGGGAAACTAACTAACTGTGGTGAAAATAACTTAGGGAATGAAACTTGATCTAGACCTATTCTAACCTAAACTAACCAAAAAGAATCTGGTCAAACAAAACCACTGACTGGATTTACAAAATAACAACCCTTTCTAATCAACAACTGATGCTTTACATTATTATGTATTGCTGAAAAGATATGAAACACATGCAGATAATTCAAAAGAGTGTTGCAATGTTTCATAAAATATGTAAATAAACTCACTAGCAACCTGATTTTGATAATGCCTATTGTTGTCCTAGACTAGAAAAATGAACTAAATTTGATCATTTTCAGCTGCAACTCCAAAATTTTGTTTAATTTCAACATCCTCATGTTTGGGTGCAAGAACGACCTTTGGTACTTTAGTGGCCTCCAAACTGGCTAAATACCTAATTGGAGAGCCCCTTGATCAGAAAAAATTTGAACGTCCATTGTTAGTTGCTTCTTTTTCTTCATGATTTCCATGATTGTCCTACTTTGTGGCTAATTTTGGATTAGTAAAAATATGGTTTGAATGACTAGAAATGATAGCATTACCTTCATCTTGCATAATAAATTTCCATGTTGATTCTTCCTCCATGGTTAATGAGCAATCTTCTTCCACTACTAGAGTAGCCATTAACTCATCAAAAAATATCAGCTCTTGAAAGGCTCTTAGACGTAGCCAGTACAAGCTCAAGGTTCTCATTATTTCCCAAGGAGGTACACTCTAACTTAGGCTTGTCCTCTTCAATGAAGGAAGGAAAAAACTCAAACAATGATGAAACCTCTTGAGTCAAAATTTCATCTGATAAATCAGCTTCAAGCTCTACTGAACTGCAGAAAGGAAGCTCCTCCAACCAGCCAAGGCCTTGCATATCACATTCATGAGAAACCTCATGATCTGAGAGAATTAACTCCTCTCTATCATGACCACACTCCTCTTGTTGCTTCAACACTTTTTCAAGCTTGTGAACTTTCTGTTCTAGATCAACATGATTGTCAACCGCTTCAATCTTATCTAATTCCTTCCCATCCAACCTTGAACAAATTTTTTCAATGTTATCTATACACACCTCTTCAAAAATCTCAACATTAGCTTTTTCATCTATAACTTGCTTGAAGACATCAAAACTTATATCTTGGAAGAAGGTAACAGGTACGTGTAGGAACATGATAGGCCAAAAAATGGCGATATCTAAGTGATATGATGACCCATGTGGCTAACGACTTTTTTTTAACCCAAAATTGATGAAACAAAAAGGGTTTTTAAAGGAGATTATCAGATTTCCACCAATATAAATTATGCTTTACTTTGAATTTAATAAATAATTATTATTCATTTTCTATTTGAATTATGACTAAAATATTGATTGATATTTTGATTGAAAAACATCCATAACTTTCATACAGTATCACATTTTCTGAATATGAAACATGTGTCACATTCTATACTTTAAATACTCTAGGCTTAAAAAAGAAAAAAAAAATCATGAATTCTTTCCCAAGTTAACGTGGTTAGACATACAAGTTTTTATATTTTTTAAAATTTGTAATAAAAAAATCATAATTAATTATTTACTTGGAAAATAATTACAAAAAAATATGCATCATATCGGGACGAGTCCCCTACTTATATCTAAAATCTTAGAAAAAAATATTATCATTTTATTGTGCTTAGGGTGGCACACCTACTTCTTATTTTTTCCATGAAATTTAAGTACTACTGCATTGAAATTTAAAATTTTCACCAAATAGATTTTTTATTTTTTTTAAATAAACCTAGTAGTTTAGAAACTACATTCAATTTTCTACAGATTCTATTCTTACATATTTTTGAAATAATATAGATAATTTATTCAAATTTTTACATCAAGTTGCCTAGCTCTGATTTTCTAAATTTTATTACCACTTAAGGGCCTATTTTTCCATGGTGATCCTGCACATACCCTAACAAGTTCAGTTTTATGTTCTTCTTCATAATCCAAGGCTCCATTTTGTTGTTGATGATCATCAATCATCAATCAACCATGCTATTTGATCTCCTCTTATTTTAATCCTTGGTTGCTGTAATTGGTAACACCTTGTGGCTAAATGCAAAGGATTTACCTCTCTAATCCTTTCCTAGAGGAGTAAGCTATCTGGATCAATCTTAGCAGAAATTTTAACATGCTTGAATTTATCTTCATAAAAAGGATTTGCAAAGGTGATGGGTTGTTTTTTCTCCACCTTTTGAACTTTGGAAGACATTATCTTCATCCTTTGTTCCCTTGCAACCATCTCTCTTGCAAGGTGTTCGTCATGTTGTTTTCCTCGAACCTCCATCTCTTACTCTTGAATGTATGCCTAGTAATCCAACTCCTCCTTATGCATTTCAATATCCTATTCTCTTTCAATCTCTAACATCTACCTATGAAAATCAGAAGATATATCTTCGAGACTCATATTGTTAACCATCTGAGATTGGGCATGTAAAAATGCATGTTGGTTGACATTGTGATAATCTTGCTATGACTATTGTTGGACATATACAGGCTGAAATGCAAACTAAGTAGGGGTTGGTGGGTATTAGGAAAATTGAGCTTTTTGGTTTTCTATTGTTGGTGGGTTATTGGGAGTAAAATCGATAGTAAATCCTACTTGGTATGGCTGGTAAGAGGGAACATATGCAAGATATTCATGATACAAAGGATGAAAATACATGTTTCTATGAAATGAAGACATTATTTTTCATTCAAGAAGTTGGAAAGCCATGAAGACAAATTTCCCTTCAAATTTTTGAAAACATACCAGAACTGGTACTATTGAAACCAGTAAATTCGACCTTGAACTCGCCAGATATGCAAATTTCCACCTCTTAAGGTATAAATTTTGTTGGTTTCATATAAAACCAATCAATAAGATGTGTTCTTCAAACTTTTTTATTCAAACATTCTCACCGAGCGTGCCAAAAACTGTTATCTCTAAATCTTGCACCTGAACTGAGTTGTGAAACTCAGTTAGCTAGAGAAACATGGGAGAATTCTTGGGTTGTGGGTCACCCAAAATGAGAATGAACCTTCAGATAGTTTGGCTTCCTAGCTGGTTATATCACCTAAATTACTAACTTTTTGAAGGAAAAGAGAGAGGGAAAACTTAAATATACAAACTGATAAAACACTAATCCATGGTGATACACCTAAATGTTAACCTGACTTGTAAACAACTTACATACCCAAACTAATCAAATGACAAAGCTCAACTTACACAACTCAACTTCATATTCCTCTTGCATAATTATTTCATAAGAAGACCTTTAAAATGGTAAACTCTTAGAGGGAAAAATAGATTTCACAACTATAAGCATTTGCAGTTTTTGATACAACTTATGACTTGCAACATGCATGTATTTATGCAAAAGGTGCTAACTTTGAGACATAAATCACAAGGAATTAGAAAAAATTCACAAGTAATCTTATCTATCAAATACTTGCACACAATATAAAAAAATAATTGAGAAGGTAAAATACTTTACTTCATTTATTTTCAAGGCATCTATTGTCATTCAAGTCAAAAGAGTTACATAAATCCACTTTTCTCTATCAAAGGACTGTAAAGTCACTAAAACCAAAAGAAGAAGTAAGAACTAACTCAAGAATGAGTTACAAGTGAGTATAAGTAAACACCTCCAAACTAAACTCCAAGAAAATAGCTCCTAGAAGCTTCTTAGGTTGGATGAAACAATAAACCACAAAATCTAGCTTCTAGATCACATCCAAATGTGCCCCAAAAGGTGGAAAAAGTCAAGCTTGACTTATCCAAACCATAAAATCATCCCAGAAATGCTCCAAGTCGAGTCAACATGCCTAAATTTTCTCCAAATGCTCCTAAAAATAATGACTCCTAGATGCTCTCCTCATGTGTGCCAACTAAAAATAACCTCCCTCCATTCTTGGTATGTCATCAATACAAGCACATGTCACCACTCCACTCATGACTTGGTCATAGAAACTAGGAGCACCATAAATCTGCATATTAGCTATAAAATCCAACACTCGTTAGTATGGTGAGTTCAAAACTAGGCAAATAAACTAATGCTCCTATAAAATAATACATTATACCTCATAAACAAAGTAACAAAAAAAACTAATGAAAGCATAAAAGAAGCACAATGCATACCTATTCCATGATGGATTGGTGCTACTCTTTGTGTAGAAAGTAACCCTTTCCCAACCCTTTGAGAAGCCAAATGATGAATATTTCTAAAAATGCTATGAAATAGACAAAATTAGCTGTCAATGTGGAGAGAGTAACTTTGCTCAAATTGTGGATGCAAATGATGAAGGAAAGACTTGGATTAATAGGTGAGATTGAGGAAAGAAGAAGCAAAGTTGAAGAATGCGGGACTAATCCTCAAACAATAGGAAGGAGCCACTTGTCACGATGTGAATGGGCCAAGGTTGTAGAATTTTTGGTGAATGTGCCCATAAATGACATTAGGTGGCCTTTTCAAATTTGAAATTTGACTTGCTGGAGGGCGAAGAAAGGGGTCTTAAATGCCAAGTGGGGGACATGTAAGAGGGGAATTAATGCTATGTTGGAAGGGACAAGTCATTTGAGAGTGAAATTAAAATTGGAGGAATATTCCCTAAAGATGTCATGTGAGGGAAATTAGAAGATTTAATAAATCCATTAAATGATTTATTTGTGCAAGTGGGAAAATCTAGAGGATGTGACTTGCATTAAGATTAACATTAATCATGATTTAGTTAACTTAAGAGAGGATTAGGTGATTTGACCTTTTTGATTTATATTTATTGATTAAAATAAATCAAAAGGAGATGGAAAATGACTTAGACCTAGTTAAATAAATATTTTGATTTATTTAGATAAAGGGGATGATGTTAGTATTAAAGATGAATTTATTTAATTTAAATGGAAGACTTTAGAGAGTAATCAAATAAACTTGATTTATTTGATAGGCAAATATGATTAATGCATGATGTTAGTTTTGCATGACTACAATTTTCCCCTCTTTGAAGCAATGTACTTGTTGCATTGGTTCAAATAATGATGTCATCAACATCGAAATTAAAAAAAAATCTATTTTTTTTGGATGCCTCAGCAGAAATAAGTACGTTAGTACATTGTCCCCTCGAGAGACTGAGCGAAAAGTTCAACTTGAGGTCAATCTCGCGAAAAAGAAGTTCAAGATGGATGTATGATGGTTAGGCTAACAGATCTATATGATAATGATAATGTAAATGAGATGTTTTGAAGACGCTTAGAATAAAAAATCTATATTATCCTAAACAACTTAAATGATTATGCAATGAATGTGAAATGGATGAGATGGATGATGTTGTCCTATGATGATATGAGATGATTATGCAAAATGAGAGGATGGATGCATTGTTAGCATGAAAGAGGATAGAAGAATGAGAGGGATCAACCCTTAAATCCAATAAAATGCAGAAGTCCAACAAGTCCATTAGTCATCAAAACTTTGTTGGACATGATGATGAATGATAATGATATATTACTTATCCAAGGATGGGAGAGATAAAGAGCATAATTTTTTTTATGTTTGATAACACACATAGGTATGATGCATCAAGGTATAAAGAACCAGGATGGCATTGCACCTAGTGTGATGGAATTTGACTCATCAAACAGATAAGAGTACTCTTGATCACACTTGACAAATGAAACCTTATTGAGAGTGTAGTTTAGATATTCTAGATATCTCGAACCAAAACATAAAAATACAAGCCTTATTATGTGGTCAACAAGACACTTAAAAAATCCTCCCTACAAACAAAAAAAAGCATGCATGATGAAGTTATTTTACACGAACATCCAACAAGCACAACAAATAAAAAGATAGTGATCATTGCCCGATCCCTTTCTCTCTAAATCTTTTTCTTTAGAAATCATCGAGAGGTCCTTGGAATGAGCGCAAAATAAGATAAGTGTTAAAGACCAAGATAAAGTAAAAAAATAGGCTAATGTTCTTCGTACCGCTAGCCAAAGCTAAACTAAGGTGATACCTGATGTTGATGTCCATTGCAGGAAGGTCACATTCCTAGGACATGTTGTGATTTGGGTTTTGATGAGATTGATTGGATGATAAGCTATTGATACTCCGAGTTGACCAACTTGTTCACTTACACATCTATACTTGAGACTTTTGATTATTAGGTTCACACTTTTGGACCTCCTAGACTTGATTTTGATTGCCTTACCAAAGGATGAATTTTTCGATTGATTTATTATGAACGGTGATTATTATGGGTGAAAGCGAGATGAGATAGGTGCACCATTTTGGGGTTTTTAAGATATTTTGAGTCTTTTATTATTATTGTCAAGATTTTTTTACAATTTCTTTTGGTATTTTCAAGATTTATGATGAAGAGAATAACTTAAAGACCTATCCTAGGGGTCTCAGGAGTTGATCCATAGATTAGCCTTGCCTACGTTATACACACAGAGACTATGTAGTTTGACTAACAATAGACTTGATTGATGAAAATATGGATGGGAAAATGGATTGCCAGTGTGATAGACAAATAAAGGACTGACCTAAAATGTCTTGAGGAATGATCAAAGATTGGCCTTTCCTACATTCAAGCTTAGAGACGACGTAGTTCAGTTGGGCACTCTTTTTTTTTCTGATTTTTGACATGTTTTGAATTTTGAATGATTTAGATGTTTTTGGATTTTTTTGATTTTCTAATGTTTAGTCAGATCACAAGAATATACATGAATCTGATCTGATGCAAGTACAAGAACATGCCCCCAATGTGATGTGATAGACTACTTTGATATAGGCAGGACAAACTGACCTTGGGAATATGCACAGTAGTACTACATGGTGGAACATGATACGAGCACAAGATCAAGCTATGGTACGGAATGTGAACGGATGGTGGAAGGATAAATGGAATGTGATGGATAAGTTTGTGAAGATTCTAGTGGATGGAGAGTGCTTAATTTATGCTTGGCACCTATTTTCTAGGTTTTCACCAAGGTACTTGTCCAAAGTGCCACCGAAGTGGTTTTCACTAGAGGATGTTTTTTTTCCTTACTGTTTTCAATCCTTTTTCAGATTTTTTTGTTGTCACCAAGACACCTGTTTACTAGGTTTTCATCAAGGTGACCATTTTTTAAGGACATTTTCTGATTTTTTTGTATTTCTCGGTTCTATACCTTGCAAGGTTTTGGGTATAAAACTTTTTGAGATGGGAGTTGTTTAGGGGCTCCCGCAGAGGCTCACCTTCTAGTGTTGACAGTTGATATGCCCTTGATTTATAGTTTTTTGTGATGAAAAAAGGTCCTAACCAGTTGGGCTCAAATTTTCCTTTGCTTTCTAGATTTGGCACGTTCTTTTGATTTTCTTTTAGCGCAAGTTCGCCAAATTGGAAGGTCCGCCTCCTGATCTTCTTGTTGTAGCTACACTTTAGGCAGTTCTAATAGACCTATAGATGGTTGAGGGCATCCATGCACCATTCATCTAATTACTCAAGCTCATTTAACCTTGAAACCCAATATTCCTCATTTGTAATGAGGTTTTACAGTGATATCCTTAATGATGGGAGCTCGATCTCTATTGGGAGGATGGCTTCTAATCCATAGACCAAAGAGAATGGGGTGGCGGCTATTGGCATGTAGATGCTGGTGAGGTAGGCCCATAAGGCAGGATTTAGTTTGCAAATGTCAATCACGACCAAAGTCATTAAATCTTTTCTTAAGGATTTTCAAGATATTTTTTATTGGTGGCTTATTCTTGGTCATTTCCTTGCAGGTAATAGGTATGTGCAGTATCATGATGGGCCAAAAAGTTGCAATATGATGGGTATGTGGCTGACGACTCATTTTTTTCCCCAAATTTGATGAAACGAAAAGGGTTTTTAAAGGAGACTCTCAGCTTTCGACCAATATAAATTATGCTTTACTTTGAATTTAATAAATAATTATTATTTATTTTCTATTGAATTACGGTTAAAGTCCTAATTTTTAGGCTGATTGAAAAAAATCTATATCCTTCAAATAGTATCATATTTTTTGAATCCAAAACATGTGTCACATTCTATGCTTTGCATACTATAATATTTTAAAATAAAAAATGAATTTCATGAAGTTTTGACCAAGTTAAGGTGGTGAGACATACGAGTCTTTATATTTTTTAAAACTTGTCATAAAAAAAATATAATTAATTATTTATTTGGAAAAAAATTACAAACAAATATGCATCACATTAGGACATGATTCCTCTACTTATATCTAAAATATTATAATTTTTTTTTTCATTTTAATGTGGTTAGGGTGGTCAGACAAACACCTACTTCTTATTTTTCCCTAAAATTTAATACTACTGTATTAAAATTTTAAATTTTCACCAAATAGATTTTATTTTTTTGTAAATAAACCTAGTAATTTACAAACTACTTTCAATTTTCTAAAAAATTCTACTGTTACATATTTTTTAAATAATATAGATAACTTATTCAAATTTTTATGTCAAGTTTCCTAACTTTGATTTTTCTAGATTTTTTGCCACTTAAGGACCTATTATTTCCATGATGATCCTGTACATACCTTAGTACGGAGTGGAAAAGCGATGTTGGATATTGAATTTGTGGCAAAGGTCATGCACATCCTGATTCTTGAAAGGTGTCCCATTATCAGAGATAATAGCTTGGGGGGCACCGTAAAGACAAATGTGATAGTTCAGGATGAACTTTTATATATGCTTTCTAGTTATGTAGGTCATTGGGATGGCTTCGACCCACTTTCTAAAGTACTTTGTGGTGGTGATGATGAATTTGTGGCCATTGGATGAGGTGGGTATGATTTTGCCGATGAGATTGAGCCCCCACTACGAAAAGGGCCATGGTGTAACAATAGGATGAAGCTCTTGAGTTGGTGCATGGATAAGGTCTCCATGTTGCTAGCACTGTAAACACTTTCCAAAAAATTCATGTGCCTCTCTTTCCATTGTTGGCTAGTAGTATCCAGTTCTTAGTAACTTCTTAGCAAAGGTCATACCACTCGGATGCGAACTGAAAATGCCACTATGTACCTCAATTAAAGCAGTCAAGGTTTCCTCAGTGTTCAGAAAATGCAAAAAGGTTCCTTCAATACTCCTATGATAAAGGGTTTCTCCTAGGATGACAAAGCGGGTGGAATTTTTTACGAGGGCTCGTTTAAGGTTTGGGGTTATATTGGTGGGAAAGAATCCTATTCTTAAGTAAGTGTACACATCATGATATCGGGGATCATCGGGACCAATGAGTCCACACACGAATTTAGACTCGGGTACCTCGAATGCTAGTATGAGAAGCTGCTCCACAAGGAATTCTTGCTTAGGATGTTGCGTGGGATTTCCAAGAGTGATCCAATTCTTGCCATTTTGTTCTCTGCTCTATCATTTTCTCTAGGTAATTGTTCAAATTTGATATCAATGAATGACTCTTTGAGGCTCTCGACTAACTTCTTGTATGGAGTCAGTTTTTCATCCTTTGTCTGATATTCATCGTTTACTTGATTAATTATGAGCTGAGAGTCCCCATATACATTTAATTCCATGATATGCCATTGTATTGTAATCCTTAAGCCTATGACGAGAGCCTCAAACTCTGCTATATTATTCATGCATGGAAATGATAGTTTGTAAGATTTGGGTATGCAGTCTCCTTGGGGAGTTATGAATAAAATTCTTGCCCATGATCCATGTTGCATGTAATTTCCATCAAAATACATCTTCCAGTGATCTGCAAAATGTAGGCTAAATATTGATTAATCTGGGAATTCTGAAACGAGTGGGTTCTCTACATAAATAGGAGCCTCTGCTAGCTGATCAGCAAATTCCTATCACTTGATGGCCTTATGCTCCACATATTCAATGTCATGTTTTTTCAATATCATGACCCACTTGGATATTCGTCCCATGAGAGTGGCTTTAGAAAGCAGGTATTTTAGAGGATCTATATTCGTAATTAGCTTGATCTGATGAGCCAACATATAATGTCTCAATTTTTGAGCTACAAACACAACTGCCAGACAAGCTTTTTCAATGGGAGTATAGTTCAATTCATGTCCCACCATAATTTTTCTGATATAGTATATTACTCTTTCCCTTCCATTTTCATCGTGTTGAGCTAATCGAGCACCGAGAGCTATCATGGTTGCTAAAATGTACAGGATCAATGGCTTTCCTAGGATTGGTGGCATCAAAACTGGTGGCATGAGTAAGTATACTTTTATTTTGTTAAATTCCTGGCCGCATTTTTTATCCCACTTGTATGCTACCCCTTTATGGATTAGATGAGAGTAAGGGATATATTTATCTGCTAGTTGTGCGATGAACCTGCGGATGGACTGGAGCCTTCCTTGTAGACCTCTGAGTTATTTTAGTGTCCTAGGTGCTTCCATTTCAAGGATCATCTTGACTTTGGTGTGATCCATTTCCATTCCTCTCATTGATACTATATATCCCAAGAGTTTTCTTGATTGCACACAAAAAACGCATTTCTTTGGATTGAGATTGACCTTATATTTTTCTAATCTATCAAAAATAGAGCTCAAGGCTACTACGTGGTCTTGTCTTTTTCTGAATTTTTCCAATATGTCATCTATGTATTCTTCCACTGTCTTATGAATTATGTCGTGAAATATTAGTTTCATGGCTCTTTGGTATGTTGCACCAACATTCTTTAACCTAAAAGGAATTATGTTCCAATAGTAGGCCCCCCATGGACATGTGAACGTTGTCTTCTGTTGGTCTTCCTTTGCTATCATAATTTGGTTGTAGCATGAGAAACTATTCATTAGGGATAGCATATCATGTCTGGCCATCATATCCACTATCATGTCAATATTTGGTAGCAGAAATTCATCCTTAGGACACGCTTTGTTTCTAGTTGGAACATGATATGAGCACAAGATCAAGATATGGTACGAAATGTGAATGGATGGTGGAAGGATAAATGGAATGTGATGGATAAGTTTCTGAAGATTCTAGTGGATGGAGAGTGTTTTATTTACGCTTGGCACCTATTTTCTAGGTTTTCACCAAGGTACCTATCTAAAGCGCCACCAAAGTGGTTTTCACTAGAGGATGATTTTTTTCTTCACTGTTTTCAATCCTTTTTCAGATTTTTATTTTATTTTTTTATTTTTTGATTTTTTTGTTGTCACCAAGACACCTATTTACCAGGTTTACATTAAGGTGGCAATTTTTTTGGGACATTTTCTATTTTTTTTGTATTTTTCAGTTCTATACCTTGCAAGGTTTTAGGCATAAATCTTTTTGATATGGGAGTTCTTTAGGGGCTCGTGCAGAGGCTCACCTTCTAGTGTTGACAACTGATATGCCTTTGATTTATATTTTTTTGTGATGAAAAAATGTCCCAACCAATTGGGCTCAAATTTTCCTTTGCTTTCTGGATTTGCAACGTTCTTCTGATTTTCTTTTAGCACAAGTTTGCCAACTTGGAAGGTCTGCCTCCTAATCTTCTTGTTGTAGCTAAACTTTAGGTAGTTTTGATAGACCTATAGATGGTTGAGGGCATCCATGCACCGTTCATCTAATCAATCTAGCTCATTTAACCTTGAAACCTGATATTCCTCATTTGTATCGAGGTTTTTCAATGATAGAATTAATGATGTGAGCTCGATCTCGATTGGGAGGATGGCTTCTGATCCGTAGACCAGAGAGAATGGGGTGGCAGCTATTGGCATGTAGATGCTAGTGCGGTAGGCCCGTAAGGTAGGATTTATTTGCAGATACCAATCATGACCAGAGTCATTGACTGTTTTCTTCAGGATTTTCAAGATATTTTTTATTAGTGGCTTATGCTTGGCCATTACCTTGCAGGTAATAGGTAATACTTGTTTTGTCGAGGTGGTCCTCCTTGATTATTGAGATTATTGATCTGATTTGTAGGTAGTTGTTGGTTTACCACATTTTTTTGTGTGTTATTCTAATTATTGTTCTACAGTTGATGATGATTTATTCGATTATTTTTCTTCAGAGCAC
Source organism: Sequoiadendron giganteum (assembly GCA_007115665.2). Lineage (NCBI taxonomy): Eukaryota > Viridiplantae > Streptophyta > Pinopsida > Cupressales > Cupressaceae > Sequoiadendron > Sequoiadendron giganteum. Next base: position 377,693,822 of record CM021100.1, on the reverse strand, counting down.
TTATGAATTTTTTTGCATCCACTACTCCATCGTTCGTGACATTTCAATTATTTACCCATGTGTGACATTTGTCGTTGTAGCTAGTGGATGGGCGAATGTCCTGATGTTCAGGATAAGTGGGCATGCCCCCTTGTGTAGCAAGAGCTTGTTCAGTATTGAGTGCCTTAGGGATTAGTTGATCGTACGTAGTGATGCATTACATCTTCAGATAGAATTCCAAGGTTACTTCTATATTGGAAATTATGGTACACACTTGTTGTTCTTCTAGCATGGGCCACTTGCTTCAATTGGCCTTGGCTCACCACCATTGGAGAAAGGCGATGAATGATTCCCCCTTACCCTATTTGAGCACTGAGATTTCTTCCAAACTAACATCCACAAAAATGTTAAATGCATAATTTTGGAGGAAAGCGTCTTTAATCTCCTAAAATGTTTTGATTCTCGTAGGCAGATGAGAAAACCATTCCATAGCATCACCAGCCAAGATTCAAGGGAATAGTCACATTAGATATGTGTCATTGTAGGAAAATTTCATGCAATGTACCTGAAACTCCTTGATTTGATCTTCAGGGTTTCCCATCCCATGATATTTATCAAATTTGGGGATTTCAAATCCCTTTAGGAACGGTACCATTGCCAAGCTTCTATCAAATGGATAGAGGCGAAATTTGCTAGGTGTCCTGATTGTCTTTCCAGATTGAAAATCTAGCACTTGCTGTGAGAGAAATTCGATTTGTGCCATCATGTCACCTTGCGGATCAAGTTGTGGAGTAAATACATTTAGAGGTGTGTGGTTAACAAGTGGGTTGTTGATAGGCATTTGTTACAATCTTTGTTGAGCAAGTGATGCATGCATTTGTTGCTGAGCCAACAATATTTTTTTTTGGTCGTGTTGTTGTTGTACCAACAATGCTTGTTGTTGGTCATGTTGCTATATTTGGTCATGTTGTTGTTGTGCCAACAATGCTTGCTGTTGGTCATGTTGCTATTGTGCCAACAATGCTTGTTGTTGGTCATATTGCTGCTATAATTGATAGTCTTGCAAGGCTTTTTGATACACTTCTTGTTGCACTTGGTACTGTGCTTGCTCTTGCGCTTGTTGAGCTTGGAATTGGGCTCATTCTTAAGCATGTGCTTGTTGGGTTTCTTATGCAGTCTGAGTGACGTGTATAGCTTGTGCAGGTTGTATGGTTTGAGCGACTTGAGCTTCCTGTGCAGCTTGGGCATTTTTGGGGGCTTGGGTTTCTTCAGCTTCTTACATAGCTTAGGTAGCTTGTGTGGCTTCTTGTTGTTGTAATAAGGCTTGGGCTTGTGCAGCCTACAATGCATGTTGTGTAGCTAATTATGTCTGCACTTGTTGAGAAACCAGTTGTGCGGCCTGTTGATTTTGGAGTGATTTTTGTTGAGTAGCTTATCGAGAGGCTTGCAACGTCATGGTGAATGAATTGGTTGTGATGTGTCTTGGTGGTAATTGCAGTGGATTACGAAGAACGTCGAACATTGTGATGAGCATAACGGTCATGTTAATGATTGTGGTTTAAGCTATGGATGGTGAAATCGAGGTGCTTGGTCCTTGGGAAACCATGCTTTGAGGAATGGTGGATGTGATGATTGTTGTGGTTGCTTGGATGGTTGCCAATTGTTGTTGCAATACAAATGACACAATGGGAAGAGGAGGAAGACACAACCCGAGGGATGATGTAGATGTGAGTGGTAAGGGTGGAAATGGTGGAAAGACGAGCAGTGCAATCCCTTGAATTGATGATGAGGGATCAAAGATTCCCCCTACCCCAAACAAGTTACCTTCTCCTTGTGAGATAGGGAGAGAGGTTTGTATGTCCAAAGGATAATTTGGTGGTGCATGAAATGAGGATGAAGTGGTATGATTATGATACATAAGCAGGATGTAATGGTGTAACGGATTTTATAGGATGGATTGATCTGATGTGGTACTTGCATTCAACCCTTGGTTGTTCACAAGGCGATATTTTTTGAGTTTCTGAAGCATGGTTCTTCCCTTGTTAACAATCGGCAATGTTGAAGTGATAGATGATATGATTTGGGGGATTTCCTGAGTGACATTTTGAAGTGGAAGCATGGATGCGGGCGGGGGCATGATTCTGAGAGATCTCTCCACAATAGTGCTTACATCAAATTCGAAAGGGAGTTTAGCCCCTTATTTTTCTAACTCTAACATATATATTGGGATGGATACAACCTCATCATGGCACTGACAATTCGGTGGTTCTCATGGTTTTCCACAATTTCTAGAAGTTCTTCTTATGTCATCTCATTGTCAATGATGTCCTCTATATGACCTTCCTCTTGATAATTTTGAGGTACTTGAGGAGGATTGATTGGAAGGTCAATAGTTACCATTGGGTTGAATGTTGTTTTGGTTTGACTTAGATCACTTGAAATGGATGTTTCTTTTTTTTTCTCCATATTCTTCTTGTCTTGAGATCAAGTTTGAACCATAAAATAGAGATCAATTATCAGGAATGTAAGAGATGAACCTCTAACCCCTTAGATTGGTCTAAACCTTAGGCTCAAAGAAGATAAGAACTAGGATAAATTAAGGATTAAATTGATGATAGGGATAAGATAAACGAAAGATGGGTGATATGGATGATGAAACTCTTGAGGAACCTTGAGGGAGATTCTAAACTTTTAGGACTTGATTTGATTGATTGTGATGGATTGATAGTTTTACTAGGTGTGTTAAGTCAAACAAAAGTGATAATGCACTTGTAAACTCTAGGAAGTTGTGTTATCCTAGAGTAAACTTGTACATGAGAGGATGGTTTGACTAAGTGTGTTAAGTCAAACAAGGTGATTATGGATTGGATAATTTTACTTTGTGTGTTAAGTCAAACAAGATGATAATAAACTTGTAAACCTTAGGAAGTTTTGTTATCCTAGAGTAAATTCATGCAAAATATGATAGTTTGACTAAGTGTCTTAATTCAAACAAAGTGATTTGATTTTGCTTAGAATTTTAGCATAAATGATGTTTTCAAAGTTTCCAAAATTTGTTGGTGAGGTGATTTGATTGATTTTGATCCTAGACTTGAGCTAGGTAAGATTATTTCTTACAAGACCTTAGTTTTGAAGAACATGCTTGACACTTCCTATGTGAGAAAAGAAAAACTTTGAAAAATCTTAGGATTTTGTTGATAATAGAACTCATACAAGTTAGGGTTGTTTCTTGAAGCTTTCTTGTAAAATTTGTAATCCAATTTTTCTCTAACTTCAAGAAGTCTTTCAAGATGCTCCTCACGAGATTTTGGACTAAGACTTTTGAACTTGGGTTTCCAAATTTTGATCTTGCAGGAAATTATTTGAGAGAGCACATGTGTTTGGTTCAATTGTCTTTATCTTTGCTTAATGAGTTGTTTTTATCACAAACAATTCTTTGATTAAAGTTTCAAACTGAATGTCTATGTCTTAATTCCTTTTCATTCCACAAGGTCCATTATGTGAAAATCAAGGTTTCAAGAGCATAGTTCCCTAAGTTGACTTTAGTGAAAAAAAATGATGATTAAACCCAAGTACTTTGAAACCTTTAAGGATAGAATGCCTAGGGCAAGCAAGAGCATTTAGATTTGTCAAAGGATATTTGTTTCCTCGAAAGGGTTTGAAATTTTGAATTTCTTTATGAATGTTTGTTTTCCAATGTTTTAGATCCAAGCAAAGTGTTTTGATTCCAATGACATGCACAACCCTAGGCTGAAAAGACAATATTTGTTGGGTTCCCACTTGGATAAATCTAGCTGCGCATATTTAGTGTAGATGATTAGATGCTTGACCACACTGGCTCCCCTCCATGACACACACTTCTAAGGTCAGCCAAGCATCACTACCCATGAATCTTCGATGGCATAATTTTCATCTCTACAACAAAATTGCATGTATATGTGGGGTGGCTTCAAAGGACATGACCTTTTGCACCAACAAATAGAAAGGATTTTGGTCTTTGCTAAAAAAGGGGTTTTAATTCTGACTTTTTATTCATGGAGATTGACCCATGTGGCAAGAGACCATTGTTTCCCTTCTCGTCAGGACCAACCGCATGATACTGACCTTTGTTCTAGTACCCACTTTTATATCTTGGCTAGAAATACACTTGGCTTTAGTGTTATACTGGTTGAGTCGTTCCCTTGGGTGAGTAATTTTTCCCACAAGGTAGGCCCTCTAAGATAAACAAAAGTGAGCAAACATATTCGTAGTTCAATCAACCTTCATTTAGAAACAAAGGGAGAATACACACAGTAGGTTTACTCACACTCGCAAGATGTTTTGTTCAATTTTAATCCCAAAATGAAATGTGGAGGTAATTACTTTACCCAACATAAGATCACCAAAATTCCTTTTGATTCTCCAGATCACCATGAGGCACAAGAGAAGCGCATACATGCTTTTGATGGTATTAATTTGAGTAAGCAATTATAAAACAAAGAAACACATTCATTTTAAGTCCACAAAGAAAAAGTGAATTATTTTTATAGCAGCAAATCAAATGTGGAATTTGACTTGTTCAATTGTTAGCCCCAAACGAAATCTAGTGAGTTTGTCCTAAGATTCATTTTATGCCCTTTGTAGCACAGATTGAAATGTTCTTTTTAAAGCCTCAAAAAGATGTGAGTTAACCTAAAACAAAAAACTAAAGCATGGAATGGAAGCCCTTTAAAGCATTTAAAAAGGCTTTGTCAACTCCAAATTTAATGCTTCAATCCTCTTTAACTCCAAGATTCTATTTGTGTTCTTTGATTTCAACGTGAGAGAAAAAATCGTCATTGTATCCCGATGCCAACCTATAAAAAGTTCAAAGTTAAAATCTAAGGAATGAGATTTGTTAAAAATCAATGAAACATTATCATAAAAAAAAATCACAATTGTTATGCAAGGCTTATGTGTGAGTGTGTGTGTGTGTGTGTGTGTGTGTGTGTATGTATATATATATATATATACAAATATATATACAATTGTTACAATGCTCAACAATCAAATTCTTAATGGCTGCCCCACCAAATTATAATACTCTATCAAATCAAGTTAAGTTTATCCATTGTCATAGTATCATATAAAGGTTTCCAATAATCAATTGAAGTTTTTCAAATTCATCCAACCATTTGAAATAGGAAATTTATTTATTCAAATAAGTCTAAAAATGATAATATGAGAATAGAAAAACTTTTGAGGTAGAAAATTGTCGCATTTAATAGTGAAGTGACTATGACTTATGGAAGTGGTGAGAAAGAGAATTTTCTTTAATCATGTCAGTGACTTTATGATTTATAAAATATATATATATAATCATGTATTAAAGGCCGAATCAAGTACATAAAGGCGAATATAGATACGATGATTTGCCTATGCCGAGATATTTTAAGGACAAGCAAAGTCCTGCAAGATATAAGCCTAAAGTTGTTAGGTACACCCGATTGCAACCAATAAAGTCAAAGATACTATTTTTTTATAACTGAATCTAGCTACACGTACTAGTTACATGTATTTTTACTGAACCTATATCAATATGTGATTTATTGTAATGTGCTAGAATGATGGGCCCCTTGATAATTGGGTATGGAAAGGGACGAATCACATTCTTCTTTGAATCAAGATCATTCATACAACCATCAAAGTGTCAACCAATATACACACAATTCACATATAGCAAAACAACAAGTTGAGTTAGTCAAGCCACCTTATTTTGACAGAAGCACATAACCACTCCTACTCTTCACAAAATTAAAGCAACAAAGGATCAGTAGATGTTAATATGCCTTCTTTGACTTCCACATCTCTTACACCCAATTTGTATAGTGTAGTATCTAATGCTGGAGTGTCTAATGGAGAATGTTCTAGTGGACAATATCAAAATCCACTCTCATGTTTTCCTAATTTTGGATTAAGTGCATATCCAATAAATACAATGCTCTTGTCACCCATGATGACCAATTATTTTGCAGCTGGTAATTTTCCTCCCATGTATGGTAATGTTGTTGTTGTAGCTACACTTGCGACTGCTAGAATGGAATCAAGAGCTTCAGCTGGTATTTTATCTTGAGAAGCATCAAAGGGTAATTTAGATCTACAAAATTTGTACAGGGGATGAATTGGGTTGTAGATGTGACAAGATGATCACTTCATACCCAAGCAACACAAATGGTTAGTCATAAATGACATGCAGTGATAAGACTATCAAAGATACTGAGGTGACAAGATGATAGACACTTGCTTCTCTTGTAGTAAGATATTAATATGCGCTTTTAAGCATAGACAACAATTGAAAAATATGGCGATTGGTTTTAATGTGACAAAGCTCAAGAAGACTCGAATGATATGAATAAACAGTGTGTCGCCTGTCCCAACAATTGAAGTGGTAAGGAGGCTCATGCAACCGGCGTAATTCCTTCTCCTAAAGCTCTGATGATATATATTTTTGCAAGGTAGGCTACCCTACTCCCAATATCTAATACTTACACGCTACAGGACATGTTTTTGAAAGGAGAAAATGTGTAGAAGAGGCGGCATGAATGCACATAGTATTTAATTGGTCATTGGTAAACACGCTTCATGGATTGTACATAGTAAATATTCATGCGTTTTCACTTGATAGGTAGAGTTTGTAGATAAAATATTATGTCTCCATCATTTTCAGATGATGTATATGCTCAATTCAACTCCTCTATTTTAAAATAGGCATTATCTGGTTTGAACATGACCACCTAAGTTCAATAAAATTGACATTATATGCATTTTCCATGGCAAACAAAGCTTCAGAGTTTATCTTTTTTCATTCCCGATTCTCAAGTCAAAAAGGGTTTAGCAACAGTCACCTTTATTTCTAGATTCACAACAACAATACATATACGCACTAAGCTATATATATTGTGTCATCCATGTGACCAGGACTGCCAATGGGTTTGATTATAAGAAGAAATAATAAAGCCAACATCTAGCGAATAAAGACTTTATGGCATGTATGTAGTGGATACAAGTCACCTTAAATGCTAATCACCTTTGGCACGCATTCTTTAAGACCCTTTTTTTCCTTTCATCTGGGAAAAAAAACGCAACGAGGCATTTCCAAATTCAAGGCTTAACTTAATACTGAGGAAAAGAGGACAAAAGTGGCGGTCAAAGACTTGGGAGTCTATTTTAATCAGAACCACAATACTTTGCATCCCTATTCAAAGCATTAGTTGACATTGTATTCAAAGCACAATAACTATGCATGATTAGTAATAGTAGTTGAGCCTCCAAGATTTAAGTTTTATTTGAACAACAAACAAAGACTTTACTTTCCTTTTCAATGCACTAATCACCAGAGAAAAATAAAAGATTTTACTATCTTATCACATATCTTACTGTCTGCTCATACATCAGAATGAATTCTTACACATTAGAATTATATCTATGGAAGATATTAAACAGATGCAAGTTATTCACAGCCACTCAAGAGACACATAGAAATCAAACCAGGCAGATTGACATAACTTTTGTTTGTTGGATATACATACTTCTCACCATGTGAATGGGCCAAGGTTGTGCAAGTTTCGGTGAATGTGCCCATAAATGATATTAGGTGGTCTTTTCAAATTTTAAATTTGACTTGTTGGAGGGAGAAGAAAGGGGTCTTAAATGCCAATTAGGGGACATGTAAGAGCGGAATTAATTCTATGTTGTAAGGGACAAGTCATTTGAGAGGGAAATTCAAATTGGAGGAATATTGCCTAAAGATGTAATGTGAGGGAAATTCGAAGATTTAATAAATCAATTAAATGATTTATTTGTGCAAGTGGGAAAAGCTAGAGGATGTGACTTGCATTAAGATTAACATTAATCATGATTTAGTTAACTTAAGAGTGGATTAAGTGATTTGACCTTTTTGATTTATATTTATTGATTAAAATAAATCAAAAGGAGATGGAAAATGACTTAGACCTAGTTAAATAAATATTTTGATTTATTTAGCTAAAGGGGATGATGTTAGTATTAAAGATGAATTTATTAAATTTAAATGAAGGAATTTAGATATTAATCAAATAAACTTGATTTATTTGATAGGTGAATATGATTAATGCAAGATATTAGTTTTGCATGTCTACAGAAATGCATGCTCCTATTTTCCTTCCAAGTTATAAGTCAAGACTTATTTCCTTTCTGTTGTGCGTTGAAAACATCCAACGACTTCATCTATTTTGCATTTTGAAAATAGAATTTTTAAAATTAAATGATTTATAAACATCATTTAATTAAAAATACTTTACATCTTAAGAAAAAAAATACAAAAATATAGGTAAGCTTTAGTTGACCCCTTCAAAGACTTGAAGGCATTATTATTTTTTTAAATCTCTAAGGCATAAAAAAAATAGTTTTAGCCCACGGCTTAATAATTCATATTGGATTTTATAAAAACATGGCAAGGAAAAGGAAAAACAAGTCTTCTATCAGCCATATGAAGTTTAGAGTAAAAAACCTATAGCAAAGCAAGGAAAAAAAAATGAAACTTTCATTTTGTGAATTTTTTGGAAGAAGCTCCCAACATCGCCAAGGGTTTTAGATAGAGATCAAGCCATGACTCATGGTGATTTAAATGGTCAAATATGGCAACATATGGTCTTGAGAGAGCATTCTTCAGGAGGTTGGCCCCATTATTTCATCAAGGTATGTGTTTAATGGTTCTTTTCATTTGTTTCTCTAGAGTAAAATGAAAATATCGGTCGTGGCCGTGGCCTTTATAAGCTCTACATACTTTGTTTTCATTATGTCAACTTCCTTATTTATTTATTGTGCATGAGAATAATGGCCTTAAGCATGCCCCCTTTTACCATTCTTATGACACAACAAAGTCATTGCCATCTCACAAAGTATACAATAGTATAATTAATGCATGAAGAAGAAAGTCAAATCTGTAAACTTTATAAAAACCACAAATATTAAGAAAGTACAACTTCTATTCTTGAAGACTGAGCAACATCTTTCCTCTCAACCCTGCATTTTCAAACTACATAATGGATAATGCCCTTACTATCAAGGTCCTATAGACAAAGTTGCATTCTCACAAAAAAAATCCCACTTTTACCTCTTGCATCTTGATTGTATGATTGCAACATTGTAGGAATTTTATTTGATTCAAAATCCTCTCCTCTTCATGCATCTTTTAACTCAAATATTTGGTATAAGATAATTCACTAGATGACTGATATTTTCCAATTTAGGATTGTCACTATCCTAAATTAGAAACTAGGATCTATGACATTGTGAATTGTGTATTGAATTATCCTTGTGGATACTAGGCTTTTGATTACATTATGACTGTAATCTAGAAACAAGCCTTTGGTCTCACAACAGTTTTAATTAGAACCCCTCAAAAATATGAGCTTAGAATTGACTCTCTTGATAATAAACCTTGAATCTTTTCATCTTATGAAATCTACTCCAAGTAACTATACACTATCACATATATTGATCCTTTCATGCATTCATGCTTTTCATTTCACTGTCTTGTGAAAAATTGAAGACAAATCTTCATCCTTTGTCCTTTGTTGTTTGTAACATGAAAATTTATTTCTGCTCTAGTTTTTTGACATTAGCACACATATGAAGATTTGTCATTTTTCTCTTGATTCCATTAAGAGCATTCTGTGCTTTTTCTATCTTCAATATGGCTTCTACAAGTACTTTGAATGCATACACAGGATGTATGATGTATACTCTATACATAATTGTAAATATTTTTACATATTCACATGTTAGTGACCATGGAAATGTCTTCATTTGTATTATTTTTCTTCATGTATATAAGATCCCCTTCATATTTATTACTGATACTATTATCTTGCAAGGAAGAAACCTAATGTCTATGCCCAATATGTTGTTTCTCTATGAATTATGAATGAAATGACTTCTCATCTCTCTCAATTAGTGAAAGCACTATGCTTTGCATTGAATTTCTCTTCTTCTCCATGACTACCCCTCCTTTAGAAACTATATGACTCTTATAGAAACAAACTATTGTTCCATTGCTCCTTCTTATTGTGGACTCTTTGATACTAAAAAATGCAAATGCTTAATGATGTGACTCTAAGTCTTCATCATCATAATGGATTTGAAAATATACTTCATTTCACTTTTCATTGATAACTACTCTCTCAAACATGATGACCTATCAGAAACACATGTGTCACACTGTACCTTGCAATCTATTTGGATACAATGAGATTGTGTGAACACCAATCCTAGACCCGCACAAACATGGAAAACATGCATATTATTAGATTGAAATGCAAGTTAAGACAAGGATTCCCCATGAAATTCATCTACAATACTCAAATAGAAAGCAAATGAAGAAAAAAACAAGCAACTAAATTAAATTCTATCTAAGCAATGCAAACACTCAATCCCATGGGGGAGTTGGTGCCAATTATGAGTAGAAATTGGCCCTTTCCCAACTCCTTTGTAATCTTTGATGATGATTTGATGAAGATTTTATCCACTTTGGTTGAATTCTTGCATAACTTAGCTAAGAGATTGATAAAAATAGATGAAAATGGATACTCTTGAAGATGAAATTGAGTATAGTGAGTTTACTCAAATTGTGGATGATATTGCAATAGAGGAGGCCTCTATTTATAGATTTGAAGAATGAAAGATTGAAGGATTTGGGTGAATGTTGGAAAAAAAACAACCAATGAGAGAAGGCCACTTTTCCACATGTGATTGGAGGAGGAATGAGCACATTTAGGTCAATGTGCATGATAAATTCTATGAGATTCAAATTTGAAATTTGAATGTGACATGTTGGAGGGAAAAGGAAATGGAGTTAATGTCACTTGGATCAAGGCCGAGGACATGTAAGAGGCCTCAAATGCCTTGTTGGAAGTACCCATCCCCTTTTGGAGGGATTCTTAAATTGAAAGAATATTCCACAAAAGATGCTCTTTTGAATGGAAATTGATGAATTGCTAAATGAAATAAATTGATTTACTTTGCAAGTAGGAAAATCTAGAGGATTGGAGTGATTAGGATTAACAATAATCAGGATTTGATTAATTAAGAGGGGGATTAGCTGATCTGACCATTTTGACTTGGATTTCAGGATTTGAATAAATCAAAATGAGAGGAATAATTATTTTAGACTTAATTAAATAAAGTTTTATTTATTTAATTAAAGAGAATGGTGTTAGTTTTAATTCAAATAAAGATAAATTTATTTAATTTAAATGAGATGACTTTAGAGATTAATTAAATAAAATAAATTATTTAATTAAAAGAGGGACTATAGGAGTAATTAAACAAACTTATTTATTTAATTAATAGGAGATGATGACTTAATCAGATAAAAGGGGATTTATTTAATTAAGAGATGAAATGTGATGAATTTAATCAAATAAAGATTTACTAAATTAAATTAATTAGTAAAGGGGATTATTTAGGAAGAAACAATGTTAGTAAGATTAGGATTAGGTGTGTAGGATCAACTTGTATATTTTTCATGTCTAAATTTTTCCCCTCTTTGAAGCAAGGCACTTGTTGCATTGGTTCAAAGAATAAACTGTTGTGATCAAAGCTCACAATTTTTTTGATTATTTTAGATGCTCCATTGTTGCCCCAGTGAGAAGGATTACACTGGTATACTAAAATGTGAACCCCGATCCTAGACCTGCACAAACATGGCAAACAAACACATTATTAGATTGAAATGCAAGTTAAGACAAGGATTCCCAATGAAATTCATCTAAAATGCTCAAATAGAAAGAAAATGAAGAACAAAACAAGAAACTAAGTTAAATTATATCTAAGCAATGCAAACACTCAATCCCATGGGGTAGTTGTTGCCAATTATGTGTAGAAATTGGCCCTTTTCCAACTCCTTTGGAAGCTTTGATGATGATTTGATGAATATTTGATCCACTTTGGTTGAATTCCTATATAACCTAGCTAAGAGCTTATAAAAATAGATGAAAATGGATATGCTTGAAGATGAAATTGAGTATAGTGAGCTTACTCAAATTATGGATGATATTGCAATAGAGGAGGCCTCTATTTATAGATTTGAAGAATGCAAGATTGAAGGATTTGGGTGAATGTTGGAAATAAAACCAACCAATGAGAGAAGGCCACTTGTCCACATGTGATTGGAGGAGGAATGAGCACATTTAGGTCAATGTGCATGATAAATTCTATGAGATTCAAATTTGAAATTTGAATGTTACATGTTGGAGGGAAAAGGAAATGGAGTTAATGTCACTTGGCTCAAGGCCAAGGACATGTAAGAGGCCTCAAATTCCTTGTTTGAAGTACCTATCCCCTTTTGGAGGGATTTTTAAATTGGAAGAATATTCCACAAAAGATGCTCTTTTGAATGGAAATTGATGAATTAATAAATCAAATAAATTGATTTATTGCGCAAGTTGCAAAACCTAGAGGATTGGAGTGATTAGGATTAGCATTAATCAGGATTTGATTAATTAAGAGGGGGATTAGTTGATTTGACCATTTTGACTTGGATTTCAGGATTTAAATAAATCAAAATGAGAGGAATAATGATTTTAGACTTAATTAAATAAATTTTGATTTATTTAATTAAAGAGAATGGTGTTAGTTTTAAATCATATAAAGATAAATTTATTTAATTTAAATGAGATGACTTTAGTGATTAATTAAATAAAATAAATTATTTAATTAAAAGAGAGACTATAGGATTAATTAAACAAACTGATTTATTTAATTAATAGGAGATGATGGCTTAATCAGATAAAAGGGGATTTATCTAATTAAGAGATGGAATGTGATGAATTTAATCAAATAAAGATTATTCAATTAAATTAATTAGTAAAGGGGGTGGTTCAGGTAGAAATGATGTTAGTAAGCTCAGGACCAGGTGTGTAGGATCAACTTGTATATTTTTCATGTCTACACATTGTATGCACCCTTAATAATTTTCTTAAACAAGTATATGCTACTATGATAGTGACAAACACCTCACTATCACAAATAGTGAGTGCTTGCTTGACTGAAACATAAGGAGATAAATTACCTTATATGCCTCTTTAACCCACATGCTGATATAAAATGAGTCAAAACAACAACATACTTTATTTGTATTTGCACATGAAGCAAACATGTTAGAAAAACAAATACATGCTTTAGATGTGTATGATGACTTGATGCTTTCTTGAACACCTAAAGTATGGATTGCCTATTTGATATACAATGAGATCAATTTATACATGTGTAAGTGTTTATACATGTAGTGTTAGAGATCATTCATTGCTTAGAGCATTGCTCTAACATTATTTCTATTGTCAAATGCAGAGACTTGGAAACATGAGCTCAAGTGGACTAGAGGCTACTTAGGACAAGAAGCTAGAGGCGAACAACAACAAAAAACTAGTCATTCAGGAAATGACTACCTCTTCCCTTATATGTGCATTCCATTAAATTTACTTAACCATGTATATTATTTTCTTTATGTATATTGAATAAGTTAGTTTCATGGCTTGTGTGAAACCATGAACATTTAAATCATTAATAAAGATTACCTTTTCAGAAAAGATCCATATAAATCTCTTCTAGATGTTACATATCCATTATAATATAGTAATATGTTACTCATGAAATCTTTGAATTTATCTTTATTTAATAGAATGTAATGAAGAAAAGGGTTAAGAATTGTACCTTTGTTTTAAGTTTTTGAACCAAAAGCTCTACCTGAATGAGCTATTAGTGAAATTTGGGTAACAATATCAAAAAACCTTTCCCAAGCATAACCAGGGTCCTAGTACCTCAAATGCAAACACTAGGTCCAACAATAGTAACCAAAACAATGAAACAAACAATATTAGCTATAAAAATGTACCATAGATATACAAGAATATTGTTACATGCATTAGCAAAGTGGCCTCATGTGTATCCATGATTAGCGTCAAAGTAAAAGATCCCCAATGTGATGTTACCACTTGACACACTTGTATATCAATCCTTGGGCCTTCCTCCTCATCCCAGCCAGATCCTATGAGCTCACAATATACCATCCTTGATCACCTTAGTAAGACCTCGACACAAATATCCATCCTAGATTATCTAAGGTCTTCCCCAGTCAATCAAGAAATTCTCACAAAATATCTACAAGATATACATGTAGCAAATGAAATTCACCCTACCCAATTCTAGGCTCTATTAGTACACTTGTCATCTACCTGTCAGCTAGGGTTTAGCCAAACTGGTATGTGATCAATTAATCTATCTCCCAATTGTGCCTTACACATTTAATTCCTTGTCACCCGATATAAGGTAAAAAGGGAGTTGGTAGATAATGGATTTTCCCTAAATCTATGTACCTTAAATTTCATAAAATATGTAGGGTATACTCATGTAGACCTAAACAATCAAACCATCAGAATCAAGGCATATGAAAATGTAGAAAGAGGCTTAGAGGTTATTATTTTCCTTCCCATCTAGGTTTGTCTTGTCATACAATATACTACTTTCCATGTCCTTGATCTGGACTTACCATATAACCTTATCCCTGGTCAAGCATGGATCCATACCATGCAAGCCATTCCTTCCACCTACCATCAATTTTTGAAGTTCATGTATAATGGGGTTGAAGTTACCATCCATGCTGACCCCTAGCCTTTTGAGTATTTTTGTGCTCTTGAGGCCTCCTTCCCACACTCATGAAATTATCTAGGAATAGAAGTGGGGACTCCTCAAACAACATCATTCTTTCCATCTTCCAATCCATCATCCAATGCATCCTCCACTCCATCTACCATCACCAAAGTCCAGATCATTAACAAAGGTTGCGGGTAGTATGAGATGTGTATTGCATTTAATGTGGAAACAATGCCTCCATTGCCCCACACTTATGGACAACCATCTCAGTTTGTATAGAATGAAGAATCAAAGACCAAAACCATTAGTTCAAAGAATGTGGGTTCTATAAAATTACAGTCTTTGGGAACATTATAAGATCATATGGATAAAAATATCAGTCAATGGGTTTATAGAGAGGAACTTGAACCCTTTCCTTCTATTATTGAATACTTCCAAGAGGTTTATCCTTACGCATCCAAGCTAGCAAAAAAATATAAATATCAAGGGGGAGAGCTTGGAATTGAAGAACATGGAATGAAGAAACCTAGTGAAACACTAGTGCATACTAAACACTTTGGGCTAGGTTGTGATAAGAAAAAAAAGGGGTCCATGACATCTACTAGAAATCTAAATAAAATTAACTCAGAAGATTATTTTCTTGAGAACATACCCTAAGAAGAGGATATCATTCTTTCTTACGATGAGGTGGATCTTACATCCCTCTTTGATTCCATCTTTATCTTCTCCATTAGCCTTTCACTTTGTCACCCTATCCTCATTGATTGGGCCCTACTAGGGAGTGCACCAGTTGAAATATTTCCTTTTCAGGAAGCATACGTACACCTTATGGGATTGGGTGAGGATGAGAACCCTAACTTAAAAAATAAAAATAAACAAAACAAGAAAGAGTCAAATAGTGAAAACCTCCCTGAGGCACTTCTTGATTCATCAAAAGTAAAAAATAAAGGGTGTATCCACTAGTGAAAACCTTGAAAAGGCACTAGAGGATAGGGATGTTCATCTTCCCCTTATTGGAACTCACTTCTCTGAATGGTCTTCGATCTTGATTGAAGAAACACAAGAAGTTTATCTAGGCACAAAAGAAACTAAAATCACTTATGTGGCCAAATCCTTGTTCGAAGAGCAGTATCTTGTCATTCTCAATCAGTTGAAAGAGGGCATCATCAACTTTGCATGTTCTTATTCTGATATGCTAGGATTGTATCTCGCTTTGGTCTTGCACTATCTTGATGTGCATTTTGACCAAAGCCAATCAAACAAAAACTTAGAAAGATGTATCCACAAGTGGCCTTGCTTGTTAAGATGGAACTGGAAAAAAAATTGGGAGTTGGATTTATTAGGCCAATTGATTACTCAGATTGAATATCAAATATAGTACCTATGGCAAAGCCCAATGAGAGAATTAGAATCCCTACTAATTCCAAGGATCTCAACAAAGCTTGTCTAAAATATGACTTCCCACTCCCTAATATTTATATGTTAGTGGATCTTATGAATGGCTTCTCAAGCTATAACCAAATTAAAATTGAACCTGAAGACCAACACAAAACTACTTTCACTTCTGAGTATGTGCAGGATCATCATGGAAAAAACAGGCCCTTAAGTGTCAATAAGAAGATAGAAAATCAGAGTTAGAAAACTTGACATAAAAATTTGAATAAGTTATCTATATTATTTTAAAAAAATTTAAAAATAGAATATGTAGAAAATTGAATTTAGTTTCTAAAATACTAGACCTTTATTTAAAAAAAAAATCTATTTGGTGAAAATTTGAAATTTCAATGTAGTAGGTGTAAAAACAAGAAGTAGGTGTTTGTCTAACCACCCTAACCACAATAAAATGATAATTATTTTTTATAAGCTTTTAGATATAAGTAGAGGACTCATGTCTGGATGTGATGCATATTTTTTTATAATTTTTTTCCAAGTAAATAATTAATTATGAATTTTTTATTACAACTTTTAAAAAATATAAAAGCTCGTCTGTCTAACCACCTTAACTTGGTCAAAAATTTATGAAATTCATCTTTTTATTTTTTAATCCTATAGTATGTGAAGCATAGAATGTGACATGTTTTGTATTCAAAAAATGTGATACCATTTGAAAGTTATAGATGTTTTTCAATCAGCGTATCAATCAGGACTTTATTCGTAATTCTAATAGAAAATGAATAATAATTATTATTAAATTCAAACTAAAGAATAATTTATATTGGTGGAAAGATGAGAATCTCCTCTAAAAACCCTTTTCATTTCATCAATTTTGTGTTAAAAAAAAGTCATCAGCCACATGGACCATCATATGGCTTACATATCGCCACTTTTTGGCCCATCATGATCCTACACATATCATTCCCCCTGGGGTACATTTTGTTACAATGCTATTCCCTTTGGTCTTAATAATGTAGATGAAACCTATCAATGCACCATGAAAATTATCTTCCATGATCTTATCCACATTATAATGGAAGACTATGTCAATAATCTACTAGTGAAGTAAAAAACTAGAGAAGATAACCCTAAGGTCTTGAGAAATATTTTTAAGCGGTTGGAATAGTATAAGCTATGCTTAAATCCAAAGAAGTCTTTTTTAGGCGTCACATCTAGAAAAATATTAGGATTCATTGTATCCAGAAGAGGTATCGAGTGGATCTAGAAAAATTTAAGGCTATAATGGAAATGCCGCCACCAAAAAATTGCAAACAGTTGAGAAGCCTACAAGGAAAATTGCAGTCTATCAAATTATTTTCATTACCCAACTTGTCGACTAATTCCAATAATTTAATCACCACTTGTACACAATGATATTAATTTTAAATGGTATCCACAATGTCAAAAAGGATTTGATAGGATCAAATAGTATCTCACCATCTCACCAATATTAATGCCACCCATTCTTAGCAAGCCCCTAATACTATACATTTCAGCCACTTCAGTTGCATTGGGGGAATTGTTGGCCCAACATGATGAGTCTTCCAAAGAATGATCCATATACTACATCAATCATACACTTGTGGGCTATGATCTTTTTCTATTACCCCATGGAGAAAGCTTTCCTAGCTATTGTTTTTAGTTCATAAAATTTGGATCATTATATGCTTAGTCGTCCAATAAAACTAATATCAAAGGTTGACCCACTTAAGTATCTATTATCAAGAACTTCATTAACTGCTCGCATGGCCAAGTGGGTTATGCTTCTCAGTGAGTTTGATATAGAATACGTGGACCACATGGTAATCAAAGGACAAGTCATAGTACATCAATTGGTTGATGCTCCTCTTATAGATGCATATCCATTAGTGGTAGAATAGAATTCCCTGATGAATCAATCTTCACAATCTTAGAGACAAATACATGGATGCTCTATTTTGATGGTTCATACACTCAAAATGGTACTAAAACAGGTATCCTTTATGTCACCCCTCAAGGTGACTATATCCCAAAATCATTTAGGTCAGCATTCCCATGCACAAATAACAGGCCTTAGAATTGTAGTCCAATGGAATATAACTTGTCTTCATGTTTTTGGCAATTCACAGCTCATAATCAAACAATTTAATGATGAGTTTCAAACTAAGGATGATAAAATCCCCCCTTACAAGTGCATGGTGTATTCTTTGAACAAATATTTTAGCCATATCCAATTTGAGCAGGTCCTTAGATTACAGAACAAAGCCACCGATGTAATGGTCGCCATTGGTTCTCTTATTGACATTCCTAGAGACTAAATGAATTGTGAGTTCTTGGTGGAACAATTATTAATCCCAATATATGTCATCCCATAAAATGAAATGGTGTGTGATATTGTAGGTCCCCAATCACCTTGGTACCATGATATTTATGCCTACCTGCATGACAACATCCTACCACCCGATCTTACTTGTAACCAACACAATTCTTTCATTCAACACACTTCTTGTTACACAATCATAGGAGATACACTTTATTGTAGAGGGTAATATGGTACTCTACTTTGATATCTAAATGGATTGAAATCCCACATTGCATTAAATGAAGTGCATAGTGGTGTTTGTGGGGCTCATTATGATGGGATGGCCTTAGCAAAGAAACTTCTCAAAGAAATATGTTATTGGCCAACTATGGAGCATGGCGCTTGTAAAATTGTCAAATGTGTACCATGTCAACATGCAAATGTAATTCATGCACTTGCATAGGATCTACAACCCATCATGGCACTATGGCCTTTCTCATAATGGAGTTTTTACTTAATTGACAATATTTATCCTCCCTCATCTGATGGCAATACCTTCATAATAGCTACCATCGAACATTTCACCAAGTGGGTGGAAGAATTTCCACTTTCCCAAATTAATGGCATTCAAATTTTCAAATTCATCCTCTACCATTTTCTCTACATATATGGTATCCCATGTACTATCTTATAGACAACTGTAAACCTTTCAAAAACTAGTACATGAGACACCTTTGTGAAACCTAACACATCCAACATCATTGGTCAACTCCCTATTACCCCCAAGGTAATGGACAAGCCGAAGCTACCAACAGAACCCTCGTCAAAATCCTTAAAAAAAAATTCAATAATATTGGTCGTGATTGGAACCTCCATCTTAATCTTACACTTTGGGCATATTACACATACATTTGCATGCCTACGGGTGCCACCGCATATTCCCTTGTTTAGGGTGCAGATGCCATCTTTCTGATTGAAGTTGAGATATGATCACTTCATATCTCCTGAAGAATTTGATGAGTGATGAAGATGCTTGTGTTGTATGGCTAAGTCAACTAGAGCTCTTGGATGAGAAATGTATCAAGGCCTACAATCACCTTTCTAGGCTTATCAACATCAGCTTAGGAGGAGTTATAATATGAAGGTTAAAAAATCAAAAAATAGTAAAGAGAAATAATTCAGCCTATGGTGAAAACCACTTTTGGTGGCATCTTCAATAAGTACGAGAGGTGAAAACTTGAAAACAAGCACCACTTGTAGAGGGATTAATCATTATCTACCTTGCATCCTACCTTCCTATATTCTTTCACCCATCCTATTCCCATATCCTATCCTAACATCTTATTGCACCTCTCTTCCATCAACCTCCTAACATTTGTCGCTTGGTGTATTTTGATTGAGCATTGGACAGTCATAGTTGCTATCCAAAATCTTGAGCTTCTATCCTAAATCTTGAGCTTTCCATTTCTTCTATATGGTGTCGTGTCATTGGTCTCAGGTCCCTACCTAGAATCCTTCCACCATGTCAGTCATCATTAGGTCTCATGTCGTCCTTCATCCTTTTTGTCAAACTATGTTGCACTTTCATCATAGGCAGGGCCATCTTTTATGAGCCCTCGAGGATTTTGTCCATCTGTTTGTGTCTTTCTTTATAATCCATCTAGGTCTCCATCTTTCTCTTTCAAATTTTATCCATGGTCACTTGGTAGTCTTTTATTAAACTACTAAGGCTTCACGCTTTCATGTAGGCAAGGCTAATCTTTGATCAACCCCCAAGCCCCTAGGTATGTCATTAGGTTGTGTCTTGGTTTTGTGTCATGCTGTAAAGTATGTCCTTATGCAGTTGGTTCCTAACAAAAAAATCCATTTGTACTACAAGGTGCAATCCATTTTGAATATCCCGATTCATGTTGATAAACTAAACTATGGGCTCCATCTTTGGTCCTGAGAGGATGTATCCTTCCTTAAATCAAACCACAGGAGACAAATCTTTGGAGATCTAGAGGTACAAATTAGAGATGGAAGGCCATAAATAGTAAAACCTATAGATTAGGTCCATTTTGGAGTTGAAATCAATATGGTCAGAGACTTCCTTACCGAGAGATATAACAAGGGCACTAATAGCATGTCACAAAGGACACACAAATCCCACCCCAACCTTCATGTTCCTCACATCATCCATAAAAGAATCCAGAATAGGACCATTCACTATAGGATAACCCTCACAAATCCCATCAAATAGGCATTTATGGGTAATCGTAGCCTCCACTAGAAAAAACAGAGAAATCTAAGAAACTAGATATATGATCTTTGCAAGGGAGTAGGAGTGATTGTCACTCAAATTCATAGCTAGGCTTGAAGGGTGGGATGCACATGAGGTGTTCATGTTTCAAAATTCTTTATGTAGTTGCACAACCTTTATAACATGAGAATGTTATAATTTCATCAAATTTATATATTTATTGGGTATTATTAACTCTTAAGGTTGGAATTATCTTGGGAATCCAAAAAAGGTTGGACTAACATGTCAACAATAAAAGGTGTAGTTTTTATAATTTATCAAAAGGTGATTAAATCTTCAGCATTCTCTCTATTAGGTTTACATGTCTTTAAATGTTGGGTTGAAACATCAAATTCTTTCTTACCTTTCTAACCATGTATTTTTTTATATTTTGAATATGCTAAGGTTTTGATATTTAATTTGTTTTTTATTGTCTTATTTTCTTGGTGAGAACATATGTATAGTATTTTCTTTCATTTTTTATATATTCATTGAAATTTAAAATAAATCACATTTTTCCATTGACTAGCCATTTAACATTGAAAATTCTACAAATTGGTACTAGAATTGTAGCATTTCAAAAATCTTCAAAGACTTAAATGAAATCTACAAGAATTTAATTTAGATCCCACTGAGTGAAAAAAAAATAGCAAGTTCAAGAGTTACTTGTTCGGGACACCACTTATAGAAACAATAGAAAGATTTCTAGTTTACAAAATGACATACAAGCTAATATTTATTTTTAAGGGTTGACTTCTTAACTATATTATGCTAACCTAAAATAAAGATAAAAGAATAATAATAATAATAAAAGGTGTGTAAATCAAGAATGGGAATTGTTCCACTATTTGATTAAATCTTAGTAGCACACCATATAATATTAAATAAACCAACATCACACAACACAAGCATTCATCACACAACTCATAACATCTAGAAATAGGATTTAGAACTACTAGAGTAAAAAAAACATACATTGCATAGTTAAGATACATAAAAAATGAAAGATCAACTTTTAAAGACACATACATAAGGTTTGCCTAGGACTAGAAAAAAAACATTGATAAGAGAATGTAAGAATCTTTAATATACATGAACAAAAAATAATTATGCTATAGTTTTAAAATTTAATTTATCCCTTAAGTCCTTAAGGGATATATAAAAGAAGAGTGGAGTGGGAAAGAGAGGAAGAAAAGAGGCTAAATGAAGAACTATAGTAGATATGAAATATATTTGAATTTCAAAATATTCAACTTATTAAAGCTACATTTATGTCTTCATATATCACCTGACAATCATATTTTTAATATTTTTTCTCTAGCATAGATAACTTTATTCTAATTATTCATCACTTGTTCAATGCATAATAAATTTCTCACATTTGAAATATTGAAATATTAAAATTAAAGTATTAACATTTAAACATACAAATTTTTCTTTGTAGAAAATATTGAACCACTACATTAGTACTATTACTTGCATAAATCCACATTTGAAAAAGTATTTTTTAGGAACATTATTTCTCTTTTTAATTTCTATTCCACCTTCTCACAAATTTTCCTGATAGAAAAATAAAAGAAAATATTAGACAGATAAAAGAACAAATCAACCAAACAAAATATTAATCATCATTTACATGTATGAAGATATTCCCTCACAATCGTCGTGAGGTTAAATGATGATATAGGCTTGGCTAGCGTGCTTGGAGGATGAGTTGGTGAACGACGTGTAATTAATGATGGAGGGTGGCAAAGGCTATGTATTGGATGTATCGGCCTGCTTTAATGTGATAGCCTGTGCAAGAATAGGAAGGCATTGGAAAATGTGGTTGATGGGATTTTTTCACCTAGAATGAAGTTTAAAGGACTACTGTTGGGTAGGAAATTATGGGTGTTTTATGGGAGAATTCGATATGGGAGATTGAAATCTATGATCAAGGTTTGGGACAAGTTAGTGTTGGGAGTGCTGGAAGCATTGTTGGGAGAAGAATTCATGAACAAGCTATGGTGATCCTCATTGCTAGAACGCTGGTCTGGGACAACCTCTTGGAAGGGGCAATGGATGTTATAATTTTTGTTGAGCCGGGTGTTTGGATTCCTCACCCTCGTGACTTGCAATGAGCTCTAGTTCCTAGTGAAAGAGTCAAGATGTATCAATTTAGTGTAAGAAATGGATGTTAGGGTCTACAAACTAGATGCTCATATAAGGGTTCTATTTAGGATTTGGTTGGTTGTTTGGTTGTTGGCCTCGTAGGGTTTTGATGGTAGTTTGATCTCTCTAGGTCATTGGTATGTTCAATACAAACAATATTTATGAATAAAAAAAGGATATTGCCTCACAAGTATTTTCAATATTATATAATTGAAGAACACAATAAACAAACAAAAGAACAAATCAACCCAAAAAAGTAAAAATAATAAATAATAGACAAAATAAATAAATTAAATTTTACAATTAAGAGGCTCTTTTTCATATAAAAGTTAGAATAGCTTACCTAGCACATAACTCGTATTATCATAATTAGCATCATAAGAATCAAATGTTATAAAATGAATACATTTTAATTTATGCATTTGGATATTATGGTAATTCATAAATTTTGATCTTATCTTGATTCATAAATTGTCTTTTGTTAAATCATGAATATATTTCAAATTCTCTCTTTGAAATTTTAAAGTGAAAGATTCTAAAATATAAGTAAATCTACATTTAAAATATATTATTCAAATTTTAAAGAGAGTTCAAGAATAAGACTTAATGTTTACATAAAATTATCTAAAATATTTATTATTGGAATTTTTTGTAAAAAAAATGTGTTGTGTAAATTGTGGTGCTGGTAGTTGTTTCTATTTTATTAGATCAAATAAAAAAATACAATACCAATCCAAAAAAAATTGAAAACAGTATGTATTAAATTTATAAACCAAACATATGTCAAAATACAAAATTATAAATAATATCATTCCTTAAATATAATTTTTGTTAATGGACTCTTGGTGTACTGGTGAAATTGAAAGGTTCTAAATAAACCCACCAGAGATCATATCTATCAGATTCCAATTCTGCATACTTGTCAAAAGGATAATGCCTCAACTATTCCCAAAGTCTATCAATGGATCCACCGAAACTAGACCAAATGAATGGGTTGGGTGGGAATAAGGAGAGGAGTCTGTCATTGGTCCCAATACGGCTCTACTCCCACCCCAGCTATTGGTGCCGGTTGGATCTTGTGCATTCCTATGGACCGACCTTTTGAATTCGGCTGTACTCCCACCCCAGCTAATGAAAAATGAACACGGGAAATGAAAAATGCATATCCGAGTTTCGAAACAACCACCCACATTATTTTTTCTCCGGGAATTGATTACATATCAATTTATAATATCACAATAAGAGCACGGAATGTCCCCCCTTGTTTGTTAACAGTTACTCCACCGTAAATCTTACATTTGATTTGGGCTCCTTAAGAAACCCTAAAACAAAATACATTGTATTAAAAACGAGCCATTTTCAGAAATTTTGCAGAGTTTATGCTGGTGTCTTAAGGGGGTGTATCATCCGAAAAAAGTTTATCTGCACATAGTATCCATGGCGAGGTAGGCCAACTTTAATCCCTGCGATGCTTTTTTTTTATGTTGTATTGCACAACAGAATTTGCAGGTGACTGCAACTCTTTTTTTAATATCTTGCATCCCACAACAGATTTTGCAGGTGATTGCACCTGTTTTGGTTTTTTTCATTAAAT
This sequence comes from Sequoiadendron giganteum, assembly GCA_007115665.2. Classification (NCBI taxonomy): domain Eukaryota; kingdom Viridiplantae; phylum Streptophyta; class Pinopsida; order Cupressales; family Cupressaceae; genus Sequoiadendron; species Sequoiadendron giganteum. The sequence continues at coordinate 377,669,453 of CM021100.1, read as the reverse complement.
ATGTAATGTTTCTACAATTTCTTATGTGATGGGTATTCCCGTAGAGATCTGTATGCATAGCTGATGAAATAACAACCTAATTTTTTCAATTGCTTACTTCTCATAAACTTTAAATGGTTTGTTCTGATCGGGGAGGAGTTTAATCCTAATACATTGTATTGAAGTAAGAAATCATTTTGATTTACAGTTTGTGAGTGTAAGAAGCTGAGGAAGCTTATGTTTATATGCATTGCATCTGAGCTAGGAGCCCTGTGGATGTTGGTAGTTTGTTTTAGTTTGCTAGGTAGAGAGGGTGCTGACATTGTAATCTAAATTATTTATATTATATAAAGAAAATTAAAATAATGACATAATAGGAGAATAAATCATGAGCAGATCTTATGCAGTAAAAAAATGAACGGATCTCACTTCATCAATTTTCCTTATCTAGTGTCCATTTAAATCTCTAAATATATCCTCCTAATTACATTGATATATTTAGTTGTTTCTATACAAATGTCTATGCAATAATATTTTTTTAAGTATTATTTGTATTCTTATAAACGTCTATTTTTATTTTTAGATTGAACAAAAAAGTACAAATAGAGACAACAATTACAGTAATGGCTACACCACAGTTTACATTTATAATAGTAACATAAATCTAAACAAGATTAAAAAAAAAACAGCTGCAATAACAACCACAAGAACAGTTGAATATCAATACCCAACAAAGCATCTAGAAGGGAACAATTAAAATCAATTTCAATAGCTTTAAGAGCAGCCATTACAGTGTTGCCAGAACTGTAACAATTATCAGCCAAACAAATCATACAATAGCTACAAGAACAGCCATAACAATATTGTCAGAACTGTAACAATTATCAACCAAACAAAGCATACAGCAATGTAAGATATACAGTCCTGCTACAACAAAAATGAACAAAAATCTTTATATAACACTAGCTATACTACTACATCTATGTCTTTATTTGTATTTATTTCTCCACATGCATTCATATGACTACACTTATTTTTTCATATACAACGTCCATACAAATACATCTATTCTATTGTATTTATTTCTCTGCACATGTCTATGAAATCAAATTTAGAATATTATTATCTATTTTCATTTCTTTCGGGATACATATCTTCCAAAATATTTCTCATTCCACATGTGTGTCTTTAACTATATTTTATCTTATTCATCTATTGGAACACGCGTACTTTTATATCTTTCTCGAGAATATGCATATATAACACAAGTGTAGATTTAATTACTTGTCGGCCATATTTGTTTCAATACACACATATATGCAACTAGTACAATTATATATTTATCCATTTCTTCCAACACATATCATTAATCATTATTACTCACAATTATATTTGTATTATTATACTTTAATCTATTTCTTTGACACATAAATTTACTATTTCTTTCTTTTTAACCATATTTACACTTTCTCACTTATTCCAACAAACATGTTTATTATTTAATTTAAATTAAATATTTTATTCATTTGTTTCCTAAACCTTAATCTTAAAATAGTTTTGAGATCTGCAAAATACTTAGACCTACAAAACCCAAAAGTTTCAACTCTTTGGATGCAATATTTTAATTTACCACACTTTTATGGGCCCTAGGGTACCAAACTCAAAAGCCTTGTCTAGCTGGATGCTAGCATCTCTCCAAATCAGAAGATAGAATTATATTGGATCTAAAGATGCTTGCAGACATCAGACTCAAAAGTCCATTTTATTGATGTAAACATAAGGTTTCACTTAGTTTGATACATATCTTGGGTTTGAAGGATGTCATGGTTGGTTTGGATTTCAAAATTCTTTGACCAACATAGGGCTACATTAAATTAATTAAAATTAAGGCTCATCATGCACATATGAGATTCTCTTAGATGCAAGGCCCTCAAGAAAATATATAAGAGAATCTTGGATTGTGTGTATATGATACTTTATATACATGAATTTCTATTTTAGTAGATTTTGGTTATGAATAAGGGATTCATATGAGGGACTTTGCCATGATTACATTTTTTCAATATGGGCTTCTTAGTTTTATTTGTTTCTTTAGAGTTTATGCACATAATGATTTCTTGAACCTACAAAAAATTATTTTATATATGGTACTGTGTAGTCATATTGATTTTGTAATATGGTACATGGAGTTTTGTGGTTTCTTAAATATATATGATATATACAATTTTAATATTGTCCTAATTGGTTGTTTGTAGATCTATCCAATCCATGCCATCCATGTCTACTCCAAATGATGGTCTTTTGTTTTTGGGGTGCTCATTACCACAAAGAACAATACCAAGTAACAAGATTTATCCCCAACCAATTGCCAAGCATGAAGAAGTAGTTGCAAATGGTTCTCTATTCCTTGACACTCTAAAAATGTTTAATAGTACTATTGGTATAAAATGCGAGTAAGTTATATCTTTCATTTAATTTGAATTTAGCTTTTCCATCTCAAAAAAATATTTACTACATGGAAAAATAATAGTAAGTGGGTAATATTCCTTTATTTTTTGTGTTGTTTTTTATGAATATAGATTATTTTCAGAATAGAGGGTTAGAAAAATCCTTTTTTATTCAATTGGGCTTATTTTCACTCCAAAGATTTAAATAGTATTTTTTTTAAAGAATTTGAAAAGATTATGTTCTTCATTTTTAATATTCTTCTTTGAATTTTATTTTTTTTGTTGACAAATTCGAGTAAACTTGTACATAATTAATCATATGTAGTCACTATTACTTATGAAGCTTTGAATATTTCACCTTCAATCAAAAGATAAACTTTTACATATGAAATCATTAGTGTTTGCAAGTAGTTTGGTTATAATGAAGAAAAGTGCTTTGTATTCATCAAAGGGTAATAAATAAGTATTATAGCTATAGATTATGGTGTTGGAAATTCATAAATTAATTTTAAATTTAGCATGTCTCTCTTTGTAGGGTTCCAATTGTTGGAGGAAATTTATTGGATTTGCATCATTTATACATAGAAGTGACTTCTCGAGGAGGTCTCCAACAAGTAAGAAACTTCTAACTTTAACATTAAATTATATTATCAAATTCTATATGGGGTTCATGATTTATATAAATCCATTTGACCTATGTTGAGTATATTAATTATTCCATTTTGATTCTCCCTAATATTTGTATTTTTGAACTTATTATATTTCATCCTCTTGTGCCCCCTTTCTTTATAATGTGTTCATATAATTGTCTATATGTATGGCTTTCCATTAAGGATACAAACAAGAATGTTGCAATGGGTGAGGATAAACTTGTCATTTCTTAATACTTCTATATTCCTTATATTATTTAGATGTGATTATAATAAAGGAAATAGCTTCATCAGCACACAACTTCTTGTAAGATTTTATTTTGTGTACTTACTTCTTTCTTTATCTATAGATTTCTCTCAACCTTATATTTATAATAATTAGAATAATTTGTCTTCTCATACTCCTAATTTGAAACCTAATCTATAATAATATCTATATTTTCATTTTTTTTTAATCTTTCTGTAACATAAGTAGGTGAGCAGTTTTAACAACTTTACATCCGGATCTGCAAAATATAGGAGGTCTTATGAGCATATAAGCAAAATACCCACATGCTAAACAATATATATTATAATATAACCACTATTTTGTAGCATGCATGCCTAACCTGGTTTGGCATGTGTTGTTGGCCTCATCTCTTCCCCTATTGTCCTCTCCATCAATCCCATCCCTCATAGGGTTAGTAAAAAATAAGGCATCACCCTCCTGTTGTGCATGATGATAAGGTCCCTTGTGTCTTGCTTCCCTCCCACCCTCTAACCATTGTTGAAGGCCCTTTGGAAATTTTTGAATGCACTTATGAACATTTTGATTTCATATTGTTGAAGATACATGTGTGGCCACATCTTACATCCTCTTTGTTGATTCTAATCATCCCATCCCTATAAAGATTCACAAATTTGTACAAGGTGACCTCGATATAAAGTGCAAAACATATCATATTGTCATCATATAACTTTTTTAATGTTGCAACTAATCCAATCCCATATATAATGACCTTGGTGATTCTATGATGAAGGGGAAACCCCCTTAAAAAATTAAAATCAAACACACACAAAGAGACCTACAAGATGGTTGCAATATGCCATTAAGTTTTAGATTTAAAGAAAGAAAATCAGCAACATTCTTATTTGCTTAAATCATAAAATGATTACATCAAACTAAAGCTCATGGGATTCCTTACAATTTAGGCTCCATACATAAAAAAAATTGCAACATAATGTCTTCAACATTCTGGCATCATTTTGACAACATCTAGGTATGCCGCCATAACTTCTCTAAAAGCCCCCCTTCTCCAAATGAGAAAGCATCATTATATAGAAATTGTGTGAGGAGAAAACCATCATTGCTTTACAAAACAGCCTCCATTTACCACCTTGAAACCTAATTCCCCATTTTGATAAGAATAAAATATAAAATATAAAATTGTTCATTGCAAATATGGCCCACATATAAGCACCTAGCTCTTGACCAATTATATTTGCCAACTATGACACCTTCAATGATTCTCGATGGATCGGACGACTCCAAATATGGACATGTAGAAACATGCAAATCTTGTGGCACAAACATGCAAATGCATGAAAATAATGCAATTGAACATGCAAGCACATGCACCCCAAATGATCCCCACAAACAATGGGATTCCCCAAAAATGTATTTGCCAATTTTTCCTTAGGAGATATTCATAAATGCATAATTCCAACCAAAATTACAATTAGAATTTCACCACAAGGGAAATTATAAACATAAAAATCAAAATATTTATTCTTCTAGCCCCTAAGCCCCTATTAATGAGAAACAAAAATAAAATAGCAATATTTATGGTGATGCATGATCTATATTACCCTTAGCTTCTCTTACATCAAACACTTGAGGTAGGAAAGATTTTGTGAATATGGATTCACAAAATGGATTTGAAAGGTAGTACCACCCCTTTAGATTGAAAGAAATCTTCAACAAAATTTCACTACTGAATATGATACTGCAATTGATTATTCTTTCTCCTCTTCCAACACTTAACTGAAACAAACTCCCTACTTTGAAAACTCTACTCTACACTCATCCTCCTAAATGTGGAATCATCTCCACCATAAACTGACCACCTCCTCCTAGTGTAATTCACATCCTCCTCCAATCTTTTTGGATTCAACCGACCATAGATCGTCCACCTCCACCAATTTGCACTTGCACTTAACTCTAGAACACCCTACAAATCCTTCTCTACATACCAATCATCTCTACACAAATTCTAACTGAACCATCTCATTTGCATTCACTAAGTCATCCATATCAACATGAAAATAATTATTCTCAAATTCATTGAAATTTGAATTTACCTTTTTATCACCTATTACATCTTCAACTTTGTTTTCTTCATTTATTCCTTCTACAAGACATGAAACTTTACCACTTACTTGTCCTATAACCATTGCTACAAATTCAATGTCAGTAACGCAATTAGGATATTCATATTTTCCAAATTCCTCCTCTACATCCATTTCAATGTTAGTAACACAATCAAAATATTCATCATTTCCATCTTGCAACAAATTTTCATTCATACAAATCTATTCAACTAACTCCTCTTTTACCTTCAACTCCCATTTATCAATTTTGACCTTCTCAAATTAATTCATCGCTGTAAATTTTTTATCCATTTCTACATTTCTAACATAAAAGAGGGGTAAAAATTTATTAAAACAAGAGGAAATTACAGAGCCAAAACATTACATAGCCTTATCAAGCTCCACCAAATGGTCCAACTGTTGAGACAAATCAGGGGGTAATTGACCCCGATCAACCAAATGCCAATCATGAATATGATCAGAAGCCCATTTGGCCAAACAATCAGCAACACCATTCCACTCCCTAGGAATATGAGTGAAAGTAACAAACTCAAGAGAAACACAAAGATTGAGAATTTGATCAATAATCAAAGCCAGGTGCCAACTAACATCCTCTAACCGCCGCCTGTTCAACAAGTTCACCACAACCTGGGAATCAGATTCACATATAATCCTGCGCCACCCCAACTTACTGCCATGCTCCACAGCCATTAAAATTGCCTGAGCCTCCATAAGATTATTAGTATGAAGACCCTTATAAATAGAGAAAATAAATTGAACATCCCCAGAACTATCCCGACCAACACCACCAATTCCAGCATGACCAGGGTTTCCACGAGAAGAGCCATCCGTGTTAATTTTAAGGATGCCTTGAGGAGGAGGAGACCATCTTCCCTCCCTATTCACCTTCGGAGTAGGATGCCTACACCTGTTGCGCTTAAGCTGCTGATGTGAAGGAGGCAAATGAAGGCGGTTGAAACAGCCAACATCTGAAGGAGCAATCGGATCAGACAGATCACACTTGGCCGCGATCGTTTCTCCCACAGAATGCAAAATTTTCCACCACAAGCGAGGGGCCCCCATCATCATATCCTGAAAAATCCGACGATTTCTCTCCAACCAAAGATTCCAAATGATGAAGGAAGGGCCAATCTCCCAAGCAGCTTGAAGAAAGGGAGTAGAAATAGGGGCCCTACTCCCCTGATCCATGAACTCAGCCAAAGAAGAAACATGCCGACAGGGCATATTCCACACCCACCACCAAAAATGCCAAATCTCTCGAGCATAGGAACATTGGAAGAAGAGATGAGAAGCACACTCCTCAGCCTCACGACACAACACACAAAAAGAGGGACCCTGGAAACCCCGCTTGCATAAATTATCCCAAGTAAGACACCGGTTATGAGCCACCAACCACATGAAGAAATTGCACTTGGGCCAAGACAACTTATGCCAAACATACTTCCACCAAGGGACCAGAATATCCCCAAAAAACTGTCGCCCCAAATGCTTATAGCCAGTAGACACAGAGTACTTCCTAGACATGTCAGAGCCATCCCAAGCTAAAATATTAGGTCCCCTTAACGAATTACAAGTCCAGGAAGCCAAAAGATGAGTAAGCTCCCGCCTATCCTCCTCAGAGCCCCCAAGAGGCCACTCAGAAAGGTGCTTCCAGCGGAAAGAAACAACAGAGCCACAATGCTCAACAATCTTGTAATGCTCAACAGTGTCCCAACCAGCAACAGTAAAAACATCACAGAGGGGTTGAAGATGAGGAAAAGCAGAAAGAATAGGTGGGTGACCATCCCAAGAATCCCACCAGAAAAGAGCCTGAGATCCCGAGTGACAGATCCAAAAAAGCGCCCGCTTAATCAACTGAGCTCCCACTTTCAAAGTAGACCAAATCATCAAACCACTTCCCTCCAGAGGATAGCGAGGAACCTCATGAGAAGCAACCCCATGAAAATACTTATAGTTAAGAACACGGGCCCACAGCTGGTGTTGATTAGTACACCAGCGCCAGTAGAGCTTCGCCACAAGAACTTGCCCATTCAAAGTGGAAGAGCGTAATCCAAGACCACCCTCCTACTTAGGTCTACTACACACAAATCCCATTTAACAAGGCTCCACTTAGAAGTCATCAAGTTGCCACTCCAAAGGAACTGCCGAGAGAGAGCATCAAATTCTCGGAGAAAATACATAGGGGCCGATTGAACAAAACATCTGTAGATGGGAAGGGCCTGGATAACAGACTGAAGGAGGGTAACTCTAGCCGCAGTAGACAACCACCGATGGGTCCAATGAGTTACCTTCTTCCTCAACTTATCAGCAACATCTGCCAAGAGGATCTGGGTTGACGACCAACGGCAAGAGGGATCCCCAGATAGACAAAGGGGAGAGATCCAATTTGAAACCTCAAAATAGCAGCAATCCTCCTCTGGATGGCCAAAGGAGTATTGAAGAAAAAAATAGAAGACTTCTGCTCATTAACTTTCTGACCCGAAGCAGCGAGGTAGATGTCCAAAGCTTGCCTAATAGATTCAGCTTCATGAAGACGAGCCAACCCCATAAGAGAGGTGTCATCCACAAACTGGAGGTGAGACAAAGTAGGAAGACCCAACCCCCACTACCAACCATGAATCACACCAAGAGAGACCTGAGTTTTGAGAAAGCGACCCAGCCCCTCCGCCATAATAATAAAAAGATAGGGAGAGAGTGGGTCCCCCTGACAAAGGCCCCTGGTAGCACCAAATAGCTCTGAAGGTTCACCATTCACAATGATAGAAAATGAGGAGGAAGTCACACAACTCATAGTCCAACTCACCCACTCAGAAGAAAACCCAAAGGCTAACAAAATCTTCTGAAGGAAACTCCATTTAACTCTATCATACGCTTTTTCCATATCTAGCTTGATGAACATAGACTTAACCTTGGAGATCGCCATGGAATGGATAACCTCAGAGGCAATCACCACCCCATCCAAAATTTGACGACCAGCCACAAAACCTCCTTGCTCCTCAGAAATAACAATAGGCAAGCAAGATTTAAGCCGCTCAGCAATCAACTTCGTAATAATCTTATACACCACATTGCAGAGTGCAATAGGTCGAAAAAGCTCAAACCTATCAGCACCCTCCTTCTTAGGAATGAGGACCAAAAAAGTAGCATTCAGGGCCCGAAGCATCTGCTTGTTATGAAAAGATTCACAAACAACCTCCAACAAATCCAGCTTCACAATCTCCCAAAACTCGTGGAAAAATTCAACAGGGAACCCATCAGGGCCAGGAGCCTTCCCCTTATTCATCCCAAACACAACCTCTTCCACTTCAGACAGAGTAATCGGGCGCATGAGAGAAGCATTCAGCTCATCAGAGATCAAAGAAGGAATACAAGCAAGAATCCTATTCTCCTCAACCTCTGCAGGAAGAGAATCCTCAGTAAACAAGGCAGAGAAGAACAAGTGAGCTTCTCTAGATAAAGCCTTTTGCGAGGATAAAACTAATCCTTCAGAGTTGAAAAGAGACGAGATATAACACTTATTCCGACGAGCCTGCACAGAGTGATGAAAGAAGGCAGTATTCCTGTCGCCCTCTTGAAGCCAGTCAATCCGAGCCTTCTGTTTCCAGAAAATCTCCTCACGAAGCTCCCACTCCTCCACAGATTTAAGAGCCTGGGACTCAGCATGCCCAAGAGCTTCTGAAAAACCAAGATCCCTAATCTGGCGAGAAATGACAGCAAGACGCTCCTGCGCTTCCCTTTTCTTAGCACGAAAATTGCCAAAACATAGCCTATTCCATCTCTTAAGATGAAACTTAACATATTGCAGCTTCTTAACAAAAGAATACATAGCAGTACCATATGCAGGGGCTCCATCCTGCCACCACTGAGCAACAAGATTATCCTACATTCTTATCCCCATCAAAATATACATTAAAATTTGATTTTACCTCATTGTTTTCTTCTACAAATTTCACTGTTGCAATTTTTATTTCACTTTAACTCATCATATAATTCAAACACAAATCAGATCTGGTTCTAACCTCATCAACATTTGATATTCCTCTCTTTCTTAATATTGTAAAAAAACTTTTAGCTTCCTCATATTCACCCATTCCATTCACATAATTCATAAGAAAATCAGTTACACCAATCAACTCGCAAAACGTAAGTTTTATCTCATCTTTTACTATTGCAATTTCAGTGTCATCTTCTTCAATGTTCTCAATTGCACTCAAATTTTTATTGCTACTGCAACCTCTATAATTTCATCCTCCATGTCTTCTAATAGAAATTCCTCATATTCAAGATAATATATTTCTTCATATTCATCCTCTTCTTCTTTTGTGCCACATGCATGACACTCTAGTGAATCTTCTTTCTTTCCTACATTCAAAATATCATTAGAAGGATAATCAAAATTACCTTCAAATCTTCTCTCTTCTAGTTTATCCTTTGAATCTCTTTTCTTATTTCGTCTACCTGTTGTTGCAACTCTATCATCCCAACTCTTATTTCTTATTTCTCTCTCTCTCTCTGATTCTCTTTGTGATTTTTTCAAGTCTTGGAATCCTCAAAAACTCTCCAATGAAAAAATTCATTTTTTACTTTCTCTTTTCCATTTTTCAGGGCCTCACAAAGCCTCAACACAAATTTTCAAATCATCAAGTTTTACTTATGTAAACCGCCTCCTTCGGCAATTTGTTTAAAAAACCCTCTTTCAATATTCACCAATATTATTGTAAACCGTCTCCTTCAGTGATCTATTTATAGCCATCGAAACCTCAATTCCTCAAACCCTTTGAAAATTTGTTCTTGCAGGTTGCACATCCATCTTCAAATAAAATCCACACACTTCCCACCCTTAGGTCCTAGTGCAAAATGCCTCTAATCAGTTCTTTTGTCTACACTCTTAAGAACTCTTGCTCTGGTACCACTGATGAAGGGGACTCCCCTTACAAATCTAAAATAAAACACACACAAAGAGACTTTCAAGATGGCTGCAATATGCCATTAAATTTAAGATTTATAGAAAGAAAATCAGCAACATTCTTATTTACTTAAATCATAAACTTATTACATCAAACTAAAGCTCATGGTCTTGCTTACAATCTGGGCTTTACACATACAAAAATATGCAAGATAATGCCTTGAACATTTTGGCATCATTTTGAGAGCATTTAGGTATGCAACCACAAATTCTCCAAAAGCATTCCTTCTCCAAATGAGCAAGCATCATTTTATAGAAATTGTGTTTGGAGAAAACCACTATTGGTTTCCAAAACAACCTACATTTATAAGCTTGAAATCCAATGCCCCATTTTGAGAAGAATAAAATTATAAAATATAAAATTATTCATTTCAAATATGACCCACATATGGGTGTCTACCTCTTAACCAATGGTCTTTGCCAAGTATGATACCTTCAATGATTCTCGATAGATCTAACGGCTCCAAATATGAACATGAACCAACATGTAAATGCATGAAATTGAACATGCAAGCACATGCAACCCAAATAGTCTCTACCAGAATGGGATGCCCAAGAGGGGTATTTTCCCAATTTTACCTTAATAAATAGTCATAAATGCATGATTCCCACCAAAATTATAGTTACAATTTCACCATAAGGGAAATTACAAAGTTACAAATCAAAATATTTATTCTCCTAACCCCTAAGCCATTATTTACAATTTTCAAAAATAAAATAGCAATATTTTTGGTGATGCAAGATTGCTAGCACCACTAGATGCTCTTGCATCATGCTAGCTAAAACTATGTGGTGAAGTGGCTTAGTGAATCATCAATACGTAAATTTTAGGATCAGAAAATAAAGTAATCAAAAAATGGAACACATAAGACAATTAACACAACAAGATACCTTGGGAAAACCCTCCTCTAGAGGGAGAAAAACCTAGCAATTAAATCCTTTATATATAGAGCAGAAATCTGCTTACAACTCAAGCCCGACACAATGCCGAATTTGATACAAGGGTAAGCACACCTCTCCTAGATGGTGATACAACTGAATATGTTTCTTCTTGATATCGATCTATTGCTACAAAGTGATGATCTGCTGCTCAGAAATAAACTTCTTCTAAGAATGTGAATTGATCTGAATGAGCTTTATTTTTACTTGATGATAAAAATGAATAAGGGAAACAAGTATATATACATTTCAATATAATCGCACCTCTTCACAAGAGGGAGGTCAACCTCTTGATAAAACATGACCCTAGAAGAAGAGGCGTGAATCTCAAGAAGGGTCGGCTCACATTAATAAATACATTTTATTTATTTTAAATATAAATCAAGAACTTAGCCCATTAATTTAATGTGTCTCTTCATATAGAAATTTAACTCATACAAATTTAGATAGCAATTTGCTACATCAAAATTTATCTCTTGAAGTATTCGACCTATATCTGTATTCTTCAACACTCCTTCTCAGCCAGGGAGAAGTACTTCCACTGTACAAGAATGTTTCACCTCAACATGAAAGCTACCACAATGGCTACACCCATATGTGGAAAAGAAGGATATCATCTCATGGTGATATCAGATATCGCCTCAACACGATATCAACCATAATGGCTACAACCATGCTATGGTGTGTACAAGTGTTCATCACTTGTGTGATGTTGTCACCTCAACATGACTTTCACCACGGCTCTCCTAGAGGGTGAAAACACAAGTACAACAATTCATCATGGATTCTCTCACGTGATGTTGTCATGGAGTCACACACATGACATCCACCATGACTCTCTCAGAGGGTGGAAACAAGGTGATAGGGTAAGGTTGGATGGAACAATCATTGTTCCATGCTCTGGATCTTTACTTGCAAGACCCCCTTGGTGTCTTACTTCACCACCTTAACCTTTAGGACCTTCTTCATGTTTAGGTACCCCTGGTTCTCTTGGCCAACCCCACTACCATCACAATCCAACCTACCAAGTCAATCTTGGTGCAATGCCTCTAACTCTTCGTTAGCCCTTAATCTACCCTAAAGACTAGCATTCTCCAAGAACTAAAGCTTAGCTTTGCAAGGGGGTGGAGATGATTCCACTGAATTCATTCCATCCTGTTATGGCTCTGAAAGATCCACCTAACTCCATCTTTTCATCGCTTTGACCAAACCCTCATTTAGGGTTTAAAAAGGCTACTAGCCTAGGAGCCCAATTAGGTCTCCACCTCCGAGAAAACAGGTTGGCTCTCCTAAATTTTCCAAAGAACACATAAGTTTTCCTTTGGCTTCTTGGTCCTTATGCCCATCCCCCAAAGATTCTTAAGGTCTTAATCTTCAATTGACCGTACACAAGCCTAACCCTTAATTTGGAAAACTTAGGTCTTTCTAAGCCTTTTCCCTGACCTTCCTGCAACTGATCAAGATTTCTAGTATCAAACGGATTGGTGGAGCTTTCTCCTCCATGTTATGCCTTGGAAAGGCTCATTCCTGCCCTCACCACACCGTGATTTGATAGGATATGAACACCCTTGCAAATCAAGTGCTTTGCACTTCTTGTCTTCCTAGCCGGACTCTTCTTAGCTTGCCTCGGAGAAGACTTCCACAGTGAAACCCTGACTTCTAAAGACTCCTAACCCTACCATATTTACAATAATGGAGTCTAGCCACAATCCCCAAAATCCTATACACTAGGTACAATGGAAATGTGAGCTAAACCTCCATTATTCATAGTCTGTCAGATAGAACAACAACTTAAAAGAAACAAACTAACTACAAAGAATGCTTGAAATGAATAAACTACCTACCTAGTGTTCCACACAATGCTTGGAAGACAATTACACCACATCCTACACATTTCAAAGTGTCAGGATCACACCATTAACACATAATTCAAAAGCAAGAACCAGAAAATTTACATCAACTTATCACTGTCTTCTCTTGTATTCATAAATTTCGAATAATGAAAAAGCTTCCAACCTTTCTCTCAGGTCGAGGCACACCCTATATAGGTCAAAAAAATTAGTTATACCTCCCCTTGGTTAGACATTGCAGTTACCTTGTGGAAAATTTGCAAAAATGTACCATTTTGCACTTTTTCCAATTTCTAGTAAAATGATTTTCTAAACTCATCAGTAAAATGAGTTTCTAAGCTCATCCACCCTTTCCACTCCTTAACCTATTGATCACTACCAATTGCTACTGATCACTCCTGATCAAGACATATGCTTAAACCTCTAGCTCTATCTCAATGGTCAACTTGACCTTCATGGTAACATATCAAAAAACAAAAATTCATCCTAGACTTCCTAATTGCCTAGTGTTTCCTAGGTGCTCCTGCACCATTCTTCCCCTCTCTGCACAAACACTAAGGAATGTGAGGAGAGATCAGTGACACATCAATGCCCTTCTTTTTAAACTGAGCTTCATCCACCCATGTAGCCTCAGACTCTAGCTTGTCCTTCCACTTGATGAGGTGCTCCATGTACACTTTATGCCTTGTAGATTTCTTCACCCTTGACTCCAAGATCCTCTCCACTTGTAGTTTTTCTTTAGGAGGTAAGGTTATGTTACTTACATCCTTGAATATATCCCTATTGTTTTGGTCCATGTCATTGACTGATCCCTTATATCTGATCAGATCAGCTACATTGAACACTGGTGAAATCCCTAAATGTGCAGGTAACTCCATCTTGTATGCATTCTTCCCATATTTGGCTAACACCTTGCATGGCCCCACTCTTTTCATCTGAAATTTGGTTGATGTACCCTTCTACAATCTGGATTTGTTGAGGTGAACCATGACATAGTCTCCTACTACAAATTGTAAATCTTTTCTTGACATATCCACCTTATCTTACAACTTTTGAGTAGCCTCGGTGATTGTCTTCTTCACCTGCTCTTGAATCTCCTTCATGGTCTGAGTGAAATCCTCTGCATGTCCACTCCTATGCTCCACAGCTCCTAGATCCCTGAGCTCACATATACGTCTTGGGTGCATTCCATACACAATTTCAAAAGGACTCTTCCCTATGGTCCGGTTCACACTGTCATTATATGCATACTCAGCCTGTGAGATAACCATGTCCCATGTTTGTCCATACTCTTTGGTTAGGTACCTTAGAAGGTTACTTGGGTAAAACCAAAAATCTGTGTCACACTTTATAAAGGAAATGGCCAATGTTGATCCAACTTATAAACAAGTGAATCACTAAAAGGTAGCATATATGTTTTGAATTTTTAAATGATGTAAACTAGTAAAATATGTACTTTTTATTATATTTTATGTTTGTATTTTTTATAAGAAATTAAAAATTTATTTTAAACTAGTTTTTCATAAATTAACACTATAATTTAGTTGCTGATAAAATGCTGAAAAATGAAGTTGCATGGGACGTCAAACTTTTTATAATAAATTTCAATTTTTTTCTTTCAAATTTTTTGTGTGTATTTATAACTTGAAACTTTAGTGCATGGATATATATTTTTCCAATTTTCTTAAAGATATATTTTTATATAAATATTAAAATTTGCGTGAATAGAAAACAACTATTTCCATCGGACGTCAACATTCATATTAAATATTTATCTAAAATGGAAAAAAAATTATACCATCTTGAAATAGATTCTTTTATCTAGTGCATCATATTTTTTCAGGTTTTTTTAATAAGTTTTATTATTTTTCCTTGGCATGGTAATCAACCTAATATTTTTTGCTAATAACCTACTTTTAGTATAAATAAAAATATGAATATAAATAATAATTAAACTATTAAAATAAATATATTTTTGAAAACTACAATTATGGATCTATAAAAGGGTATTTTTACATTTTTTTTAAAATGTTATTTACATGAGGAGGAGTTATTAAAACTTCAAGTTTTTCAATTTTTATTTTTTTTGGTAAATTGGACTCAAAGTGGTGCTCCATATATTTTTAGCCAACAATTTTAGTTGAATAAATTGTGGAAGTATCTAACTTAGCTAGAATGAATCTTACTAGGTCATATGTTTGACCAAAATTGATTTTTAGTTAGAAATACTTAAATTCAATTGTGCTGATATGTTGGCTAAAAGTGTGACACAACTTTGTGCTTTTACCCACCTAACACCCTATTAACCACCTCTATTTTTCCATCGGTCTGAGGATGGTAAGCTGATCCAAAAGACAGGTTGGTACCTAATCTGCTCCACAGAGTCTTCCAAAAGTGACTCATGAACTTCACATCCCTATCCGAGATAATGGTCAAAGGAAATCTATGGATCCTTACAATTTCCTTGAAGAAAAGGTGAGCAATATAGCTAGCATCATGAGTGGTTTTTCAAGGGATAAAGTGACTCATCTTTTTTGAATCTATCTACCACCACATAGACACTATCAAACCCTATCTTGGTCTTAGGGAGTCCTACCAGAAAGTCCATGCTAACACACTCCAATGGTCTGTTAGGAATGGGTAGGGGTTGATATAGACTAGCATTACTAGCTCCTCCCTTAGCTTTCATACACACTACACATTGCTCCACATACCTCCTGACATCCCTTGACAACTTAGGCCAATAGTAGAACCTTTGCACTAGTTCCAATGTCTTGTTGATGCCAAAATGTCCACTAAGACTACCATTGTGCTTCTCCTTGATGAGATTCTCTCTCATTGATCCTCTTGGAACACATAACTGATTCCCCTTGAATAAAAATCCACTTTGCAATGTATACTCTGAGTATTGGCTATGAAAATGATTCTCAAAGTCAAAACATACCTTGTAGGCCTCCGAGAAGTCTTCATCTTCCCCATAGAGATCCTTGAAACTCTCTATTCCAATGCTCTTGATCTATATCTCTTGCACTGTCAGCAATATTCTACTTAGTGCATATGCTACCTTGTTCAATTGTCCCTTCTTGTGCTTGATGGTGAAATTAAAAGCTTGGATGTACTCCATCCATTTCAAATGTCTATTGCTCAACTTCTCTTGGGTGTTGATATAGCTAAGTGCCTGATTGTTAGTAAAGACCACAAACTCTCTGGGTAGAAGGTAATGCCTCCACTTCCTAAGTGATTGAACTAAAGCATAAAGTTCTAGGTCATAGGTAGAATACTTCTTCTTAGCTTCATTAATCTTTTCACTAAAGAAAGCTATAGGCCTGCCTTCTTGACTTAGAACTCCTCCTACTGCAACTCCACTAGCATCACATTCCACAATAAACAACTTGTCAAAGCTAGGTAATAAGAGAATAGGTTGAGTTGCCACTTCTTGTTTCAGTTTCTCAAAACCTTTCTCAGCTTCTTGAGTCCACTTAAACTTAGTCTTTAAACCACCTTTGATTGTATCTAGGACTGGTGCACATATGCCACTAAAGTTCCTTATGAATTTTCTATAAAATTGAGCCAATCAATGGAAACTTCTTACCTTTGTCCCTGTGGTTGGTGTAGGCCAATTGAGGATAGTTTCCACCTTGCTTGGATCCATCTTCAATGATCCTTGGGACACTACAAAACCCAAATACACAAGCTCTTGTTTAAAGAACTCACACTTCTCTAGGTTGATGGCCAACTTCTCTTCTTGCAATCTTCTCAGAACCAACTCCACATGCTTTATGTGTTCTTCTTCTATCTTGCTAAAGATGAGTATATCATCAAGATATACCACCAGAAATATCCCTATAAAGTCTTTGAGCACTTCATTCATGAGCCTCATGAATGTGCTAGGGGCATTAGAGAGGCCAAATGGCATAACTCTCCACTCATACAACCCATCTGTTGTCTTAAAGGTTGTCTTCCACTCATCTCCATCCTTGATTTTGATCTAATGGTATCCACTCTTGAGATACAACTTGGTGAAGTACTGAGCTCCTCCAAGACAATCCATCAAGTCCTCAATCCTATGAATAGGGAACCTATACCTAATCATGATTCTATTTATAGCTCTAGAATCAGTGCATAATCCCCACTTGCTTCCCTTCTTGGTTGCTAAGACCACTGGTACTGCACATGGGCTGATGCTCTTCCTAATTAACCCTTGATCCAATAACTCTTGGACTTGTCTAGCTACCTCTAGATTCTGATCCGGTGTAAGCTTATAAGCTGATTTATTTGGAAATCAAGCTCCAGGTATGAAGTCAATCTAATGACTAATGGCTCTCTTTGGAGGTAAAGTTGCAGGTGTTCCATCACTCACTATATCCTTGAACTGTTCTAACAACTTCTGGACTGCTTCCGGTATGACTTTTTTCTTAGCCTTGTCTTCTTCTTTAGGTTGCAACATGACCACATATCCTTCACCTCCTTGATGTAGGTTGTTAATGAACTCTTTACCACTACTTAACAAGACACTAGGTGCCTTTGACTATCCTTCCTCCTCATCTGACAGTGACTGTAATTTAAATGTCTTCCCATCCTTTTTGAAAAAAATGGTGTTCTCTTTCCCATCATACATGGCACTTCTATCATACTGCCATGGTTTGCCCAATAGTAGATGGCATGCATTCATGGGTAACACCTCACAAATCAACTTAT
>CM021100.1:377254737-377651454 GCA_007115665.2 Sequoiadendron giganteum | reverse complement strand
GAGGGGGGAGGGAGAGGGGGGAGGGAGAGAAGGGGAGAGAGAGGGAGAGGGAATTAGGAGGGGGGAGGGAGAGGGGAAGAAGGGGGGAGAGAGATGGGAACAAGGGAAGAAGGGGAGAGATAGTGAGAGAGAGTTAGGAGGGGGAAGGAAGAGAGGAAGAGGGGAAGAATGGGAGAGAGGGAGAGAGAGAGGAGAGGGAAGGGAGAGGGGAAGAGGGGAAGAAGGGTCTAAGAGAGGGAGAGATAATTAGGAGGGGTAAGGGAGATGGGAAGAAGGGAAGAAGGGGAGAGAGAGAGGGAGAGAGAGAGGGAAAGGGAGAGGGAGAGGGAGAGAGAGAGGGAAAGGGGGGGGGAGAGAGAGAGAGAGAGAGAGAGAGAGAGAGAGAGCGAGAGAAAGAGAGGGAAAGAGAATATTTAAATATTAATTAGTTATATAATAATATTATACATAATAATATAATATATTATATATTAATTATACATAATTTCGTAAGAGATTATCATAAATTATATATTATATATTAAATTAAAAAATATATTGTATATTCTCAACTTGATATATTAAAATAAACTATAAACTGTTTATTGCATTTTTTAAATTATATATTAAAAACTATATTACATTTTTTTTATAAAATAAAAATTATATTAAATCATATATTAAAATTATATGTTAAATAAATCGGATATCCAATATCTCTAACATAAACCCTACTACCTAGGGATTAGCTTCGGGTTTGCTTCAGAATTTGGCTAGGACATGCCAATCCTAAGAAGTCGACACAAAAAACGTGTTTAACAACTTACCTTGATTTTCTAGACTTCGGCCATGTGGCTGATAACTTTTTTTTTACACTAAATTGATGAATTGAAAAGGTTTTTAATGGAGATTCTCAGCTTTCCACCAATATAAATTATGCTTTACTTTGAATTTAATAAATAATTATTATTCATTTTCTATTTGAATTACAACTAAAGTCCTAATTGATAGGCTGATTGAAAAACATGAATATATTTCAAATGGTAACACTTTTTTTGAATTTGAAACATGCATCACATTCTATGCTTCACATACTGTAGGATAAAAAAAAAGAATTTCATGAAGTTTTGACAAAGTTAAGGTGGTTAGACATACGAGTTTTCATATTTTTTAAAATTTGTAATAAAAAATTCATAATTAATTATTTACTTGGAAATAAATTACAAAATAATATGCATCACATCGGGACATGAGTCATCTACTTATATCTAAAATATTATAAAAAAATATCTTCATTTTATTGTGGTTAGGGTGGTTAGACAAACACGTACTTCTTTTTTTCTTGAAATTTAAGTACTATTGCATTGAAATTTCAAATTTTCACCAAATAGATTTTTTTTAAAAATAAAATAAAATTATTTTAGAAACTAAATTCAATTTGCTACAAATTCTATTGTTACATATTTTTCAAATAATATAGATAAATTATTCAAATTTTTATGTCAAGTTGCCTAACTTTGATTCTTCTGAATTTCATCACCACTCAAGAGCTTTTTCTTTCCATGATGATCATGCACATATTTTGTAGCAACCAATTATGTTTTATGAGCTAACCTTTTACAAGGCTATCAAGCATACAAGGCATCCATCAATCAAATTTTTTGGAAACTTGTGTGACATCACTTTGTCAAGGGTTTCACATCAAGGTAACATTGTCATTTTTCATTTATCATTTTGGGCTTTGCCCAACCTAGAGAATTTCCTCTTGATAATCATAAATTGTTGTGCAGGGAGGTATAAACACCAACATGAGGTTTGACTTAGCAAATCCCTTATACAACATAACCTTTTCCCTCTTTTCATGTGTATAGGTTATGTAGACACGAAAAATATACAAGTTGATCTTACACACCTGATCTTGATTTTACTAACACCATTTCATCTTGAATCATCTCCTTTGCTAGTCATTTAATCAAATAATCTATATTTTATTAAATTCATCACTCTTTATCTCTTAATTAAATAAATCAATTTTATTTAATTAATTTTTAGTCCCCCTTTTAATTAAATACATCATTTTACTTAATTAATCCCTAACGTTATATTCTTAAATTAAATAAATTAACCTTTATTTGATTTAATCTAACATCATCCTCCTTTAATTAAATAAATATATCTTTATTTAATTAAATCTAAAATCATTATTCTCTCAACTTTGATTTATTTAAATCCTAAAATCTAAGTCAAAATGGTCAAATCAGCTAATCCCCCTCCTAATTAATCAAATCTTGATTATTTCTAATCCTAACCACTCCAATCCTTTAGATCTTGCAACTTGCACAATAAATCAATTTATTTGATTTATTAATTCATCAATTTCCATTCAAAAGGGCATCTTTTGTGGAATATTCTTCCAATTCAAACATCCCTCCAAAAGGGGATGGGTACTTCCAACAAGGCATTTAAGGCCTCTTACATGTCCTTGGCCTTGAGCCAAGTGACATTAACTCCATTTCCTTCTCCCTCCAACATGTCACATTCAAATTTCAAATTTGAATCTCATAGCATTTATCATGCACATTGACAAAAATGTGCACAACCTTCAACCATTCACATCTTGACAAGTGGCACTTGGCCATTGGATGTTGAATGATCCCACATTGCTCAATTTCACTCATTCTTCCAATTTGTAAATCTATAAATGAGATACTCTTCCTCTCATTCTTCATCCATAAATTGAGTAAACTTACTATATACTCAACTTCATCCTCAAGAATATATAGTTTCATCCATTTCATCAAGTTCTTAGCTAGGTTATGCATATTTTTCATCATGGAGCTTGATTGAATCTTCATCAAGGTGGATCAATCATTAAATAATTAACATTGCAACAAAGGGGTTGGGAAAGGGCCAAATTCTACACATAATTAGCACCAACTCCCCCATGAGATCAAGAGTTTGCGTCTTAGAATAGGATTTCATTGTTTTTTTTGTTCATTTCTTCATTTTCTTTCCTATTTGAGAATTACAAATGGATTTCATGGGGAATCATTGTTCTTACTTGCAGATTGACCTAATTATGTGTTTGTTTGCCATGTTTGTGCAAGTATAGGATTGGGGTTCACAGGTTAGATCTGGAGGTTTCTGCAAAAAACAACCCAAGAAAATAAAGTGCACAACTTAATCTAGATCTTGGAACTTTAAGATTTGAAAAAGTAGGAGTATAGTATAGGGCATGTTGCACCCTATACTAGCTAATTCAAGCTTAAACTTCTATCACAGGTTCCACTCTATGTCTCAGTTTAAAATATAAAGTTGTTTTGTAACTTTTCATTTATGTCTATCCGCTAAATTATATTTTTAGATCTAGGGTTATATGTCAAATAGGCTTGTCAAAACACAAATCAAATTTATCATCCTCACAACTCAATACAACATAAACCCAAGGAGGCAAGCTCTCCCTTTTGGAATCAAGATAATCATCAAGCCCTATTGGTTTCTATTTGAATGTTGAGTCAAAGTGAAAAAGAAATAATCCTAGTTAACCTAATTGGATCTAGGGTCACTTTTCCCACTGAAAAATTTGGTGACCTCGACATATCCTATACTTGCAATTTTCCAGTTTTCATTGCATAAAATCTAAAAAATAAATCAAAAACCTAAGTCCTGTGAAGATCTTGTTGATATTTTTTCATTTATGTCATTTTTAAAACTATACATTTGCATTTTTTATCCATTGTATATCAAAAGTAAAATTTGGAAATAATTTGATTTAAATTACATAATTTCATATTTGATTTTTATTTTTGATTAAGTAAATACGGAAAGGTGCTTGATCCTAATTAAAAAAATGATTTACCATACAAATCATACAACAAGGTAGAATAGCTCGAGAAAATAGACTGGCCAAACATAGCAACTAGTCAGTAATAGCGGGTCAAGAACAACCACAACCAACAACAAAGAAAAAATAGAGCAAAGTAGAAACAAACAACCAAAGAGAAATTATTCAAGAAATAGAGCTTGAACTCGGTAATGCCTCTAAGGGTGTATCAAACAAAATTGTGTCCTTCTTAGAATTACATTTCTTCTTTCTATGCATCATTGTCCAAGAAGAATCTAGAACCAAAAATGAGAAATTTTGATCAAAAGGGGAGGACTCCCCTCTAGGGTAACAGATAAGAGGAACAAAAAATACTTCAGGTGAAGCATTCAAAACCAAGCCCGAAGTAGCATGAATAACATAATTTTCCAAACAAGGGACAACAGGGGCCTCAAGGGAGGCAACACACTCAGCACTAGGAATAGCCATGTCCAAAGACTGCACAATAGAAACCACAGGAGGAGCAATATCCACTACAACCATATTATTTGTCCTTGTAGAAGGAGAAGGGGGCCTATAACCTTCGTTAGAAGAATCAAATTTGTACAACAGGCGGCACTATTAAGTGTTCGTGAAGAGAATTCTTCCACCAAGTTGAGGAGGAAATAGGACGAGAACATCAAGAACAATCATGAGCCAAGTGACCAATAGAAAAATAGCATCTACAGTAAAAAGGAATACCTTCATAGTCCACCAACTATGACCAAGACCAACCATTAACCTACAACACAACCTCCCCATGTGAAGCCTTCAATAAATCTACCTTAACCAATAGTCGAGCAAAGGAGGTGTGAGTAAAATTATTGGACACATTATCCACTTTCACAAACCTACCAAGAGCATTACCAATGCCCTCAAAAGCAAAATAACACTAGAAATATAAAGGGATATATGGTAATCTAACCCAAATAGGCGCAACATCTAATGGTTCCTTTAGAGTGTTAAAAGAATGAAACCAAGGCCTCATGGAAAAGGAATGAGAATCCCATTCCTACAACCCATAGTCTAAAATAGTCTAACTATTCTTAGGATAATAGAAACCCACAACAAGGAAAACCCCTTGCAGAAGAGTAAATTTTCATTGAACCATTAACCAAAGGGGTCCAATTATTGGTGATCCATAGGTGCAAATCTAGGAGGGAAGGCCACAAATAGTATAATCTACAAATAAGAGCAGTCTTGGAATAAAAAACAATATTTTTAGAAACTTCCTTACCAAGGGAGATAATAGGAGCAACATTTGTGCACCACAAAGGAACTCAAAAGACCTCCCCAGACCTTTTTTTCTTTATAGCATCAACAAATGAAGACCCAAACTTAGCAATAGGGAGACACACCTCCAACACCTTAGGAACTTTCAGTGAAATCCCATGAAGTTTCGATGAAAACTCAACCCCAGCAGCAACATAATCCATACTTGGAACCACACACATAGTAGAACCTTTCATCGAAAAAGGTGCATCATCATCTGAAAGATCAAAAATCAACTCGAACAGAGGTGAGGACAGAAACAGAAAGTCTAAGCGACAAAACCCAGCATTCAAATTGTCAACTAGGTAGGAGGAACTGAAGAGGCTGGAGGCGGAGGTGTCCATAACGTCTAAATCAAATTAGCTGAATAATATTTGATTTTTGTTAGTACTTAGATCTGAGTTATTTTTATTATTAAATTCATTTGCAATATTATTTAATCATTTATGCATGCATATTTAGTGAAAACTTAGAAAAAATGAAAAAATTGCAAAGTATTTTCATGTCAAGAGATCAAAAAGAATTTCTCTTTTGTATTTTTTAGAAAATCAATCAAATTCAATATTTAATTTTTTTTAAATTATCATTTAAACATACTCAATTACTCTAAAAATATGAAAAATTTCATGCATACATGTGCTTCATATAAAATAAATAGGCTTTGGTAGACTTCCATAACTTTGTTCACTTGCAGACCTAAATCGGGCTAAAACATAAGACCCTCAAACACTATAGGTTATTTTCATATTTGAAATTTTCTACAAACTATACATGTTAGGTATATGGTTCATTACACCCCTTTCTAATCAATTTTGGCTAAAAATTTCTATGAATCTCTGTCAATGTTCTCTGCCTAGATAGGGTTCAGGTTTTAGTTCTTCTTTTGAAACTTTTTTTTTTCCTATATTTGATCCATATGGAAAATAACAACATATTTTCTTTCCAAATATGTGGTTTTGATATGGTAAATCTTGGCTTGTCTACCTATATTTTTTCTACATATAAAAATAATTTGAAGGAACAAAACAAAATCATTGACACATTTATTAATACCACTTCACCTAATCTTCATCCTTCTCCCAACATATCCCTTACTTGTGAGAATTAGTTTTTGTAAGAGGATGTGATCATTGAAATTCATGGAAATCATGTTATTTCTTCTCCCAATACCTCTCCTACTTGTGAGGGTATCTTGGTGCAAGAGGACCCAATCATTGAGAATCATGTGTGTTTCTTTACAATACCCCTCCTACTTGGGAACATGTTGTGGCAAAATAAGATGAAATCAAGGTGGATTGCATAGATGAGATAACATGTTGTGTTTAATAAAATTGGGGTTAGTCATACTTTTATTGATAACATGGGTCAAGTCTTAATGTTTGTGGCATGGATTCTCTAAATAAACTTAGTGTGGATAAGAATCTATAGAACCTAATAATCCTGTTATTCATGGTTTTGATAATGTTAGTAGGTAGTCATTAGGGAAAATCACACTAGACCTCTTAAGGTAGGGCTTGTGGTTTTTCCTACCCCTATCTAGATCATGTTGGGACCACTTTCATATAACCTTCTCCTAGGTATACCATGGATTCATGACATGAATATCATCTACTCACCACTATGAGATGAAATATGAGTACAATAAAAAGATATATATGGTAAAAGTGTATGAACAAAGTTATAATTCACAAATCGAAGCCTAACATAACACTTCCAACTCTCCCAATACCTTGATTTCATCTTCATAATTTTATCCATTGCCTTCCAATGATAATGATACTATGAATATGCTTTTGGGTGATGATTGGGGATTGTTATATTTTACACCTCATTTCAAAGGAGAATCTAAAATCTCACCATCATAGCTTGAAGATTCAAACATGGTAGCATCTAGTATAACTAAGGATCAAAATAATTCTTCATCATCAAGTGCATGCCTTTGTGATGATTGGGGTTCATTATATTTTACGCCCTCCTTTATTGGAGAGTACAAAATCTCACAACCTAAACTTAAGGATTCTTTATTTCATTTTCTCAATCTTCTTTTATATCAAAAAATCCAAAAACATCACCCCATGATGATGGTGGGGGCTCTTTAGCTTTTATCCCTTGTGTGTATTCCAAAATTTAAAATTCTCAAAAAGGATTTGCATTCTTGTGAAAGAATCAATTTATCTCATGATAATTTAGATAGGACTTCTTCATTTGAGTTGGACAAGTGTTATGCGCTTGGATTTAAAATTCTCTCTAAAAGTGGATATAGTGGAAACATCAAACAAGGAGACATTGATCATATGAAGTCTATATTGTACCTTTCTAAAAGGGGTTTAGGATTCAAACCATTTCCTTCATATACATCTCATACTCCATAATCCACTATATTTTAAACATCATGTAGTAGGTGAACAAGATTTTCTTCACAAGAGAAAAATTTGTCCATTACACCATTGTCAAAGTAGGAGCATATTTTGTCAAGGCTTCTCAAAGTCTACTTGACTACTCTTCCTCCTCCAACATGAAATAAATTTTATAGCAATCTCTTTTTGTGTATATCATCAAGTTCATAGCCAATCCACCAATGAATGTTAGGCCTTTAATAATAATATAAAAAAATGTAATGATTGTGGTTCTCTTCCATGCTGCAATGCACCTAATCACTCTAAATAATAATGATCTTTATTCTATAGTGTTTCTCCTTAATATATGGTATTTGTAGCTTCATATGTTTTCTCATTTCCATTCATAGTGGTAAAATCTTAAGTACAACCATATTTTACATGGTAGCAACATGATAGTCTCTTGCATGGTTGTATTTTCCTTTACACTTGGGGGAAAGGATAACTAGTTTTGGAGATGTACATATTCTTTTCAAGGATCCCCTCTTCCCCTCTTCTTCCTTAAAATACTAACATAGCAAGTATGTTGATATTTCAAGGGGGTCATATCACCCTATACATTTCATATAAATCTTGTATGATTCAACTTATTGACATACCCATTTTTTGGTGTTGTTTATGTTACCCCCTAAGGTGTGGTTATCAATTGGTGCACTTTTTAGTCGAGAAGGAAGACCCAATTTTTTTTCAGTGAAAATTTGACTGAGGCCAAAATAAAATATTCATATATGATCAATAATTTTATGCAATATAACAAGCACTAAATAAATGGCAGCATTATTTGTTACCTAAGGATTTTTTATTGTACATATATCATGCATTGTAGTTTAAAGAGAGCCTAGGTAAGTTAGAAATATATGAAATTTATTGAATTTCTATAGAGTTATTTTTTAAGCATAAAATTGGTCAATCTAATAGGGTAGCATATGCACTTAATCTAGAAAAATAAAATTGTTGAATGAATTGAGAGTTAATGTTTTTATATTTTATGTGATGAAATAATTATATCAAGATGACATATATTTTAAGGAAGCATGGGCGGAATGCAAGATTCTAGGGGAGAAGGATAGAAGTTTGTGGCTAGAGTATTTTATTTAGGAAGAATTATTGTTTAAAGTTAAAATATCATGCATACCATAGAGTTAAACTAGATAAATATTAGTTAGAGAAAAGGATAGTGGAGGTTTGAGTGGACACTTTGGAATAGATAAAATATTGGCACAATTGAGTGAAAGGGTATTTTTTCCCTAGAATGAGTGTAGATGTAAATAATTTGGACAAGGTTGTAGAATTTACCAACATGATAAATGAGTAATATAGAATACATGGTTGTATCACTCATTTCCAATACCAGAGAGAGGTAGCAGGAACATATAACTATGGACATTGTTTTGGTTTTTCCTCAAACACAAAGAGGTAATGACTCAATTTTTTATTTTTGTTGACAGATTTTCAAAAATGGTTCATTTTATTCCATGTGAGAAGAGTAATGATGCTTCCCACATAGCTACATTATTTTTCAAGGAGGTAGTTAGGCTACATGGTTTACCTTAAATAATTATTTTAGATTTGGATGCCAATTTTTTTGGCCATTTTTTGTGTGTAAATTATAGAATAAAATAGGAACACAATTGAGTTTCAGCTCATCTTACAATCCTCATACAAATGGTCAAAATAAGGTTATAAAAATAAGTCATAGTAATTTTATAATAAGTTTTCTTGGTGATAAGCTAAACCAATGGGACTTGATATTGGCTTCTAGCCATATTTTTCTTTAATAATCCATTCAATAGGAGTGTGGGAAAAAAGTCATTTTCATATTTTCTATGGGTATAGCCCTAGAGGTATTGATGGGATGAGAGATAGTGTAGATTTGAGTAGGAAAAGTGCTATGGAATAGTATTTTGTTGAATAAATTTATGAGTTACATAAGGAATTGAAGAATAATTTGGAGAAAAGTACCATGAAATATAAAGAGCATGTTTATATGCATAGGATAACACAAGAGTTTCAAATAGGTGTCTTGGTTTTGGAAAATTCACAAAAAGAGAGGTTCAAATAGGGAACATAGAATAAGTTAAAATGAAAAAATATAGGGCCATGTAGGGTGTTGAAAATTTATCATTTAGTTTCTATGAAAATTAACTTTCGAAAATTATAGATATATCTCTCATTTTCAATGTTGTTGATTTGTACAAGTATTTTGAAGGGGAGAAAAGTATACAAGTGGATACATACTCATATTTTCAAGATGTACAAGAATGGACACATTAGTTTCCTGAGAATAAATTTGATGAGATATAAAAAGTGATTGATTCTTGACTAGTTAAAATATTAAGGGTGAAATAATATATGGAATACCTTATCTATTTAAAGAATAGAGCTTCATATAAATCCTCTTCAATGAATGCTACAAAATTGGTTAAGTATGGAATTCATATTCTAGAGTTACGAAAATATTCATGAGTTGCAAACTCATTGTAAAAATTATCTTACTTTGCATGTTTGATGTAGGAGCATCTAAGTTCATGAGAAATCATGTATCACCTAAAAAATAATTCTTATTTTATTTATTTCTATTATGCAATAGTTTTTTTTCAGTGATTTATTTCAAGAGATAAATATAAGTTAAATTTTAGTTAATTCAATACTTCATCTTGAAGAGGAGCTAAAAGAGTATCTCTAGTTCAAATTTGGAGAAAATTGGATGAAATTTGAGGAGGTTATGGGTGGTAAAATATTTAGTCCTACATAGGAACTCATTACATATTTGAGGTGTTCCAAGAACCCTAGGAACCTCTGACAATTCATATTCCTATTGAAACTGTTGAAGATTTTTTTACACTCAATTTTTGTGGAGTTTGTAATGAATCTGAAACTTCCTAGTGGATAAAGAACCTCTAAAAATTGTTCAATTCTTAGTTCCAAATAGATTTGTAACCCACAAAAAAAGGCCAAGGACAAGTATTTTAGAAGTTTCTAGTGGAGTAGGAACCTCTAACAAGGTGGTTGGTTCCTTGTTTTCCTTTCAAGATTGACACCCCAAAAAAATACAAAAAATGGAAAGGTTGGATAAATATTTGTGAAGTTCCCCAAGGATTAGGAACCTCTAAAAAGGTGTTGGTTTTGTTGGAAAATGAATTACTCTGAGAGGGGGGGTGAATTAGACTAATATAAAATTTTCACATGACTTAGAACTAAGATCTTGAAACAATTTAAGGTAACCTTTTAATTGCAGAGTGAACATGGACAAGTCAATGAACGTTAACAACAGAAATATTGATCACAATAAAATTACTTAACAATTTCAAAGCATGACATTGATTGTTCAAGTAAACTTGATTGAGAAATTCCTTTTAATGCTTTATTTCCACAAGATTTCATGTAAAACAGAATGAAATATTTAGTCAAGTATCAGAGAATTGCATGAAATGTATTGAAAAATGACATAATAAAAAACACAACATTTAAGAACATACATTGAAATACAACTTCACCACATAACACATTATTTTCCTGAGTGGAAAAACCCTCTTGGGGTATAAAAAAATCACTCGTAAATTGATCTTTGTATTCATTCAAAAGAGCACCAACTCAACACCAAACATTCTAAAGTACCAACTTCAATAGGATCACCAACACAATTTAACATATCACTGATATAGCATCCTATCAAAACCTAGATTTCAGATTTTGTAACTCTAGAATTATAATAGAAAACTCTGAAAGATTTTCAATAAGCCTTTTGAAGAATGTTGTATATCAACATCTTCTCAAATAACAATCAGATTTTCAATGCAATATATTCTGTATCAAATTTTTGAGAACAACATATTCCTCTTTTCAGATCTCACAAAGCAATGTCACTAAGTCATCTTTTAAAGACCCCACAAAGAACCACCTCTATATGCAGTTTATATAACTGAAACAATAACAAGGGTTAGGGTTCAAATTAATATCCCTCAATCATTCTCCTCCAAATTAAACTCGTTTAACAAATATCACCACATTTAGTTAAAAAAAAACTCAGGTTTGTGAAAACCTAAAGGATTTCAATCTTCACAAAAACAATACTCAATCTTCTTAAGATGCCTGAACAAAATAATCCAACATCTTTTCTGTTTTTTAAAATAAACCACAAAAAGAACACACATATTTATCAATACCTGGTCATGAAGGATAAAGCAAAGGAAACCACCACAGTCTATCAAGTAAACTCATAACGACCTAGCTAGAAGAAACTCCTCTAAATTCCACAGTCACACACATACTAGCTCCTAGCTAGTATTCCAATTTCGAAACCAGAATGATGGAAAATCCAAACAACTCTTACTACCAACAAGCTTCAGCAAAAGAATATCATAAACCCTCAATGTTTTCAATGTGTGAAGACACCAAAAACCTGTAGATCATCATGCACTCCATGGTGGCTAGGGTTCCATGCTTAGCCATGATAAAGAAACAACAAAAATACCTAAACTTGAACTCAAAGGTAATTAATAAACTTTTGAAGTACATCGCCTATTTTTTAAGGAATATCCTTTGCTCAAAATGTCAACATCATTATGATAAGATATACAAACATTAATCCAAAGTGAATGATAGTTTTCGATACCCGATATCACTCAAGAGTTTGAATATTCCCTAGTCATTGCCATGTGACTTTACAAAAAATCATTCCCATGTTAAATATAAAAGGTCCAAAACAATATCATTTTGAATAATTTTGTCATATAAACATTTACCCCTATGATATTATAATATCATATGCAAAATGTGAAGGGCTCAAACAATAATGAAGACAAGTATTTGTGAAGACCAATGCTAAGCTAAAGTCCAAATATTCACCTTTGTGTATCAACCAAGATATATAAGAATGTGTGTTAGAATACTTCACACAAGTTGAAGCACATATTTTATAGATACCTTGTGAATACAAACAAATCTCATAACTGAATGTCAACATTACCTTCAATCTGAGCAACGAAATGCTATCACCTGTATTTTGACAAATATAACCTCTGCACATGAGTCCAATAGATTAGACCAGCCAAAGATAGTAGAACTGAATAAAATGCCAACCATATCAAAGTGAACTAGGCACAAACAAATCAAGATAAAAAACAATTAATTATGCCAACTGTGCCAATAACAAATGAATATTCCAAACTATGAATACCGAAATGATATGCATAGCATAGAAACTGAGCCAGATGATATGAAATCAATGATAATAGTAATGTCAAGCTTTAGTCAGCTTGAATTCAATATTATCCCTGTTGAATATGCATGTGGAAAATAAAATCAACTATGTAAAGCATCATATGCCATGAAGATCAAACCACAAAACTAACATGAGTCATCAACATGTAAATATGTCACCATCACTATAAACATCATGTGACTGCATAAGTGTGAATCACTGAAAATGAAAGCACTGGTACTGAATCAAACCAACTTATTAGTTTTGACATCAAGGACAAATATGCCACAAAAATAAAGTCAACAAACTCCCCCTTTGTCCATGATGGAAAAAACCAGAAACTAGGCCAATAGACTGAGACAAATATTGAGCCATCATATAGAACCATCTGAACCAAAACTGCATATTTCTCCCCCTTTTCATCACAAGGACAAAGGAGAACCTATGAAATGCAAAGAAATAAAATTGAAATAGTTGTAGATGTAGCAATGGAGCAGCAAATAAAAATCAAATGAAGCAGTAACAAGTTGCGCAGAGATCTAAAAATCTCCCCCTAAATCTATGATAGAGCATTAAGAAAGCAAAGATTGGGAGACAACTCCCAATCGAGAACAAAGGATTTCAAAGGCTTCTTTAGCCAAAGGCTTTGTAAAAATATCTGCCACATCTACTTGAGTAGGGACATATTGCATAGAAACTTTGTTAGCCAGCACCTTTTCATGAAGAAAGTGAGATTTAATAGAAATGTGCTTGGTTCTTGAATGCATAACTGGATTCTTAGACAAATTTATAGCACTTGTATTTTCACAAAAGATAGAGACATGTTTTTCAACAGCAATACCCATATTAGAAAGAGTTTGTGTCATCCAAATTAATTGCATACAACAGGATCTAGCAGCAATGTATTCTTCTTATGTTATAAAAAGTGGAACAAAATCTTATTTCTTGCTACATTCCATGCAACCAAACGATCACCAAGAAAGAATGCAGCACCACTGGTGCTTTTCCTATCATCTAACAACCAACCCAATCTGCATCAGTATAGGGCAACAAGGTGAAACCATCATTTATTGGATATCAAAGACCATAGTCAAGAGTACACAAAATGTATTTAAAATTTCTTTTTATAGTTGTAAGATGTGTTTGTTTAGGAGCATATTGGAATCTAGAAACCATACAAACTGCTTGAATTAAATCAGGTCTAGACATAGTCAGGTATAATAAACTACCTATCATAGGGTGATATTCAGATTGATCTACATAAGGAGAATCATCAACTTTGGAAAGTTTACAACCACTTACCATAGGATTGCTTACTTCATGACAATCATTCATCTGAATTTTTTTAAGTATTTCCTTGGCATATTTAGTTTGAGACAAGAAAATGCCATGTTCAAGTTGAGAAAATTGAAGTCCGAGAAAGAAAGTTAGTCCACCTAACATGGACATCACAAATTTTGATTCCATGATCTTAGAAAACTTTTTTGGATAAAGCATCATTATTACACCCAGAGATAATGTCATTAACATAAACTTCAACAACCAAAATATCATTACCTTCCATTTTGACATAGTGGTTGTTTTCCACACCACCTCTTGTGAAGCCATTAGTTGTTAAATGTGAGCCTAGCCTTGAATACCAAGATCTAGGAGCTTGTTTAAGACCATACAAGGCCTTTTTCAACCTGTAAACATAAGTAGGCTTTTCTTGTGAAACAAACCCTTCAAGTTGTTCTATATACACTTCCTCATCAAGATATCCATTCAAAAAAGTAGTTTGGACATCCATTTTATAAACCTTAAAGTTCTTAAAACATGAGAATGCCAAAAATATTCTAATGGATTCAATTCTAGCAACAATGGCATAAGTTTCACCAAAATCAATACCTTCCTATTGCGCATAACCTTTGCACACAAATCATGCCTTTTTCCTTACAACTTTGCCACATTCATCAAGTTTATTTCTAAAAACCCATTTTCCACCAATGACATTCTTGTCATCGGGTCTTGGCACTAACTCCCAAGTCTTATTATTTTCAATTTGGCTGATTTCTTCTTGCATTGCTTTCAACCTGCATTCATCATCTAATGATTCACTGCATGTCTTGGGTTCAAACTCATTTACTAAACAGAATTGTTCAATAATTTGAGCTTGTTCCTCAAGTTTTGTTCTCCTTCTTGTCAAGACACCAACACTTTTATCCCCAATTATTTGATCTTCAGGATGACTCTTGATAACAATCCTGGAGGGTGGGTGTTTTTGGAGGTGTTACTTTTGTTTCCCAAGTATATCATTCAAGTGAATAGTGTTTTCATAGCCTTCAACTTGCTTTTTAAGAGTGACAACCTATTGTTGAAGTTTTTGAATCTCTGTATCTTTATCAACAAGAACTAATTTGAGATTATCCATAGCTCTTTTAGATTCATCAAGTTCAACTTGTAAGCATGTGATCATATTGTTTGGACTATGCTCTTAAGAAGCAATTTTTTTCTTTAATGATTTTATTTCTTGAAATGCACAAAGCAATTCAATTTCACAGTTTTCTAAATCAGACTATTTTTTTGGTTCTTTATTTGAAGTCTTCTTTGGTAAAGAAACTCTTTTTCATTTTCAAGTTAAACTTCTTTTTAGGATTAAAATCCTTTTTTCTATACTATTTTTCTGGTTTTTCATCCTCATTAGAATGATCATTGTAAGAACATTAAAAAACACTTATTTTGTCAAACCACATAGAAGAGCATGTTTAGCTCTAGCATTTGTTTCATATTTTCTTTTCTCATCATAATCAGTGGGTATTGATGCACCTATACATCATATTTGTTTTGCATAGTATTCCAAACATCTAAATCAATAGAAATCAGATATGTTTCCATTCTGATTTTCTAGAAAACATAATTAGAGCCATCAAACAAAGAATCTCCTATAATAGATGAACCTTCTTGCGCATGTGACATATGGACTTCCAAGACTAGAATCAACCCTAGGTATGACACCTAATGTAGGGCCCTACACTCTGATACCAATTGTTGGAAGATGAATTACTCTGAGAGGGGGGATGAATTAGAGTATTATAAAAAATTCACTTGACTTAGAACTAAGACCTTGAAACAATTTAATGTAACCTTTTAATTACAGAGTGAACATGGAAAACTCAATGAATGTTAACAATAGAAATACTGATCACAATAACATTACTTAACAATGTCAAAGCATGATGTTGATTTTTCAAGTAAACTTGATTGAACAATTCCTTTTAATGCTTTATTTTCACAAGATTTCATCTAAAACAAAATGAAATATTTAGTCAAGTATCAGAGCATTGCATGGAGTGTATTGACAAATGAAATAATGAAAAAAACAACATTTAAGCACATAGGTTGAAACACAACTTCACCACATAAAACATTATTTTCCTGAGTGGAAAAACCCTCTTGTGGTATAAAAAAACCACTAGTAAATTGATCTTTTTATTCATTCAAAAGAGTACCAACTCAACACCAAACATTCTAAAGTACCAACTTCAATAGGAGCACCAACTCAATTAACATATCACTGAGATATCATCCTATCAGAACCCTAGATTGCAGATTTTGCAACTCTAGAATTACAATAGAAGACTCTGAAATATTTTCAATAAGCCTTTTGAAGAATTTTGTATATCAACGTCTTCTCAAATAACAATCAGATTTTAAATGCAATATCTTCTGTATCAAATGTCTGAGAACAACATATTCCTCTTTTCATATCTCACAAAACAATGTCTCTAAGTCATCTTTTAAAGACCCCACAAAGAACCACCTTTGTATGCAGTTTATATAACTGGAACAATAAATCAAGATAGGGTTCAAATGAAAAACCCTCAATCATTCTCCTTCAAAGTAAACATGTTTAAAAAATATTACCACATTCAGTTAAAAAACAACTGAGGTTTGTGAAACCCTAACTGATTTCAATCTTCACAAAAAACAATACTTAATCTTCTTAAGATGCCCGAACAAAATAATTCAACATATTTTCTTTTTAAAAAACTAAACCACAAAAACAACACATGGAGTTATCAATAGTTGGTCATGAAGCATGAAGCAAAAGAAACCATCATAGTCTATCAAGTACACTCATAATGACCCGGCTGGAAGAAACTCCTCTAAATTCCACAGCCACACACATACTAGCTCATAGCTAGTATTCCAATTTCAAAACCAAAATGATGAAAAATCCAAAAAACTCTTACTACCAGCAAGCTTTAGCAAAACAAGATCATAAACTCTTAATGTATCTGTTGTGTGAAGACACTAAAAACCTATAGATCATCATGCACTCCATGGAAGCCAAGGTTCCATGTGTAGCCATGATAAAGAAACAACAAAAATACCTAAACCCAAACTCAAAGATAATTAATTTTTTTTTGAAGTCCATCACATATTTTGTAAGGAATATCCTTTTCTCAAAATACCGACATCATTATGATAAGACATACAAACATTAATCCAAAGTGAATGATAGTTGTCGATAACTGATATCACTCAAGAGTTTGAATATTCCTTGGTCACTGCCATGTGACTTTAAAAAAAATCATTCCCATGTTAAATATAAAAGGCTTGAAACAATATTAGTTTGAACAATGTTTTCAAATAAATATTTAAAGCTCAGTGATAGTTTAATATCATATGCAAAATTTGAAGGGATCGAACAATAATGAAGACAAGTATTTGTGAAGACCAATGCTAAGCCAAAGTCCAAATATTCACATTTGTGTATCAACCAAGATATTTAATAATGTGTGCTAGAAGACTTTACACAAGGTGAAGCACATATTTTATAAATACCTTGTGAAGTCAAACAAATCTCATAGTTGAATGTCAACATTACATTCAATATAAGCAATGAAATTCTATCACTTGTATATGACAAATATAACCTCTGCACATGAATCCAGCAGATTAGACCAGACAAAGATAGTAGAACTTAATAGAATTCCAACCATATCAAAGTGAACTCAGCACCAACAAATTAAGATAAAAAACAAGTAATTATGCCAACTATGCCAATAACAAATGAATATGCCAAACTGTGAATGCCGAAATGATATGCATAGCATAGAAATTGTGCCAAATGATATGAAATCAAAGAGAATAATAATGCCAAGCTTGAGTAAACTTGAATTGAATAAATTATCCCTACTGAATATTCATGTGGAAAATAAAATCAACTGTGTAAAGCATCATATGCCATGAAGATCAAACCACCAAACTAACATGAGTCATCAACATGTAAATATGTCACCATCACTGTAAACATCATGTGACTGTATAAGTGTGAATCACTGAAAACGAAAGCATTGGTACTAAATCAAACCAACTTATCAATTTTGACATCAAGGACAAATATGCCACAAAGATAAAGTCAACAGGTTCATGGTTCCTAACAAGCTCAGAACCCCTAAAGAAATAAGTAAGAACACTTTGAATGGTTTCCAAAGGAGAAGAAACCTCCAATTTTGTGTCGATTCCTGGTTCCCATCAAGATGGGAACCCCTGACAAGGAATAAATAGAGATGAACCTCAAATAATTTTTTGACATGTGGCAAATTTTTATTGTAGAAATTGACTTTTTGGTAAGAAAAATGAACTTCCTTTCCTTGATGGTTGAGCTTCCTTACACATAAGAGGTATATGATATTGGAAGACAATGTGTTTTGGGGTTCATAATTTTAAGGAAGAATATTGTAATGTAGAGATGAAGACCATAAGTTATAACAAGAACTTTGTTGTAATTATGTAATGAATGCTTCTAATAATAAAGAATTTGAATTTTTTTTACATTGTCTTCAATTAATTGTTCTATGGGTTCCTCGATAAGGTTCTTTGGCCATGATTGCATCAAATTTTGATTTGTTTCATATTATTATTAATATTATAATTATCAAAATTAGTTGTTAACAAATAGGAATTGAAATCATGATTTTCTTTATTTTTGAAATTTTACCTCATAATTAATATGAAATAACTAATCTTGAAATGGCAAGGTTTTCTTATAAATGTTACAAATTATTTATACTTGAAACATAGAAAAATAAGATAGGGGAATTTCCCAAAATGGAAAAGTGGATCCAAAGCGGGAAAAGAGGTCCTACTTCTCTAATTTCATTAAGAAATGAGATTCACACAATGAAATGAATATCAACCCTTAGGTGAATCAAAATAAAGTATGAATTTGTTCATTGCATCCTAGACAGTCAGTGTACCCCAGTGTCTCACCCTTTGATTGTGGAGCTCTGGTGGCAATATTTGTTCTTTACTAGGTGGTTTCTTTGGTCGAAGCACAATAACAAGGTCTTTAGAGACAAAAATTCATTGTGGTTGGTGGTGGTTGTAGTCATGAAAAAAGTATCCCTTCTACTTTTCCTGGCTTGTTTGGGCCCTCCTTGTGAGTTAGGATTATTTTTTCCTTGATTTAGTGTTGTAATGTGATTGACACATTCACATTAGGTCTCAGGCCTTCTGAACTAATGGATTTAAATGGTACCTTGCTAAAGTGTTGTGAAGTGTTGTAACACACTTCCAAACTTTACTAAGGTATTATCAACCTAATAAACCTCTTTTTAATTAAGATAAACATTAATCTTTCCCTATTTGGAGTTTTTAAAAGTGTTGTAACATACTTTCACACTTTCCTAGGCTTTCCATTAATAATTTGGCTTTCTTATGTTTTAATTTGCCCTATTTTGCATCCACAAGCCCTATTTAATGCATCTTTTTGAGGATAATCTTGACACCAATCATAATTCAGGTGTTTTAGGCTTGAGTGGCCCAGATTTAGTGATCTAGGACTCATTCTCCACCTTGGTAAAATGGGTCCCACCTATATCTTTTGGTCTCAAACATGGTTTCACACATTTTAAAGAATTTTTTAAAAATGGTCCTAAAAATTAAGCCTGGTGGGCCTCATTCGCCACCTTGGGCGTATGAGTCTTATGTGGCCCAAAATCAAAATTAATTCAAATTTCTAATGAGATTTTATTCTCCTAGATCTGATGTCAGCTTGTAGTGTTGTAATTTTGATAATATTTGCATAATTGAGTATAAATAGAAGGTTCTTTCACTCATTTTCATCCTAACACCCCAAGCATTCAAGTATTCATCCTTATAGAAATCTTGAGTTTACAAGAGCATTCAAGGAAAAATTATCAAGAATTATATAGAATTCTTCAAGCATCATCATGTCAAGGATTCCATGCATCATGTTTTCTACTTTGCTAACAATTGTGATGTAAGGTTTTATGATTCAAACAAGTATTACATTCAAGATTTATCACCTTCAAGAAAAAATCAAGATCCGCATCCATTGCATCCATCTCAAGCATATTTGTAGTAGTTTATGAAAGGAAAATAACATGTGCGGAATAGGCTTTCCTAATGCTAAAACCATAAAGGAGAAGTACAAAAAAACTTTATTTAAAATTTCTTATGTTTGAGATGCACATACATAGTAAGACAGGAGAAACATAAATAAAACATACACAAAGACAACACCAGATATATGTGCGAAAACCCTTACGGGAGAAAAACCCACCACACCAAGCAAAGTATCTTTATATTTCAGTAAACAAATTACATAAAAAGTTACAGACTTCACTCTCTGATAGTTAGCTCACCGGAAACAGACTTTAGTTTGAACCCCCTCATTGTTTTAATGCTATTATCGCATACACTAAATCACAACTCTCACTGTCACCTTACTCTATATGCCTATCACTCTCCAACAACCAAAGGAGGATCCAATTTAATTCCACACTTCACCGACAAGAAACTAGATCTCTGATCAGATCACCCTGCAATCACGCATCGAGCTACCCATACATTTAATTCTATTATAGAGAATTACCTAGATTTGGACTCTATCAACCGCTGAATCAGATCTTACAGTTAATGCACATATTTCTTTCTTAGATTTAAACATTCAACCAACAATAATTGATTTTCAACAATAATGTAAAATCAACGAATGAGATCGTACCACATTTCGTCATGCCATTGATCCATCACTTTGACTATCAAAACAGTCAATTGTGCCCCAATAAACTCCTATTGACCTACCATGGTATGGCCTAATGGCCACCGTAGCATGGCGATAACCATTTGATCACCAGACCGCTAGAGTCCACAAAGACACGTATACACATCTTGTGTAATTTTGGGGAATTAAAAAAAGCACCAAAAATATTCCCTAAAAGACTTCCAGAACAATGACACATGTTCAAAGCCTACACACTTTGCATGTTGCCAAGTGTCAAACACTCAAACGTTCACAAGAGTTCATTGATACTCACCTCAACTGAGCGTGAAATAAAACGAGCACCATGGAATTAGTCAAATCTCAACTGTAGATCAAGATCCTTGTTTGTCGGTACACTTATGTTGTGGTCCCCACCAATTTTCTACCATCTATGATAAGTCCATCAGCATAGCCCAGTGAAGAGATCCACCGATGATCCCAATTCACATCGATAGAGCATTTATCGAATATTGGCATATCGGTGAGATAATACATTTTCACTCACCAATATGCAATCGTTCTACCGAGGAAGCCAAGGTCATCATGCTACCGACAAAGAGAAGGAAGGAATTCATGGTATAGAGAGTAAATTCATCAAGTCCTTAATAGAGGTTCAAGCCAGCATTTTGAGGCACATTTTCCAACAAGCTCCCACTTGACAAAGACTTATTGGCTTCCTCCAGACTTCAAATTTACTAATGATCATAGGCCCCAAGGAACATTGAACTTGCACACCATCTGAACTTTTCCATGCTCAGTGGCTTTTTCAAAGCATTAAAAACATTCCTCAGAGTATCCACCTTTTCTAAATAAACCTTTCCATCCTCAACCATATCTCAAACAAACTGATATTGTGCATTGATATACTGCACATCCTCCATTCCTTGGTTATTTCCATCCCCAAAATATATGTTTTCTTTGCATCCATCTTCTCGACCTCTAAGTCACATGAAATTGCTAAAGACAAAAAAATATGATAGATGTCAGCTTAGCTACAGGGGAAAACATTTCTCCATAATCAATTCCCTCTACCTGGGAATATCCCTTTGCAACCAACCTCATTTTATACTTTTCAACACTGTCATCTAGACCAATCTTCTTCTTAAATACCCATTTACAGCCAACAGGATTTTTCCCTTCAGGAAAAGGTACCAAATCCCAAGTTTCATTCTTCTTCAATGATTTCATTTCTTCATTCATGACTTAAAACCAGGAATTTGAATAAAACATATTAATTTCCTCTTTCACAGTCCTAGGCTCATTAGTGTTAGTAATCAAAGCTTAGGCACAGTTTGAATCTAACATAGAGAAACCATACCTATCTGGTTGTCATCTTTCACGTGTAGACCTTCTTATTGGCTAAGGTTGTGTTTCTTCATCTTCAAAACTCTCAGAGCTTCGTGAACTCTCTTCAGTTTTAGGTGCACCATGTAGTTCCTCTTTTTGTGGATTTTGATAAATGTTAACTACATCATTCTTCTTTTCTCTTTGACCTATCTCTAACTATGCATCAGTTTTTGAAGGCTTCAGCTCACGCAATATTATACTTCTACTATACAAATCCTTTTCAGTATCAGGATTCCAAAGCTTGTATCCTTTCACACCAACATCATAGCCAATGAAGATACATTTAATAGCCTTGTTCTCCAACTTTGATATTTTCTCATTCGACACATATGCATATGCCTCACAGCCAAAGACACAAATATGTCTCAGAGAGGGATTCTTACTAGACCAAGCTTCCAAAGGTGTTTTGTCAAAAAGAGCCGACCAAGGTGAATGATTTACCAGGTAACATGTTATAGCGACAACCTCATCCCAAAACTTCTACTCCAAACCAGCACTGCGCAACATACTTCTTGCTCTCTCCATTAACGTTTTTTAAACTTTCAGCAACTCTATATTTTTGTGGAGTATAAGGTGTAGTTTTATGCCTTTTAATCCCATGGTCTTTGTAGTACCTTTTCAAATCTGCAGAAAAAAACTCACCGCCATTATCTGTCATAAAACATTTGATTTTCGTTCCAATCTGATTCTCTACCAAGTATTTAAACTCTTTAAACTGACTGAACACTTTTGATTTACTTTTAAGGAAGTATAAAAATGCCCTTCTCGAATAATCATCGATAATAGAAACATAATATCTAGACTTCGATAATGAAGGAAAATTCACTAAACCAAACACATTAGAATGAACATAATCCTATACACTAGAAGATTTATGAGGACTCGAATAAAAAGAAACATGATATTTCTATCCATAAATGGAGAGTTCCCAAAAATCGATCTCAAGGTAACAATCAACAAGCCCTTCTACAATATTTTTATTCTTCAAGGTTTTTAAACCTTTATCACCTATGTGACCAATTCTATGATGCCATAGCATGGTTTTCTTAGCTGGGAGTTTCACCTCCAAGGAATTTCCATCCAGAGGACCGTCATTCTCCTTCTCTACATGAGCATCTTTTCGTGACTTTATAGAGACATTGTTACATTGAACAAAACATGTATTCAACTTGTACAGAGCTCTAGTACATGCACCCTTAGCTAGCACCATAGTACCTCTAGCCATCTTACATCCTTTACTCAAGAAATAAACTTCCACACCATCATCATTAAGCTTACTGATAGAAATTAAGTTACAAGCCAAATCTTGTATGTGTAGTACATCACCAATCCCTTTGATTCTTCCATTAGGGAATTTTATTTTGACTCTTCCACGACCAAAAATCTCTAGTGTTGAATCACTTGCTAGATACACCTTTCCACCATCATACTTTTTGTATTTAGTGAACCATTCTCTATGATACATCATGTGGAAATATGCACCTGATTCAATTAGAAAAACATCAACCGATGCCTGAGTCACCAAAGCTACAATGAAGGCATCTACATCATTTTGAGAAGAATCATTGTCTGATGAGTTATTCTTCTTCTTCTTCTTACAATCCTTTTGGATATGGTGAGGTTGCCCAAAATTCTAGCATTTGACCTGGGACTTTTTACCAGTAGACTTTAATCTCCCTTCATATTTAGTTTAGAATTTTTGTCTTTATTCTTGTCTTTCTCCTTCGATCTACCTTGAATAACAAGGGCCTCTTTGGCCATCTCTAAAGACTTCCTCTACATCTCTTCAGACAATAGTGAGGCAACAACATCTTGCATCTTGAAATTAGTGGTCATACTTCCAATAGCCATTACAAGAAGATCCCAAGTGTTAGGTAACAAACATAACATGAGCATGCAATGATCTTCCTCCTCTATCTTCACACCCACATATGCCAACTGAGCAACACTCATATTAAATGATTTTAGATGGTCTGCAGCAAATGCTCCTTCTTCCATCTTCAAGGAGTATAACTTCTTCCTCAGGAA
Source organism: Sequoiadendron giganteum (assembly GCA_007115665.2). Lineage (NCBI taxonomy): Eukaryota > Viridiplantae > Streptophyta > Pinopsida > Cupressales > Cupressaceae > Sequoiadendron > Sequoiadendron giganteum. The sequence goes on along the minus strand of CM021100.1, from coordinate 377,627,311 downwards.
AATATTATTTACCAAAGACTTTCCCTAATAAATATCACCAATCTTCTTCCATAACGAAGTTGTAGTCTTCTCCTCATGGATGTTTAGGAGTACGTAATCGGAAAAATAAGTATTATCAAGCCTCTATATTTTATATCTACAAGATCCCAATCTTCTTGTTTCATACCTTGTGGCATAGTTCCAGACATAGCAACCCAGAGGTCTCTATCCACAAGCAAGTCTTCCATTTTGAGTTTCCACAACTCAAAATTTCTGCCATTAAATTTTTCAATTTATATTCTACCTGATGTACTCGCCATCTCAAATAGAACTTGGTTCTAAATTTGAAAGGCTCCCACTAGAACAGTATTTGCATAAAAAACCAACCCTACTAAGAAGGATAACACAACTGGCCAATCTCTGATACCACTTGAAAAGAAAACAAGACATGTAGAATATGCTTTCCTAACACTAAAATCACAGAGGAGAAGTGCCAAAAACCTTTATTTAAAAATTTCTTACATTTGAGATGCATATACATAATGAGACAAGAGCAAAAAAAATAAAACATACATAGAGATAACACCAGATATACTTGGGAAAACCCTTATGGGAGAAAAACCCACCACACCAAGCAAAGTATCTATGTATTTCAATAAACAGATTACATACAAAGTTATAGACTTCACTCTCTGATAGTTAGCTCACAGGAAACAAACTTCAGTTTGAATCCCCTCACCGGTCCAATGCTATTACCACATACAATGAATCACAACTCTCACCATCACCTTAGTCTCTATGCATATCACTCTCCAACAACCAAAGGAGAGGTCAATTTAATTCCATACTTCACTGAAAAGCAACTAGATCTCTAATTAGATCACCTTGCAATCATGCATCGGGTTGCCCAAACATTTAACTCCATTATAGAGAATTACCTAGATTTGGATTCTATCAGTTGTCGAGTTAGATCTTACAGTTAATGCACATATCGCTTTCACAAATTTAAACATTCGACCAATAACAGTTGATTTACAAAAGCAATGTAAAATAAATGAATGAGATTGTGCCATGTGTCTTCACTCCATTCATCCATCACTTTGGATATCAAAATGGTCAATTATACCCCGAGAAACTCCTACCAAGCTACTGCCATATGGCAATAACTATCTGATCGCCTGACTGCCAGAGTCCACCAAGGCACATGTACACATCTTGTGCAATTTTGAGGAATAAAAAAAAAGCACTACCAATATTCCCACAAAGACTTCCGGAAGAACAAAATGTGTTCAAATCCTGCACACTTCGCATGATACCAAGTGTCAAACACTCAGATGATTCCACTCGGTTCAGAAGAGTTTTTCAGTACTCATCTCAACTAAGCATGGAATAAAACAAGCACTATAGGATTATTCAAATCTCAGCTATAGATCAAGATCCCCATTCGTTGATACACTTATGTTGTGGTCCCCACCAAGTTGCTACCATCTACCATCGGTCCATCGACATAGCCCAGTGAAGAGTTCCATCGATGACCCCAAGTCACACGGATAGAGCATTTATCGCATATTGGCATATTGGTGAGACAACACATTATCACTCACCGATATGTGATTATTCTGCCAATGAAGCCAAGGTCATCGTGCTACCACCAAAGAGAAGGAAGGACTTCATGGTATAGAAAGTAAATTCATCAAGTCCTTAATAGAGGTTCAAGCCAGTAATTTGAGGCACATTTTCCAACAAGCTCCCACTTGACAAAGACTTATTGGCTTCCTCTAGACTTCAAATTTACTAACGATCATAGGCCCCAAGGCCCATTGAACTTGCACACCATCTGAACTTGTCCATGCTCACTAGCTTTGTCAAAGCATCAACAACATTCTTCAAAGTATCCACCTTTTCTAAATAGACATTTCCATCCTCCACCATATTTCAAAAAAAGTGATAGTGCACATTGATATGTTTCATCCTTGCATGCAAATTTGAATATTTTTCCAAACAAATGGCACTCTGACTATCACAAGAAATAGTAATCTACCCTACATCATAACCAATATCATAGCACAAATGACCAAAATAAATAGCTTCTTTATAGGCGTATGTTGCTGCCATGTATTCTGCCTTCGTAGTGGACAAAGCGACTACAGCCTATTGCTTTCTCATCCAACTGATTGCACCACCATTTAACATTAAAGTGTATCATATGGTGGATCTATTGTTGTCAATGTCCCTTGCCCAATCAGAATCCATATATCCATGAATGTTGAGTGTTATTTGTGAACCAACCAAATTTCCATGGTAACACAGAGCATATTCCAAAGTACCTCTCAAATATCTTAACACTCTTTTCACAGCATCTCAATGTGTCCTTCCTGGATTTTCCATAAATCAGCTAAGTAATCCCACTACTTGGGAAATGTCTGGCCTTGTACAAACCATCACATACATTAAACTACCAATGACACTTGCATAAGGCATCCTAGTCATGTCCTCCATCTTAGTAGGAGATTTTGGATAGTCTTCAATAGATAGCTTTGTTCCCTGCAAGACTGGAACAACTAGTTGCTTGCAATCATTCATATAAAATCTCTCTAGAATAGTGTTTACATACTTACTCTGACTTACCCAAAGATTACTGCTCTTTCTGTCCTTGATTATTTCCATCCCCAGAATATACCTTGCTGCACCCAGATCGTTCATTTTGAACTTTGCACACAACTAAGATTTAAGATTAGAAATCATAGACTTATTATTTCCAATGAACAACATATCATCCACATACAGGGTCATAATAAGAACACGGTCATTTTCAGATTTATAATACACACAAAGATCAGATTTTGATCTCACAAATCCCATTGACAACACAAAGCTGTCAAAATTTTGGAACCACATTCTAAGTGACTACTTCAAACTATACAGAGATTTCTTTAATTTGTATACCATACTTTCTTTACCTTTTTCGACGAAGCTCTCGAGTTGGGACATGTAAATTTATTCTTCTAACTCTCCATGGAGAAACATTGTCTTCACATCCATCTGCTTGATCTCTAAGTCATATGCGACTGCTAAAGACAAAAGAAATCTGATAGATGTTAGCTTAGCTACAGGGGAAAAAATTTCTCCATAATCAGTTCCTCTACCTAGGAATACCCCTTTGCAACCAACCTCGCCTTATACTTTTCAACACTACCATCTAGACCATTCTTCGTCTTAAATACCCATTTACAACCAACAGGCTTTCGCCCATAAGGAAAAGATACCAAATCTCAGGTTTCATTCATATTCAATGATTTCATTTCTTCATTCATGGCTTCCAACCAGGAATTTTAATCAGACACATTAATTGCCTCTTTCACAATCTTAGGCTCATCAGTGTTAGTAATCAAAGCTTAGGAAAAATTCGAATCTAACATAGAGAAACCATACCTATCAGGTTATCGTCTTTCACATAATCCTGTACACCAGAATATTTATGAGGACTCGAATAAAAAGAAACGCAATGTTTATTTCCTTAAATGCAGTGCTCATAAAAATTTAACTCAAGGTGACAATCAAGAAGTCTTTCTACCATATTTTTATTTTTCAAGGTTTTTAAACCTTTCTCACCTATGTGACCGAGTCTATAATGCCACAACATGGTTTTCTTAGCTTGGAGTTTCACCTCTAAGGAATTTGCATCCAGAGGAGCATCATTCTGATTCTCTACATGAGCAACTTTTCTTGACTTTATAGAGACGTTGTTACTTTGAACAAGACGTTTATTCAACTTGTATAGAGTTCTAGTACGTGCACCCTCAGACAACACCATAGCACCTCTAGCCATCTTACATCCTTTACTTGAGAAAGAAACTTCCACACCAGCATCATTAAGCTTACTGACAGAAAGTAAGTTACAAGCCAAACTTGGTATGTGTAGTACATCACCAATCCCTTTGATTCTTCCGTTAGAGAATTGTATTTTGACTCTTCCACAACCAACAATCTCCAATGTTGAATCACTTTCCAAGTACACCTTTCCACCATCATACTTTTTGTATTTAGTGAACCATTCTCTATGAGACGTCATGTGGAAAGATGCACCTGATTCAATCAGCCAGACATCATCCGATGCCTAAGTCACCAAGGTTGCAATGAAGGCATTTGCATCACTCTAACAAGAATTATTGTCTAAAGATTTATTCTTCTTCTCCTCCTTACAATCCTTTCAGATATGGATAGGCTGCCCATAATTCCAGCATTTCACCTTGGAATTTTTACTAGGAGACTTTGATCTCCCTTTAGATTTAGTTTAGACTTTTTGTCTTTCTTCTTGCCTTTCTCCTTCGATCTACCTCAAACATCAAGGGCCTCTTTGGCCATCTCTGAAGACTTCCTCCGCATCTCTTGAGATAGCAACGAGACAACCTCTTCCATCTTTAAAGTAGTGGTCGTACTCCCAATAGCCATTACAAGATGATCCCAAGTGTCAGGTAATGAACATAACAAGAGCATGCGACGATCCTCCTCCTCTATCTTCACACCCACATATGCCAACTAAGCAACACTCATATTAAATGAGTTCAGATGGTCTGCAATAGATACTCCTTCCATCTTCAAGGAGTATAACTTCTTCCTGAGGAAAATCTTATTTACCAAAGACTTTCCATAATAAATATCACCAAGCTTCTTCCATAGCGAAGTTGCAGTCTCCTCCTCATGGATGTTCAGGAGTACAGAATCAGCCAGACTAAGTCTTATCAAGCCTCTATCTTTTCTATCTATAAGATCCCAATCTTCTTGTTTCATACCTTGTGGCATAGTTCTAGACACAACAACCCATAGGTCTCTATCGATAAGCAAGTCTTTCTTTTTGAGTTTCCACAGTTCAAAGTTGCCACCATTGAGTTTTTCAATTTCTACTCTAAAGGAAAAGAAGACATGCGAAATACGATTTCCTAACGCTAAAACCATAGAGGAGAAGTGCAAAAAATCTTTATTTAAAACTTTCTTACATTTGAGATGCACATACATAATAAGACAAGAGCAACATAAATAACACATACACAGAGATGATACTAGACATATGTGGGAAAACCCTTAAGGCAGAAAAACCCACCACACCAAGCAAAGTATCTTTGTATTTCAATAAACAGATTACATACAAAGTTACAGACTTCACTCTTTGATGGTTAGCTCATAGGAAGCAGACTTCAATTTGAACCCCCTCACTGTTCCAATTCTATTACTGCATACAATGAATCAAAAATCTCACTGTCACCTTAGTCTCTATGCCTGTCACTCTCCAACAACCAAAGGAGGGGTCAATTTAATTTCAGACTTCATCAAAAAGCAACTAGATCTCTGATTAGATCACCCTATAATCATGCATCGGGCCACCCAAACATTTAATTCCATTATAGAGAATTACCTAGATTTGGATTTTTTCAACCACTGAATCAGATCTTATAATTAATGCACATATCACTCTCATAGATTTAAACATTCGACCAATAACAGTTGATTTACAACAATGATGTAAAATCAATGATTGAGATCATGCCACATGTCATCACTCCTTTCGTCTATCGCTTTGACTATCAAAATGGTCAACTATGCCCCAAGCAACTTCTACCGAGCTACCATTGTATGGTGATAACCGTTTGATCGCCAAACTGTGTGAGTCCACCAAAACACACATAAACATCTTGTGAGATTTTGGGGAATAAAAAAAAATCACCGACAATATTCCCACAAAGACTTTTGAAATAACGACATGTGTTCGAAGCCTGCACACTTCACATGCCTCCAACTTTCAAACACTCATACAATTCCACTCAGTTCACAAGAGTTCATCAGTACTCACCTCAACTGAGCGCAGAATAAAACGAGCACCATAGGATTACTCAAATATCAACCGTAGATCAAGATCCTTGTTTGTTGATACACTTATTTTGTGGTCCCCACCAATTCACTTTCATGTACCATTGGTCCATCGGTGTAGCCCAGTGAAGAGTTCCAGTGATGACCCCAAGTCACACCGATAGAGCATTTATTGCATATCGGTGAGACAACACATTGTCACTCACTGATATGCAACCATTTTTCTATGAAGCCAAGGTCATCATGCTACTACCAAACATAAGTAAGGACTTCATGGTATAGATATTAAATTCATCAAGTCCTTAACAAAGGTTCAAGCCAGCAAGTTGAGGCACATTTTCCAACAAGCTCCCACTTGACGAAGACTTATTGGCTTTCTCCAGACTACAAATTTACTAATGAGCATAGGCCCCAAGGCCCATCAAACTTGCACACCATCTGAAATTGTCTGTGCTCACTGGCTTTTTCAAAGCATTAGCAACATTCTTTAGAGTATCCACCTTTTCTAAACATAACTTTTCATCCTCCACCATATCTCGAACAAATTGATATTGCACATTGATATGTTTCATGAACTTGTCTATTCTCATTACTATACATCAATATGTTTCATGATTTTTTTTGTGCTCATCATGTCAAGAGGATTATCAAGCATTTTAGAGAATTCTTCAAGCATCAATCATCATGTCAATGATTTCATGCATCATTTTTTTTACTTTGCTATCAATTGGATGTAGGGTTTTATGATTCAAGCAAGTATTACATTCAAGATTTATCAGCTTCAAGAAAGAATCAAGATCTACATCCATTGCAGCCATCTCAAGCATATTTTTAGTATTTTATTGCAAGGGTTTGGTGAGTTACAACATTGTCATTTGTTCGTTCATCATTCTCCACTCATATTTTATTTTATTTCAAGGATTTATTTTGAAAACGAGGCTTGACCAAGGAAAACCCCTATCCAGTAATCCTACAACATTTTTTACTCTCCTTTATGTGTGATTTCCAAGTCTAGTTTGTAGATTTCCTAAGGAGCGACATTGGAGAAAAGTTGTCAGGTCACTCAAAATTATCAAAGTTGTCATCAAGCCTTGGAGAAGACCTGCAAGTTGAAAATTAGAGATTCAGATTTGGAAAGCAATCAAGAAGGACAAAGCATAAAAAGAAGAGAAATTTTAGCCTTTAAAGATTCAAAATATCCCAAATGGATTAATTCGCCACTTCTAGTGAATGAGTCCTAGTTCTAGTCAATTTTTAGGATTTTCTAGATTTGGATACCCATTTGGCAGATGCCTGTTTTCACACAGTTTTTGAGATTCTGAAATGATTCACCCAGCTTGGTGAATGAGTCTTAGTCAGCATTAAATTTATATTGGCTAAGGAATTCTATGTGTGAATTTTATTTGCATGGGTTGTTAATCCCTTTTGAAACAGAGTGGAATCCGCTTCTTTATATCGGTGACATTCATCTAAAATCATTGATGTCTTGGGTGGCTAATGAGATTAATTATGGGAAGCAATTAGAGGATTACAAGGAAGCTAAATGGAAAGAACCTATCTCCCTGCGACCAGAAAGCTCAGACCCTCAAACATTTCTGAGAACTTGGTTTTCTGTTACATATGGATTTTATTATCCTACAACAAGAATAAAGATATTTGATCTCAGGAGGTAGGTATATGATGAATTTAAAGGTCAAACATATTTGTTTTGGAAGCTTTCAGCTTCGAAAATTTAAACAAGATGGGAGAAGCTGACAATTGGCCTAAGAAAATCTGAGCCTCATAGTCCTTTGAATTTCGGAGCAGCAATCAGAAGGTCAGAAAGGTACATATAGCTGGGTCTGCAGGAAAGATTTGAATTATGGTTGCCATTAACATTTCACCCCCCTATTTTGATGTGGCCACTGTATCCTTATCTAGCCACCGATATTAATGAAGACACAGAAGCTCAAAGGTATGAAATATGGTAGAGTTACAAAGGCTTCTACTACAAGTTTGGGACTGCAATGCAAGGCCATGTTCCTTCTACCGATTTCAGGGAAACAACCAGGAAAGTTAATGCTCGAGGACCAGCATTAGCTAAAGTAAGGGGCAAATGATGAGCCCAAAATATGCTCATAATTTTGATACCATGACATAGTTTTAAATACCCTTACTCTTTTTAATGGTTGTTTTAAACTCTGTGATTATAAACTTTTTATTTAAAAATGGGTAGTATCCTATGGCAAACATTCCTATATTCCTGCAGCCTAATATCTTCGTATGACTATATTCAAGTGCCCTATTTGACCTCCCAATTGACTGATACGATACATGTGGTTTTGGATAAATGAGATGAATTTAATGTGTGTGATTAATGATGAGTATCATGATATTATATGCATGTTTTCTTTCACCTTTGTTGACATGTGTTCCACAGGTTGTTAAAGTTAGTATGAACGAGTCAATGCATAGCAAAACGCAGCCTTGCAGAAAAATTTCATTACCAGCACGCCGTCGAGGAAGTTGTTTCAAGCAAGGATTCTTTGTCTAGGTCATTGGGAGGAAACCAAAGTGACCATCAATCTAGGAAGATTTGAATAGTAGATTCTCTTTGAATCGTTGAGTAGATAAACTCTCATTTATGAGAATTCTGTTCCTCAGCATTAGGGGGCATTTATATCTGCATCTTTCTCTGTTAAGTTAGTTAGTTAGTTACCTTTCTATAAATAAGTGTTCCTCTTGCATGAGTGAACGTAATAGTTAGTAGAGATTGGACTAGACTAGAGAGTAGATACAAAACAGAGTGTATTGAGATTACTGTTATAATGAGAAATAGAGTTTTGTGTTAGTTTTCTTACAAGCAGAACAACCATGTATATGATTCCAAGTTTATGAATAAAAGATGATGAAGTTTTGAGTTCAATTCTTGCATAAATTTGTTGATGCTTGCTAAGGGGAACCACTTAGTGAGTATCTATAGCTAGTTGTTTATTTCCTATTGTTTATCTATTAGAATTTCATTCCAGAAAGTTTATACGTAAACTCAGTCTTATATTGTTCCTGCAGCATAAGGAATCCATCCATGTGTCTGTTGCTGCAATATAAGGTCAGTTCTTGGTTTTTTTCCCAGCAATGGTTTTTACGATTCTTGCTTTAATTAAGTTATGCTTAAGTTGACAAGACTTTGCTTTACATTCCAGCATTAGGGGTAGAATTCCTTTTAAGCATCTATTTCTAGTAAGTTGTGGCTAAAATCGGTTCTTAGTGCACATACAGTGCCGCTCCATTTCAAGTATATGTTCCCTAGTTTGACAAAGTAAATGAGCGACCATGAGAAGATGTTAGTCACCTGCTAGAATGTCCAATTCCCAGGTTTGGATTTGCCATGACTTTTATATCCTTTTGTGGGCAACAACTAGTCTTTGGGTGAGTTCAAGAGTTTGTAGATGCCTTTTCATATATTTTATTGAAAATAAGGTCTAAATAGACCAATATTTCATATATTTAGGGATTTTGTCAGTTTGGTGATCAAATGTGCGAGTATGCACTCTTGCTTTAGAAAATTGTCACTTTTGCCATTAATATTTGAAGGAAAGTTATTCAAATTTTAAATGGAAGTGCAATACAAGAGTCTATAAGTTGTATTAGAGATTAAATAAAGGTGTTTGAGTGGTCTTAGGTGTCTTGGACAACAAAGTTTCATAATGTTGCGTATTCAACAAAAGTTGTCAATGTTAGTAATTTTAAAGACAAATGAAGGTCTTGGTGTGAAATTGATATTCTTCCATAAATTAATTTTCCTACTTTCATTTGGCTCCCTTTGAAGAGATTTTCATTGAACTTTGTGCTTGGAATTCATAAATTTCTAGAAACCCAGTTCTTGGACAATCAAGGGTTTGAGGGAAATTTAATGTCTTAGATAACATCCCACCTATTGTGCTCTCTATTACTTGGTGGGGTGACCATGTAGGATTTACTTATTATTTTATTAGGAGTAGAGAAGAACAAGTTTAAATTTTCCTCATGGATGATGTTGGTTTAAGGGGAAATACCCTATTTTCTCATAGAAAATAATGGTGCAAACCTAAGAAAGAGGGGTGCAACATTTCCAGATGGTATATGAGGGTTCCTTAAGCTTGGGGGGACATATACAGAGGTTTCTATGAAGGTTTTTTGAATTGTGAAGTTTTGGAAGGTAGAGTTTCAATAAGGAGGCCTAGAAACCCTTGTTTCCTAAGTTCTAAAGAGGGTTTTGAAACTTGTTGATGGAATGAGTACTTGGGATCCTCAAACCCTGATAATTGTTAGTTTTTAAAAGTAAGACAAGAATTTTTTCAGTGATGGAGGCCTGGTGGTGGGTTCTTGAGGGGGCCCCTTTGAAAAATTGGCTAATTTGGGCCCTAAAACAGTGGAATTTGTCATTTTGAGGAAAGTGTCTTAAAAGAGTAATATGTGGATTTTTTATATATCTCATACCACTGAAATGGATATCTATATCAATCATTTTTTTGACAGGTGTTTTGGGAGGTTTGTGAGAAAAATCCCTAAAATTAGTTTATGAAGCTTATAAGGCAATTTTGGGTCAAAAGTGGCTTTTAGAGGAGTTTGTTTGATTTTCTTTTTGTAGGTGGTTGAATTTCAAGATTATAACATATTTAAGGTGTTAAAACTCTTTTCTTGCATCAAATTTCAATTTGGATTCATAATGAAGAGTCATGGTTGATAGGTAACCGTATTGTCCTATTGAGTCAATTGAAGGTTGACATCTTGGTGGGCATATTTGAGAGAATTTGTGTCAATTTGTATCTTGGGTTCCAACCATTCTGCATCAACCTAGTTCCAGGCCCACAACATACTCCCCCAATTTATCTAAATTGTTTTTTAACTTCTTAACTAACTTATCTCTTGACAACTTTGCCAAAAATGCAATTTTTTGCAAATGTCAAGCCAAATCTCCCTCCTCAACACCTAGAATGACTCGGAAGAACTAAATAAATATTAAGAGTGGTATCATAGACCTTATTTAATATATATCAAGATATTAGACTCAAAAACAACAAGAACCTTTCTTTTACCCATCTTCACATGCACCAAAAACCCTCCTTTTTACCCAAGAAACTAGTGGTTTATTGAAAAACACACATCCAACCCTCAACAATATTATGAATACTTCAAAAAGGTCTAAAATGGTCTGAAAAAACTCAATTCAACAAGAAACCATGGTTCCCCAATGCAAAGCACACTTTAGTATATCAAAACCACTTGAAATCTCATGGAAAACTCAAAATTTCACTCTAGGGCTTCATGTCCAACACCCGTTTAGACCTCCCCTGCACACAAAAAAAAAATCACTCACCTATTTATTGATGATCTTCATTCAAATATTCATAATCATTCTTTGCATCGATTTTTTCCTAAAGCCTAGACAACAACTTCTTCAGTTGACAATTTTCATTCAATGGTTTTCCCACGCCATGTATGTTTCCATAGTTTGTATACATATATATGAAATAAGTTGACATTTTGTATTCTTGTCCATGCTATAGATACAATTATATGACATGCCGAATAAAAAGAGAAAGAGGAAACTAACAGACGAAGAGAAGGAAACCTTCAAAGCGAAGGAGAGAGTTTGGATGGCCGCATATCGTGAAAAGAAAAAATTGGGAACGATTGACGAAAACAAGCCAATTGAAGAGGAACCTCAACCGTCAAAAAGAGAAAAGGAATTGGCATCGTGGTAAGATAGATTAAGATACTGTAGTTGGAGACACACCCTCTATGACAAGTGAATATGAAGGGACACCATTAAACACAAGCGAATATGGAGGGACAACATCTACCGAAAGTGAATATGGAGGGACACCATCTATTGCAAGTGAATATGGAGGGACACCATCTACCACAAATAAATATTTCTAGACAACATCCAACACATCTCAATTTGAGAGTATATCATCACTCGGATTTGACGAAGAAGGTATGCCATCATCTCCACGTGAACATCAAGGTATGTCTTCTTCTCCACCCTCGATCGAAGGTATGCAATCTAACCCACCTCAATTAAATATTGATGAAATTCCTAATGTTGAGATGTATGTACCTAGGAGAACACCACCTAGAATTTTGCATAGAAAGCCAAAGTATTTGATTAATATTGATGAGGATATTTTGTAGCACATGGAAGGTAAGATCCTAGCATGCACTTGTAGAACATATGCTCATAAGATTTGGAAATTTTTCTTTGAAAGGCTAAATGAGACCACAAGATGTCAACTATTTGGTGAAATGATGTGGGGTGTAAAGTATAGGAACATCATGAAGACTCTTGGGTTGAGAACATCGAATGCATCAAGTGAAGACACTATTGTGAAGAATCTAATGGATGCTTATGAGAGTGTGGGTAAGACCTCACACTCAAAGGATAGTAATGTCACTCGATCTGTCATTACATCGGCTTTGGTAAGTTTTCAAATAAAGAGAGCTCGACTCATTAGAAAGACGAGTGAACAAATGGGAATTAGTAGAAAAAATTTATCAAGAGCCATTCACAAACGGAAAAGAATTGAGTGCACTGATTCAAATGAATTATGGGCATTCTTGGGGAGACTATCATGAAAAGATAGAGAAGTTGTAGAAGCCTTCAGAACACTAATTGAAGAGTATTGGAAGAATAACACAAGGCCATCTCCGAATAAAAGTGATGTGGTAAGAACAAGAATCTGTTGTTGAAATAATGAGCCACATCCAAAGAATTTTTTGGATATGACTCAAACCAAAAAAAATCATAAATTTGAAAATGATTATCCTCAAATTAGTATTTGTCAAAGATTATTTGAAATTCTTAAACATTTTTATGTCAAGATAAATCACACATGCACTACTTGTTGTTATAGACTAAATATTTAATTCTTTAACCATTATGATTTTTATCATTCTATATGTTTAGATTTACATACTAATGATGTTTTGCAGGATTTAGGCATAGAAGCCCCACTAAAATATTCAAGAGAGTTCTTATCAAAAAAAGTACATGAAATAGAGAATGGTCAGACATTCTAAAAGAAAACATGCCTAGATGGTTCATGCAAGTGTTGTGGTGGCTTCCAACATGTGCCAATATGTCAACATATGGATAGCACAAATGAGTTGGGACATAAAATAGTAGAGTTCAGGAAGTATAAAACAATGGCATTTTCTACAAAAGATGGGTCTCAAGTAAAAAGGTGTGATTTGGTCATTGAGAAGATTCCAGTGTACTAGTTTATGTCCATGTTTTGTGACAATATACTATTTGAGTATCAATGCTTACCCATAGAGCCTGATGGTTGGACATGCAATTCAAGCTATGCAAGGAAACCTTTCCAGTTGGTAGCATAGTATCAGTGGTTGACTTTGCAAAGAACTAAACTCTACAACCACAACGCAAGGTGTAGTCACAGTACTACAACTCCACATCGGTTTTGATATTTGTGCACATAACATTCATTCATTCATCTGATAGTACAAATGACAAAAGGAAGGTATTGAGGGAGTACCAATTTTATATTAGTGATGATCGCACACATTCTCTAGAGCTCATGCAAGGTTGCTTCTAGATGTTCTACAGTGGTTTGACTTAGAGGGGCATAGCATACAATTGACATATAATATGGTTGGATAACTATGCAGCACAGTTCTAGAACTTGTGCATGTTCTACTGGTTATGCAAGATGGATGTCATTATAGGTGTTCAACATATGTGGAACTTTTGTGAGGCTGAGCGTGGAAAGTGTGAGCATGATAGTGTGGGAGCATGTGTGAAAAGAGAATTAGAATGAGAAGAGTTAAAGTATACAGATAGTGCAAAGTTCAAAGATGCAAAATCAATCGTTGAGGGGTGTAATGCTTTGATGGGTCCAAGTAATGAAGGTACGTCTTTAGTTCATAGATTTTTTTGGTTGATGGATGATACTAACATTGCACTATATGAGTACTATTGTAAACTAACAAGATCAAGTGAGGTACACTCTTTCCTTAGCTCAAATGCAGGTTCATGGAGTATCGATACACGAAAGATGGCATGCTTTTGTTCTTCATGTACAATGAAAGCCTGGAATGATTGTGAATCAGAGGAGTGGGTTGAAAAATGGTTGACAAGTTATCTTAGCCCACTTCACATGTATCACCCTTCGATGACATTGGAACTGACACAGATGGAATCATCAGTCGACTTTGACCACGTATCATATCTAGTTCAACCAGGTGATATATCTACTTTCTTAGCTGTTGAAATTCCATATCGTTATCTTACTCTATAGTGTATTTGTAATGTTGACTAATTTCAAGAGATTTATTGCACATATCAATGCAGGGCATGTTTATGTAGTTATTGCAGATGAAGACAATGATGAGGGAATGAACTATTACTTATGTCATTTTGTTGAGGCGAAAAAGAAATTGGAGGCCCTAGTTATAGATGGAGAAAATATTGAATATCCTACAGGCTCAGTTGTGGTTACTAGAACGTGGCTTAGAAGGTACCCAAATTCGAGTGTTAAACATTGGCTATTCCAGGATTTTGAAACGCATCGTAAGATTCTTCATTACTCGAACCTTGTCGTGGCATCCAATTTTTGTTTGACCAAATATGGGGGTAGACCTTTGAACAAGACCTTGTGGAAGGTCTATGAGTCTGACCATGAGGCAATACTTAACACAATAAAGAGTAGATTAGACCCAAATGGTTCGTTGGAATTAATTTGTAAGTATATGCAGATTGGTTCTTATTAATTTATAATTGTATGCACATTAATTTGTTTGATGTCAATGCTATCATCTTCTTTTAATTTCCTATCTGTAAGTAGCCTACTAAACACTATTTGGTCTCCCCTTGTAGAGAATGGAGATATATAAGCCATCCAAGAGAATTTCAACCAAAAAATCAATGTAACATCCTTATTTTGATGATCTTGACAAATCTCAATCATGATTTTAAGCCATTAGAAAACTATGTGCAAATCTTGGTGAGGGAATTTCAACCCATTACATTTAAGTTAACCTTATCATGAGAAGCTATGATTTAGATATTATAAGAGCATCTCAAATTTGAACTTACTCTATTCATGAGAGGTGTTGTGTGAAATAGCTATCATGAAACTCCGAGTGAAGATTTATGACCAGGAGTGACTAAGTTGTGAGACTTGCATGCCTACTTGTAAGTGCCTTCCATATATTTTCATTTCATTTCCATTTTGGATGCTTTTTCTTTTTCTCTTTTACTTTGCGTAGTTGTAAATAAACTACTAAAAATTGATTGATCTATCATTGCAGAAAATGTTGATTTATGAGCCATCAAAGAGAATCTCATCCAAAAAATAAATGCGACATCCTTATTTTGATGATCTTAACAAATCTGAATTCTGATTTCAAGCCATTATAAAGGGCATGTGAAGCTTAGCGAGGGAATCAAAAGTTACTCAAGTGATGTTAACCTCATAATGAGGACATATGATGTAGAAATTTAAAGAGAATCTTGAATGTATGGTTGAAATTGTAAAAGATCTATGAAACAAAGTACCTAAGGAATTGTAATGAGATTTACCCAAATATTGTAATTTTGGAGTTCATGTTTGGTGCAGTAGCACCATGTTCTCTAAATGCCTTCAATAGGAAAATTTTTAAAATTTGAATTTTGAAATGTAAACAATGTGAAAAAGGTCATGTGAAGGTCATATGTAATGAATTCAAAGTCTCGAAGAGGTCATCAGGTGATTAGAGAAGTGATATAATGCATGTAAGGTCCAGAAAAATGGACATCTTTTGTAATCTTGAATATTTACAATCAATAAAGTCCCTATTTTAGTGATTTTAAGAGTTTAGATCAGTGGAGTAAGTTAGTCTTAGGATTGTTTAGATGTGTGTGTGTTTACTTGTGCAAGGAATTAAAGAAACAAAGGTTGAGTTGCTGCTACAAGGTTTTATGATGAATTTCCAAGTGAAAAGTGTGTTTCCAAGTGGTGTTTTGAGGAAAAATTCTCAAATGACTTCATAAAAAAATGACTGATCTAGATAGTTATTATTGAGTTACAACACATACTTCAAAATCCATAGTGACTGGCTTGGAACATGTGCATAAAAAAATGAATTTCTTTGCTATCCTCATTAGGCTAACTATGCCTAATATACAAAAGAACATACCTTTAAACATTCAAAAACCCCCAAAATTTGTTGGGGCAGCAAATATCATGTATCCAAACCCTTAGATCCACATTTTTTCTTAGGAGAAACTCACTCCACCATGCCAAACCAAAACCCTTATTTTATGCTAGTATAAAGAGGGTTTATTGAAAGGAATAATTCCACACCTTACCAAAACATGCCACTACCTTAGAACTTCTTAAAATCACCTGCACAAGCTCAAAAGATAAACACCCAACCTCTACATGCAATATTTTATCAAACCCTATGGTGAAACCTCATTTTTCATGTCTTTCTCCATCAAAATCTACAAGGGCAATAACACAAATCCCATCAAAATTATTCCCTTTAGATTAGAAACTTCTCATCTGATCCTACAGGATCAGATTGGGCCCCTCTATAAAAAATCTCTCGGTTTTGGCTATCTCGTACTAGTTCTCCCATGGTGGAAAATTTTCACTTGATGGAAAAAGTGTCAATTGCAAGCAATGTAAAGTGCTGCAACTTTAATTTTGCAACTCGTATGACAAAGTGGACTATTCTAGCGTATCCTTATAGGTAATTTTACGCTATGAATGGTCCTCTCTGATACCGAAACACGTGGAATCACTCTGAGCTACGTTCAACTAGATCGATCCCTTAAGTGTCCAAAGTGCTAAATGGCTTTAAAATTTACCATACTGTTACTCAAATATTGTGATGCTTGGAAACCTCTCGTCTAATCCTCAAGGATTGCATTGGGACCCTCTACATAAACCTCTCTCAGTTTTGGCTATCTTGGTGTGGTTTTCCCGTAGCAGCAGATTTTCACTTGATAGAAAACGTGTCAAATTCATTTTGTGCAAAGTTGCAAAGTGGTGCAAAATTCACTTTGCAACTCGTGTGACCAAGTGGACTGTTCCAACGTGTCTAAATAGGTATTTTTACACTATTCATGGTCCTCTTTTTCACCGAAACACATGAAATCGCTTTGAGGTACATTCAAACGAATCGATCCCTTAAATGTCCAAAGTGAAAAATGGCTGCAAACTTTAATATACTATTACTCGGATACTGTGATCCTTAAAAAATTCACATCTAATCCTATAGGATCATGTTTCACCCCTCTACAAAAAACTCTCTCGGTTTTGGCTATCTCGGAGTGGTTTTCTCGTGGCGGCGGATTTTCACTTGATGGAAAAAGCGTCAAATGCAAGTAGTGCAAAGTTGCAAAGTGATACAACTTTCATTTTGCAACTCATGTGACCAAGAAGACTATTCTAGCAAATCTGAATAGGTATTTTTATGCTAGACATGGTCCTCTTTCGTACCCAAACATGCATAATCGCTTTAACGTACATTCCACTAGATCGATCCCTTAAGGGTCCAAAGTGAAAAATGGTTGCAAACTTCAGCATGGTATTACTCAGATACTCTGGTACTTAGAAACTTCTCATCTGATCTTAAAAGATCCCATTGGGACCCTCTACAAAAAACTCTCATTTTTGGCTATCTCGGAGTGGTTTTCGTATAGTGATGGATTTTCACTTGATGGAAAAAGTGTCAAATTCAAGTTGTGCAAAGTTGTAAAGCTATGCAACTTTTGCTCTGTAACTCATGTGACCAAGGATGTTGTTCCAACGCATCTAAATAGGTATGTTTAGACTAGGCATTGTCCTCTTTCACACCAAAAATCATGGAATCACTCTGAGGTATGTTTAATCGGATCGATCCCTTAAGGGTCCAAAGTGCAAAATGGATGCAAACTTCAGCATACTATTACTCAAATATCGTGAAGCTTAGAAACTTCTCATCTAATCCTACAGGATCATGTTGGGCCTCTCTACAAAAAAATCTCTCGATTTTGGCTATTTCGGAGTGGTTTTCCCGTGATCGAGAATTTTCACTTGATGGAAAAAGCGTCAAATGCAAGCAGTGCAAAGTTGCAAAGTGCTGCAACTTTCGTTCTGTAACTTGTGTGACCAAGTAGACTATTCTAGTGCATCAGAATAGGTATTTTTAAGCTAGGCATGGTCCTCTTTCACACCAAAACACGCGGAATCCCTCTGAGGTACCTCCCACCAAATCGATCCTTTAAGGGTCCAAAGTGCAAAATGGCTGCAAACTTTAGCATGCTATTACTCATATATCGTGATGCTTAGAAAATTCTCATCTGATCCTATAGGATTGTGTTAGGCCCCTCTACAAAAATCCCTCTTGGTTTTGGCTATCTCAAAGTGGTTTTCCCATGGCGGCCGATTTTCACTTGATGGAAAAAGTGTCATATTCAAGCAGTGCAAAGTTGCAAAGTGGTGCAACTATCGCTTTGCAACTCTTGTAACCAAGTGGATTGTTCCAACACATTTCAATAGGTATTTTTATGCTAGGAAAGTTCTTCTTTCACACCGAAACACATGGAATCACTTCGAGCTACATTCCATCCGATCGATCCCTTAAGGGTCCAAAGCGCAAAATGGTTGCAAACTTCAACATGCTATTACTCGGATATCGTGACACTTAGAAACTTCTCATCTAATCCTATAGGATCATGTTGGGTCCCTCTACAAAAAATCTTTTAGTTTTGGCTATCTCGGAGTGATTTTCCCATGGCAGCGGATTTTCACTTGATGGAAAAAGTGTCAAATTCAAGCTATGCAAAGGTACAAAGTGGTGCAACTTTCGCTTTGCAACTCATGTGACCAAGCAAACTATTCCAACACATACAAATAGGTATTTTTATGCTAGGCATGGTCCTGTTTCACACCAAAACACACAGAATCTATCTAAGCTACATTCCACCGGATCGATCTCTTAAGGGTCCAAAGTGCAAAATGGCTGCAAACTTCAATATGCTATTACTTCTATACTGTGATGCTTAGAATCTTCTCGTCTAATCCTAGAGGATCCCATTAATCCCTTCTACAAAATCCTCTCTTGGTTTTGGCTATCTCAGAGTGGTTTACCCGTGGCGGTAGATTTTCAGTTGATGGAAAAAGTGTCAAATGCAAGCAGTGCAAAGTTTCAAAGTGGTGCAACATTTGTTCTACAACTTGTGTGACCAAACAAAATGTTCCAACACATCCGAATAGGTATTTTTACACTAGGCATAATCCTTTTTCACACCCAAACACGTTGAATCACTTTGAGCTATGTTCAACCAGATCGATCCCTGAAGGGTCCAAAGTGCAAAAGGGAAGAAAATTTTGATGGGATAGTACTTGAAAACTGTGACACTTACGACCTCTCTTTATGAGTCTATGGGATCACGTTGAGCTCCTCTACAGTAACTTCTCTCAATTTTTGTTACCTCAGAGTCGTTTTCCTATGGTGTTCAGTTTTCACTTGATGGAAAAAGTGTCAAATTGAAGTAGTGTAAAGTTGAAAAGTGGTGTAAATTTTGTTTTCCAATTAGTGTGACCAAAGTAACTACTCCAATGTGTCCCGATAGGTAGGTTTATGCTAGGAATGGTCCTCTTTTGCACCCAAAACACGTGGAATTGATACAAGTTGCATTCAACCAGCTTGATCCCTTATGATGACATGCAAAAAAATGGAAAAGACAAACATACAAACGACGGTTGAGAAGTCCGAGTATTCCACACAAAAAGTGTATGATCAATGCTACCCAATTGGTGTATGAGCACCTACACCTCACACTCAATATTTGATTATTTGATGGTGAATAGGTTTTTGTGGGAATTTTTAGCATGCACTGTATTGAATAAGGTCAATTAATACCATTAGGTATGTTTTAGGGTGAGTTTTGGGTCTAGTGATAAAAAATGTGAAAATTTCAATCTTTTACTAGAAGTTGTCTTTGTAGCCTCTGAAGGAAAAATTGTGAATTTGTATATGACTATGCAAGAATGGATTTTTGTTGATGTAATAAGGCTATTTATAATCCATTTGTGTGGGTTTAGAAGTCATTAGTTGTAGTCATTAGGTTGGAGGAGCCTAAAGTTGCAAATCTGTAAGTTGCTTAAAGCAACAAATTTGAAATGCAACGGTTACTTGTTTTGAAAGTCGGTTTTTAGTTAGTTGAGGATGTCAATTAGTTAGAGAAGGGTGTAAAAACTATGTAAATCCTAGAGTTGGGTTGAGTTGGGTTTGTCATGTTGGGAGGTTTCCAAGTCTGTTGCAAGTTCTGGTCATGTTTGGTTTGATAGATTCCATGGTTGGGTAGTTGAGTTACCCTGTTGAGTCAAGTGAATGTTGGAGTCTTAGTGGGAATATTTGAGAGAAGTTGTGTCAAATCACAACTTGGTTGAGCTACTACACATCACCAATGGTGCTTTGCAATTGGAAGAGTGATTAAGAGCATGTTGCTTTGTTAAATAGACCTATTCGGGGATCTAGGACAGCGTTGAGTCCATTTCTTATTTTTATTATAAATTATAACTTGCTTTCTCCTGATTCTCTTTCGTATATAAGAAATAATATTGCAAAATTTTGGCATATATATCTTTCGACATGTTTATATAGTGATGCATCAAGAACAAATTGGAATCATTTTACGAATCATTTCATGGAATACCAATTGAAAGCATGTTTTTTTTTTTTTTTAGATAAAGTTATTTAGCATCAATCAATTAATATTCAAGATAAACCATTAAGGACAACAGTGATCAATGCTAGGGCTAGCCAATTAATAATTATACACATGAATAAGTCAACCATGTACATGTGAATAAGGGAAGCACAAGTACTCAAAAACATGTAAGCCTCAAGCAGTATACACATGAATACATAGTATATACAAATTAATACAAAGTATATGCACAAATACAAGGTATACACATGAAAACATGTAAACCACAAATTATACATTGGAACACACGTAAGTCACAAAGTATACATGTAAGTTATAAAGTATGCACTTGAATACATGTAACTCATCTATTAAATCAATTTAGAATGCAAATATGGACACCATCGTTAAAAGATATTTGTATAACCAAATAGCCATGTAGGCATACATCAATATATGTTGATATAAGTATAAAATATATTAACAAAATAGCCATATAGGCTTACGAGAATTCCATATAGGAATACAATGTAAAATATGTCCAATAAAAAATATGTACAAAACTGCCATGTAGCAATACAACAAAGGGCTCTAGAATCAAAAGTCATTGCTCTCCATGCTCTGGGAATAAATTTTTTGCCTTTCCTTTTTTATCAGATTGTGATAGGTCTATCACTCATTTTTGTTGCGCTTGAGGAGTTCTCTTCTAGATCCTTCTAGGGTTTAGTTCATGGTGAAGTTTTAACTATCACAATAAGAAGTAAAGACATGAATATATAGAAATTAAATTATAAAAAATGATATATTTGACAAAATAATCACTTACCGGGGTGATCCCACAATACTAGTTTACAATTTTTGGGCAAACTAGACACCAAACTAATTTTTTTTCACTAAATCTTCACTTTTGTATGAAGGATCAAATTCTAATTTTTTTGAATTTAGATTTGTAACTACGATATCTAGCACTTTCATTTGGTTTTGTAGTGTTTTAGTGAATATTTTTTCCTTAATCAAGTTTTGAAGTCAAACCAATTACAACTCAGACATAGGCGGTTTGTACAACATAACTTTTTCTGTATGTATCAAAATTCTTTTTTTTTTTTTACTGCATCAAGGACATCAATACCTAGCACGAACATATTTTTTAGAATTTTATTTTGAAAATCTTCTATTTTTCCACATGTGCAAACTAGAAAGCTTGATTTTTGGTGAAAAAACTATGTTTAATCAAACTAGAAACCAAATACATAATAAAACCAAAACATATTAAAATTATATTTGTTGCATAACTTGTTCCGAGGAATACCATCATCTAGTTGGGTCTGTGAAGTCTCCTCCATTTTCATCCTCAACCCAAGCTTTGAAGGACAAAATTCTGGAGATTTTTGGTGTCAAGAGGGGAGAATGGGGGAAAAGGGGGGTTCTAGTGAACCCTTGGGGGTTCGCTTGAACCAGGTTCATTTGAACCCCCTTCCACAAGCATTTTTTTTGCTTATTGATTCAGGAAATGTGATACCTAAAATTAAATTATTTCGATCGAATGGAGGTTCTATCGAACCCCATTTGGATTCACTCGAACCAGAAGTTCGTTTGAACCCCCAAAAACCAATTTTTTTTGCATGGGGTTATTTTTTGCGACATTTCCTTCCTCACTCGAATTTTAAACTAATTTTGTGGGTTCACCCACTGCCATATCATGATCTCTCTCCATGAGGGAAATATTCTCACATCCATGCTCAAGGGTGCTCAAGCCCTGTATAAATCATACAAATAGAAATTAAACTATGTGAATCAATAATGGCTTGATTTTTCACTAACTAACATCTATAAAAATGAATTGAAATTGAAATTTACTAATTTGCCTCATACCTCCCTTTTCAAAGTCGTTAAGGATTGTAGAGAAAATGACACACCAATATCCATTTCCCTCATCACATTCAAAGGTGTTTCATCTTGCAGCATCTGAAAATAAAATAACAAATTATTCAATGTAATTAAGGATGTGCATATAAACTACACAAATCTATTAAGTAAAATTCCTTAGTTAAACTATTTATTTTATTACCTTTCTGTAGGTTTGAGTAAATCCATTGCCACTGGGAATTCTTCCCTCAAAACATCAAATATTAGCCTGTTCAACATCCAAAATCGCATATTAATATACCATTCATAAAAAAATTCTATTAACATGTAATAAATTTATAATTGTTTACTCGTTGCATACAACAGTGATAGGTGTACTATAGAAATAAGTAGGTGGGGGTTGGTGTATCCAGTCTCAATACCGTGACCCTGCAATTTTATTAAAATCATAAAACAAAATTAGTTAATCTTGCATTTCAAAATCAAAATTGAATAAATTAAATTCAATGAACATGCTAAATTTTACTTGACTATCAATGCCATATGCCTCATGCAATATATCAACTTCCCTCTCCATCTCCATAGCTACAAACGGATCTTGTGTAGCAGCCTCCTGAGTGTTAGTGGGGTCATATGAACAAGCTGCCCCGCAAGATTGGCACACATGGGTTCAAAGGCCACCACTTGAAGACTCCCCTAGATGGTGCTATAGAATAGAACTAGTATGGTGGATGACAGTCTAGGTCAAAGTGTTGATCGCTTGCGATGTCTCTATGTCAACACTCTCCTTAGCGACAAAATGCATAACAACGTGCTCACGAGGTGACCTAGTGAGAGCTCGTCTACCTTGCCATGTAGGATTTGTTTGTGCACTGGGTCTATCTTGAGCCGACCCCCCACCTCTCCCCTGAAAATCCCTCATATCAAAATAATTTAGTATTTTGTTCAATATGAACTCACTGTATAGTTTCCTGAGGAAATATTGTGAGACTTTGTAATTGTTGCATAGTGGTTAATCGAAGACCATGTAACACCTATCATAAAAATTGTCACTAATCTGTTGGTGGTGACACCAATGAATAGGAAACCTCTTCGCATTGAGCATAATATTTTGATTAATGTGTCGTTTAGTGCATAGTGAGCACAAATCACCTTTTGTAATTTTTAAATACTTTACATATTTATATGATATTTTATTTGCATAATAATCCCTAGCCACCTACCTACTATCTTGCCATCTAGTTATTTGTTTGCTAATTGAATCTATATTTGTTAGCATATTTTTCAATGAATTTTCTAGGGTCATTCTTTCTATGGTTGAACCACTTGGATCACTCAACCTACTGATTAAATCCTCAATTTTATTTTTGTTGTTCTCAATTTCACTCATTAAATTTTGTTGAGTGTCAGGAGGGGGTTGAGTGATTGGTGGAGGAGGTTGTTGTTGTGGTTTATTTTGATCTTGAGGATTTGGTTGCTCTTTCTGTTGAGGATCTTGAGGGTTTGAAGATTGATTTGCATCTCCTAAAAATTCAAACAAATATATATAAAATTCAACCTAGAACTAAAAAATTCAACCTAAAAGTAACTAATTCAAAACAAAAAGAAAACAATACTTACCTCTCACACCTTCTCATCATCATGGCGCAATCGTTGTGAAGAAATAGGAATTGTTGGTGAAATGTTTTACTGAATGGATCCTCCTAGAACACGAATGCAAAAAATGGGGGTTTTGGCCCCAAGGAGAAGAAAAAGTAGTCAAAATGAAAATGACAACATTTCACTTTTTTTCTTTCTTTTAACAAGCAATAATGCGAGCGTGTTATAATGCGATCACATTATTGGCTTGTTGTTTTCAAGCCTCAGGCTCAAAACACCGAGCCATAATGCGAAAACGTTATAACGCGCTCTCGTTATGAATTTTCAAAACCTTTTTCGAATGTGGGCACAAAATGGCTATCCATTTCCATGCACCCGCCTCCTCATGATGATATAGATCTAGAAATTATTAGTTCTACTGGCACAAATCACATGGTAGAGGATGATGATGACGCAGATACAGAAGACACCGAGGCTAATGGCAATGATGATGGCAACAATGATGATGATGATGATGATGATCACGATGGCGATAATGATGATAGGGCAATTACTACTAGTACCCAACAACATTCATGATCATATAGGCTGCATCATGGATCATTGTTGGTATATCGTTAAGATGATGATGATCATGATAGTGGTGATGATGATGAGGTAGTTTCTAGTAGTACCCAGTGACATTCATGCTTATATACACTGCATCATGGATCATTGTTGATATATTTTTATGATACCTCTTTTCATGGTTACTATCATATGTATCATTTTCACGGCCTACAGTACCATATTATTGAGTTGTATCATATTGAAATTTATCATTTTCACATATATCATTTGGACATGCATCATCTTGACTTGTATCAATTTGATTCATATAATTTATGGGTATGTGCAGGATCATGATGGGCCAAAAATTTGCGATATGTAAGTGATATGAGGGTCCATGTGGCTGACGACTTGTTTTTACCCAAAATTGATGAAACGAAAAGGGTTTTTAAAGGAGATTCTTAGCTTTCCACCAATATAAATTATTCTTTATTTTGAATTGAATAAATAATTATTATTTATTTTCTATTTGAATTACAAGTAAAGTCCTGATTGACAGGCTGATTGAAAAAAATCTATAGCTTTCAAATGGTATCACATATTTTGAATCCAAAACATGGGTCACATTCTATTCTTCGCATACTATAGGATTAAAAAAAATAAAAAATTCATGAAGTTTTGACCAAGTTAAGGTGGTTAGACATACAAGTTCTTTATATTTTTTAAAAGTTGTAATAGAAAATTAATAATTAATTATTTACTTGGAAGAAATTTACAAAAAAATATGCACACATTGGGATATGAGTCATTTACTTATATCTAAAATATTATAAAAAAATATTATCATTTTATTGTGGTTAGGGTGGTCAGACAGACACCTACTTCTTAGTTTATCCTTGAAATTTAAGTACTACTGCATTGAAATTTTAAATTTTAACCAAATAGATTTTTTTTTTCTAAATAAACCTAGTAGTTTCGAAACTACATTCAATTTTCTACAAATTCTATTCTTACATATTTTTGAAATAATATAGATAACTTATTCAAATTTTTACATCAAGTTGTCTAACTCTAATTTTTCTGAATTTTATTGCCACTTAAGGGCCTATTTTTTCCGTGATGATCCTGCACATACCCTTATCATTTTTACTTATAGCATTTGTACATGTATCATAATTTTGACTTATGTCGATTGTTGGACATGTATCATTTTGACACGTTATTGATCTACTGGCATATTTGACTTTCACTTGTTTTAGTTATACATGATGATGATCTTATCAATATTGACTTGTCACTTTATATATATTAAAAGTGGTCGATGATTAATTTTGGATGGATATTTTTTATGTATGATGATTTTAATTTACTACTCAGGATGGATTTTGTCAAATTTAATTAAATTATAGACATTTGACTCACTTGTTATAATAATTTTCTTGTTATTTCAAGCAAACACACCTCAAAGGCATGAAAAACACATATTGTGAAGTAATTAGGTCCCCATCTATAAAAGGCATTAGGTGGTGTTATTTCTGACAAATGCAAAGGAGCATTCCCGAAGTAGGTGTGAGAAAAAGTAGGTGGGTGAGCCGAAGGTGGAGGAACTAGTGCAAGTCCGAGCAGCGAAAAGCCATGGGAAGTCGTAGCAACAAGAATAATGGAGACTCCATTATTATTGAACACTAAGAAGAAACAACAATCTTCGAAAGGTGAGATCATAGACAAAATACTCCAACCTTTGTTGCCATCATCTCCTCCACTGATTCTCTAGGTGACCAAGAAAATTTTGGGGCTAGAATTCATGAGGGCCTATCACAAGTTCAGATGAAACTTAGAAATCCTGGCCATGTTCCTGGTAGTGTTACTGCATATGGGTGTGTCAAAAGAGATAGGGAAGAAGCTCACGCAAATGGTCTTTGTCCATGCTTGGTTGGGGGATATCGATGCAGCCCTCGACAATGTAGATGAGAATAAACAAAAACCAATGTCCCAAAACTACTACATGCTCTGGATGTATGGTAGGAATGTCATTACATTCCCTCTGATTCAAACAATTGACCTGGAGGGTTTTGAGAAGTTGTAGGATGAGCATGACTGAAACATCTTCTTCCTACTCAGAGCGGCCAATCTGGTGAAAAATCATCCAAGAGGTCAGGCCATCCGGTATGTCAAGGATGAAGGGATGGCAGACAAGATTATGGTAGGGGATGACGATGACTGGGAGTTTGGTTCAAGAGAAGAGTGGTGTAAGGACGACGACAAGAACTTAGGGGAAAAATCCAAAGGTTCGACCCACAAGAATTGTGGTGCTGACTGCCCAGTGATTGCAGACTACATTGGCTACAGGAAGTGGATAGAGACAGATGATGATGAAGATTGAAAAATTCCCAGCCCGTTAAAAGTTATATTTTGGTATACATATGAAATAGTAGAAACAAGGGAAAGTCGTAGCAGATAGGAGTCAGTCTTGGTTGGCATTGCCTTAGTCTAGAACTAGGCCATTTTGTAACTGAAAATGTATCAACAGGGGTAGGTAGGGAAAAGGTTTTTGAAACACATGACCATTTTGTCAAAGGCCTACAAGTAAATTTTGGTCGAAAACTCATGTACAAAAATTTGTGAAGAAATACAGGATACTGCCCCTTAGCAGTGATTTAACTAGCAAAAATATAAAATAATTATCTTTTTATTTAATCATATGAGTTAAATAATTAAATTACTTACTCTATAATCATATGATTTATTTAAGAGGCAGCATATATTTAACTAATTAAATTGAATTAAAGCATATTACATTAATAAATGGAAGCAAAATAAGAAGTATTTTTAGAAGCATAAAGGAAGCAACAATGGAAGCCAAACTAGAAGCAAATCAGAAGAAATCTTGGAAGCAAAATTGGAAGCAAAATTGGAAGCAAAACTAGAAGCAAAATTGGAAGCAAAACTAGAAGGAACGCAGGAAGCAAAAATGGAAGCAAAAATGGAAACAAATTTGGAAGAAAAATTAGAAGAAAAACCAGAAGCAAAACTGGAAGGAAAAATGCAAGCAAAAATAGAAGCAAAACTTAAAGAAAATTTGGAAGCAAAACCAGAAGCAAAACTAGAAGTAGAACTGGAAACAAGCTTGGAAGCCAAACTAGAAGAAAAATTGGAAGCACAACTGGAAGCAAAATCGAAAGAAAAACTAGAAGAAAAATTGGAAGTAGAATTGGTTCAAGCAACATTGGAAGCAAATCTGGAAGTAAAATCAGAAGCAAAAGTGGAAGCAAAACCAAAAGCAAAAGTGGAAGTAAAAATGAAAGAAAAACCGAAAGCCCAACTAGAAGCAAAAGTACAAGCAAAACTCAAAGAAAAACTAGGAGAAAAACTAGAAGCAAAAATGGGAGTAGACATTGAAGCAAAACCAAAAGCCTTCTTCGGCACCAACATATGCACTATTTTTTATGCCATTTTCGGTGCTAAAGAGGACATCATAACCGGCACCGAATTTTTGACGTTAAATATGGCACTAAAGAGGATGCTATAACTGCTACCAAATTTTTGGCGTTACATCTGGTGCGAAATGGGGCATTAAAGACAGTGCTACATCTAGCGCTAAATCCAGCAAAGAAATGATAAAACATTTTTGGGCTGACTTTCACACCATGATGGTCCCGATTGAGGGTTTCAAATACACTATGATAAGCTATGATTTAGACATTATAAGAGCATCTCAAATTTGAAATTACTCTATTCACGAGAGGTGTTGTGTGAAATAGGTATCTTGGAACTCCGAGTGAAGACTTATGACCAGGAGTAACTAAGTTGTGAGACCTGCACGCCTACTTGTAAGTGCCTTCCATCTATTTTCATTTCATTTCCATTTTGGATGCTTTTTCTTTTTCTCTTTTACTTTGCGTAGTTGCAAGTAAACTACTAAAAATTGATTGATCTCTCATTGCAGAAAATGTTGATTTATGAGCCATCAAAGAGAATCTCATCCAAAAAATAAATGCAACATCCTTATTTTGATGATCTTAACAAATCTGAATTCTGATTTCAAGCCATTATAAAGAGCGTGTGAAGCTTAGCGAGGGAATCTAAAGTTACTCAATTGATGTTAACCTCATAATGAGGACGTATGATGTAGAAATGTAAAGAGAATCTTGAATGTATGGTTGAAATTGTAAACGATCTATGAAACAAAGTACCTAAGGCATTGTAATGAGATTTACCCAAATACTGTAATTTTGGAGTTCATGTTTGGTGTAGTAGCACCTTGTTCTCTAAATGCCTTCAATAGGAAAATTTTTAAAATTTGAATTTTCAAATGTAAACAATGTGAAAAAGGTCATGTGAAGGTCATAACTAATGTATTCAAAGTCTCGAAGAGGTCACTAGGTGATTAGAGAAGTGATATAAAGCATGTAAGGTCCAGAAAAATGGACATCTTTTGTAATCTTGAATATTTACAATCAATAAAGTCCCCATTTTAGTGATTTTAAGAGTTTAGATTAGTGGACTATGTTAGTCTTAGGATTTTTTAGATGTGTGTGTGTTTACCTGTGCAGGGGAATTAAAGAAACAAAGGTTGAGTTGCTGCTGCAAGGTTTTATGATGAATTTCCAAGTGAAAAGTGTGTTTCCAAGTGGTGTTTTGAGGAAAAATTCTCAAATGACTTCACAAAAAAATGACTGATCTAGATAGTTATTATTGAGTTACAACACATACTTCAAAATCAATAGTTACTGTCTTGGAACATGTGCATAAAACAATGAATTTCTTTGCTATCCTCATTAGGCTAACTATACAAAAGAACATATCTTTAAACATTCAAAAACCCCCATAATTTGTTGGGGCAGCAATTATCATGTATCCAACCCCTTAGATCCACATTTTTTCTTAGGAGAAACTCACTCCACCATGCCAAACCAAAACCCTTATTTTATGCTAGTATAAAGAGGGTTTATTGAAAGGAATAATTCCATACCTTACCAGAACATGCCACTGCCTTAGAACCTCTTAAAATCACCTACACAAGCTCAAAAGACAAACACCCAACCTCTACATGCAATATTTTATCAAACCCTATGGTGAAACCTCATTTTTCATGTCTTTCTCCATTAAAATCTACAAGGGCAACAACACAAACCCCATAAAAATTATTCCCTTTAGATTAGAAACTTCTCATCTGATCCTATAGGATCGTGTTGGGCCCCTCTATAAAAAATCTCTCGGTTTTGGCTACCTCATACTGGTTTTCCCATGGCGGCAAATTTTCACTTGATGGAAAAAGCGTCAAATGCAAGCAGTGCAAAGTGGTGCAACTTTAATTTTGCAACTCGTGTGACCAAGCGGACTATTCCAGTGCATCCGTATAGGTATTTTTACGCTATGAATGGTCCTCTCTCATACCGAAACATGCGGAATCACTCTGAGCTACATTCAACTAGATCGATCCCTTAAGTATCCAAAGTGCTAAATGACTTTAAAATTTAGCATACTGTTACTCAAATATTGTGATGCTTAGAAACCTCTCGTCTAATCCTCCAGGATTGCATTGGGACCCTCTACATAAACCTCTCTCAGTTTTGGCTATTTTGGTGTGGTTTTCTCGTAGCAGCGGATTTTCAATTGATAGAAAACATGTCAAATTCAATTTGTGCAAAGTTGCAAAGTGGTGTAAATATTGCTCTGCAACTCGTGTGACCAAGTGGACTATTCCAACGTGTCTAAATAAGTATTTTTACACTATTCATGGTTCTCTTTTTCACCAAAACACATGAAATCACTTTGAGGTACATTCAAACGAATCGATCCCTTAAAGGTCCAAAGTGAAAAATGGCTGCAAACTTCAACATACTATTACTCGGATACCGTGATCCTTAGAAACTTCACATCTAATCCTACAGGATCATGTTGCACCTCTCTACAAAAACCTCTCTCAGTTTTGGCTATCTCGGAGTGGTTTTCCTGTGGCGGCGGATTTTCACTTGATCGAAAAAGCATCAAATGCAAGTAGTGCAAAGTTGCAAAGTGATGCAAATTTCATTCTACAACTCGTGTGATGAAGAACACTGTTCTAGAAAATCTGAATAGGTATTTTTATGCTAGACATGGTCCTCTTTCATACCCAAACATGCAGAATCGCTCTGAGGTGCATTCCACCGGATCGATCCCTTAAGGGTCCAAAGTTCAAAATGGTTGCAAACTTCAGCATGCTATTACTCGAATACTCTAACACTTAGAAACTTCCCATCTGATCCTAAAAGATCCCATTGGGCCCCTCTACAAAAAACTCTCATTTTTGGCTATCTCAGAGTGGTTTTCGTATAGTGACGGATTTTCACTTGATGGAAAAGGTGTCAAATTCAAGTTGTGCAAAGTTGCAAAGCGGTGCAACTTTTGCTCTATAGCTCATGTGACCAAGCATACTATTCCAATGCATTTGAATAGGTATGTTTACACTAGGCATTGTCCTCTTTCGCACCGAAAATCATGGAATCACTCTGAGCTACGTTCAACTAGATCGATCCCGTAAGGGTCCAAAGTGCAAAATGGATGCAAACTTCAGCATACTATTACTTGAATATCGTGAAGCTTAGAATCATCTAATCCTATAGGATCATGTTGGGCCCCTCTTCAAAAAAATCTCTCGATTTTGGCTATCTTGAAGTGGTTTTCCCATGATCGCCGATTTTCACTTGATGGAAAAAGCGTCAAATGCAAGCAGTGCAAAGTTGCAAAGTGGTGCAACTTTCGTTTTGCAACTTGTGTGACCTAGTGGACTATTCTAGTGCATCGGAATAGGTATTTTTACGCTAGGCATGTTCCTCTTTCACACCAAAACACGCGGAATCGCTCTGAGGTACGTTCCACCAAATCGATCCTTTAAGGGTCCAAAGTGCAAAATGGCTGCAAACTTCAGCATGCTATTACTCAGATATCGTGATGCTTAGAAAATTCGTGTTTGATCCTATAGGATTGTGTTAGGCCCCTCTACAAAAATCCCTCTTGGTTTTGGCTATCTCAAAGTGGTTTTCCCATGGTGGCGGATTTTCACTTGATGGAAAAAGTGTCATATTCAAGCAGTGCAAAGTTGCAAAGTGGTGCAACTATCGCTTTGCAACTCGTGTAACCAAGTGGATTGTTCCAACACATTTCAATAGGTATTTTTATGATAGGAATGGTCTTCTTTCACACCGAAACACATGGAATTGCTTCGACCTACATTCCATCAGATCGATCCCTTAAGGGTCCAAAGCGCAAAATGGTTGCAAACTTCAACATGCTATTACTCGGATACCGTGACACTTAGAAACTTCTCATCTAATCCTATAGGATCATGTTGGGCCCCTCTACAAAAAAAATCTCAGTTTTGGCTATGTTGGAGTGATTTTCCCATGGCAGCGGATTTTCACTTGATGGAAAAAGTGTCAAATTCAAGCTATGCAAAGGTACAAAGTGGTGCAACTTTTGCTCTGCAACTCATGTGACCAAGTGAACTATTCCAACACATACGAATAGGTATTTTTACGCTAGGAATGGTCCTCTTTCGCACTTAAACACACAGAATCTATTTGAGCTACATTCCAACGGATCGATCACTTAAGGGTCCAAAGTGCAAAATGGCTGCAAACTTCAATATGCTATTACTTGTATACTGTGATGCTTAGAATCTTCTCATCTAATCCTAGAGGATCCCGTTGATCCCATCTACAAAATACTCTCTTGGTTTTGGCTATCTCAGAGTGGTTTACCCGTGGCGGTGGATTTTCAGTTGATGGAAAAAGTGTCAAATGCAAGCAGTGCAAAGTTGCAAAGTGGTGCAACATTCGTTCTACAACTTGTGTGACCAAATAGAATGTTCCAACACATCCGAATAGGTATTTTTACACTAGGAATAATCCTTTTTCACACCCAAACATGTTGAATCACTTTGAGCTATGTTCAACCAGATCAATCCCTTAAGGGTCCGAAGTGCAAAAGGGAAGAAAAATTTGATGGGATATTACTTGAAAACTGTGACACTTACAACCTCTCTTTCTATGTCTACAGGATCACTTTGAGCTCCTCTATAGTAACTTCTCTCAGTTTTTGTTACCTTAGAGTCATTTTCCTATGGTGTTCAGTTTTCACTTGATGGAAAAAGTGTCAAATTGAAGCAGTGTAAAGTTGAAAAGTGGTGTAAATTTTATTTTGCAATTTGTGTGACCAAAGTAACTACTCCAATGTGTCCCGATAGGTAGGTTTACGCTAGGAATGGTCCTCTTTTTCACCCAAAACATGTGGAATTGATCCCTTATGATGACATGCAAAAAAATGGAAAAGAGAAACATAAAAACGATGGTTGAGAAGTCTGAGTATTCCACACAAACAGTGTATGATCAATGCTACCCAATTGGTGTATGAGCACCTACACCTCACCCTCAATATTTCATTATCTAATGCTTAATAGGTTTTTTTGAGTATTTTCAGCATGCTTTGTCTTGAATAAGGTCAATTAAGACCATTAGGTATGTTTTAAGGTGAGTTTTGGGTCTAGTGATAAAAAATGTGAAAATTTCAATCTTTTACTAGAAGTTGTCTTTGTAGCCTTTGAAGGAAAATTTGTGAATTTGTATACGACTGTGCAAGAATGGATTTTTTTTGATGTAATAAGGCTATTTAGAAGCCATTTTTGTGGGTTTAGAGGTCATTAGTTATATTCATTAGGTTGGAGGAGTCTAAAGTTGCAAGTCTGTAAGTTGCTTAAAGCAACAAATTTGAAATGCAACGGTTACTTGTTTTGAATGTTGGTTTTTAGTTAGTTGAGGATGCCAATCAGTTAGAGAAGGTTGTAAAAACTATGTAAATCTTGGAGTTGGGTTGAGTTGGGTTTTTCATGTTGGGAGGTTTCCAAGTCTGTTGCAAGTTCTGGTCATGTTTGGTTTGATAGATTCCATGGTTGGGTAGTTGAGTTACCCTGTTGAGTCAAGTGAATGTTGGAGGCTTAGTGGGCATATTTGAGAGAATTTGTGTCAAATCACAACTTGGTTGAGCTACTACGAATCACCAATGGTGCTTTGCAATTGGACGAGTGATTGAGAGCATGTTGCTTCGTTAAATAGACCTATTCTGGGATCTAGGACAGCGTTGAGTCCATTTCTTATTTTTATTATAAATTATAACTTGCTTTCTCCTGATTCTCTTTCGTATATAAGAAATAATATTGTGAAATTTTGGCATATATATCTTTCGATGTGTTTATATGGTGATGCATCAAGAACAAATTGGAATCATTTTACGAATCATTTCATGGAATACCAATTGAAAGCATGTTTTTTTTTTTTTAGATAAAGTTGTTTAGCATCAATCAATTAATATTCAAGATAAACCATGAAGGACAATAGTGATCAATGCTAGGGCTAGCCAATTAATAATTATGCACATGAATAAGTCAACCATGTACATGTGAATAAGGGAAGCACAAGTACTCAAAAACATGTAAGCCTCAAGAAGTATACACACGAATACATAGTATATACAAATTAATACAAAGTATATGCACAAATTCAAGGTATACACATGATAACATGTAAGCCAAAAATTATACATTGGAACACATGTAAGGCACAAAGTATACATGTAAGTTGTAAAGTATACACTTTGAATACATGTAACTCATTTATTAAATCAATTTAGAATGCAAATATGGACACCATCGATAAAAGATATTTGTATAACCAAATAGCCATGTAGGCATACATCAATATATGCTGATATAAGTACGAAATATATTAACAACTTAGCCATATAGGAATACAATGCAAAATATGTCCAATAAAAAATATGTACAAAACTGCCATGTAGGCATACAACAAAGGGCTCTGGAATCAAAAGTCATTGCTCTCCATGCTCTGGAAATAAATTTTTTCCCTTTCCTTTTTTATCAGAGGGTGATAGGTCTATCACTCATTTTTGTTGCGCTCGAGGAGTTCTCTTCTTGCTCCTCCTAGGGTTTAGTTCATGGTGAAGTTTTAACTATTACAATAACAAGTAAAAACATTAATATATAGAAATTACATTATAAAAAATGATATATTTGACAAAATAATCACTTACCAGGGTGATCCCACAATACTAGTTTACAATTTTTGGGCAAACTGGACACCAAACTAATTTTTTTTAACTAAATCTTCACTTTTCTATTAAAGATAAAATTCTAATTTTTTTGAATTTAGATTTGTAACTACGATATCTAGCACTTTCTTTTGGTTTTGTAGTGTTTTAGTGAATATTTTTTCCTTAATCAAGTTTTGAAGTCAAACCAATTACAATTCAGACATAGGCGGTCTATACAACATAACTTTTTATGTATGTATCACAATTCTTTTTTTTTTTTACTCGATCAAGGACATCAATACCTAGCACGGACATATTTTTTAGACTTTTATTTTCACAATCTTCTATTTTTCCACATGTGCAAACTAGAAAGCTTGATTTTCAGTGAAAAACCTATGTTTAATCAAACTAAAAAACAAATACATAATAAAACCAAAACATATTCAAATTATATTTGTTGGATAACTTGTTCCAAGGAATATCATCATCTAGTTGGGTTTGTGAAGTCTCCTCCATTTTCATCCTCAACCCAAGCTTTGAAGGACAAAATTCTGGAGATTTTTAGTGTCAGGAGGGGAGAATGGGGGAAAAGGGGGATTCTAGTGAACCCCTGGGGGTTCGCTTGAACTAGGTTCATTTGGACCCCCTTCCACAAGCATTTTTTTTGCTTATTGATTCGGGAAATGTGATATCTGACATTAAATGATTTTGATCGAATGGGGGTTCTATCGAACCCCATTTGGGTTCACTTGAACTAGAAGTTTGTTCAAACCCCCAAAAACCATTTTTTTTGCATGGGGTTATTTTTTGCAACATTTCCTTCCTCTCTCGAATTTTAAACTACTTTTGTGGGTTCACCCACCGCCATATCATGATCTCTCTCCATGAGGGAAATATTCTCACACCCATGCTCAAGCGTGCTCAAGCCCTATATAAATCATACAAATAGAAATTAAACTACGTGAATCAATAATGGCTTGATTTTTCACTAACTAACATCTATAAAAGTGAATTGAAATTGAAATTTACTAATTTTCCTCATACCTCCCTTGTCAGAGCCATCGAGGATTGTAGAGAAATGACACACCAATATCCATTTCCCTCATCACATTCAAAGGTGTTTCATCTTGCAACATCTGAAAATAAAATAACAAATTATTCAACGTAATTAACGATGTGCATATAAACTACACAAATATATTAAGTAAAGTTCCTTAGTTAAACTATTTATTCTATTACCTTTGTGTAGGTTTGAGTAAATCCACTGCCACTGGGAAGTCTTCCCTCAAAACATCAAATATTAGCGTGTTCAACATCCAAAATCGCATATTAATATACCATTTGTAAAAAAATTCTTTTAACATGTAATAAATTTATAATTGTTTACTCGTTGCATACAACAGTGATAGGTGTACTATAGAAATAAGTAGGTGGGGGATGGTGTATCCAGTCTCAACACTGTGACCCTTCAATTTTATTAAAATCATAAAAAAAAATTAGTTAATCTTGCATTTCAAAATCAAAATTGAATAAATTAAATTCAATGAACATGCTAAATTTTACCTGACTATCAATGCCATATGCCTCATGCAATATGTCAACTGCCCTCTCCATCTCCATAGCTACAGATGGATCTTGTGTAGCAACCTCCTGAGTGTCGGTGGGGTCATATGAACAAGTCGCCCCGCAAGATTGGCACACATGGGTTCAAAGGCCACCACTTGAAGACTCCCTTGGATGGTGCTATAGAATAGAACTAGTATGATGGATGACAGTCTGGGTCAAAGTGTTGATTGCCTGCAATGTCTCTATGTCAACACTTTCCTTAGCGACAAAATACATAACAACGTGCTCAGGAGGTGGCCTAGTGAGAGCTCGTCTACCTTGCCATGTAGGATTTGTCAGTGCACTGGGTCTATCTTGAGCCGACCCCCCACCTCTCCCCGGAAAAATCCCTCATATCAAAATAATTTAGTATTTTGTTCAATATGAACTCACTGTATAGTTTCCTAAGGAAATATTGTGAGACTTTGTAATTGTTGCATAGTGGTTAATCGAAGACCATGTAACACCTATCATAAAAATTGTCACTAATCTGTTGGTGGTGACACCAATGAATAGGAAACCTCTTCGCATCGAGGGTAGTATTTTGATTAATGTGTGGTTCAATGCATAGTGAGCACAAATCACCTTTTCTAATTTTTAAATACTTTACATCTTTATATGATATTTTATTTGCATAATAATCCCTAGCCACCTACCTACTATCTTGCCATCCAGTTATTTGTTTGCTAATTGAATTTTCTAGGGTCATTATTTCTATAGTTGAACCACTTAGATCAATCAACCTACTGATTAAATCCTCAATTTTCTTTTTGTTGTTCTCAATTTCACTCATTAAATTTTGTTGAGTGTCAGGAGGGGGTTGAGTGATTGGTGGAGGAGGTTGTTGTTGTGGTTGATTTTGATCTTGAGGATTTGGTTGCTCTTTCTGTTGAGGATCTTGAGGGTCTGAAGGTTGATTTGCATCTCCTAAAAATTCAAACAAATATATATCAAATTCAACCTAAAACTAACTAATTCAAAAAAAAAAGCAAGCAATCCTTACCTCTCACACCTTCTCATCATCATGGCACCATCGTTTTGAAGAAATAGGAATTGTTGGTGAAATTTTTCGCTGAATGGATCCTCCTAGAACGTGAATGCAAAAAATGGGGGTTTTGGCCCCAAGGAGAAGAAAAAATAGTCAAAATGAAAATGACAACATTTCACTTTTTTTCTTTCTTTTAACAAGCAATAATGCGAGCATGTTATAATGCGATCACATTATTGGCTTGTTGTTGTCGAGCCTCAGGCTCGAAACACCAAGCCATAATGTGAAAATGTTATAACGCGCTCTCATTATGAATTTTCAAAACCTTTTTTGAATGTGGGCACGAAATGGCTATCCATTTCCATGCACCTGCCTCCTCATCATGATATAGATCTAGAAATTATTAGTTCTACTGGCACAAATCACATGGTAGAGGATGATGATGATGCAGATACAGAAGACACCAAGGCTAATGACAATGATGATGGTGACAATGATGATGATCATGATCATGATCATGATGGTGATAATGATGATAGGGCAATTACTATTAGTACCTAACAACATTCATGATCATATAGGCTGCATCATGGATCATTGTTGGTATATCGTTAAGATGATGATGATCATGATAGTGGTGATGATGATGAGGCAGTTTCTGGTAGTACCCAGTGACATTCATGATCATATACACTGCATCATGGATCATTGTTGATATATTTTTATGATGCCTCTTTTCATGGTTACTATCATATGTATCATTTTCACGGCCTACAATACCATATTATTGAGTTGTATCATATTGAAATTTATCATTTTCACATATATAATTTGGACATGTATCATTTTGACTTGTATCAATTTGATTCATATAGTTTATGGGTATGTGTTGGATCATGATGGGCCAAAAAGTTGCGATATCTAAGTGATATGATGGTCCATGTGGCTGACGACTTTTTTTTTACCCAAAATTGATGAAAGAAAAAGGGTTTTTAAAGGAGACTCTTAGCTTTCCACCAATATAAATTATTCTTTATTTTGAATTTAATAAATAATTATTATTCATTTTCTATTTGAATTACAGGTAAAGTCCCGATTCATAGGCTGATTGAAAAAAATCTATAGCTTTCAAATGGTATCACATTTTTTGAATCCGAAACATGGGTCACATTCTATTCTTCGCATACTATAGGATTTTAAAAAAAATGAATTTCATGAAGTTTTGACCAAGTTAAAGTGGTTAGACGTACAAGTTCTTTATATTTTTTAAAATTTGTAATAAAAAATTCATAATTAATTATTTAATTGGAAAAATTTTACAAAAAAATATGCATCACATTGGGATATGAGTCATTTACTTATATCTAAATTATTATAAAAATATATTATCATTTTATTGTGGTTAGGGTAGTCAGACAGACACCTACTTCTTATTTTCTCCTTGAAATTTAAGTACTACCGCATTGAAATTTTAAATTTTCACCAAATACATTTTTTTTTCTAAATAAAACTAGTAGTTTCGAAACTAAATTCAATTTTTTACAAATTCTATTCTTACATATTTTTGAAATAATATAGATAACTTATTCAAATTTTTACATCAAGTTGTCTAACTCTAATTTTTCTGAATTTTATTGCCACTTAAGGGCCTATTTTTTCCATGATGATCCTGCACATACCCTTATCATTTTTACTTATAACATTTCTACATGTATCATAATTTTGACTTATGTCGACTGTTGGACATGTATCATTTTGATACGTTATTGATCTACTAGCATATTTGACTTTCACTTGTTTAAGTTATACACGATGATGATCTTATCAATATTGACTTGTCACTTTATATATATTAAAAGTGGTCGATGATTAATTTTGGATGGATATTTTTTATGTATGTTGATTTTAATTTACTACTTAAGATGGATTTCTTCAATTTTATTTAAATTATAGACATTTGACTGACTTGTTATAATAATTTTCTTGTTATTTCAAACAAACACACCTCAAAGGCATGAAAAACACATATTGTGAAGTAATTAGGTCCCCATCTATAAAAGGCATCAGGTGGTGTTATTTCTGACAAATGCAAAGGAGCATTCCCGAAGTAGGTGTGAGAAAATGTAGGTGGCAGAGCCGAAGGTGGAGGAACTAGTGCAAGTCCGAGCAGCGAAAAGGCATGGGAAGCCATAGCAGAAAGAATAATGGAGACTCCATTATTCTTGAACACTGAGAAGAAACAACAATCTTTGAAAGGTGAGATCATAGACAAAAGATTTCAACATTTGTTGGCATCATCTCCTCCATTGATTCTCTGGGTGACCAAGAAAATTTTGGGTCTAGAATTCATGAGGGCCTATCACAAGTTCAGATGAAACTCAGAAATCCTGGCCATGTTCTTGGCAGTGTTACTGCATATGGGTGTGTCAAAAGAGATAGGGAAGAAGCTCACACAAATGGTCTTTGTCCAAGCTTGGTTGGGGGATATTGATGCAGCCCTAGACAATGTAAATGAGAATAAACAAATACCAATGTCCCAAAACTACTACATGCTTTGGATGTATGGTAGGGATGTCATGACATTCCCTCTGATTCAAACCATCAACCCAGAGGGTTTTTAGAAGTTTTGGGATGAGTGTGACTGAAACATCTTCTTCCTACTTAGAGCAGCCAATCTGGTGAAAAATCATCCAAGAGGTCAGGCAATCTAGTAGGTCGAGGATGAAGGGCTGGCGGACAAGATTATGGTAGGGGATGACGATGACTGGGAGTTTGGTTCAAGAGAAGAGTAGTGTAAGGATGACGACAAGGACCTAGGGGAAAAATCCAAAAGGTTCAACCCACAAGAATTGTGGTGCTGACTGCCCAGTGATTGCGGACTATATTGCCTACAGGAAGTGGACAGAGACAGATGATGATGAAGATTGAAAAATTCCCAGCCCGTTAAAAGTTGTATTTTGGTATACATATGAAATAGTAGATACAGGGGAAAGCAGTAGTAGATAGGAGTCTGTCTAAGTTGGCATTGCCTCAGTCTAGAACTAGGCCATTTTGTAACTGAAAATGTATCAGCATGGGTAGGTAGGGCAAAGGTTTCTGAAACACATGACCATTTTGTCAAAGGCCTACAAGTAAATTTTGGTCGAAAACTCATGTAAAAAGATTTGTGAAGAAATACAGGATATTGCCCCTAAGCAGTGATTTATATAAGAGGCAACATATATTTAACTAATTAAATTGAATTAAAACATATTAAATTAATAAATGGAAGCAATTTAATAAGAAATATTTTTAGAAGCAAAAAGGAAGCAACAATGGAAGCCAAACTAGAAGCAAAGCAGAAGAAATCTTGGAAGCAAAATTGGAAGCAAAATTGGAAGCAAAAATGGAAGTAAAATTGGAAGCAAAACTGGAAGGAACAAAGGAAGCAAAACTGGAAGCAAAAATGGAAACAAATTTGGAAGAAAAATTAGAAGAAAAACCAGAAGCAAAACTGGAAGGAAAAATGCAAGCAAAACTGGAAACAAAACTAAAAGAAAATTTGGAAGCAAAACCAGAAGCAAAACTAGAAGCAGAATTGGAAGCAAGCCTGGAAGCCAAACTAGAAGAAAAATTGGAAGCACAACTGGAAGCAAAACCGAAAGAAAAACTAGAAGAAAAATTGGAAGTAGAATTGGTTCAAGCAACATTGGAAGCAAATCTGGAAGCAAAATCGGAAGCAAAAGTGGAAGTAAAACCAAAAGAAAAAGTGGAAGTAAAAATGAAATCAAAACCGAAAGCCCAACTAGAAGCAAAAGTGCGAGCAAAACTCAGAGAAAAACTAGGAGAAAAACTAGAAGCAAAAATGGGAGCAGACATTGAAGCAAAACGAAAAGCCGTCTTCGGCCCCAACATATGCACTATTTTTTATGCCATTTTCGGTGCCATTTTTGGTGCTAAAGAGGACGTCATAACCGGCACCGAATTTTTGACGTTAAATATGGCACTAAAGAGGACGCTATAACTGCTACCAAATTTTTGGTGTTACATCTGTTGCTAAATGGGGCATTAAAGATGGTGCTACATCCAACGCTAAATCCAACAAAGAAACGATAAAACACTTTTGGGCTGACTTTCACACCATGATGGTCCCGATTGAGGGTTTCAAATACACTAAAAACTGGTGCAAAAGTCAGTGCTAATTGTCTGTTTTGTTGTAGTGTAGTTTGGATCTATCAAGGGTATAAGCCTATGCTCAACCCACCAATCAACATACTTTGGTGTTGCACCTACATCAACCATCTCTACACTAGCACAAGACATGCATCGCATCTACTTTCCCAAGTTTGAGCCCTAAAAACTACTAAAAACATTAGCATTACAAGGAAGGAAAGGGGTACATACCATGTCCCTGGAGTCCTCTAGCCATCTGCAGGTCTGAACATTGAATCTATGGTGCGATGAGTGTTGTACAAGTGGCATTTTGGCAATAGCTCTACAACAAGGTCACTCTCACACCTCTTTATTCACTCAAGTCAAAATGCACAAATGATCAGTTTACCTTAAAAAATTTACTCAATGCACATAATATTGAGTCTATCCCATCTTCATTAGGACACACTAGGGCATATTTTGAACTCAATTTATTTGATACAACATTCATATGACTTCACATTGTATCAAATAGGGGCAAAATGTAGACAATGGAAAATGTCTAAGCATGTGAACACCATTTTCCCTCATCAATTTCCCTTTTTCCCCTATATAATTAAATAATTTTAATTATTTAATTATTTTCTAAATTCATACTCTTCTATTAATTAAATAATTTTAAGTACTTAATTAACACATTTTCCCTTTTTTTATTCTTCCCGAATTAATTAAATAAATTATATTTATTTAATTATGTCACTAATTAATCCTTTCTCTCTATAATTAAATTAATTATTATTTATTTAATTTTTTACTTTCATTTTCATTCTATGATTAAATAATTATTTTAATTATTTAATTATTCATGAGCCTTTTCTTCACAATTAAATAAATCCTATTTATTTAATTCTCACCTTTTCCCTTCCACTAGTAAATAAATATTTTAATAATTTACTAATTTGTCTTTTCCTCCACTTTCTAATTAAATAGTTATTTCCAATTATTTTAATTAAAAAGTTAACTTTCCCCTCTTCTTCTATAAGTAAACTAGCATACATATATTAATTAATAATATATATAAAAAACCTTGAAAGTTATCATTATCTAGTCTATTGACTTGAAGAAAAATGCTTACATTTTCTAAAGATAAATATTAAATGATTTCATTATTTTTTTTTCAAAATAAAGATAATTCTATAAAAATAAATATTACATGTTAAAAAATATGAATTTCAATTTTTATAATGAATATTTTTCCTTTTTCTAATTTATTTTATTGTAATCAATTTTGTGGGAAATGAGTTCCACCTGTTGTCATTTTCAATGCAGCTGCAAAAGCTTAACACATAATATTCCTTGAATGCTTTCATTGTATAATTCTTTCAACATAATAATTGCTAATAATTATTTAATTTACCCAGCAACGACTTCTTTTTATGTGCCCATCTCCTCTTTTATCTCAATTAACCTCCACCCTTGATAAGGTTTTGTTACCTTTTAATCTCCACCATCCATCCTTAACTAAACCCTATTTCCTTGCTTCTCAAATTAATCTCATCCATTGATCTTCATCATTTAATCTTGGCCTTTCATTCAAATTGTGTTTTCTATAAAAGAGACCCATCACTTTCATTTTGACCTTATCACTATCACTAGGATTATTCTTGCATTCTACAAATCTGAGGGCAAGCTAGCAGCAAAATGGAAAAGAGCAATGAAGGAAATGAAGCTGATTCAACCATAGCATAAGAATTGTGTGGAGAAGAGCAATGAAGGTGATTCAACCATAGCATAAGAATTGTGGTAAGATTGCTTTGATATTTTATATTTCTATGTTTTTTTGTGCTTCACTATTGGATTAGGGTCTTTAGATTTGAATTTTAATGTATTTGGTAGTTGATACTATTGATTCGTGCCTTTCACCTTTACTTTATGGTATTCTATAGTATATTACTTATTAATTAGTTTAAATTAAAAGGGGTCAATTACCCCCGGATTTGTCTCAAAAGCCAGATCAATTAATGGAGGTTTATAGGGGTGTGTAATGCACTGCTTTGTATTGTTCTTTTTATAGTTTGAATAAATTTTTACCCCTTTTTTAATTAAAAAAAGGTCCAATATCATTTTTTCTTTTTTTAATAATAGAAACATTGTACTATCTAAAAAATAGAATAAATACAATTAATAAATATTTTGTTTTTCTTTAAATATCACTATTATAAAATATATATAAGGTGATTAATAGTTGCCAAGTATAAACTAATTCACTAAATTAGTTTATAATTGTCTAAAAAACATATTCATGAATTTGAACAAACTGTTTAATCCATTGTCATTCAAATAAAATAAACAATATTTAATACACCAAAATTATTGAAATAAATAAACAATTACTAAGTATAATAAATAAATCAATTACTTAGTATAAATTGATTGCATTGACATTGCAGAGAAGGTTTGTAATCATTTTCTAAAGTAAAGAATAATTATAGCATATGTAAGAAGCATTCTTGCTAAATAAAAGTTAAATAAAAGTAATTTTGATAGTTGATGCAAAATACACTATTTTAAAGTTTATACTATAAAGCAATTAAAATAATATTGACAGACAAGAAAAATGTAGAATTTTTAAAAATTTCATTAAATTTACTAAAAAAAATTTGATGATTAATATGAAAATGAAAAGATTT
Source organism: Sequoiadendron giganteum (assembly GCA_007115665.2). Lineage (NCBI taxonomy): Eukaryota > Viridiplantae > Streptophyta > Pinopsida > Cupressales > Cupressaceae > Sequoiadendron > Sequoiadendron giganteum. The sequence continues at coordinate 377,583,285 of CM021100.1, read as the reverse complement.
TTTTTTTCAAAATCATACAATTTTTTTTATATTATAAAAATTATTTATTTTCTTAAGACAAACTAGATATAGAACACCTCATCTTTTCAAGTATAGGAATATCTTTTAACCTTTTTAACATTGCAGCATGTTAACTAATATAATCCCATATATAATGACCTTGATGATGCTAGCTAAAACTATGCAGTGAAGTGGCTTATTGAATCATCAATATAGTACAATCCCAAGGGGTAGGAAAGGGAACAAATGATCCGTTTTTTATGATTTTTATAGATAATTTCAAAATAAGAATGTTCAATTTTGCATCAACATAATGGTATGATCATTTCTTATTATTCTTCTCTTTTAGTGGAATTTCATATCAAGATATTTGTCTCATCACTTTTAATTGATATTGTAATGAATGTGGGATATGTTAGAGATCTTATTTTATCTTATACGATGGTTTTTTAGGATATGTTTGAAATTAGGCGAAGTAATTGCCTATTATGTCATCTCATGTTATCTAGTGTTGAATGATAATCTTTATTCAACTCCATTGTTATGATTTTTGGCAATAATTTCTTAGATATATTTTTTATTATTATTAGGTCACCAAAGACAGGATGGAAGAGATATCATTGGCATTTCATTTCCCATCAAGGCCAACCAATACATCATTTATATTGCATAGATATTACGCAGTATTTCTTCATGATCATGAGAAAGTTTACTTCTTTGAGGTGCAAGGTTATTTGATTTTCCCACCATCTAGTAGGTGAAATTTTCATTATATTTCATGATCAATTTAGAAAAAGTAATTTAACATTCTCAACATTAATTTTCAGTTGCTAATCCACTTTTAAATGATGTCTAACAAATTATAAAAAAGGGAAAGAATAAAGCTTCAACTCCCATCTTGTAAGTTTTTTACTACTACCACTCCAACAAGTACATTATTTTAACAAATATTTAATGCTTGATGCTTTAATAACTTGGGTTTTCTATTTAAATATAAAGATTGCTGTTCAATTGCAATAGTACTTTGTTCAATGAAATTGAGTGGCTTATTATATCCTATGGGAATCACAATGTCTCTCATTAAAATCAATCTGTTTTGTCATTGCTATGACCCTTCCATCTCCAGCCCAAACTGTTAATCTTTGATATTAAAAAAAAAATTAAACATAGCCACCAAAATATTTTAAAAAATGGTAATACTAGTTTGAATTATTAAAAAGAAAAGTTAGACAATTTAGTTTTAGAAATATTATTATTTACTGTTTAGAAATATTTCTTTGTATTTGAATCTCCACATAAATCTATGACATTTTTACAATAAATTTCTGAAGGATTGTTGATCACATATTTTTCGGGTGAATGATATTATTATATACATAAAAATAAAAATAAACAAATTCTAGAATTATTTTGTGAAATTTCTACTCGAATTTCATTGGTAAAATAATCAATTATAACGGTACCGAAATCATTTCTTATAATTAAACTTGGATTTCTCAATATTACTTGGCAGTCAGGGTATAAAAAAGTCTCCATTATTGAATAGAAAAAAAAAATGAACATCCTTCTCATCCTTTGAAAGTTGTCAAATATATTGCAAGTGAATTAGGCCAAAATGTAGTAAGCCATCTATAATGTTCTTCCAGGCCATGCTTGTGGGCTACTGGCAGGTTCTGGGATTGTCAAAAGAAAAATCAAGAAGTTACTTTTCACCTTGTCCAAATAAAGTTTCAAATCTTATCTCTCCCTACATAGATCAACAGTTATGTGGACTTCCAATTTTTATGATTATACGAATTAGACTGTTTGTTGGAAGACAGTACCATCTTTATGGTTTATTGCTGTTGAGCAGCTGTGAATGTCTTTCTTTTACAGGCACTGGTTGTATGTCACTGCCGATCTTTGACTGTGGCTACTTCTCTGTAATTTTTTTTATTTATGCCTTGATTCAATAAAAAAAAACTTTCTCCATAACAATATTTATTATTAAATGACTCTACTCTCCTGGTTCACACACCTTTATATCGAATATGAGAGAGATAATATTTGTATAAAATTGCCTTCTTTAAAAAAAATGGAAGGGAAATTATGTGTGTAGATTCCAGTAATTTCTTTTAAACTGTTTTTCACTGAAAAACGTTATACAGGTATCCAGAGGGGAAAAACTCAAATGAACAGTGAGTACTGAAAAAGAGTAAACAATTTCATTATTGTAAAGCGCCGAAGTACCCCACGCTCTTCAAATACATTTCTTCTGACATAAATCTCGGATCCTTAAACCAATTGACCCTCTCTCATCCTTGCTTGATGGTGGCAGATTCCCAGAGTTGTTATAGTAGTGCTCTCAATCACTGTCTTATAGAGATTGAAGCTCATAGGCAGGCCTTTACATGATTTTTCTAATTACAAGGAGCAACCTCACACATGCTACATACTCTCTTAAAGATTTTACATGCTACATGATTTTTCTAAGTAAATGATTTTTCTTTTAATGGCAATTTATATTCCACTTGTTTAAATATGATGTTCAAAATCTCTTTGCAGTTTGCAAGCATAAATAGAAACGAAGGATTCCCAATTACTGTTCACATTTGCATCCACTCCATTGGACAACATTCAGACGAGAGTGTAACAATGTGGTCTGTATGTTAACTGGAAACATGGAAAAGAGTTACTAGCCTTATGAAATTACTATAGCAATTGTCTATTAGGAATTCCCTGCATGATATTTGCCATATCACTATATGATAAACTTGATCAATACCTACAGAGGATTTTTATACTGCAAGGGTTGGCAATCCTTACTTAGAGATCCCTAACTAGTACCCTTCCCTTGACTGCATCATCTTCAAACATTGACAATCCTCAGCTGCAAATGTTGGGCTCTTATAAAAATGTTTGAACCTAATACAGTCAAGGCAGGGATACTAGTTAGGGATCTGTAAGTAAGGATTGCCAACCCTTGCAATCTAAAAATCCTCTGTAAGTATTGGCAAATATCATGCAGGGAATCCCTTATAGACAATTGCAATAGTAATTTCATAGGGATGGTATCTATATTCCATGTTTCCAGTTAACATACAGATAGACTACATTGTTAAACTCTTGTGTGAATGTTGTCCAATGGAGTGGATGCAAATATGAACAGCAATTGGGAATCCTTGGTTTCTATTTGTCCTTGCAAACTGCAAAGAGATTTTGAACATCATATTTAAAGAAGTGGATTGTAAATTGTCAAATATGGTAAACTAAATAACACAAGTAAAATGCTTCTTAGGATAACTGTAGTACTCAGCTTACTTATCAATGCCCTATTTAGGAGTTGCTCCACTAGTGGTCTCCCTCACGTTGAAAGCGTAATAGCTACAAGTAAATTGGTACATCATCATTCATGGAAAATTCCCTTTCTCTGAGAATACTGGTCCCAAGTTCCCAATATCAGAGTAGTGTTTCTTTACCTCGGTGGCTCTTCCAGTCTCCTTATCATCCTCTATTTTTATAAAATCATAAAACTTTCATTTTTATCTTTCGAGCTTTTTCCTCTGATTTTTTTATTGTGCTTACCAAAGTCTGTCTTCTAAATCTGCTCCACTTCAGTCAACTCATGAAAAACTTCAAAAACAAAAACCTACTTTTCAAATGCTGAGGTTTTCCAAATTAAGCATTTTCTTTTTCCGTGACTTCAAATATTGGGCTCTTAGTAGAAATGCAGTGTAACTGAGATGCAGTTGATTTTTTCTCTCTATTTTTCTGAAGGCATTTGAGTCAACCCATTTTTGCATATATCATGCATTCTGAGCATTTAAACTTCTATCACAATGGTTTGACTACTACATTTTGGTCTTCCGGGCCAAGAAGCATTCTGACAAACATGCAGTTAGGGTTTTTTTGGGTGAGAAGAATTTTGCAATCAGGCCCCAAACATTAGTTGACAATTTTAGGGTTTCAAAATGAATTAAAACTTTATAATTGTCTAATTCACTTTTTGACAATTTTGAAAAGGTGAGAAGGTTGTTCATATAATCTCTCTTATATCTTGGCTGATAAGTAATATTGGATTTTGAGGCCATTATAATTAATCATTTTATCAATGAAATTCAAGTAAAATTGCTACAGAAATCATGTAGACAAAAAAACAAAATTATTTTATATATAATAATATCTTTCACTCTTCCAACTTCAAAAATTATTCAGAAATATGTGATCAACAGTCTTGCAGAAATTTACAGTAAAAATGTTATAGGTTGATAGAAGACTTCTAAAACAGTGCATAATTTAAATAAATACTACCATTTCTATAAATATTTTGGTGGCTACTTTTAAATATAAAAAATTTGAGCATTAACAATTTATGCTGGAGATGAAAGGGTCACATATCAAAGAGGTCAAAGAGGAAAAAATTGTTGATTTTAGGGAGAGACATTGAAATTCTCCATTGCATATAATGAGTCACTCAATTTCTTTGAGCCAAGTACTACTGTAACTAAATAACAATCTTTCAACTTGCCATTTATGATTTATGTACTACTTAATATCCAAGTTATTAAAACATAAAGCATAAAATATTAGTTAAAATAATTATTTGTTGAAATGAGTAGTAGTAAACAATCAGAGGTCACACAGTTGAAGTTTTCCCATTTTTTATTTGTACACATTGTTTCCAAAGGTAGATTGGCAGCTGAAAAATAATGTTGGAGAATGTTAAAATACTTTTCCTAAATGAATCATGCAACAAAAAAATTGAAAAACATAATGAAAATTTCACCTACTTGATGATGAGGGAATCATGTGACCCTGCACCCCCAAAGAAGTAAACTTGCTCATAATCATAAAGCAATAAAGTGTAGTGTTTACGTAATACAAATGATGCAGTGGTTATGGTTGATGGGAAATTGAACACCAATGATATTTCTTTCCATTTTCTGTCTTTGATGGCCTAACAATAATAAGAAATAAGTCTAAGCAATTATTTCCAAACATCATGACAGCAGAGCCGAATAGAGATTCAACACTAAATAGGATGGAATGACAGTGAGAAATTACTTCACCTAATTTTAAAAATAACCTAAGAAACCATCATATAAGACAAAAGAATAACTTAACATATCCCATATTCATTACAATGTCAATTACAAATGGTCAGATCACTACCTTGACGTGAAATTCCAACACAAGAGAAGAATAATGAAAGCTTGGGCTGCATGGAGTAGAAAGGATTTTTGGGTTTGTCCGCCGTGAGCAGGAGACACTCAAGCGCCACGTTCAAATCAGTCGCCCTCAATTATGTCATGAGAGGCTCTCATCAAAATCTAATGCGCAAATCCTTGCTACGCCTAAGACTAGAGGTAAGCGTGAGTTCATTTGTAGAAGACATTTAATATCATCATCAGCAGATACTCCAGAGGATTGTGGTTCAGATTTGATCACAGGTTGTTGGTGAAAAATTGTAATGTAGAGAATGTTGGAGGCATTGGACAGCTCCAATACCTTCACGCCCTAAAATCTCAGCGCCATCTTCAAATCAATAGTCAGCTTAAGCTTTGGAACATAGGTATGTGATCCATTTTCTCACCCTCATGACCCCCTCACCCCTTTCGTGTTGCTTTTTACGGGCTCAAGCTGCTGTTACAGCATTAGCTTTTAGACAGGAAGGAAGGCATCTACAATGTCAGCTTGCGTTGCTCTGTTTTGGACTGTGCAGCCTTTCATTATGCGTGGAGTGCTCTGGGGCGTATGCCTCATATTCAACCGCGGCCATCTTAACCCAACACACTCATTCCCTGAGACTGCGATTTGGAATCCAAAGGAAGGAGTAGCTACAGTTTTGAAGCCAACAGACTTATTTTATATTTTGTAGTGTTTATACTATCTTCCATTGTCAGTCTTTGTTACACTTATCTGTAGACTTGGATGATATTTATATAAGCATAAGCTTTATGCTATCTTTAGTTAATCCTCGCGAGGGTTTTGTTTATAATATTAGTTTATAGTTTACTTTTGAGTCTCTTTCCTGTGTAATGAATATTATCTTCCTCCTCTTTTATCATAAGTTTAATGGCGTAATGCTGCTTCATGTCTAGATCTTGTGGTTGTGTTTGTGATTACAATGAAGTTCATGCATGGCTATTTCATCAAAGTTATGATATCATACAGTGAAGTTCATCGATGGCTATTTTGTCAAAGTTATGGTTCAATGTATATCTGTCGTTCAAAAAATGTGAATATTGAGTTAGTAATAATCTATATCAAATCAATAAAATCATGTTTGAAATCTAAGCTTCCTTTGAGGGCTTTGCATCTAAGAAATAGTCTCATTTATTCATGATGAGACTTAATTTCAATTAATTTAGAGAAGTTTGAAATCCAGACTGACCATGGCATCCTCCGTATCCAAGATATGTATCAAACTTTGGTAAACCTTATGTATCCATCATATCTAGTTTTTGGTGTGATTCTAGTAAGCATCCTTAGAACCAGCATAATTTTATCTTTCAGTTTGGCGAGGTGCCCACATCTAGTTAGACAAGGTTTTTGAGTTCGATATCCTAGGCAGACCAATGAGGCCCATAAAAGTGTGGTTAATTAAACTTTTGAATCCAAAGAGTTGAAACAAGAATTTGAAACTTTTAGGTTAGATATGTGTAACTGTTCTACACGCCTCAAAACTGTTTTAACCATAGGTTTAGGCAATAAATATTTAAAATAATAAATATGTTTCTTCAAATAAGTGAAGAAGAGTAAATATTGATAAGTAGGAGGTTTCTTCCATAGCATGTCAAACTCAACCGTGTAAATATTGCTATCAGGATTCAACCGTGTAGTTTTCGAGTCAAACTCATTGACCCATGATTCATGAGTAGTGGTTCACAAGAACCCATCTCCCATGATAATGAATGGTCCACTTAGCACTCATTGCATCTAGGTGATGCTCATAGAGGTGAGGCGTTGGTCTGTCCCGGGAGGTCACCCATCCCAGAGTAAATAGATCAAATTAATGAGCACATGTGGTGGAAAAATAAATAAAAGTATTATTGTGAGTAATAATGATTGGAAATATGTGTTAGAAGAAATGGGTAAAGAGATAATTGTATTAGTTGCATAGATGTGTGTATTGAAATAAATATGGATGAAAAACAAATAAATCTATAGTTTTGTTATATTTGCATATTTTATATATAGACATAAAAGCATGTGTGTTTAAATAGATGAATAAGTGAAAATTTAGTTAAAGACAAGTGTGTGTTATGGGTAAATATTTTTCAAGATATAATATTCTATAAATATAATGGAATAAATGTGTTTGTATGAATGTTGTATATGGAAAAATAAATGAAAGTATGTGTGTTCAAATAAATGAATAAGTGAAAATATAGTTAAAGCCAAGTGTATGAAATGAAATGGATAGTGATATAATATTCTATAAATATAATGGAATAAATGTGTTTGTATGAATTTTGTATATTAAAAAATAAATGAAAGTATGTGTATTCAAATAGATGAATAAGTGAAAATATAGTTAAAGTCATGTGTGTAAAAAGAAATGGATATAGTATTCTATAAATATAATGAAATAGATGTGTTTGTATAGTTCGATTTATATTAAAATATTTTTTTGTATGTCTTGCTCAGCTGTAAGATTTGTTTGGTTGAGAATTGTTACATTTCTAGCAACATTGTTATGGATGTTATTAAAGCCGTTGTAATTGACTCTATTTGTTATCTTCTAGATGCTTTATTATGCATTGATATTTTATAAATGTAAACAGTGGTGTAGCCATTACTATAGTAGTTATTTCTCTTATTTCTATTGTTTTGTTTAATCGAAAAATAAAAATTGGTGTTTATAAAAATACAAATAATACTTTAAAAAATATTATTGCATACACATGTATATAGAGACAAATAAATATTAACATAGATTTGTATAGAAAAGTTAGTAGAATGGAATAGATAAAAAAATATTAAACATATTGTAATGTCTGGTCCTTTAAGAATTTCAGAAAATTCTACTTTTATCTTTTATGAAAATGATTAAAGATATAGTTATATTATATATCAATATCATTACCAGGATACATTTAGAAATCTGAATGGATATTAGAAAAGAAAAAGTTATAATATTAGAAGCATCCATCATTTACTATATAAGATCTGCTCATGGTTTATTCTAATATATTTTAACTTTTATTTCATTATTTTAATTTAAAATTTAGCTCAGATGCAATGCGCATAGCCATAAGCTTGTCAAGATTTGAAAACCAAAAACAAAACATAGAGTGGCTACTCTATTTTTCAGTCAAGCTGGAAATACCCAAATCTCAAATGGGGAAACACAAGGGAGACATGCAACTTTGATTCTCTATTAATCAACTGGAAATAACAAAACATAAAACAAACTAAAAAAAAAACTATTACAACTTTTGGGAGTGTTCAGAAGCTACTCAACCAAACTGGTAATGATTAGGAACTATCAACAGCTCACTATCAAGAGCTACATAGAGCTCTACTTGGAGCAATCACTGCTCTTACAAATAACAATAGTTGTTGCTGTTGAGGAGCTACTGGGAGCTCACAAAGAATGTTCTTCTCATAGTTTGTTGTTAAATGCCAATTTAAAAATTAGCTACCTCATTCAATTCTGGAGCTGTCAGGAGCTGCAGGGAGAATCCCCAAAAGAGAAAGGCTCCTGACAGGTAGGTGAGGGTTGTAGGGGGTCTCACAGATCAGCAAAGGCTCAGGAGAACAATAAATTCCAACACTCCCCCTTTGTCCTGAGCCGAGAAAACAACAAGATCAATCCTGATCCAAATCAACAATGCCCAATTTTTCTCTTAGGTGCACAAAACTATCAATGCTCAAAGGCTTTGTGAAAATGTCTGCTAGCTGTTGCTCAGACCTACAAAGCTCCATTTTAATTTCACCATTTTCAACCAATTCACGAATAAAATGATACCCGATTTCAATGTGCTTGCTTCTTCCATGAAACACAATATTTTTTGTCAAAGCTATCGATGAAAAATTATCACAATAGATCACTGTTCTATCCTCTTGTTCTTCTTTCAAATCTGCCAGGATTCTTCTTAGTGAAATAGTTTGACATGTTGTTGCATTTGCTGCTATATACTCAGCTTCAGCTATTGATAGGGAAACAACAGGTTTCTTCTTGGAAGCCCAAGAGGTTGCACCCAAACCCAAATGAAATACATAGCCCGGAGTGCTCTTCCTATCATCCAAAATTCCTGTCCAATCACTATCAGTGTAACCAACTAGCCCATACTCTTTTTCTATTGTGTACAACATGCCATATCCTTTGGTACCATTCACATAGCTCAGAATTCTCTTACCCGCTTGCCAATGGGTGTCTCTTGGAGTCTCCATGAATCTGAAAATCAGACTCACTCCATGCATTATATCCAGCCTAGTTGTTGTCAAATACATTAAGCTTCCAACCAAACTTGTATACATGGTCAGATCCACATTGTTGTTGCAATATTCCTTGCTCAACTTTAGGCCTATGAATGTTGGTGTTGGGGCAGGCTTGCTCTCAAGCATTCTAAATCTCTTCAAAATCTCATTTGCATACTTCTCTTGAGAGATAAAAATACAATCATGCATTTATTTTACTTCTATGCCTAGAAAATAACTCAAGAGACCTAAATATGTCCTTTCAAATTCTCTTTTCATGGCCTCTTTAAAATCAACAATGAGGAAATCATCATCCCCAATAAAAAATAAATTATCTACATACAAGACAACAATTAAAATGTTACCATTTGTTGCCTTGATGTAGAGAGTGGGCTCACCACCGCTTTTGCTAAAGTTGTTGCTCATCAAATATGAGTCAATCCTACTATACTATTCTTGTGGAGCTTGCTTCAGCCCATAAAGATCATTCTTTAGCCTATACACCTTGTGTTTTTGTCCTAGAACTTCATATCCAAAAGGTTGCTCCACATAAACCTCTTCTTTCAATACTCCATTAAGCAAGGCAGACTTCACATCCATTTGAAATACCTTCCATTTGTGTTTTGAAGCAATAGCTATGACTACCCTTACAGTCTCCATACTAGCAACAAGGGAAAATGTCTCATCATAGTCTCTTCCAAACTATTGTTTGTACCTCTTGACAACTAATCTTGCCTTGTGCCAATCTATTCTTCCTTCGACATTGCTCTTAGTCTTATAGACCCATTTTACTCCAATAGCTTGCTTATTTGGAGTCAATTCAATCAGCTCCCATGTTCTATTTCTTTTTAATGCATCTATTTCTTCATCCATGGCTTCACACCATTTATCCTCTTTCATAGCTTCTTCAAAATAAATTGGATCATTGTGAGAAAATAGTGCAAAATTCACTCTCATCAAATTCCTCATCATACCTTTTATTTTTGTAGATCTCCCTTAGATTCTTGGTCTTTCTTGGCATTAGGGAGGCGAGAGTGGGGTCTGAATTTTTAGTGTTGCTACTGCTCTACTGAACAGGCTGATTCTGGAGCTGTCGAGAGCTATCCGGAGCTCGTCGAGAGCTGTGAGGAGCCAATCTTCTGGCTGTATGTGGCTTCTTCCCTTTCTGTCTATTCTGATCAGGAGCTATTAGGAGTCGTCGGGAGCCATCAATTTCTATTGTTGCAAGATCTTGTTGATCTTCATCTTCATCTTCTTCATCACTCTGCACTATCAAGAGTTGTCAAGAGCTGTTAGGATTTGTCATTCCATCCCATGACTGATCTTGTAAAAACTCCACATCTCTACTAATGATAATTTTCTTGGTGACCGGATTGTACAAACTATAGGCTTTGGACTCTTCACTATATATAGCCCATGAAAATGTACTTTTCACCCTTGTCATCCAATTTTTTCATTTTTTCTTTAGGTACATGTGCATAAGCCACACATCCAAACACTATCAAGTGTTCAACCATCCATCTTCATTTTGTCCATGCCTCTTGAGGTATCTTCTCATGAATTTCCTTTGTTGGACTTTTATTAATCAAATCTACAACTATTGTTATAGCTTCTCCCCAATATTTTGTAGGGAGTCCTTTTGCTTTCATCATACTTCTTGCCATCTCCATGATGGTCCTATTTTTCCTTTCAGCCACTCTATTTTTCTGCGAAGTATAACTGGCTATAAGCTCCTTTTTTATGTCATTTTGCCTGCAAAAATTCACAAAACAATTGGAGGTATACTCTCCTCCTCTATCTGACCTTAGAACTTTGATAAAATGTCCACTCTCTTTTTTTAGTTTGGGCTTTAAACAATAAAAACTTATTAAATGCATCAAACTTATGCTGCAAAAAATAGACCCATGTCTTACGGCTGAAATCATCAATAAAGGTCATAAAAAATCTGCTATTACCAATGGAAGTGATTTGCATAGGGCCTACCAAATCCATTTGCACCAACTCCAATGGTGCTATTGCCCTTGTATAGTTGCCCAATTTAAAGGGTTGCCTATGTTGTTTACCAAAAATGCAAGCCTCACATCCAACATTAGGCTCTACTACCTTTAGCAAACCATCAACTATCTTTCTTTTGGACAAAAGACTTAAACCAACATAGCCTAAATGTCCATACTTGAGATGCCATAGCTTGGAGGGGTCTTCAATGGTGCTCTTAAGGGTTGCATGTTGTATTGTTGTACATTTTCCATCCATGAGAGGTGCTACAACGAACTGAGATGAGAAACACGTCTCAATCTTCAATGGAAACATCCAGTTCTTTGTCATTTGTATTGCTGCAAACACCTTTGTCCTCACATTCTTTTCATAAATGACACATTTTCCCTTCTCCATCAGCACTTTGTATCCATTCTAGATCAGTTGTCCTACACTCATGAGGTTATGCTTTAACCCCGGTGCAAAGAACACATTTTGAACTTCTTTCTCTTCACCCTTCTTGGTGCGGACCATGATAGATCATTTTCCTTTGACTGGAACTATTCCATTGTTTCCCATTCTAACTTTTGATTTAACATTTTTGTCAATGAAAGAAAAGACTTTCATTACCACCCATGTGGTTGCTGCAACCATTGTCCAAGTACTAGACTTCGGGGATGCCTTCTTCACCAACATTACACATGATGAAGGTTGTGGACTGATTTCCTTCAACCATATCTGAATCAGCTACATTAGCATTTTTTCTTTCCTGATTACCGTGTTTTTTCCAGCACTCACTAGCATAGTGTCCAAACTTGTGACAGTAGTAGCACTCAATGTTGCTCTTGTCACTTCTCCTACTCAAACTGTTGTTCTTCGTGCCTCTCCGGGAGTTGTTTTGAGAGCTACTTGCTCCCTCTTGGCTGTTTGCTCTTCCTGAGCTTTCTCCACCAGTATTTCCTTGACTGGATCTGCCTCTACCTCTTCAGGGGCCATTTCTACCTCTCCCCCTACCTCTTGCAGTTGACTGAGCTTTGAATGCTTGCTCTTGGGAAGAAGTAGAAAACCTTTTTAAGCACTGCTCATGGGTATGGAGAGAACCCTTTAACTCATCCACTATCAAAGTAGAGAGGTCCTTTGCCTCTTCAATAGCAATGACAAGAGGATCATACCTCGTGGGTAGACATCTGAGGATTTTTTCAACAATCTTCTGCTCCTCTAACACATCTCCATTTTCTTTCAGCTAGTTCAACAAACCAGAGAACCTTGTTTGAAAGTCTACAATAGACTCACTTTTTTTCATCTCAATAACTTCGAACTCTCTTCGAAGTAACTGGAGCTTCATAGATCTGACTTTATCAGTCCCTTTTTATCCGATTTGAAGGATTTCCCAAGCTTCTTTTGCATACTCAGCAGCTACTATTCTAGGAAAAATGGCCTCTGTCAAGGCTTCTTAGATCAAACTCAAAGCTTTTGCATCCTTCTTTCTCTGCTCCTGAAACTAGGTCTTCTAGTTATTTGTGAGAGTTGCAAATGGAGTTGGTTCAGTGATATTTGCAAACCCATTTATGAGAAAATCCCACAAATCATTGGCCACCATTATGGTCTTCATCTTCTTGTCCCAAACATCATAGTTATGTCCATTAAAGGACGGTGGTTGCTGCCAACTCCTTGCTTCATCTGCAGCCATGTCTCCTACAATAAAAAACTCAACACCCAGAAAAAAAAAATGCCCAAACTCACAAGGAAATGGGGCCTATAGCTTTGATACCATGTTAAGATTTGAAAACAAAAAATAAAACATAGAGCTACTGCTCTGTTTTCCAGTCAAGCTAGAAATACCCAAATCTCAAATGCGGAAACACAAGGGAGACATGCAACTTTGATTCTCTATTAATCAACTGAAGATGACAAAACATAAAACAAACTAAAAACAAAACTATTACAACTTTTTGGGAGCGATCAGAAGCTGGTCAACCAGACTGGTAATGACCAAGAGCTATCAATAACTCACTGTCAAGAGCTACGCAAAGCTCTACCTAGAGCAATCACTGCTCTTATAAATAACAAATAGTTGATGTTGTTCAGGAGCTACTAGGAGCTCACAGAGAATGTTTTCTCACAGTTTGCCACTACAATATTCTTCTCTGACTTTTTCTCTCAACTTTTTCCCAACTGATAGAATAATTTTCCATCAATCCTTTTTGTGAAAACAAACATTCCCTCCCAAAATTTTAAAATTATCTACCACAGTAAATGCCAATTTCAAAATCAACTACCTCATTCAATTATGGAGCTGTCAGCTACCTCATTCAATTCTGGAGCTGTCAAGAGCTGTAGGGAGAACCCCCAAAACAAAAAGGCTCCTAATGGGTAGGTGAGGGGTACAAAGGGTTTGACGGATGAGCAGTGGCTCAGGAGAATAATAAATTCCAACAAAGCTTCCTCAGTTCCTTATAGTCACCAACTGTAAATCACAATGATTCCTTACTTCAATACAATGTATTAAAATTAAGCTTATCCCTGATCCAAACAAACCATTCAAAATTTCTGAAAAAGTACTCAACCGAAAAAATTAGTTTTCCATTTCATCAGCTACGTATAGAGATCTATACCCGAATACTCGTCACATAAAAAAATAAAAAACATGACATCTTTAACAAAAAAAACTAAAATAGGTGTAATCAGATCTAAGAGCTCTTGTGTCTCCATGAATTCTCGGATTTGGTCTTATAGAAATGTGTCTTCATGATTTCCAATAAAAAATTAGTCATTAGCTGTGGTGAGATCAGATCTAATAAATTTTGTGTCCACTCATGAGTTCCCGTTATTATTCCATTTGGACATTTGTGCTTCAAACCTTGCTTGCTTTCCATGGAGGTCTTTTGTTTTGAATGCAAGCGGCCTCAAATCTTCTATTTGTGCATAATTCATTTGCTTCTTTCACCCCTATATACATTACTCTAAATAAATGGTGACTTGTTGCCCATAGTGGTACATATCCCCAAGTGCTATACGCCTTGGTCACCTATCGAGTTCTTACTAATGCATGTATAAAAGGTAATCAAGCTTGATTGCATCTTATCTTTCCTTGTATTAAATTTAACTATTAGTTCATATCCGCTCTGCGCGCATAATTTGTTATAACCTTCTGAACTTGCTTGATGTGCCTTAATTTAAATTAATTTAATGTATGCTTTTGTTGGTCAAAGAAGCTTGAAATCTAGACTGACCATGGCATCCTTCAAACCCAAGATACGTGTCAAACTGAGTTAAACCTTATATCACTGTGCATCTTCTGACATTGTTCATCTATTGATTATGTGATAAAAATATAATTTTATTAGTTCTATAGACGTATGTATTGAAATAAATATGCAGGAAACAATTAAATCTACATTTGTAATATATGTCTATTCTATATATAAACATAAAAAATATGTTTTTTCAAATAGATGAATGAGAGAAAATATAGTTAAAGACACATGTGTAAAATGAGTAATATATCAAGAAATAAGTGGATAAAGATTTAATACTCTAAATTTAATCTCATAGGTCTACATAGAGAAATATATATAATGGAATAGATGTATTTGTATGGATGTTCTATATAAAAAGTCATAGATGCAATAGTATAGTCGATATCATATTAAATTTTTTATTCATTTTTCTTGCAGCAAGACTTGCTCTGTTGTAGGCCTATTTGAGTGATAATTAATACAATTGTAGCTGTTGTTTGAGCTATTGCAATTGATTCTATTTTTTGTATGATTTGTTTGGCTGGTAATCATTACAGTTCTGACAACATTGTTATGGCTGCTTTTGTAGCTATTGTAATTGATTTTAATTGTTCCCTTCTAGATGCTTTGTTGGGCATTGATATTCAACTCTTCTTATAACAGTTTTTTTTTTTAGCTTTACGTTACTATTATAAATGTAATCTGTGGTGTAGCCATTATTGTTGTTGCTGATTTAATAAATAAATCAAAAATCAATATTTATAAAAATACTAGTACTTTTCAAATATTATTGCATGGACATGTGTATAGAGATGACTAAATATAATCATAGATTTGTATACAAAAGTAAGTATAATTGAATAGATAAAAACTATTAAAGATATTGTCACGACTGTTGTTTCTATTGTAAACATTCTGAAAATCTTTGAAAACTCTATTTTTACCTGTTATTTCATTATTTTAATCTTCTTTATATTAAATAAATAGTTTAGATTACAGTGTCAGCACCCTCTCTACCTATCAAACTAAAACAAACTATCACCATCAACAGGGCTCCTAGCTCAAATTCAATGTATATCGACAAAAGCTTCCTCAGTTCCTTACAGTCATAAATTGTAAATCAAAATGATTCATTTCTTGAATACAATATATTAGGTTTAAACTCCTCTCTGATCAGAACAAACCATTTAAAAATTTTGAAAAGCCAATCAACTGAAAAGTTAGGTAGTTATTTCATCAGCTATGTATATAAAACATTACATCGTTAACTGGGAAAATAAGAAAGAAGTGCAATCACCTGAAAAATCTTCCATGCAATGTAAGATAAAATAAACGGTGCAATCATTTGGAAATTCTGTCGTGCAATGCAACATAAGAAAAAATGGCATCACAGGGATTAAAGTTGGCCCACCTCGCCATGGATAATCCGGTTTGCACTTTCCTTGCTAAGATAAACTTCTTTCAGATCATACAGTCCCTTAAAGTATCAGCAAAAACCCTGCAAAATTACTCAGAAAAGGCTTTTCAATACGATGTATTTGCTTAGGGTTTTTGAAGGAGCCCAAATTAAATGTAAGATTTGCGGTGAAGTAACTGATGGTTTGTTTTCTAGTACAAGTTAATAAACAAATGGGCATTCTTTGCCCTAATTGTGATATTATAAATTGATATGTAATCAATTCCCCAAAAAAATAATGTGGATTGTTGTTTCCAAATTCAGATATGCATTTTAAATTTCTTGTATTCATCTATTTAAGATGGGGATTAAATTTCAAAATGGCTTCATTGAGCCCCGTAAACCGGCGGCGGGATAGGAATGCATTGATCAGCATCATGTCCGATCCTATGTTGCTGCGAGTGGCACAAGAATCAACTATATCCAATAACAGCCAAATTGCGGATCCATTTCGGGAAGACAAGTCGTGGTGAGCATCTCACGAAGGACCAATACCAGAGTTCTCTCCTTATTTATTATTTTTACTTTATTTGCTTGATTTATTCCTTTATTTGTTTATTGTGTTTTTTTAATTGTGTAATGTTGAAAACACATGTGATGGAATGTCTTCACACGTGCACTTGATGATTAATAAACTCCTCTCGTCCAAAGTTGAGCAAGTTTACCTTGTTTTATCTAATTCTTATGCACATACAATAATATAATGATTATCTGATCTATTTTTTTGTATGCATGTTGATTCATAATTGATCATAAAATATTATATATTTTTCATAATCTAATGTTTCTATCTAATCTTAGAATAAGTTTGTAGTCGTAGTTTCATCTTCACATGTGTAATCTTGATCCACCTTAATTCAAAATATAAATCCTAGTTTTAGTGAATTGGCCTCCTCTATCACTTCAACCTTAAGTTAGTTATATACAAGTTTACATTATTTATTGTCATGTTCTTGTATAAAAATAAAAAAAATTCTCATTCATTTAAGAAATTTGTGTAGATGAAAATTAAACAAAACCTCTTTCATTGTCTCAAACCCAATTCTTGCACTAATTCCCATATTACAAAATGAAACTTCCACAACTTCATAGATGGACAATCACTTGAATTGACAATTACATTTGTCTATAAGTTTGATTTAATGTTGTATTCAATTTCAATGATCATTCTACAAAATACAATTCAATTTAAAATTCTAAGCAAGCTTGAAGATAATTCGAATTGATCTATCCAAATTCTTATTTCATGAAACAAATATTTATAACTTTTGTTTCATTTCCCCTAATCCACATGACCATCATTTATGTGGATTTCTATTACAATCTAAACTTTCATTATAATGCACCTCTTCCAACCTTTCCTATCACCCAACACCTAACATATGTTCTTATTTAAACTTTGATTGTCAACATTCTTCTAAGAAAGCTTGAAGATAATTCCAATTGATATATCCAAATTCTTATTTCATGAAACAAATATTTATAACTTTTGTTTCATTTCCCCTAATGCACATGACCTTCATTTTTTTGGATTTCTATTATAATTTAAAATATCATTATAATGCAGAGTCATCCTTCCACTCTAAGCTTTAATATATGTTTTCTCTATTTAACTGAAGCTCAATAATCTTCAGACCTTTCCTATCACACAGCAATTGATACATGTTCTTATTTAAACTTTGATTTTCAACATTCTTTTCTATGAGTTCTTTTTCTCTCTATATTGTGGACCCCAATCTGTAGTTCATGTATTTTTTTTATTTCTTTTTAAGGTGGTGCCCTTTTACATTTCTTTAATTTATTTTCCATTCCTCACTTATCTCCTATCAACTTTCCTCTCTTTATGTCATCAACTATCTACTTTATGCTATTATCTTTCATGCGACCCCTCTATGGTTTTTCTCTATCTTGCACTCCTTAAATATTTAGTCATTCACTCTCTTGTTGAAGATTAACATAGACATCCAACTCCCTTCCTGCATGGTAATTTTTCTTGGTCTTCTATCATTCCCTAGCTTTTCATTTTTCTCTACTCCCTATAAAAGTTGTGACACTTAGTATTCTATTATTTTCTTTTTTATTATAATTAGGAGAATCTAGTAGATAAAAGAATAGATAACTGGACAATATACAACTATTATATTTATTAACAATATGAAATGAACATTATTTTTTATTAGAATTAGGAGAATGTAAGAGATAAAAGACTAGAACAATGAATAATATGCAACTATTATATTTATTCGACCCAAATTATAATGAGTGTAAAGCCTTGCATATATATGAAAGTAAGAGACAATACACCTATGAGATGGATTCATAAGTGCCCCAAGATGTGGCAAGAAAGACTAGACATGTGTCCTATAGGTGTCAAACTTAGGAACACTTGGAGAGTGCAAACCAATAATCTCTATGACCAAGTCATCAACCTTGTGTGCCAAGTGTTGAGTGACCTTTGAGGTGAGATAGAAATTCTTTCAACCTAAAAATGTATGTGCATGAGGTTGACCACATAACTTGGTAATATTTAGAGGTTTAAATGTTGCACATTTATCTAGACAAGATGTTGTCTAACCTCATCAATCTAATTACACTTAATTATAGTGAATAATTTAATTATTTACACTAACAACCCCCTTAAGTGATATTTTGGGAGATCACACAAGTACAAATAGATAGAAATGGGTTCTAATTAGAGGCCATGTTAGGTACCCATATAAAGTTTCTCATAAAGTGGAGTAAAGGAGAAATCCCAGTGGGAACAAAAATCCTTTCCAAAAGAGAAATTAGAAGGATTTAATAGCTTTCAAAATATGCCCCTTGATGATAGGAATATGATGATGAAGAATTGCTAAAGCTTGTAGATGTTGTAAACTCTATCAATAATGGCATGGTGTCTACCAAAATAAATGAATATTCAATTAATGTGGATCAAGATGTGAGATATAGAATACTGCATGAGTGAACCGATGAACACTACTCAACCGATGTAGACAAACTTTATCAAACTTTGTGATGTCGATAATACAAATAGTACCATGATAAGGAGTACTAGAATCTCAAAATAGGATCTAGTAGATTGATCCCCCATTCGAGAGATCAAGATAGAAGGTTTGTGAGGCCTTCCAAAAAGAAGATTCTTCCACTTCTTCATTGAAATAAGTAAAACACCTTATAGCCCCCCTTTAAGGATAAGATAATATACTCAAAACAAACTAAAATTGTGAGTTTGCAAGGAATGTAGAGATGTAAAAGGTATGCTCCATGGCACACTCACATGAGGTGAGAATCATGATGAGAGATATTTGTGATGTTAAATTACAAGGATCCACAACTAGGATATCAAATAAGGACTGTACACAACCTCCCCTTACACTTTATATTTTAGTGTATGTAGAAATAATTTCCCAAATTCCATCCCTAAGGAACACACATTCAATATTTGCGGCACTTTATATGAGCATGCATTTACAACCTTATTGATGTTACAATTTGTAGACACCTGAATTTGACCACGCCCATATGGTAAAATTCACCTTTATATTCTTCTATCTCACACCCTAAACTATATTAATTAAATAGTGCATTATTGGGTTAATATTTCATCCTAGTCCTAATTTCCCCTAAGGTGTTTGATTAATTAATTAAATACCTCACCTCAAATTAAATAAATAGTCCAATTTATTTATTTTAGTCACTTTTCCCAAATGAAGAGAAATCAAATTTTAAATTGATTTTTTCTCTCTTCTTGTCTCATCCTTTATAATCTTGCTTTAATCCTAATTAAATTTCCCAACACTATCATTAGAATGTGTGCACCTCTAATCTTTGATTAGTGTCACATCCTCCATAATTTAAAAGTTGTTCTTAATCCCCCATTAACCTACCTAATCCTTGTTTTCCACAACCTAAATTAGTGATTAAGGCTAACCTAATCCTCATTCCATTTATGACATGTACCCTAGTCAACCTTCACTAAACACCTTCTACATTTGGAGAAGTTAACTCCACCCTAAAGGAATTTATAATTCCTTTTTATTTTCCCCATGCATCTGAGGTGGAATTTTTAATTCCACTTTATTTCTCCAACACCCTTGGAGAAATAAAAGACCAGTTTAAAATTCCTTCCCCCAATCCAAAGGTCAAATCTCAAAAACCAAGGGATATTTTAGAAGAATTTGAAATTCTTCTCTTGTGACATCATCCCATAATGTGGGTAGATGAGACAAGACTCACCTTTTCCACCTCATTTCCATGTCACATCCACATCAGCTTTCCTTGTCCACTTAATTTGCCACATGTCCTCATGTGATCACTTGTGATGTCTCAACTCACCCTAGCCATTCATCTCTTCCTCCTGGATGAATCCTATCCATCCATTCATTTAGAAGCCACTTCCCTAAATATGGTAATTTTTGCCTCATTTTGATCTATCACTCAATCTATCACACTTAGCTAACTTATGCACTCATACACCCCAAGCTTAGAAACCACTTTTTTTGCAACATTTTGAGCTCTTATCTTGCATCCAATCCACCATCACACTTCACCATTGAATCCCTCATAGAATATAAATAATTTTGAGCTTTAACTTGTATGCTATTTGGTCAACAAAGGAACACATAAAATCATCTTCAAAGGGCCAACCAGAAGATTCCTTTTATTGTTTCAAATTTTTTAATGTCAAATTTCAAGGTATAGAGGTGAATCTAGTCTGATGGTAGATTCCTCTTCACACAAGGGTAGACTTGCTTGAGAAGAGGTGATCCCGGATATGCCACTTCAATAGAAAGGATAATTTGTGACTGGTGTCTCAGTTCAGATCTTGAGAAGTGAACCTACCTTGGTTAGTACAAATAGGTGAATTTGATAATCAGATAAGTGATCCTAACCAATTTATAGGGGTGAACTCACATATGCCTCTCTACCTGATAGGTGATATCGAATTTTCCCATCCTTTAAAAAAACAAATTCTTGACATCTATGAACAATTGAGTTTTTCTTACATAGGGGTGAACTTAAGGTAGTCCAGAACATTGAATCTTTCAATTTTCACTATCATTTGGTTCTAGTTTTAGGGACTAATCAACTGACTTGTTTATATGTACCTGTGAACTTTCACTAATTCTTGTCTAGCTTACCATTGGTCCAAGATCGAAGGTCAACCTACTAATTCATTTGTTGTTGGATGATCGATCGAAGACACTCAGATTAGTTTATGAGTGTTATTTTCCATACTAATCTAGGAAAATTTGGATTTTAGTAAAGGGTCAATTAACATTTTTTTCCATGTTTGGGAGTGGGTTTTTGATGTTTTCTCTCCACTTGCATCGTACCATGAGATTGGGGATAAGAAAAATCAACTTGTTCTAGTCTAGTTGCATCTACCATGGAGTGTTAGTTTTCTCGTATGCTCTCCTCTTGCGCTATGTGTGAGCCTGGGGATCATAAACACCTAGCACTTCCTACACTTTAGTGATACCTATCTGGGGATTTCATTACCCCAATGGATGATCTCAACCACATGTACCAATGAAGTATATAAAGGGGGGATCCAAAGCTATACCGCAATCCAATCATGTCATGTCTAGCAGAGCACTATTACTTGGGTGATTCCTAGTTAAGGTGTGAAGGGTTGGTTTGAGTCTCTAGTACCTCACTCGGGCTCCTAATCCATGTTTGTGATGGGTTGGTGTTCATGATTGTGCCTTACACACCCTCCTGGTGTATCAAGGACTCCTTGGAGAGCTTGTAGAGTCTAGATAAGACCTATATTTAGCCACAACTTGCTCTAGTGTAGGGATTGTGGATTGCACCCCAAAGTTACTCACCATATACTCCCTTGGGTAGAGATAGAAATCCTTGTGGTGAAGTACAATAGTTCTTCAGTGAGAGAGTTAAGGTGAGCTCGTGACGTCTATTGATGACCTTGTGCCATTGAACCTCTAGTTATTCACCTTTGTGAGAAAGGGTGATCCAAAGAACCACCTTGATATCACAGAGTATTAACCTTGGGTAACCCCAAGGTGGTGGGCCTACATCAAGTTTGTAAACCCTTTATCACTAGTTTTAGGCTTGTATTGTCTGGTGTGTACTCTTGTGATATACCAGTGGTTGTCATAAGTCTGAGTTAGTCCTAGCCTAGTGCTTGTTGATTGATATTTTTCTCCTTTTCCATAGTCCATTCCTACCCTCAGTGGTGAATTTGCATTGGGGACAAAAGATCCTACCCTACAAATGGTGAATTTGTGTCAAAGTCTAATGCAATCATCTTGATAGGTAAAATTGCTTTTGTCAAGGGTGAATTTGCTAGTAGGGCCTCCTAGATAGGTGGCCTCGCATATACATGTTCCTTGAATAGGTGATCCCATTCTGTGCATACGCCTTTCCTCATTCGAGTCTCCCCATCTTCCATCTCTACAACCCATAGAACAGGTGACCTCGTTTACCTCATAGGTAAACCTATGTTGAGTCTGTAACATTACCCATTTGTATGCTTGAATAAATAGGTATTCTTTCTCCTACAATAGGGGTTTCAACTTCTTGTTTGTGTAGTTGAAGTAAGGGGTGGTCCTATGAACTAGATAGATGAAATTTCTTTCCTTAGAGGCGATCCCACATTTTCCCATTTTAACAAAGTCCAATTTAGGTTATCTTGATATCTATTTTGGTGATCCTGCATACCCTGACCATATTGTCCAAGATATAGGAAAACCCATTTGAATTAGACAAGCGATCCTACTATATGTAAGGGTGAAGAATTTCTATAGTGGGGGGGGGGTGGGGGGAATTCTATTCTAGTGGTGGGGAGCCCCTACTATTCTAAGGTGGTTTCTATTCGAAAGCTTCTATTTCACCAAACTTATTTCTTTCTTCTATTAGCATGTTCAATCAATCTTGAAATAAGTAGCGAGGACGCGTGGACTGCTCGATTCAACCACTTCTTCTTATTCAGGTGAAATTAGATTGAGGAGTGGATAACCCCCACCAACTACTATTGGCATCAGTTTACGTAAGGGTGGGGGGTATCCGCTAGTGAAAACTATTCCAAAGTGGGGAGGCGATCGCCCTTTAGAATAGTAGGGCAGAACGGGATGGAGGGATTAGAGGAAGGAAAAGAAGGTAGGGTGGTCGGGTAACTTATCTCCTTGATTGCTCGCTCGGGTGAGGAATGAATTTGGTATCAAATCGACTCTTGATGAACTTGTAACATTTTGGAAAGGTGAACCCATGACCTGAAGAGATGAAGTCACTATACATAGTGTAGAATCCACTTTCCATATAGAAAACCGAGGACTAAATCCTTTGGACCATCCAAAGCATGCCATTTCCCAAGTCCATTCCTATGATAGAAAAAAATTATCATCATCCATTTTTTCGTAATCATCATTTTTGTCCATTTATATTTTTGTAAAGTCATCCAATTTTCAATCTAATAACATAGGTTCATCTTAGGACATCGTTAAATAACATATACATCATCAATCCATCAATACAAATTCCCTAGACATCCATTTAGGGAATTTTTATTCAATTGGATTAGGGAACTGACCCTGATCATTATCATCCACACTTAATTCAGATTGTCATCTATCTTGAGTCAGTAATCCTTTACAACCTTATCAATCTTTTTCCATCTCAAGGTAGATTCATATTGTAATCATCCTTTTTATCAGTCAATCCTATCATCAACATCCTGCATCATCTAGTTGATCTCCTGAATCTAGTTCAAAGTTAATCCTATCGATCCATTTCAATCAATCATTTGATCCAATTAATATAATCCAATCCAATTAGAAATCCACAATGATCTTATCAATCATCCAATCCATCATTCTAGCAATCTTTTTAAGTCCTCCTCTAGGCTATCATCACTTAAGTGCATCTTAGGGCTTAGCATCATCTTATTCTCCTAGTCACTTACATTTTCATGGTCGTTACCACACAATCAAAGGCAAAGAAACTCATGGAACTATAGCAGTCTCAAGGTGGTTAGCCTCAATATGCTTTGAATCCACTCACTATTGGCGACTTTTCACAATCCCATGATTGTTCGTGTACACCTTTCCCTTGAAGAAATAATGGTCAATCAACCTTAGCAGATTGTTGATGAGTACCTTAGTGATCCTACCAATGTGAAAATGATAGATCGTCTCCTCTCTTAGCATGGAGATAAGATTCTTTCCATACTGCTTATCATAGGTACTAGGCCACAACTAGGATTTGATATGTCACAATATATAAACAACACACCTTCTCAATCACAACATCCTCATGGTTACTAGGTTAATGATAGCTTGTTGGTTCCTCATGTTCCTTAGGTTACCCCATAGGATACATGGTGTCAACCAGGATTCATGAATGATGTGTTTTATCACATCGTATTCTTAGTTATGAGTCCAAGACTTGATCCTAATAATTACCAAGGTCTTGGATCTAGAAATCCACACGGTCCTAACACTCTCCAAGGTATTGTTCCTGTCAATCCACAAGGTGCTAAAAATTTGCAAGGTCCTGGTCTTGTCAATTCACAAGGTCTTGGTCCTATCAATCAACAAAGTCGTAGAAACCCTCAAGGTCTTGGTTCTGCAAACCCACAAAGTGGTAATCCACATGGTCCTACCCGCACACCATATGCACCACTTCATCCATTGCATCAATCAAGTCATCA
This sequence comes from Sequoiadendron giganteum, assembly GCA_007115665.2. Taxonomy (NCBI): domain Eukaryota; kingdom Viridiplantae; phylum Streptophyta; class Pinopsida; order Cupressales; family Cupressaceae; genus Sequoiadendron; species Sequoiadendron giganteum. Next base: position 377,558,540 of record CM021100.1, on the reverse strand, counting down.
TTCAGGGAATATTGGGGGCAATGAAAATAATCCTTTTGTTTCTACACCTCCTCATATACCCCTTGTCCACACACGCCCATTATACTTACCACCACCACCATTTAATCCTAGTTAGGCTATCCCACAACCATCATCTTTCCATATATCCCTATCACCATCACAACATCAACTTCAAGGTAATCCACAACAACCAGCTCACCAACAACCTCCACATCAACCTCAAAATAATCTATCACAACCTCCACATCAATCTCAAATCAATCTACAATCGTAACCCCAAGGCAAGCTTGCAACCCAATATCAATATTTTTTGCAACCTCGACCTCACCTTTTGTCACCCTGTTATCACCAATTACATCTGCACAACACTTATTACCAACCACCTCCTCCACCACATACTACATCCAACACCAATACCAATCCTAACTATTCTTAGTAAAACCAACAACCCCCATCCCTACAAAAAAAACCTTATGTTAACCCCTAATAGTCATCACAAAATACCTACTATCAAGAACCTAATTCAAAACAAATTCCATACGTATCCAAACAAAAGCCCAGATATGATTATCACTCTAATCCTAATTATTCATATTACAATCATAATTCCTCATCCCAGTAGTAGGGTTCCTCCCCATCATCCTATCAAGCCCTACCATCATTCCAACATCAAGTATACACCAATCCACAATCCACAAGTACACTAACTAATACTATAAAATCCGTCCATATCCTCCACCATCCTATGAGCAATCCATTTTGCCTCCATCGATGCCTTATTAGCAATATACTCCTTATGAATACTCCAATCCAATAGGTCTTCCTCTACCAATACCAATCAATAAAGATGGGAATAAATGAAAGTTTCTCTTAAAGACTTAGAAGATGGTACATCAAATAAATACTTTAAGTTTAAGGATATTTTTCTTTACCCATTTGAATCATCCATTTCATTCATCCCCCTACCCAAAAATTTTAAAACCCCAAAATTTGCAAGTTCAAGGGAAGGGCAACCACTTGCAAGAATTTTATATGCATTATCGGGAGGTCTTACATAATGATAACTAACTCCTTCGTTTGTTCCCTAGTAGCTTAATAAGACAAGCTTTAGATTTTTTAATGGGTCTTTTGAGAGAATCAATCTCTTCCTTTGCCAAATTTTCAGAGAATTTTGTCGCACACTTCTCTTTTAATCTTGATAAGGACATAGAAACCATAGATCTCCTGAAGGATAAACATGTGAGGTAGAAACATTTGCTAGCTACTTGCAAAGGTGGCGAGCCCTTTCCAATCGACTAAAATATAGTCTTCTCAAGAAGGAGTTAGTAATCATCTTTGTTGCAAAATCACATCTTGAGCTGGCTCACAACTTGCATCTCCATTTAATTACTATGTTCCTAGAGGTAAATGAGAAGGGTACCATCATTGAGAAGGCCCTCATTACAAAAGGGCTCATCAAAATCTTCCAATAGGATAAAGAAAAATAATCTAGGGATAAATCACACTACTAGAATAGAAACAAAAGCATTATTAATGATTATATAATCGAGACCAAGCACATCCATGTAGCTAACAGTTCCCAAAGATCACAATATGCCCCTCATCCACCATCAGTTCCTAATGTCATATACATGCCACAAGGTGCACTCTTTCCTCCACCACAATCCAACCAAGCCAATCAAGGGAATACTAAATGCACATTCACTCCTTTAGGAGAATCCCTAGATGTCATTTTCAAAAGGCTACTCCAAGAAAATTATGTAGTCACATATCCTATTTCTAAGCCTTTTGATGAGCCAAAGCCAAAGCCTGCTTGGTATAGGGAAAATGAGTATTGTGATTATCATAGGATTAAGGGTCATTCCTAATGAGGCATAGCAAAGACCTCATAATCATTAAGTTTTTACCTTTTTAATACTTTATAATTTCGCTTTAAAACTCATAATATTTTCCTTTATGTATGCATTTATGAACTTAATGAGGTATTAAGACTTAAATTATATGAATGGTCAATATTAATGCTTATTTCTATTAAATTCATGATTAATATGGTGATTAATCCATGAATGATTTATGATATGTGCACCTTTATTATGCAACTAGGGTTGATATTTATTTCTTAGCTCAAATGATAACTATTTTAGTTTTAAAAGTGATGAATGGTTGATTATTTGTGACTCATCTTCAAATGAGTTATTATCCATTGATCTTCTTTTTGACTTATCATGCTGAATAAAGACTCTGCCTACTACAACCAAAGCTCAACCCAAGCACGATCAGTTCATAAATATTGAAAAAAATGTAACTGAAGGCAGTTATGAGGATTTTTGCCAAATATAATCCTATGTGCCAGGATATCATTTTAGACTAGGATTAGATTAGGTTTCCCACTTATCTTTTGTTTTTGAAATAAAGATGGATATTTATATCTAGTCCCAACATAGTTGGATGTTAGATTGTATCAAGTTTTTGATCCTTCTCATGTAGTTTCATTTTCTATTTTAAGCAGGATTATTTTCCTTGTACTTTGTCCCTATTTAGGAAAATTCTCTAGAAATATATATATCAAAAAGAAGTTGTTATCAAATCTATGTTGGATTATTCTGAGCATGTATTCTGAGTGAGGTGATTTTGTTAATTGTTTAGTTCATTTGTCACTGTTATGTTTAAATTCTCGCATTCTTAAAAGTTAGAATCATTTCATTTATTATGTATTAGAACGAATCTTAGATTAGAGTTTATTTCACTATCTATGTTTTCCATGGTTTATTTCTTAGTTAAGAATCATTTGTAGATCTCAGATATTTTGAAGTATCATTTTAATGGAGTTTGTGTAGAAAGGGATAGTTACTTTTCAATTTAGTAAAGTGTGGAATGGAATAGTTTACTTCTAAAGCAATTAGTTCAATTTTAATTAGATCTCAGAATTCAACAAACTAGATAAGATTAATTTTCCATTCTTCCATAATCTGAGTTGACTCGTAATAAACCCTCTTTTTTTTACTTCCATTTGAAAGGTTATTTAGAATAAGTCAGGAAATAGGAGAATAGAATAGGAACCACTTTTGATTAAATATATATAGTATAGAAATGCTCCCGATTGAGCGAAAATCACTCCAAAACGCTCTTAATCGAGCCAAAACCAAAAAAACCCCCAAGAACCGATCAAACTCTTACTACAAATAGCTTCAAACAGACCTGGGATGACATTCAATAGATTAAATTAGTAATTGTGACAAAAATGACTTCCTACCATCATTTTTGGAACCATTGCTAGGGATTGAACCCGGATCACCCGCATGATAGGCGAGAATACTCACGACTATACTAAGATTGAGTTTGCATTCAATCCCATAAACCATCATAAGGTCGATTCAACAAGAGTGGACAGAAATAATTTCAATTTTTTAAATTGTCAGATGTATATAATCATAAGTTTGACACAATACTTTGAACTCCAATAAAAAATGATTACGATCTTCCAAAGTTTTCCCATAAAATTTAGGAAAAATAGAGGGTGAGATATTTTATCATTGCTGGTTCATTTTCTTGGTGATTCATGGCAATGGGAAAGGAAAAAGTTTTGGTAGGATCCTCCTCCTCCTGATCTTTGTCTCCCATGTTTTCTAACTGGGTAGATCCTGTCCTAGGTGAAATCTTCGTACTAGACTGGGATCCTTCCAGGTATACCTCTAAATCTCCTCTTAAAATTCTTCTAGACTACTCCCTATACCTATTCATTAACTAACAAATAAATTCTTATTGAAAATTAAGGCTTTAGATTTTATTTTGAACCCAAATATTTCCCCGACAATGATGCCAAAAATTATGGTAGATGTTGTAGTATGACTATTTCTAATGGGATTAGATAGAAGGAATTAACTCTATATCTACCAGAAAAACTTTCTTTAACATGTGATAATCAAATCTAGATTCATGATCCTAATTATAAGGACAAAGAAATAAGGGGCCTTGACATGATGAACTTTGCAGAGCATGCTGAAGAATAACAAGAATCATTGGATATAAAAGAGGAAGACCTTGAAGTTTTTTGTGATTTAGAAACTCTACGATGTTGTCCTTTTTCTAGAAACATAAAATGTGATGAGAGTCAGATACATCATCAACTGCTACTGTATCCTTATCCTCTAAACACTTTAATTGGTGATCCATTGAATCTTAAGGAAAATATAAAACAAATCTTAATACAAGTTGATAAACCTCTACTAATCAACAGTGCCTTAACAACAAAACAAGAGGAAGGTTTAAAAGGAATTTTGGAGAAAAATACAAAAGCCTTCACTTGGGATTATAAGGATGTGAGAGGAATCCATCCAAAGATATTTACACACCACATCTATATTGAGGATATCAAACCCATAAGACAATCTCATAGAGGAATCAACCCTGCGCTTAGAGATTTTGTGAAATTAGAGATAGAGAAATTACTTTAGGTAGGAATCCTATTTCTGATAGCAAATGGGTTTCTCCATTAGTCATTCTACCTAGGAAAAATGGGAAATGGAGGGTGTGTGTGGAATACAAAGAGCTAAATAAAGCTACAAAAATGGATTGTTTTCCATTACCCTTCATAGATCAGGTATTGGAAAATTTGTTCAGAAGTATTTATTTTCCCTCTCTTGATGGGTTTAGTGGCTACAACAAGATTCGGGTAGCTTCAAAGGATCAAGATAAAATGGAATTTACATGTCCATGGGGTACCTTCGCTTATAGGGTTCCACCTTTTGTATTATGTAATGCTCCTACAACCTTTCAACGTGTTTTTCTTTCTATTTTTGAAAACCTAACAACAACATGTGTAGAAGTTTATATGGATGATTTCATATTGCACGCAAAAACCTATGAAGAATCTATGGAAAGTCTGGACAAAGTCCTAAATAGATGTAAATAACATAGGATATCTGTAAACTATGAGAAGAGTTTGTAAATGACGAGAGATGGAATTATCTTAGGTCATCATGTGTCAACATAAAGAATTAAAGTAGACCCAAAGAAAGTTGAAATAACTTTACAAATACCTGTACCTGAGAGTCAAACAGATGTAAGGAGTTTCTTAGGACACTCTAGTTATCATAGAAGGTTTATTGAGGGATTTAGTAAAATTGCAGGTCCACTCTTTACTTTGTCGAAGAAAGACAAGAATTTTCTTGGACTTCATCATGTCAGTAGTCATTTGAACAAATCAAACAAGATTTAACAACTTCACCTGTTATTGTTGGTCCATTTCGGGGTGAACCATTTTATATCAATATAGATACCTCTAACTTTGCAATTGGAGCATTTCTAGGACAAAAGGATGAATCAGGAGCAATGCATGCTATAGGGAAAATTACACTACTACAAAGAAGGAATTCTTAACGATTGTGTTTTCTATAAACAAATTTTGTCACTATATAATTGGATATAAAAAAATTGTGCATACAGACCATGCATCAATTTTTTATCTTATGATTTTTTTTTTTGTGGGAGGACATATAATTATACGGTTGTTATAACTACAAGAGTTTGAGATAACCATCGTTGATAAACCAGGTAGAGATAATGTTGTAGCTAACTTTTTATCAAGAATGGTTTTGCAGGATAATAATAAACCTATAGAAGATACATTTCCTGATGAATATCTACTTGTAATATCTATTCAGTCACCATGGTTTGCTTATATTGTAAATTACTTAGTAACTGGGAAATGTCCTTATTTTTCCGCAAAATAGAAAAAAAGGATTGATTACTAGGTAAAGCTCCCGATTTGAATGGATTAATGGTTGTTTTTTAAAAATGTGCCTAGATCATGTGATATGAAGTGTGCAGGGAATTGAAGTATATGATATATTAAGAGAATTCCATGATGAATGAGGAGCAAGACATTACTCCATAATAAGAATAGTACATAAAATCTTGGGAGTAGACTATTTTTGGCCAACTATGACTAAATATACATCTCATTAAATCAGACACTATGATCAGTCTCAAAGAATGGGGAGGCCTACAAGATCAACAAAATACCACTACAAACACAAGTGTTACTCAAGAGCCATTTAAAAAGTGGGGTATTGACATTTTTGGCCCAATAGATCCACTATCAAAGGGAAATCATTGCATAATTGTATGTAATGATTATGTTACAAAATGGGAAGAAGTCAAAGCATTACCAGCTACTAAGGAGGAGAAAGTTTTAGATTTCATATAAAAGAAACTTTTACAAAGGTATGGAGGACCTAAAGTACTTGTGTTAGATCAAGGGCCACAATTCATGTCTTTGATGCTTCAAGCATTTCTAGCTAGATATCAAGTTCAACACAGAAAATCATCAACCTACCATCCCCAAGCAAATGGGTAGGTAGAGGTGACCAATAAAGAGCTAGAAAATATTCTCACAAAGAGAATCTCATCTAGAAAGAATGACTGGTCTGATAGGTTAACTGAAGTTGTATGGGCATATAATACAACATGGAAGACAACTATTGGATTCTCACCATACGAGCTGTTTTATGGAAAAACTCCTATCTTTTCTATTTTGTTTGAGTTAAAAACACTCAGAACAACTGTAAATGTAGGTATAGATCTTACTGAAGCATAGAAGAATAGAATAATTTAGCTGAATCAATTGGATAAGATGAGAATTTAAGCTTTGCATTGAACTAAAATCATTCAAGGCCAGAGGAAACAATGGCATGATAAAAATATCCGCAGTAAGTAGTTTACTGCAAGAGATTGGGCTTTTTTGTTTGATTCAAGGTTTTAGGAATTTAAGGGGAAACTACATAAAAGATGGCTTGGGCCATATGAGATTGCACAAGTTTTTTACAATTGAGTTGTTTAATTAAAACCAATAGATGGAGAGAGAAAAACAATGTTGGTAAATGGGCATAGGCTTAAGCTTTATCACAAACCAACATCGAAGGAGGAATTAATTATAGAGATTTAAGAAAGAATTGAGCATTTTACTAAAGAATATTTTTATTCTTTTTGTGAGATGGCTAGTCCTTAGATCCAATTTTTGATGGCCACTAGTAAATAGAGTAAATTGAAAACCAGAAATGGCGGTTTACGCTAGGAAAAAAAAGAGGGAAAAAGATAGAAATATCCTCCACTCCTATGAATAAGTATGAATAATTTTGATAGATCTTGATTTGGTGTGATTATTCATAATGGCTCCTGATCATGCTTGATCAGAATTGAAACAACAATATTAGTTTTTGATAGTTCATAAATAGCTCTTGATCATTCATGATCATGGGAAATAATTGAAATGATTAAAAGGGACACAAAACATTTCTTATCGGGATTGATCAGAATAAAATTTGAGCAATTAAAGATTTAATAGCTCCTGATCAGACCTGATCTAATGGAAATCCCAATGGTTGAAGATTTAAGAAGAAACCGTTGATCGCTCCTGATCTCTTCTAATCAGTTGTTCTTGATGAGTTAGTAAGTGAAAAAAATTCAAATAAAGGTTGTAATAATTCATGACAATTAGGAGTGTGAAGAAATGATCATGTGCTGCCAGAAGCTTTTAGCTTCATTTATTACTATTTTTTTGTGTAAAATGTGCAGGTACAAGGTTAAATGAAAAATTTGAAATTAATGATGTAACACATGGAAATAAGTGGGCTCCCACAAGGGTAGAGCTCAACATGTCATGCATTAATTAAATATTGATATTATTGAAGATCAAACTTTTTTTTGGAGATTGTATGGCTTAAGCGGGCATGTATTACCATTATTCGCTATCATTTGAATTTTTCATCATTGACAGGTAAGCATTTATATCACCAGACATTTTTTGAATTCTGAAGTAGATTAATTATAGTTCGTAAAGTTTCTTAAAGGGTTAAATTATGATTGTTTGATAAGCCAAATATAATTTATTTTAAAATATACAAACAGACACATCATTACTTAAATAAGTAATAAATATGATAAGATGGTTTTCAAGGCAAAGTTATGGATAGTAAGTTGATAGGCACATGACATGCTATTGTCAGTACCTTGACAAGACATAACAGGGGGGTATGTGCAAGATAATGATGGGCCAAAAAGTGGTGATATGTAAGTGATATGATGGCCCATGTGGTTGATGACTTTTTTTTTACCCAAAATTGATGAAATGAAAAGGGTTTTTAAAGGAGATTCTTAGATTTCAACCAATTTTTATTATTCTTTACTTTGAATTTAATAAATAATTATTATTCATTTTCTATTTGAATTATGACTAAAGTCCTGATTGATAGGCTGATTGAAAAAAATCTTTAATAGATTTCAAACAGTATCACATTTTTTGAATCCAAAAGATGTGTCACATTCTATGCTTCACATACTATATAGGATTAAAAAAAAAGGATTTAATTTCATGAAGTTTTGACCAAGTTAATGTGGTCAGACATACGAGTTTTTATATTTTTTAAAAGTTGTAATAAAAAAATCATAATTAATTATTTACTTAGAAAAAAATTACAAAAAAATATGCATCACATCAAGACATGAGTCCTCTACTTATATATAAAATATTAGAAAAAAATATTATCATTTTATTGTGGTTAGGGTGGTTAGATACACACCTACTTCTTATTTTTTACTTGAAATTTAAGTACTACTCCATTGAAATTTCAAATTCTCACCAAATAGATTTTTCTTTTTTTTAAATAAATTGAGTAGTCTAGAAACTACATTAAATTTTCTATAGATTGTATTGTTATATATTTTTGAAATAATATAGATAATTTATTCAAATTTTTATGTCAAGATGCCTATCTCTAATTTTCTGTGTTTTTATTGCCACTTAAGGGCCTATTTTTTCCATGATAATCCTACACATACCCAGACATGCAAAGAACAATTAATTAATATTGCATTGATTGATTGTATCTCATCATTCATTTGAAAGGAATTAACACTATCATTTCAAATCAGAAGCACATAGAAATTTTCAGAAATTGGTTGTCAATAATGTTGGTAAATTCTTGAGCTTCTAAAATTTTTAGAGTCTCTTGAAACATTTCAGGATCTTGTGAAAGTTTAGAATCTTGTAAAAATGGGGTACAAAAGGATGGCGGAGCCAAAGGGAATATCCTTAGATGTTGAATCTAGAAAGTATTTATAGCAAGATGGATGGATAGATTTATTGCTTATAAATGATGGTTATGAGTGGGATATTGTGTTGGAGATCCTCAAAACCTTCCACATCAATTTCACTGTCATCAGGGGAGAGCCCATTCAGCTATATGTTGCTATGATCAGTGATTTATCTAGAATACCAGTGTAAGGTGATATTATTCAACCTAGGATTTCCAATCTACAAGAATTGCTTGAAATCTTCCATGTGCCACTTGAGCCTTTTCTAGTTTTTCACATACACAAAGGGAAGAACAAGGGAATTTAGCGTGGAAGTTCATAGGAACCCTCAAAATCCATTGCACTCTCCATTATGAATTTCTTCATTTGAGAAGGTGAGTTTCCAACTGTAATAGGGCCACCACTCAAATTGTTGAATCATGTCAGAGTGCGGTGCAACTAAACCTGAAGTAAGGGTTAATTTACCTGCTTTTCTCATTTCCCAACTTAGTCAAATGGTTGTTAAATGTAAGGAAAAATATAATAGAGTAACTCTTCATGGTCTAATGCATTTAATAGTTAAGAACTATTTAATGCAAAAACCTAATTGGGAAAAGGAAAGGAGGAAATTTCTATTAAATACTGATGGGGAAGAAGGAAAATATAAAATATTTGAATTAAAAACACTTAAAATAGAGAAAACTAACGTTTTAATGAAAAACCTAGTTTAACCTATTGGGAGGCCTAAGAAGAAAAAATTAGAGAGTTCTACTCCTACAAAGAAATGAAAAATGAAGGTTTTGACAAAAAACCTAGCTCAACCAATAGATAGAACCAGGAGGAAAAAGACAAGAAGTTTTGTTTCTATAAAAAAGAGGAAAATTGAGGAAAAGAAAACCCCAGAGAGTTCTGATATTAAGCGAAAAAGCTCTAAAAATAAGAAGAAACTTTAAAAATTGAGAGACCTAAAAGAAAAACTAGGTCAAAAACACAAAGGATGGAAGAAGAAAATTTAGAGACCGAAAAGACTACTTCCACCATCAATCTTGATGAGTCTAGGGAAGAAGAAATTGAAAAGGATAAGTATGAGAAAAATGAACATGAAAAGGAAGAGCCTAAAAAGGAGTTATTGAAAGAAGAAGAGGGGTTAGAAAAAGAAGGAGAGTCACAACCTCCAATGCAGAGTCCAGAATGTACTCCTCCAGAGGAGCATTTGTAAACTCATAATTGCCCTTCTCAGGATGAGTACTTGTTAGCTCATAATTCCCTTATTAAGGATGTTAACTTATCAACCCCTAATTCTCCATTTCAAAATGTTGATGTGTCATGTATAGAAACTGAACATGAAATTGAAATTCCAAATATAGAATTTTTTTAGGAAAGTGAAGCTCCAAATGTAGAAGTCCAAAAAGAAGAAATAGTTCAACATAGTGAAGAGGCATTTATTCACAGGGAAGGGAAGCAACCAATAGAAGAGGAAGAAATATTTTCTGATAGTGAAAATTCAGAGGAAAAAGAAGAAGAAAAAATTCAAATTGCTCTCAGAATATTCAGGTTAGAAAAAGAATTATAAGAGTTTAAAATGCAGAATTTATTAAATTAGAAGAAAAATGAAGGCAAAGAGATGAGGAGACATCAAAATTTCAAACAGAAACAAATGAATTGAAAGAAAATTTTGAAAAGGAAGTTAGTCAGTTGTTTTCATAGTTAAAGGAAACATAAGAAAATCAGACCCAAAAGACCATTCAGAATGACCAAAAAGATAGAGAGATTCATAGGTTAAAAATAGAATTGGAAACAAGGAATAATACAAAAGAGAAGGTACAACCAAATTTGCTCAGCAGGTTACCTCTGCCACCACCTAAGGTAGAGCATAATGATCAAGGAACGTGAGCTAGATACCTTTCCTTAACAACTATGAAATACAAATAAAGAACTCCAAGAAAAGTTGGATAAGGTAACAAAGGAAAAGGAAGAAGCAGAGGAAAAGGTAATCACAACTATGGATATTGCATTTGCTTTAGTTTGCACCAAAAAACCTTCTAGAGTGTATGGGTTGTTTCTTAGAGAGCTATTATTGAAATGGAAGTTGAATTAGATTGTGCTAAAAGGACCTACTGACTTCTAGGTAGATTATGATTTCATATATTGTTATTTTAATAGTTGCTCAAACATTCAAAATCAAATGTGTGAATTTTTCCAACATGGATTTCTCATGGGTACCAATGATGATTCACTAGTTAATGTTTTTATTGGTGAACTTCAAACCAAATCCTTTGTTTCATTGTTGAAAAATCATGTTGAATGGTTAGTCAAAATGGAGGAATACAAAATAATGAAACAAACATATGGGTTGGCAATGAGACATGAATATCCAAAATGATTATATTACATTAACAAATTCAGTTCCATTTCAAGACTGAATGATTTCACTCCTCTTTATGTTAGTAATTTGTTACAAATCATTGCAACTTTTCAAGATATTGAGGGAAATCTCCACCCTATAGCTATCTAGGAATGTGAAGAAATATTCAAATCACTTCGAGATTCAATAAAGAGGACATAGCCAATATGACCAAAAAATATTAGATGGAGCTTGACACGTGTGAGGCATGTAATCAATTTGATTCATGAGCAACAAGATTTTTGGATTGGCATGAGATTCAGAATGCCTATCATTCTCATGCCTACACCTAAAACTAATGCACCTTATTAGATACTAGAGGTGAGTGACGTAGGGGTGGCAAGTTGGCAATGTAAACATAGTTAAAGACAAGTGTGTGCTATGAGTAAAAAAATTTCAAGATATAATATTTAATAAATATAATGGAATAAATGTGTTAGTATGAATGTTTATGGAAAATTAAATGAAAGTATATGTGTTCAAATAGATGAATAAGTGAAAAATATAGTTAAAGTGGGGTGTATGAAATGAAATAGATAATGATATAATATTCTACAAATATAATGGAATAACTGTGGTTGTATGAATTTTGTATATGGAAAAATAAATGAAAGTATGTGTGTTTCAAATAAAATAATAAGAGAAAATATAGTTAAAGTCATGTTTGTGAAAAGAAATGGATAACCATATAATATTCTATAAATATAATGGAATAGATGTGTTTGTATAGTTAGATTTATATTAAAATATTTGTTCAATTTTGTTTCAGCAGCACTGTATGTCTTTCTCAGCTGTAAGATTTGTTTGGTTGAGAATTGTCACATTTTTGGCAACATTGTTATGGATGTTTTTAAAGCTATTGTAATTGACTCCACTTCTTTTCTTTCTAGATGCTTTGTTGTGCATTGATATTCAACTGTTCTTGTGGTTGTTATTCTAGCTATTTTGTTGTTTAATCTTGTTCAACTTTGTGTTACAATTATAAATGTAAATAGTGATGTAGTCATTACTATAATTGTTGTTTCTCTTATTTCTATTGTTTTGTTTAATCTAAAAATAGAAATAGTTGTTTATAAAATAATACTTCCATATACATTTGTATAGAGACAAATAAATATTAATATATATTTGTATAGAAAAATAAGTAGACTGAAGTAGATAAAAAATATTAAAGATATTGTAATGTCTGCTACTTTAAGAGTTTCCCAAAATTATACTTTTATCTTTTATGAAAAATGATTAAACGTATAGTTATATTGTGACTTATAATGATTAATCATATGTGTTAGAAGAAATAGATAAAGATATAATTGTATCAGTTCTGTAGATGTGTGTATTGAAATAAATACAAATAAAGTCATAGATGTAATATTATAGTCAATATCATATTAAGTATTTTGCTCATTTTTGTTGCAGCAAGACTGCATGTCTTGCTCTGTTGTAGGCTTGTTTGAGTGACAATTGTTACAATTGTAACTGTTGTTTGGGCTATTACAATTCATTCTATTTGTTGTATGACTTGTTTGACTGATAATTGTTACAGTTCTGGTAACATTTTTATGGCTGCTCTTGTAACTATTGTAATTGATTTTAATTGTTCCCTTTAGATGTTTTGTTGGGTATCGATATTCAACTCTTCTTGTAACTTTTTATCTTTTAACTTTTATGTTACTGTTATAAATGTAATATGTGGTATAACCATTATTGTTGTTGCTGATTTAATCTAAAAAGATAGATTAGTATTTATAAAGAAATAAATAATACTTTTAAAATACTATTGCATGGACATGTGTATAGAGATGACTAAATATAATCATAGATTTGTATAAAAAAGTAAGTATAACTGAATAAATGTGTTTGTATGAATGTTGCATATGGAAAAATAAATGAAAGTATGTGTGTTCAAATAAATGAATAAGTGGAAATATAGTTAAAATCAGGTGTATGAAATGAAATGGATAAGGATATAATATTCTGTAAATATAATGGAATATATGTGTTTGTATGAATTTTGTATATGAAAAAATAAATGAAAGTATGTGTGTTCAAATAGATGAATAAGTGAACATATAGTTAAAGTCATGTGTGTAAAAAAAAGGATATAGTATTCTATAAATATAATGAAATGGATGTGTTTGTATAGTTAGAATTATATTAAAATATTTTCTCAATTTTATGGATGCTATTGTTGTAATTGACTCTATTTGGTATCTTCCATATGCTTTATTATGTATTGATATTCAACTATTCTTATGGTTATTATTGTAGTTATTTTTTTTGTTTATTCTTGTTCAACTTTGTGTTACAGTTATAAATGTAAATAGTGGTGTAGCCATTAATATAGCAGTTATTTCTCTTATTTCTATTTTTTTGTTTAATCTAAAAATAAAAATTGATGTTTATAAAAATATAAATAATACTTTAAAAAATATTATTGCATACACATGCATATAGAGACAAATAAATATTAACATAGATTTGTATAGAAAAGATAGTAGAATAGAATAGATAAAAAATATTAAACATATTGTAATGTCTACTCCTTGAAGAATTCCAGACAACTCTACTTTTATCTTTTATGAAAAATTATTAAAAATATAGTTATATAATATATCATTATCATTACCAAGATACATTTAGAAATCTCAATGGATATTGGAAAATAAAAAGTTATAATATGATAACCATCCATCATTTCACTATATAAGATATGCTCATGGTTTATTCTCATATATTTTACCTTTTATTTCATTATTTTAATTTACAATTTAGCTCAAATGCAATGCGCATAGCCATAAGCTTTTCAAGATCTAAAAACCAAAAACAAAACACAGATTTGCTGCTCTATTTTCCAGTCAAGCTAGAATTACCCAAATCTCAATTGCCGAAACACAAGGGAGACATGCAACTTTGATTCTCTATTAATCAACTGAAAATGAAAAAACATAAAACAAAATAAAATAAAAACTATTAAATTTTTTGGGAGTGATCAAAAGCTGCTCAACCATTGGTAATGATTAGGAGCTATCAACAGGTCATTATCAAGAGCTACAAAACAAATAGTTGTTGTTGTTCAGGAGCTGGTGGGAGCTCACAGAGAATTTTCTTCTCACAGTCTGCTGCTGCAATCTTATTCTCTGACTTTTTCTCTCAACTTTTTCCCAACTGACAGAATAATTTTCCTTCAATATTTTTTGTCCAAAAAAACATTCTGTACCAAAATTTTGAAATTACCTACCATAGTAAATGCCAATTTCAAAATCCGACACCTCATTCAATTCTAGAGCATTCAGGAGCCGCAGGAAGAATCCCCAAAATATAAAGGCTCCTGACGGGTAGGTGAGGGCTGTAGGGTCTGACGGATGAGCAGAGGCTGGGAGAACAATAAATTCCAACACTCCCCATTTTTCCTGAGCCAAAAAAACAATAAGATTAATCCTGATCGAAATCAACAATGCCCGATTTCCCTCTTAGGCACACAAAATTGTCAATGCTCAAAGACTTGGTGAAAATGTCTGCTAGCTGCTACTCAAACCTGCTAAACTCCATTTTAATTTCACCATTTTTAATCAATTCATGAATTAAATGATACATTATTTCAATGTGCTTGGTTCTTCAATGAAACATGATATTTTTTGTCAAAGCTATCAATGAAAAATTATCAGAATAGAGCATTTTTCCATCCTCTTGTTCTTCTTTCAAATTTGCCAAGATTCTTCTCAGCCAAATAGTCTAACATGTTGTTGCATTTCCTGCTATATACCCAGCTTCATCTTTTGATAGGGAAACAATAGGTTGCTTCTTCGAAGCCCAAGAGGTTGCACTCGAACCCAAAATTCTTGCCCAATCATTGTTAGTGTAACCAACCAGCATGTACTCTTTTGATGCTATGTACGACATTCCATATCCTTTGGTACCATTCACATACCTCAGGATTCTCTTACCCGCTTGCCAATGGGTTCTCTTGGAGTCTCCATGAATTTGGAAATCAGACTCACTCCATGCATTATATCCAGCCTAGATGTTGTCAAATACATTAAACTTCCAACCAAACTGTCTTACATGGTCGGATCCACATTACTATTGCAATATTTCTTGATCAACTTTAGGCCTACAACTATTGGTGTTGGGGTAGACTTGTTCTCAAGCATTCTAAATCTCTTCAAAATCTCATTTGCATACTTCTCTTGAGAGAAAAATATAATGATGCATTTTTTTTACTTCTATGCCTAGAAAATAACTCAAGAGACCTGAATCTATCATTTCAAATTCTCTTTCCAGGGCCTCTTGAAAATTATTAATGAGGAAATCATCATCCCCAGTAAAAAATAAATCATCTACATACAAGACAACAATTAAAATGTTGCCATTTTCTACCTTGATGTATAGAGTGGGCTCACCATCACTTTTGCTAAAGTCATTTCTCATCAAATATGATTCAATCCTATTGTATCGTGCCCATGGAGCTTGCTTCAGCCCATAAAGATCCGTCTTCAGCCTATACACCTTATGTTCATGTCTTGGAACTCCATATCCAAAAGGCTACTCTACATAAACCTCTTCTTTCAATACTCCATTAAGGAAGGCAGACTTCGCATCCATTTGAAATACCTTCAATTTGTGTTGGGGCAGCAATAGCTATGACTGCCCTCACAGTCTCCATCCTAGTAATAGGGGCGAATGTCTGATCATAGTCTCTTCTAAATTGTTGTTTGTACCCCTTGACAACTAATCTTTCCTTGTGTCAATCTATTCTTCCTTTGGCATTGCTCTTGGTCTTATAGACCCATTTTACTCCAATAGCTTGCTTGTTTGGAGGCAAGTCAGTTAGCTCCCATGTATTGTTTCTTTCTAATGCATCTATTTCCTCATCCATGGATTCACATCATTTATCCTCTTACATATATTCTTCAAAATAAATTGGATCATTGTGAGAAAATAGTGCAAAATTCACACTCTCATCAAATTCCTCATCATACCTTTCATTTTGGTAGATCTCCCTTAGACTCTTGGTCTTTCTTGGAATTAGGGAGGCGAGAGTGGGGTCTGAATTTTTAGTGTTGTTGCTTCTCTACTGAATAGGCTAATTCTCGAGCTATCGAGAGCTATCTGAAGCTCGTCGGAAGTTGTTAGGAGCTCGTGTGGTGTTGCTAGGAGCTCGTCGAGAGCTGTCAGGAACTAATCTTCTAGTTGTATGTGGCTTCTTCCCTTTCTGTCTATTATGATCAGGAGCTATCAGGAGCCATCAGGAGCCATCAGTTTCTACTATTGTAGGATCTTGTTGATCTTCATCTTCATCTTCTTCATCACTATGCACTGTCGGGAGCTATTAGGATATGTTGTGCCATTTGATGGCTGATCTTCTAAAAACTCCACATCTCTACTAACAATAATTTTCTTAGTGATTGGATTGTACAACCTATAGACTTTGGACTCTTCACTGTAGCTTGTAAAAATGCACTTTTCACCCTTGTCATGTCCAATTTTTTTTTCTCTAGGCACGTGTGCATAAGCCACACATCCAAACACTCTCAAGTGTTCAACCATCCATCTTCATTTTGTCTATGCCTCTTGAGGTATCTTCTCATGGACTACCTTTGTTGGACTTTTATTAATCAAATGTACAACTATTTCTACAACCTCTCCCAAATATGTTTTAGGGAGTCCTTTTGCTTTCATCATACTTCTTGCAGTCTCCACGATGGTCTTTTATTTCATTTCAACCATTTTTATGCCATTTTTCCTACAAAAATTCACAAAACAATTAGAGGTATACTCTCCTCCTCTATCTGACCTGAGGACTTCGATAAAATGTCCACTCTCTTTTTCAGCTTGGGCTTTAAACAATAAAAACTTATTAAACACATCAAACTTCTGCTATAAAAAATAGACCCATGTCTTATGGCTGAAATCATCAATAAAGGTCATAAAAAATTTGCTATTACCAATGGAAGTGATTTGTATATAGCCTACCAAATCCGTGTGCACCAACTCTAATGTTGCTCTTGCCCTTGTAGAGTTTCCTGATTGAAAGGGTTGCCTATGTTCCTTGCCCAAAATACAAGCCTCACATCTAAGATTAGGCTCTACTATCTTTGGAAAACCATCAACCATCTTTCTTTTGGACAAAAGACTTAAATCAGCATAGCCTAAATTTCCATACTTGATATGCCATAGCTTGGAGGGGTCTTCAATGGTGCTACTGAGGGCTGCATGTTGTACTTTTGTACATTTTCCATCCGTGAGAGGTGTTGCAATAGACTAAGATGAGAAATACATCTCAATCTTCAATGGAAACATCTAGTTCATTGTCATTTGTATTGCTAAAAACACCTTTGTCCTCTCATTCTTTTCATAAATGACACATTTGTCCTTCTCCATCAGCACTTTGTATCCATTCTAGATCAATTTTCCTACACTCATGAGGTTATGCTTTAACCCCGGTGCAAAGAACACATATTGAATCTTATTCTCTTCACCTTGCTTGGTGTAGATCATGATAGATCCTTTTCCTTTGAGTGGACCTATTCCATTGCTCCCCATTCTAATTTCTAATTTAACATTTTTGTCATTGAAATAAAAAATACTTTCATTACCACTCATGTGGTTGCTGCAACCATTGTCCAAGTACCAAACTTCAGGGTTTTCTTCTTCACCAACATTGCACATGATGAAGGTTGTAGACTGATTTCCTTCAACCACATCTGAATTAGCTACATTAGCATTTTTCTTTGTTGATTACCTTTTTTTTTTCAGCACTCACTAGCATAGTGTCCAAACTTGTGACAGTAGTAGCACTCAATGTTGCTCTTGTCACTTCTCTCACTCAAACTGTTGTTCTTCATGCCTCTTCGGGAGTTGTTCTAAGAGCTTCTTGCTCCCTCTTGATTGTTTGATCATCCCGAGATTTCTCCACCAACATTTCCTTGATTGGATCTACCTCTCCCCTTGCCTCTTGCAGTTGACTGAGCTTTGCAGGCTTTCTCTTGGGAAGAAGTAGCAGACCTTTTTAAGCACTTCTCATGGGTATGGGGAGAAGCCATTAACTCATCCACTATCAAAGTAGAGAGGTCCTTTGCCTCTTCAATAGAAATGATAAGAGGATCATACCTCATGGGTAGATATCTAAGGATTTTTTCAACAATCTTTTGCTCCTCTAACACATCTCCATTTTCTCTAAGTTTGTTCAAAAAATCAAAAAACCTTGTTTGAAAGTTTGCAACAGACACACTTTCTTTCATCTCAATAACTTCAAACTCTCTTCGAAGTAACTAGAGCTTCATGGATTTGACTTTATCAGCTCCTTTGTATCTGGTTTGAAGAATTTCCCAAACTTCTTTTGCATACTCAGTTGCTACTATTCTAGGTAGAATCTAGGTAGAATGGCCTTTGTCAAGGCTGCTTTGATCAAACTCAAACCTTTTGCATCCTTCTTTCTCTGCTCCTTCAACTAGGTCTTCTCGTTATTTGTGAAAGCTACAAATGTAGCTGGGTCAGTGATATCCACGAACCCATTTATGAGAAAATCCCACAAATCATTTGCCATCATGATGGTCTTCATCTTCTTGGCCCAAACATCATAGTTATGTCCATTAAAGGATGGCGATTGCTACCAAATCCTTGTTTCATCTCCATCCATGTCTCCTACAACAAAAAACTCAACACCAAGAAAAAACAAATGTCCAAACTCACAAGGAAATGGGGCCTATAGCTCTGATACCATGTCAAGATTTGAAAACCAGAAACAAAACACAAAGATGTTGCTTTGTTTTCTAGTCAAGCGGGAAATACCCAAATCTCAAATGCGGAAACACAAAGGAGAAATCCAACTTTGATTCTCTATTAATCAACTAGAAATGACAAAACATAAAACAAACTAAAAACAAAACTATTACAACTTTCTAGGAGTGATCAAAAGCTGGTCAATAGACTAGTAATGATCAGGAGCTATCAACAGCTCACTGTCAAGAGCTACGTAGAGCTCTACCTGGAGAAATCATTGCTCTTACAAATAACAATCACTGCTCTGATAGGTCTTAAGTGTTTTATAAACTTCAATGCTATTTTAACAATAAGTTTTACTTAATAAATAAATAAACCTGTTTGTTCAAATAAGTGAGAAAGAATAAATATGGTTAGATTGATCAAAATAGTAAAGATATGTGTTGAAAAAATAGGTAAAACTATAATAATATAAATATAATTGTGATTAATAACAATTAATGATATGTGTTAGAAGAAATAGATAAAAATATAAGTGTATTAATTCTATAGACATGTGTATTGAAATAAATATGCAGGAAACAATTAAATCTACATTTGTAGTATATGTCTATTCTATATATAAACATAAAAAGTATGTTTTTTCAAATAGATGAATGGGAAAAAATATAGTTAAAGACGTGTAAAATGAGTAATATATCGAGAAATAAATGGATAAAGATTTAATACTCTAAATTTCATCTCATAGATGCAATAGTATAGTCAATATCATATTAAGTTTTTTATTCATTTTTCTTGCAGCAAGACTGTCTGTCTTGCTCTGCTGTAGGCTTGTTTCAGTGATAATTAATACAATCGTATCTGCTGTTTGAGCTATTGCAATTGATTCTTTCTTTTTTTGTATGATTTGTTTGGCCAGTTCTGACAACATTGTTATGGCTGCTTTTGTAGCTATTGTAATTGATTTTAATTGTTCCCTTCTAAATGCTGTGTTGGGCATTGATATTCAACTCTTCTTATAACTGTTTATTTTTTTTAGTTTTATGTTACTATTATAAATGTAATTTGTGGTGTAGTCAATATTGTTGTTGTTGATTTAATAAAAAAAAAACTCAATATTTATAAAGATATAACTAATACTTTTCAAATATTATTGCATGGACAACTAAATATAGTCATAGATTTGTATACAAAAGTAAGTATAATGGAATAGATAAAAACTATTAAAGATATTGTCATGACTACTGTTTCTATTGTAAACATTCTGATTTTCTTTGAAAACTCTATTTTTACCTGTTATTTCATTATTTTAATCTTCTTTATATTAAATAAATAATTCAGATTACAGTGTCAGCACCCTCTCTACCTATCAAACTAAAACAAACTATCACCATCAACAGGACTCCTAGCTCAGAAGCAATCTACATCGACAAAAGCTTTCTCAGTCCTTTACAGTCACAAATTGTAAATCAAAATGATTCCTTTCTTCAATACATTATATTAGGCTTGAACTCCTCTCTGATCAGAACAAACCATTTAAAAATTTTGAAAAGGCAATCAACTGAAAAGTTAGGTAGTTATTTCATCAGCTATGTATATAAACATTACATCGTTAACTAGAAAAATAAGAAAGAAGTGCAATCACCTGAAAAATCTTCCATGCAATGTAAGATAAGAAAAAACGGTGCAATCATCTGGAAATTATGTCGTGCAATGCAACATAAAAAAAAATTGCATCATAGGGATTAAAGTTGGCCCACCTCACCATGGATAATCCGGTTTTCACTTTCCTTGCTAAGATAAGCTTCTTTCAGATCATACAGTCCCTTAAAGTATCGGCAAGAGAAACTTCTTTCAGATCATACAGTCCCTTAAAGTATCAGCAAAAACCCTGCAAAATTAATCAGAAAAGGCTTTTCAATATGATGTATTTCCTTAGGGAATTTTAGGGAGCCCAAATTAAATGCAAGATTTGCGGTGAAGTAACTGATGATTTGTTTTCTAGTACAAGTTAATAAACAAATGGACATTCTTTGCCCTAATTGTGATATTATATCAAATAACAGCCAAATTGTGGATCCATTTTGGGAAGACAAGTCATGGTGAGCATCCCACGAAGGACCAATACCAGAGTTCTCTCCTTATTTATTATTTTTACTTTATTTGCTTGATTTATTCCTTTATTTGTTTATTGTGTTTTTTTCACTATGTAATGTTGAAAATACGTGTGATGGAATGTCTTGACACATGCACTTGGTGATTAATAACATCCTCTTGTCCAAAGTTGAGCAAGTTTACCTTGTTTTATCTGATCCTTATGCACATACAATAATATAATGATTATATGATCTATTTTTTTTAGTATGCATGTTGATTCATCATTGATCATAAAATATTATATATTATTCATAATCCAATGTTTCTATCTAATCCTAGAGTAAGTTCATGGTCATAGTTTCATCTTTACATGTGTAATCTTGAGCCACCTAAATTCAAAATATAAATCCTAGTTTTAGTGAACTAGCCTCCTCTATCCCTTCAATCTTAAGTTAGTTATATACAAGTTTACATTATTTATTGTCATATTCTTGTATAAAAATAAACAAATTCTCATTCATTTAAGAAATTTGTGTACATGAAAATTAAACAAAACCTCTTTCGTTGTCTCAAAACCAATTCTTGCACTAACTCCCATATTACAAAATAAAACTTCCACAACTTCATAGATAGACAATCACTTGAATTAACAATTACATTTGTCTATAAGTTTGATTCAATGTTGTATTCAATTTAAATGATCATTCTACAAAATGCAATTCAATTTAAAATTCTAAACAAGCTTAAAGATAATTCGAATTGATTTATCCAAATTCTTATTTCATAAAACAAATATTTATAACTTTTCTTTCATTTCCCCTAATGCACCTAAGCTTCATTTTTATGGATTTCTATTACAATCTAAACTTTCATTATAATGCACCTCTTCCAACCTTTCCTATCACCCAACAACTAACATATGTTCTTATTTAAACTTTTATTTTCAACATTATTCTAAGAAAGCTTGAAGATAATTCGAATTGATATATCCAAATTCTTATTTCATGAAACAAATATTTATAACTTTTGTTTCATTTCCCCTAATGCACATGACCTTCATTTTTGTGGATTTCTATTATAATTTAAACTTTCATTATAATGCACATTCATCCTTCCACTCTAAGCTTTAATATACGTTTTCTCTATTTACCTAAAGCTCAACACTCTTCCAACCTTTCCTATTACCCAACAACTGATATATGTTCTAATTTAAACTTTGATTTTCAACATTCTTTTCTGTGAGGTCTTTTTCTCTCTATATTGTGGACCCCAATCTGTAGTTCATGTATTTTTTGTTTTATTTTTAAGGTGGTGCCCCTTTACATTTCTTTAATTTATTTTCCATTCCTCACTTATCTCCTATCAATTTTCCTCTCTTTATGTCATCAACTATCTACTTTATGCTATTATCTTTCATGCAACCCCTCTATCATTTTTCTTTGTCTTGCACTCAAATATTTAGTCATTCACTCTCTTGTTTAAGATTAACATAGACATCAAACTCCCTTCCTGCATGGTAATTTTTCTTGGTCTTCTATCTTTCTCTAGCTTTACATTTTTCTCTCCTCCCCATACAAGTTGTGACCCTTAGTATTCTATTATTTTCTTTTTTATTATAATTAGGAGAATCTAGTAGATAAAAGAATAGAGCAATGGACAATATTCAACTATTATATTTATGAACATTATTTTTTATTAGAATTAGGAGAATGTAGGAGATGAAAGACTAGAACAATGAATAATATGCAACTATTATATTTATTCGACCCATATTATAATGAGTGTGAAGCCTTGCATATATATGAAAGGAAGAGACAATCCACGTACGAGATGGATTGATAAGTGCCCCAAGATGTGGCAATTAAGAGTAGACAAGTGTCCTATAGGTGTCAAACTTAGGAACACTTGGAGAGTGCAAACCAATAACCTCTATGACCAAGTCATCAACCTTGTGTGCCAAGTGTTGAGTGACCTTTGAGGTGAGATCAAAATTATATCAACCTAAAAATGTATGTGCATGAGGTTTACCACATAACTTGGTAACCTCTAGAATTTTAAATTTTGCACATTTAGCTAGACAAGATGTTGTCTAACCTCATCAATCTAAGTACACTTAATTATAGTGAATAATTTGATTATTTACACTAAAAACCCCCTTAAGTGATATTTTGGGAGATCACACAAGTGCAAATAGACAAAAATGGGTTCTAATTAGAGGGCATGTTAGGTACCCATATAAAGTTTATCATAAAGTGGAGTGAAGGAGAAAGCCCAGTGGGAACAAAAATCCTCTCCAGAAGAGAAATTATAAGGATTTAATAGCTTTCAAAATATGCCCCTTGATGATAGGAATATGATGATGAATAATTCCTAAAGCTTGTAGATGTTGTAAAATCTATCGATGATGGCATGGTGTCTATCAAAATAAATGAATATTCAATTAATGTGGATCAAGATGTGAGATATAGAACACTGCATGAGTGAATCGATGAACACTACTCAACCAATGTACACAAAGTTTATCAAACTTTGTGAAGTCAATAATACAAATAGTACCATGATAAGTAGTACTAGAATATCAAAATAAGATCTAGTAGGTTGATCCCCCATTCGAGAGATCAAGATAGAAGGTTTGTGAGGCCTTCCAGAAAGAAGATTCTTCCACTTCTTCATTGAAAGAAGTAAAACACCTTATAGTCCCCCTTTAAGTATATGAGAATATAATCAAAACCAACTAAAATTGTGAGTTTGCAAGGAATGTAGACATGTACAAGGTATGCTCCAAGGCACACTCGCATGAGGTGAGAATCATGATGAGAGATTTTTGTGATGTTAAATTACAAGGATCCACAATTGCAATATCAAATAAAAACTCTACACAACCTCCCATTACACTTTATATTCTAGTGTATGTAGAAATAATTTCCCAAATTCCATCCCTAAGGAACACACATTCAATATTTGTGGCACTTTATATGAGCACACATTTACAACCTTATTGATGTTACAATTTTTACACCTGAATTTGACCATCCCCATATGGTCAAATTCACCTTTATATTCTTCTATCTCACACCCTAAACTGTATTAATTAAATAGTGCATTATTGGGTTTATATTTCATCCTAATCCTAATGTACCCTAAGGTGTTTGATTAATTAATGAGATACCTCACCTTATTCTTCTCTAATTTAAACAAATAGTCCAGTTTATTTAATTTAGTCACTTTTCCCAAATGAATAAAAATCAAATTTTAAATTGATTTTTTCTCTCTTCTTGTATCATCCTTTATAATCTTGCTTTAATCCTAATTAAATTTCCTAACACTATCATTAGAATGTGTGCACCTCTAATCTTTTATTAGTGTCACATCCTCCATAATTTAAAATTTGTTCTTAATCCCCCATTAACCTACATAATCCTTGTTTTCCACAACCTAAATTAGTGATTAAACCTAACCTAATCCTCATGCCATTTATGACATGTACCCTAGTCAACCTTTATTAAAATCCTTCTACATTTGGAGAAGTTATCTCCACCCTAAATGAATTTATAATTCCTTTTTATTTCCCCCATGCATCTGAGGTGGATTTTTTAGTTCCACTTTATTTCTCCAACACCCTTGGAGAAATAAAAGACCAGTTTAAAATTTGTTCCCCTAATCCAAAGGTCAAATCTCAAAAAACAAAGGATAGTTTAGAAGAATTTGAAATTATTCTCTTGTGACATCATCCCATAATGTGGGTAGATGAGACAAGACTCACCTTTTCCACCTCATTTCCATGTCACATCCACATCACCCTTCCTTTTCCACTTCATTTGCCACATGTCCTCATGTGATCGCTTGTGATGTCTCAACTCACCCTAGCCATTCATCTCTTCCTCCTGGATGAATCCTATACATCAATTCATTTAGAAGACACTTCCCTAAATATGGTAATTTTTGCCCCATTTTGATCCTTCACTCAATCTATCACACTTAGCTAACTTATGCACTCATACACCTCAAGCTTAGATACCACCTTTTTTGCAACATTCTGAGCACTTATCTTGCATCCAATCCACCATCACACTTCACGATTGAATCCCTCATAGAATCAAAATAATTTTGAGCTTTAACTTGTATGTTATTTGATCAACAAAGGAACACACGAAATCATCTTCAAAGGGCCAACCAAAAGAGACAATTCAAACAAGGTAAATTCATCATTTTCTTGTGTATTTGTTTGAATTAAGCTCGACTAATATTGAGTGTCTTTTTTGTGTTTCTCTCCTTCCATTTCATTTGGCTGCTTTGCAGTTTTTTAGGACTAGAACAATTGCACACATTTTTGGCATGCTGGGTGGGACCCATGCCATGAGTCTACTTTAGCTTTTCTTATTGTTTTACTTTTTTTAGGGTCGAATTTGAAGGTATAGAGGTGAATCTTCTCTGATGGATGATTTCTCTTGACACAAGGGTAGACTTACTTGAGAACAGGTGATCCTAGATATGCCACTTCACTAGAAAGGAGAATTTGTGACTGGTGTCTCAATTTAGATCTTGAGAGGTGAACCTACCTTGGTTAGTACAAATAAGTGAATTTGATAATCAAATATGTGATCCTAACCAATTTATAGGGGCAAAATCACATACGCATCTCTACATGATAGGTGATATTGAATCTTCCCATCCTTTAAAAAAACAAAATCCTTACATCTATGAACAAGTGAGTTTTCCTTACATAGGGGTGAACCTAAGGTACTCCTGAAAGTTGAATCTTTCAATTCTCACTACTATTTGGTTCTAGTTTTAGGGACTAATCAGCCGACTTGTTTATATGTACCTGTGAACTTTCACTAATTCTTGTCTAACTTACCATTGGTCCAAGATCAGAGGTCAAAATACTAACTCATTTGTTGTAGTATGATCGATCGAAGACACCTATATTAGTTTATGTGTGTCATTTTCCATACTAATCTAGGACCATTTGGATTTTACTAAAGGGTCAATTAACATTTTTCTTCCATGTTGGGGAGTGGGTTGTTGACGTATGCTCTCCCCTTCCATCGTAGGATGAGCTTGGGGATAAGAAATCACAACTTGTTGTATTCTAGTTGTGTCTACAAAGGAGTGCTAGCTTTCTAGTATGCTCTCCTCTTGCACTACGTGTGAGCCTGGGAATAATAAACATCTAACATTTCCTACCCTTTAGTGATACCTATATGGGGATTTCATCACCCCAATAGACAATCTCAACCACATGTACCAACAGAGTATATAAAGGGGGATCCAAAGCTATACCTTAATCCAATCATGTCATGTCTGGTAGAGCACTATTACTAGGGTGATTCCTAGTTAAGGTGTGAAGGGTTGGTCTAAGTCTCTACTACCTCACTGGGGCTCCTGATCCATGTTTATGATGGGTTGGTGCTCATGGTTGTGCCTCACACACCCTTCTGGTATATCGAGGACTCCCTGGAGAGCTTGTATAGCCTAGATAAGACCTGTATTTAGCCACAACTTGGTCTAGTGTAGGGATTGTGGATGGCACCCCAAATTTCCTCACTATATACTCCCTTGGGTAGAGATATAAATCCTTGTGGTGAGCTACAATAGTTCTCGAGTGAGAGAGTTAAGGTGAGCTCGTGACGTCTATTGATGACCTTGTGCCATTGAATCTCTAGTTATCTACCTTTGTGAGAAAGGGTGATCCAAAGAACCACCTTGATATCATAGATTATTAACCTTCGGTAGCCTCAAGGTGGTGGGCCTACATCAAGTTTGTAAACCCTTTATCACTTGTTTTAGGCTTTTCTTGTCTGGTGTGTACTCTTGTGATATACCAGTGGTTGTCATAAGTCTGAGTTAGTCCTAGCCCAGTGCTTGTTGATTAATATTTTTCTCCTTTTCCATAGTCCATTGTTACCCTCAGTGGTGAAATTGTCTTCTTACAAAGGTGAATTTGCATTGGGGACAGGAGATCCTACCGTACAAAGGTCGAATCTGTGTCAAAGTCTAATACAATCATCCTGATAGGTAAACTTGCTTTTGTCAAGGGAAAATTCACTGGTAGGCTCTCCTAGATAGGTGGCCCTGCATATGCATGTTCCTTGAATAGGTGATCCCATTCCCTACATACACAATTCCTCATTCAAGTCTCCCCGTCTTCCATCTGTAAAACACATAGAATAGGCGATCTCGTTTACCTCATAGGTAAATTTGTGTCAAGTCTGTAACATTACCCATTTGTACGCTTGAATAAATATGATTTATTTATCCTACGATAGGTGTTTCAACTTCTTGTTTGTACAATTGAAGTAAGGGGTGGTCCTATGAAGTAGATAGATGAACTTTCTTTCCTTAGAGGCGATCCCGCATTTACCCATTTTTACCAAGACCAATTTAGGTTATCTTGATATCTATTTTGGTGATCCTGCATACCCTGACTATATTGTCCAAGATATAGGAAAACCCATGAACATTAGACAACTTATCCTACTATATGTAAGGGTGAACTTGCAAAATTTTGGAAAGGTGAACACATGACCTAAAGAGATAATTCACTATACATAGGGTAGAATCCACTTTCCATATAGAAAACCCAAGAGTGAATCCTTTGGACCATCGAAAGCGTGTCAATTCTTGATTCCATTCCTATGATAAAAATATTATCATCATCCATTTATTTGTAATTGTCATTTTTGTCCATCTAAATTTTTGCAAAGTCATCCAATTTTCAATCTAATAACATAGGTTCATCTTAGGACATCCTTAAATAACATATCCATCATCAATCCATCAATGCAAATTCCCTAGACAAAGTGGTAATCCACATGGTCCTACCCCCACACCATCTACACCACCTCATCCACTTCATCAGCCAAGTCATCATTCAAGGAATATTGGGGGCAATGAAATAATCCTTTTGCTTCTACACCTCCTTATATACCCCTTTTCCACACACACCCATTATACTTACAACCACAACCATCATCTTTCCAGATATCCCTATCACCATCACAACATCAAACTCAAGGTAATACACAACAACCATCTCACCAAAAACCTCCACATCAACCTCAAAATAATCTATCACAACCTCCACATCAATCTACAATCATAACCCCAAGGAAACCTTGCAACCCAGTATCAATATTTTTTTGCAACCTCCAACTCACCATTTCAAACCCCGTTATCACCAATTACCTTCGCACAACACTTATTACCAACCACCTCCTTCACCACATAGTACATCCAACGCAAATACTAATCCTAACTATTCTGAGTACAACCAACAACCCTCATCGCTACAAAAACCACCTTATGTTAGCCCCTAGCAGTCATCAAAAAATAGCTACTATCAATAGCCTAACAACAACTTCCATACATATCCCAAAAATTCCCATATATGATTATCACGCTAATCCTAATTATTCATATTACAATCATAAATCTTCATGTAAGTAGTAGGGTTCCTTCCCATCATCCTATCAAGTACTACCATGATACCAGCATCAAGTATACACCAATCCACAATCCACAAGTACACTAACCAATACTAGAAAATCCATCCATATCCTCCACCATCCTATGGGCAATCCATTTTTCCTCCACCGATGCCTTATTAGCAATATGCTCCTTATGAATAGTCCAATCTAACAGGTCTTCCTCTACCAATACCAATCAAGAAAGAATGGGAATAAATGAAAGTTTCTCTCAAAGACTTAGAAGATGGTACATTGAATAAATACTTTAAGTTTAAGGATATTTTTCTTTACCCATTTGAATCATCCATTTCATCCATCCCCTTCTCAACAAGTTCAAGGGAAGGGGTGGTCCATGCAACCACTTGCAAGAGTTTAATATGCATTATCGGGAGGTCTTACATAATGATAATTAACTCCTTCGGTTGTTCCCTAGGAGCTTCATAAGACAAGCTTTAGATTTTTTTATGCGTCTTTTGAGAGGTTCAATCTCTTCCTTTGCCAAATTTTCATAGGATTTTTTCGCACGCTTCTCTTTTAATCTTGATAAGGAAACAGATACCATAGATCTCCTAAAGGATAAATATGTGAAGTAGAAACATTCACTAGCTACTTGCAAAGGTGGCAAGCCCTTTCCAATCAACTCAAATATAGTCTTCTCAAGAAAGAGTTAGTAAGAATCTTTGCTGCAAAATCGTATCTTGAGTTGGCTCACAACTTGCAT
Source organism: Sequoiadendron giganteum (assembly GCA_007115665.2). Classification (NCBI taxonomy): domain Eukaryota; kingdom Viridiplantae; phylum Streptophyta; class Pinopsida; order Cupressales; family Cupressaceae; genus Sequoiadendron; species Sequoiadendron giganteum. Next base: position 377,529,055 of record CM021100.1, on the reverse strand, counting down.
ATCCATTTAATTACTATGTTCCTAGAGGTGAATGAGAAGGGTGCCATCGTTGAGAAGGCCCTCATTACAAAAGGCCTCATCAAAATCTTCCAATAGGATAAAGAAAAATAATCTGGGGATAAATCACACTACTAAAATAGAAACAAAAGCATTGTTAGTGATGATGTAATCGAGACCAAGCACATCCATGTAGCTAACACTTCCTAGAGATCACAATATGCCCTTCATCCGCCATCAACTCCTATTGTCATATACATGCCACAAGGTGCACTCTTTCCTCCACCACAATCCAACCAAGCCAATCAAGGGAATACTAAATGCACATTCACTCCTTTAGGAGAATCCCTAGATGTCATTTTCAAAAGGCTACTCCAAGAAAATTATGTAGTCACATATCCTATTTCTAAGCCTTTTGATGAGCCAAAGCCAAAGCATGCTTGGTATAGAGAAAATGAGTATTGTGATTATCACAAGATTAAGGGTCATTCCTAATGAGGAATAGTAAAGACCTCATAATCATTAAGTTTTTACCTCTTTAATACTTTATAATTTGGCTTTAAAACTCATAATATTTTCCTTTATGTATGCATTTATGAACTTAATGAGGTATTAAGACTTAGATTATGAATAGTCAATATTAATGCTTATTTCTATTAAAGGCATGATTAATGTGGTGATTAATCCATGAATGATTTATGATATGTGCACCTTTATTATCCGTTGAATGGTCGCTTGTTTGTGACTCATCTTCAAATGAGTTATTATCCGTTAATCTTATTTTTGACTTATCATGTCGAATAAAGACTCTGCCTACTACAACCAAAGCTCCATCTAAGAACGATCAGTTCATAAATTTGGAAATCAATGTAACTGAAGGCAGTTACGAGGATTTTTTCCAAATATGTTCCTACGTGCTAGGATATCTTTTTAGACTAGGATTAGATTAGGTTTCTTACTTATCTTTTGTTTTTGAAATAAAGATAGATATTTACATCTAATCCCAACATAGTTGGATGTTAGATTGTATCAAGTTTTTGATCCCTCTCATGCAGTCTCATTTTCTATTTTAAGTAGAATTATTTTCCTTGTACTTTGTCCCTATCTAGGAAAATTCTCTAGAAGTATATATAAAAAACATAAATTGCTATCAAATCTATGTTGGATTATTTTCAGCATGTTTTCTGAGTGAGGTGATTTTGTTAATTGTTTAGTTCATTTTTCCATTTCTATGTTGAAATTCTCACATTCTTAAAAGTTAGAATCATTTCATTTATTATGTATTTGATCGAATCTTAGATCAGAGTTTATTTCACTATCTATGTTTTCCATGGTTTATTTCTTATTTAAGAATCATTTACAGATATGAGATATTCTGAAGTATCATTTTAATGGATTTTGTGTAGAAAGGGATAGTTAATTTTCAATTTAGTGAAGTGTAGAATGGAAGAGTTTACTTCTAAAGAAATTAGTTCAATTTTAACTAGATCTCAGAATTCAACAAAATAGATAAGATTAATTTTCCATTCTACCATAATCTGAGCTAACTCATAATAAACCCTCTTTGTTTCACTTTCATTTGAAAGGTTATTTAGAATAAGTTAGGAAATAGGAGAATAGAAAAGGAACTGATTTTGATTAAATAGGTATAGTATAGAAACGCTCCCGATTGAGCGAAAATCACTCCAAATTGCTCTTAATCGAGCCAAAACCAACAAAACCCCCCAAGACCCAATCTGAATCTTACCGTAAATAGCTTCAGACAGACTTGGGTTGACATTCAATAGATAAAATGAGTAGGAAATGTGACAACAATGAATTCCTACCATCATTTTTGGCACTATTGCTAGGAATCTAGCCCAGCTCACCTGCATGACAGGCAGGAATACTCAACACTATACTAGAATTGAGTTTCCATTCAATCCCATAAACCATCATAAGGATGAATCTTTAAGAGTGGATGGAAATAATTTCAATTTTTTATTGTTAGATGTATAATCATAAGTTTGACACAATACTTTGAACTCGAATAAAAACTGATCAGGATCTTCCAAATTCTTCCCACAAAATTTAGGAAAAATAGAGGGTGAGATGTTTTATCATTGGTGGTTCATTTCCTTTTTGATTTATGGCAATGGGAAAGGAAAATTTTTTGATAGGAACCTCCTCCTCCTGATCTTTGTCTCCCATGTTTTCTAACTGGGTAGATCCTGTCGTAGGTGAAATCATAGTACTAGACTGGGATCCTTCCAAGTATACCTCTAAATCTCCTCGTACAAGTCTTCTAGACTAGTCTCTATACCTATTCATTAACTAACAAATAAATTCTTACTGAAATTTAATGCTTTAGATTTTATTTTGAACCCAAATATTTCCCCGACAACGACGCCAAAAATGATGGTAGATGTGGTAGTATGACTATTTCTAATGGGATTAGAAAGAAGGAATTTACTCTATATCTACCAGAAAAACCTTCTTTAACATGTGATAATCAAATCTGAATTGATGATCCTGATTCTAAGCACGAAGAAATAAGGGGCCTTGCCATGATGACCTTTGCAGAGCATGTTGAAGAATAACAAGAATCATTGGATATAAAAGAGGAAGACCTTGAAGGTTTTTGTGATTTAGAAACTCTACCATGTTGTCCTTTTTCTAGAAACATAAAATGTGATGAGAGTCAGTTACTTCATCAATTGCTACTGCATCCTTATCATCTGAACACTTTAATTGGTGATCCATTGAATCTTCAGCAAAATATAAAACTAATCTTAATTCAAGTTGATAAACCTCTACTAATTAGCAGTGCCTTAACAAAAAAACAAGAGGAAGGTTAAAAAGGAATTTTGGAGAAAAATACACAAGCCTTTGCTTGGGATTATAAGGATGTGAGAGGAATCCATCCAAAGATATTTACACACCACATCTATACTGAGGATGTCAAACCTATAAGACAACCTCAGAGAAGAATCAACCCTGCGCTTAGACATTTTGTGAAATTAGAGATAGAGAAATTACTCCAAGTAGGATCCGTTTATCCTATTGATGGGTTTGGTGGCTACAACTAGATTTAGGTAGCTTCAGAGGATCAAGGTAAAATGGCATTTACATGTCCATGGGTTACCTTCACTTATAGGGTTCTAACCTTTGGATTATGTAATGCTCCTACAACCTTTCAACGTGTTTTTCTTTCTATTTTTGAAAACCTAACAACAACATGTGTAGAATTTTATATGAATGATTTCATATTTCATGCTAAAACCTATGAAGAATCCTTGCAAAGTCTAGAAAAAGTCCTAAATAGATGTAAAGAACATAGGATATCTTTAAACCATGAGAAGAGTTTGCTAATCATGAGAGAAGGAATTATCTTAGGTCATCATGTGTCATAATAAGGAATTAAAGTAGACCCAAAGAAAGTTGAAATAATTTTACAAATACCTGTACCTCAGAGTCAAACAGATGTAAGGAGTTTCTTAGGAAACTCTGGTTATCATAGAAGGTTTATTGAGGGATTCAGTAAAATTTAAGGTCCACTCTTTACTTTGTTGAAGAAAGACTGGAGTTTTCTTGGACTTCATCATGTCAGGATTCATTTGAAAAAATCAAACATGCTTAAATGACTTCACCCATTATTGTTGGTCTAGTTTGGGGTGAACCATTTTATATCAATACAAATACCTCTAACTTTGCAATCAAAGCAGTTCTAGGAAAGAAGGATGAATCGGGAGAAATGCATGCTATATATTATATAGGCGAAATCTCAATCCAGCAAAACTAAATTACACTACTACAAAGAAGGAATTCATAGTGATTGTGTTTTCTATAGGAAAATTCTGAAAATATATCATTGGATATAAAAAAAAATGTGCCTACAGACCTTGCATAAATTTTTTATCTTGTGAAAAAGTTTTTGTGGGAGGACATATAATTATACGGTTGTTATTACTACAAGAGTTTGAGATAACCATCATTGATAAACCAGGTAGAGATCATGTTGTAGCTAACTTTTTATCAAGAATGGTTTTGCGGGGTAAAAATAAACCTGTAGAAGATAAATTTCCTAATGAACATCTCCTTGCAATATCTATTCAATCACCATGGTTTTCTGATTTTGCAAATTACTTAGTAACGGGGAAATGTCCTTATTTTTCAGCAAAACAGAAAAAAGGATTAATTACTAGGAAAAGCTCCCAATTTGAATGGATTAATGGTTGTTTTTAAAAAATGTGCCCAAATCATGTGATGCGAAGATGTGTGCAGGAAATTGAAGTATATGATATATTAAGATAATTCTATGATGAACCGGGAGGAAGACATTACTCCATAATAAGAACAATGCATAAAATCTTGGGAGCAGACTATTTCTATCCCACTATGACTAAATATACATCTCATTACATCAGACACCATGATGAGTCTTAAAGAATGGGGAGGCCTACAAGATCGACAAAAATACCACTACAAACAGAAGTGTCACTCAAGAGCCATTTGAAAAGTGCGGTATTGAATTTGTTGACCTAATAGATCCACCATCAAAGGGAAATCATTACATACTTGTATGTACTGATTTGTTAAAAAATAGGAAGAATTCAAATCATTACCGACTGTAAAGGAGGAGAGAGTTGTAGATTTCATATACAAGAACATGTTACAAAGGTATGAAGCACCTAAAGTACTTGTGTCAGATCAAGGGCCACAATTCATGTCTTTGATTCTTCAATAATTTATAGCTAGATATCAAGTTCAACACAAAAAACCATCACCCTACCATCCCCAAGCAAATGGGCAGGTAGATGTGACCAATAGAGAGCTAGAAAATATTCTCACAAAGATAATCTCATCTAGAAAGAATGACTGGTCTGGTTAGATAATACAACATGCAAGAAAACTATTGGATTCTCACCATACGAGCTGGTTTATGGAAAAACTCCTATCTTTCTTATTTTGTTTGAGTTAGAAACACTCAAAACAATTGTAAATGTAGGTATAGATCTTACTGAAGAATAGAAGAATATAATAATTTAGCTAAATTAGTTGGATAAGATGAGAACTGAAGCTTTGCATTGAACTGAAATCATTCAAGGCTAGAGGAAACAATGGCATGATAAAAATATCCGTAGTAAGTAGTTTACTGCAGGAGATTGGACTTTGTTGTTTGATTCAAGGTTTAAGGAATTTAAGGGGAAATTACATACAATATGGCTTGGGCCATGTGAGATTGCACATTTATTTGACAATTGAGTTGTTCAGTTAATACCGATATGTGGAGAGAGAAAAACAATGTTGGTAAATGGGCATAGGCTTAAGCTTTATCACAAACCAACATCGAAGGAGGAATTTACTATAGTGATTCAAGCAAGAATTGAGTATTTTACTAGGGAATATTTTTATGTTTTTGGTGAGATGGCCAATCCTTAGATTCAATTTTTAATGGCCACTAATAAACAGAGTAAATTGAAAACCAAAAATGGCGGTTTACTCTGGAAAAAAAAAGAGGGAAAAAGATAGAAATATCCTCAAATCCTATGAATAAGTATGAATAGTTCTGATAGATCTTGATTTGGTGTGATTACTCATAATGGCTCCTAATCATGCTTGATCAGAATTGAAACAACAACATTAGTTTTTGACAGTTCATAAATAACTTTTGATCATTCATGATCAGGAAAGAATTGAAATGACTAAAAGGGACACAAAAAATTTCTTATCAGGATTGATCAAAATAAAATTCGAGCAATTAAAGCTTATAATAGCTCTTGATCACACCTGATCTAATGGAAATCCCAATGCTTGAAGATTTTAGAAGAAACCCTTGATCGCTCCTGATCTCTTCTAATCAGTTGTTCTTGATGAGTCAGTAAGGGAAAAAAATTCAAATAAAGGTTGTAATAATTCATGAAAATCAGGAGTGTGAAGAAATGATCATGTGTTGTCAGAAGCTTTTAGCTTCATTTATTACTATTTTTTTTTGTGTAAATGTGCAGGTACAAGGTTAAATGAAAAAAATGAAGTTAATGACGTAACACATGGAAATAAGTGGCCTCCCACAAGGGTAGAGCTCAGCATGTCATGCGTTAATTATGTGTTGATATTATTGAAGATCAAACTTTTTTTTGTGGATTGTACGGCTTAAGCGGGAATGTATTACCATTATTGACTATCTTTTGAGTTTTTCACCATCGACAGGTAAGCATTTATATCACTAGACAATTTTTTAAGTCTAAAGTAGATTAATTATAGTTTGTAAAGTTTCTTAAAGGGTTAAATTATGATTGTTTGATAAGCCAAATATAATTTATTTTAAAATGTAAAAACATACACATCATTACTTAAATAAGTAATAAATATGATAAGATGGTTTTCAAGGTGAAGTTATGGGCAGTAAGTTGATACGCACATGACACACTATTCTTAGTACCTTGACGAGACATAACAGGCATGCAAAGAACAGTTAGTTAATATTGCATTCACTAGTTGTATCTCATCATTCATTTGAAAGGAATTACCATTGTCATTTAAAATTAGAAGGACATAGAAATTTTCAGAAATCTATTGTCAATAATGTTGGTGAATTCTTGAGCTTCTAAAATTTTTAGAATCTCTTGAAAAATTTCAGGATCTTGTGAAATTCTAGAATCTTGTAAAAATGGGGTACAAAAGAATGGCAGAGCCAAAGGGAATAACCTTAGATGCTGAATCTAGAAGGTATTTATAGCAAGATGGATGGTTAGGTTTCTTTCTTAAATATGAAGGCTATGAGTGGGATATTGTGTTGGAGTTCATCAAAAATTTCCACATCAATTTCACTATCATTAGGGGACAACCCATTGAGGTGTTCATTGCTATGATCAGCGTTTTATCTAGAATATCGGTGAAAGGTGATATTATTCAACCTAGGATTTCCAATCTGCAAGAATTGCTTGAAATCTTCCATGTGCCACTTGAGCCTTTTCTATTTTTTCACATGCACAAAGGGAAGAACAAGGGAATTAAGCGTGGAAGTTTATAGGAACCCTGGAAATCCATTGCACTCTTCATTATGAAGTTCTTCACTTGAAAAGGTCAGTTTGCAACTGTACTAGGACCACCACTCAAATTGTTGAATCATGTCAGACACGGTGCACCTAAACCTGAAGTAAGGGTTAATTTACCTACTTTTTTCATTTCCCAACTTAGTCAAATGGCTGTTAAATGTAAGGAAAAGTAAAATAGAGTAACTCATCATGGTCTAATGCATTTAATAGTTAAGAACCATTTCATGCAAAAACCTGATTGGGAAAAGGGAAGGAGGAAATTTCTATTAAATAATGATAGGGAAGAAGGAAAATGTAAAATCTCTAAAAGAAAAACACTTAAAATAGAGAAAACTGAGGTTTTAACAAAAAACCTAGTTAAACCTATTGGGAGGCCTAAGAAGCAAAAACCAGAGAGTTCTACTCCTACAAATAAAAGAAAAATGAAGGTTTTGATGGAAAACCTAGTTCAACCAATAGATAGAACCAGGAGGAAAAAGACAAAAAAAATTGTTTTTATAAAGAAGAGGAAAATTGAGGAAAAGAAAACCCCGGAGAGTTATGATATTAAGAGAAAAATCTCTAAAAAGAAGAATAAAACTTTAAAAATAGAGAGACCTAAAAGAAAAACTAGGTGAAAAACACAAAGGATGGAAGAAGAAAATTTAGAGTGTTACATCCCTAACTTTGGCCTTGTTTTAATTTTTACTTTTGAAGTAATTAGTAGATGATTATGCCTAATTCAATGATTTGGCATTTAGTAAAAATGTATTGAAAAATCAATATTTTCATGAATACATGTTTATTTGACTATAATTGACATGTGTTTATAAGTTGCCAAGATGTTATGATTTCATAAGGATTATGAAATGATTATCAATACACTAATTCTGAGTTGGTGATTGCAAGTTGCATTCATGGAACAGGTTTTCGCCCTTCTGAGAAAGTGAGGGAGAGCATCATCGGAGAGAAGGGAATAAATATAAGGAAAATAAAATTTTATTGCCATCTTAGGTCTAGTGTTGGTGTATATATGTTCTTTTTCATATATAAATGTGTATAAAATACAAAGAGAGTAGTATATTTACTTTTCCTTTTATTTATCCGATATATATATATTAATGAGTGATAATGAATAATATTATCTTAATGTCACATGTGGAAAAAGTGTGATGAGAAGTGGATGGGGGTCAAATTATATTAGAATTGCTCAACTCGTTAATGAGGAGCTTAATAAAATGTTATGGTAGTAAGTATATATATATAAATATATACATTTACTAATGTTTAAATTTCCAATGTAAAGCCCTTTTAGCAACTTCATAATATTTGAAGGTGAAAGAAGGTTCAATTCAATGAAAATGATTTTGAAAAGCTATTGCAAGGCCATGATATAATGCTTGAGGGTGGTGCATGCTTACGCCATGTGCAAGTCAAGTGTTACCATGATTGGCATCATGGCTATCTCCGCAATTTGTGGAAGTGATAAATGATTGCTTTTAACAGTTCTAAAAATAATTTTGAATTGTTTCTTGCTCGGGGATTATGGAGGATGTATTTGAACTCAAAGAATATGTGTTATCTAGGGAAGAACAGTTGGAGGATGACCTTAACCACTTTTGTAATGGAGTTATCTCTATTGGTGTGAAAACTTGAGAAAGGTGGCGAAATATTGGGACCATTTTGTAGTACATTTCTTACATCTTTATGGTTGTGTTTTTCTCACATACGTGGAGGCGGCATAACCAACCTTCTTTAACTGTTTCTTGCGAATAGATACAATGAGGAAACAGAGGATTTTTTGGAGGGGGGTGACAAAAGAAGCCATATAAGTCCCATACATGGGAGGATTGCCTCCTCTATGACTTGTGTCGATGGGGAATCGACAGTACCATGTTTGAATGAGAGCAGGCTCAAAGTATCAGGAATCATGGTGCATAATCCATCCATTACCATTGTGAAGCCACGAAAAGACAAGAGGGAATACAAGAGCTTGCTCCTTACCAATTCACTGCAGGTTCTCCTCATCGGTGATCCGGATACTGATAAGAGCACATGTTGTTTTATGCGAGTGAAAAATACCCCTTGGAGGATAGTTATACACAATATCTCACAGAGGTTCTATTATGTATGCATTTAACTGAAGTATTCAATGAGACACATTTTCCAAAGGTTGAAGTTGACCAATATAAAAGTCTTTCTTTTTATACCATGAGTATCCTCAAACGTGACACCAATGTCAAGCAAAGAATGGATGATAATATTTTCTTGTATAGGAGTATTACCAAACTCATGGCATTGAGATCATTTCCTCATCTGTGGGGTAACAACATCTCTATAGACTAATGGGAAGCGACGTGCTAGTTCTATGATTTTGTGAAGAAATTCCAAGAATGGCTAACTTAAGGTGCTAAGAGATTCCTACAAAATTTTGAACCTTGATTTCTCTGAAGAAGGATTAGAAGAGGTCATAAATCTATTTATTTCTACCAGCTTGGAGAAGCATCGTCGATAAGGAGTGCAGAATAGCAACATTTATACAGGCATGATTTTCTCTATCCTTAACTTATTACACTCTTGCAAATAAAGATTTTATTATGGGGGTATTTCTTAACAAGTTTTTATTAAAAGTAAGGAAGGAAGAATCTATATATTCCTTTATTTATTTTGTTGAACATGCATCCTTAAAAGGAAAGTGGTACAAGTTCTAGAGAATGGAAAGACCAAATCAGTATACCCTTAAAAGAGAAATATAAAGTTAAATGGAATATCTAAGATGAAGACTAGGATCTCTCAATAGAGCTATTCTTGCTTTTAGAATCATATATTTTCTATTTATTTGATTGGAAGGTTCAGTGAAGATAATAACCTTTTGATATTGAAGCGACAATGTTGCATTATGGATATAGAATTCCTTATACAAAATTTTATTTTGCATGTCATTTTTGTAAAAAAATCCAAGAGAATAGGTGATCCAGGGATGTGGAAATTTAGATAGCCTTTCAATTAACCATTATTACTTATGTAATGTTGTCTCACGAGAGAGATTAAACTAGGCAATGCAAAGATATAGATCTCATAGTTCTTGTTCAATAGAACTTATTTTAGTGCCAAGTGCACAAAAGACATAGATAGCCCAAGATTGGGTATCACTAGAATGATTTACCTCAGGGTGGGGCATAAGGAGTGATTCGTAACTCAATTCCATATGGTGGTGGTAAACTATTATGATCAATAAAGGTTTATGGGACAATGAAGTTATTTATGAGTTCATAACTTATCCTATGTTGAAAGTCAGTAGACTCAAGTAGACCAAGGGGTCAAAAGTAGATTATTATATTTTATAACTAAAATTTTAGAGTTGAAAGATTGTCTTAGGTCAAAAAAATAATATAAAATGATAGTATTCTTTTAGATATCAAATTGGTGAGGAATTACCTTGAACACTATGCTTATTCATGTTACAAAAGACTAGAAGCATTTTGTTTGTACGTTTTGATACGATTATGTTATTACCTTTGGGTAAACAAGGAAGTTGTTATTTCCATGTATTGGGATAAGGGAAGCTATACCCGGGTTTTGAAAATGAAGGTATAGGAAATCTATAACCCTTATGTCAGATATGATGTTGTATATAAATAAACATATGTTGATTGATAGCAAAAAGTCGAGAAAATCATAGATCAAGACAAGAATTCTTTATAATAACTTAAGAGACTCCATGGTAATGTTAAAACATGGTTTAATGCACCAAATATATTGGTATGTGAATCTAGAGAGTAAAATGACAGGAAGTCATAAATCCTAGATATTGCAAGAATGTAATAAGGGATTTTTAATATAGGTTGAAATACTTAAATCTTTACATTGCATGCATATCCTAGATGAAGGATTAGTTCTAAGTCCAATGGGCTAGAATGGATTTCTGTAAAGACTAGTTTGTGTCTAAAGTACCGAGTAAAGTAAGTAAAACTATAGGAAGAGATAAAATCTAAGATGATTCAGAGGTGTTTGTCTAGATGGCATGACCAATCAGAATGAGCATACTTAGCTAGAAGGGATCTAGAGTTGTATGGTCGAATGAGTTTTGTAGGACACATCACCAAGACTCAGATGGTGAAACTTGTTAGATCCTTATATCTATACCCTTCATGAAGGGACGGGTTTGTTCAGTAGAAGAAACATGGGAGACTAGTAGGTCTTTGGTTGGGAGGAAAAAAATTCGGATGATGCTCTGCCTCTATAGTAGAAGACTCATCGAGGCTCATGAAGATAGTTAACTAAATTACAGATACAGTGAACTCCATGGTATGGCTTTTGATAGACAAGTTTATGAGGTAAAATTATTCTTTTGTGAATTGTATTTTATGCAATATAATAGAAAAGTGAAAGAACTTCTCTTTGATTCTAGTTGTGATTATATATGATTTCAAGTTTGAAATTAACTAGAAATGTTGTACTCAATTTCTTGTGCTTATGCAAATGTTATCATAAAATAAATAAAAATAAATAAAATTCTCTCTCGTGTTTACTAAGTTCATTTACACTCTAGTAAATACTTCAGTTTACTCGAGTATTAAGAGGAGAGATGTTACATAGAGAATGAAAAGACTACTTCTGCCATCAATCTTGATGAGTCTAGGGAAGAAGAAATTGAAAAGGATAAGTCTGAGAAAAATGAACATGAAAAATAAGAGCCTGAAGAGGAGGAATTGAAAGAAACGAAGCTTGAAGAAGAGGGGTTAAAAAAAGGAGGGTCACAACCTCCAATGAAAATTCTAGAATGTACTCCTCCAGAGGAGCATTTTTCAACTCATAATTCCCCTTCTCAGGATGAGTACTTGTCAGCTCATAATTCCCCTTTTAAGGATGTTAACCTATCAACCCCTAATTCTCCATTTCAGAATGTTGATGTGTCATGTATAGAAACTGAACATGAAATTGAAATACCAAATATAGCTTTTTTTAGGAAAGTGAAGTTCCAAATGTAGAAGTCCAGAAAGAAGAAATAGTTCAACATAATGAAGAGGAATTTATTCATAGGGAAGGGAAGCAACCAATAGAAGAGGAAGAAATATTTTCTGATAGTGAAAATTCAGAGGAAAAAGAAGAAGAACAAATTCAAACTTCTCTCAGAATATCGAGGTTAGAAAAAGAATTAGAAGAATTTAAAATGCAAAATTTGTTAAATTAGAAGAAAAATGAAGGCAAAGAGATGAGGAGACATCAAAATTTCAAACAGAAACAAATGAATTGAAAGAACATTTTGAAAAGGAAGTTAGTCAGTTGTTTTCATAGTTAAAGGAAACAGAAAAAAAAATTGACCCAAAAGACCATTCGGAATGAACAAAAATATAGAGAGGCTCATAGGTTAAACATAAAATTTGAAACAATGACTAATACAGAAGAGAATGTATAACCAAATCTGCTGAACAGGTTACCTCTTCCACCACCTAAGGAAGAGCTAAGGAGAAAACAACATGACCTAGATACCTTTCCTTAACAACTATGAAATACAAACAGCTTAATAAAGAACTCCAAGAAAAGTTGGATAAGGTCACAAAGGAAAAGGAAGAAGCAAAGGAAAGGGTAATCAAGACTGTGGATATTAAATTTTCCTTAGTTTGCACCAGAAAACCTTCTAGAGTGTATGGGTTGTTTCTTAGAGAGCTATTATTGAAATGGAAGGTTAATTAGATTTTGGTAAAAAGACCTACCGAGTTCTTGGCAGATTATGATTTCATAGATTGTTATTTCAATAGTTTATCAGACATTCAAAATCAAATGTGTGAATTTTTCCAATGTGGATTTCTCATGGGTACCAATGATGATTCAATAATTATTGTTTTTATTGGTGAAATTCAAACGAAATCCTTTGTTTCATTGTTGAAAAATCATGTTGAATGGTTAGTCAAAATGGAGGAATACAAAATAATGAAAAAGACATGGGTTGCCAGTGAGACATGAATATCCAAAATCAATCCATTACATTAGCAACTTAAGGTCCATTTCAAGATTGGATGATGTCACTCCTCTTTATGTCAGTAATTTGCTAAAAATCATTGCAACTTTTCAAGATATTGAGGGAACTCTTCCCCCTATAGCTATCTAGGTGAGTGAAGAAAGATTCAAATCACTTACAGATCCAATAAAGAGGATAGAGCCAATATCACCAAATAATATCAGATGGAGCTTGACACGTGTGAAGCATTTAATCGATTTGATTCATGAGCAACAAGATTTTTGGATTGGTATGAGATTCAGAATGCCTATCATTCTCATGTCTACACCTAAAATTAATGCACCTTCTTAGATACCAGTCGAGGTCCTAAGAGCATGGTATGAAAAGATGGAGAAGAACAGTGGATTTTTTGTATCTACAAGAACTGCAATGGGATATAGGGGAGGAGTTTTGATTGTGCTCTCTGGCTTAAATCATTCAATAGGGGAATTCATGTTCCACATAGATGAACCATGAGGGCATGGTTAAATGATGGAGGAGGAGAATGATGAGGCATAGTAAAGACCTCATAATCATTAAGTTTTCACCTTTTTAATACTTTATAATTTGGCTTTAAAAATCATAATATTTCCCTTTATGTATGCATTTATGAACTTAATGAGTTATTAAGACTTATATTATGAATGGTCAATATTAATGCTTATTTTTGTTAAATGCATGATTAGTGTGGCGATTAATCCATGAATTCTTTATGGTATGTGTACCTTTATTATGCAACTAGAGTTGATATTTATTTCTTGGCTCAAATAATAATTGTTTATCTTTCAAAACTGATGAACGGTTGATTGTTTGTGACTCATCTTCAAATGATTCAGTATCCGTTGATCTCCTTTTTGACTTATAATGCCAAATGAAGAATCTGTCAAATACAACCAAAGCTCCAGCCAAGCATGATTAGTTCATAAATCTCAAAATCAATGTAACTAAAGGAAATTATGAGGATCTTCCCCAAATATGTTCCTGCATGCCAGGATATATTTTTAGACTAGGATTAGATTAAATTTCCCGCTTATCTTTTATTTTTGAAATAAATATGGATATTTATATCCAGTCCCAACAAAATTGGATATTAGATTGTATCAAGTTTTTTATCCTTCTCATCTAGTTTTATTTTTTCTTTTAAGTAGAATTATTTTCTTTGTACTTCATCCCTATCTAGGCAAATTATTTGGAAATATAAAAAAAAAATTTGATCTCAAATCTGAGTTGGGTTCTTTTCAACATGTTTTATGAGTGAGGTGATTCTATTAATTGTTTAGTTCATTTTCTGTTGCTATGTTTAAATTCTTAAACTCTTAAAAGTTTGAATCATTGCATTTATTATGTATTAGAACAAATCTTGGATCAGATAGTTTTTCACTGTCTGTGTTTTCCATGATTTATTTCTTAGTTAGAATCATTTATAGATCTGAGATATTTTGAAGTATCATTTTAATGGAGTTTGTATAGAAAGGGATAGTTACTTTTCAATTTAATGAAGTGTGGAATAGAATTTTTTTTTTTTTTATTATTATTATTAGACTACAGGAATCAGGTAGCATGACCCCCTATAAACTGCAGTGCACCTGGTAAAAAATTTAATGTGACCAACGCCGCTGGCGCGACATGCCCTCCAGTACCACGGGGGTGGGGGAGACTAGACCTCATGAACAACCTCCTACAACAAGAAATATTTAGCCAATCGAGCTAGGTCCCCAACCCTGTGGAATGGAACAGTTAACTTCTAAAGCAATTAGTTCAATTTTAATTAGATCTCAAAATTCAGTAAAATAGATAAGATTAATCTTCCATTCTTCCATAATCTCAGTTTACTCATGATAAACCATCTTTCTTTTACTTCCATGATTAAATAGGTATAGTATAGAAACACTCCCAATTGAGAAAAAATCACTCCAAAATGCTCCTAATCAAGCTAAAACCAACTAAACCCCCTAAAAAACTGATCCAACTCTTATCGAAAATAGCTTGAGACACCCCTAGGTTGAAATTCAATAGATTAAATGAGTAGGAATTGTGACAACAATCACTTCTTCTCATCAATTCCACCAAAAAAATTCAAGGACTTAAAGGTTACATTCAAGATCTCAATGACCAAGGAGAAATTGTAGTGGATGAAAAACAAGCTACCTCATCTAATGTTCAATAAAAAATTATTTCTTATCTCTAAAACTTTCACCAGAAATGAGTTGCGAAACTCAGTTAGCTAGAGAAACATGGGAGCATTCTCGAGTTTTGGATCACCCAAAATGAGAATGAACCTCTGGATAGGACAACTTCCTAGGTAGTTATATCACCTAAATTACTGACTTTTTGAACGAAAAGATAGAGGGAAAACTTAAAAATGAAAATTGATAAAACACTATTCCATGTTGATACACCTATATGTTAGTCTGACTTGTAAACAATTTACATACCCAAACTAATAAAATGACAAAGCTCAATTCACAGAACTCAACTTCATATGCCTCCTACATAAGTATTTCATAAGAATACCTTTAAAATGCTAAACTCTTAGAGGGAAAAATGGCTTTCACAACTATAAGAATTTTCACTTTTTGATACAATTTATGGCATGCAACTTTCATATATTTCTGCAAAAGGTGCTAACTTTGACACAAAAATCACAAGGAATTAGAAAAAACTCACAAGTAATCTTATCTATCAAATACTTTCACATAGTATAATAAAAGAATTGAGAAGGTAAAATACTTTACTTCATTAATTTTCAAGGCATCTACTATCATTCAAGTCAAAAGAGTTAGATAAATCTTCTTTTCTCTATCAAAGGACTGTAAAGTCACTAAAACCAAAAGAAGAAGTAAGAAATAACTCAAGAATGGGTTACAAGTGAGTATAAGTAAACACATCCAAACTAAACTCCAAGAAAATAGCTTCTAGAAGCTTCTTGATTCGGATGAGATAATAAACCCCAAAATCTAGCTTCTAGATCACATCCAAAAGTGCTCCAAAAGGTTGAAAAAGTCAAGCTTGACTTATTCAAACCATAAAAGCATCCCGATAAATGCTCCAAGATGAGTCAACATGCCAAAATTTGCTTCAAATGCTCCTAAAATAAAAATAAGGACTCCTAGATACTCTCCTCGTGTTTCCCACTTGAAAATAACCTCCCTCCATTCTTGGCATGTCATCAACACAAGCACATGTCATCACTTCACTCATGACTTGGTCATAGAAACACATGCTCCTATTTTCCTTCCAAGTTATAAATCAAGACTTATTTCCTTTGTGTTGTGCATTGAAAACCTCCAACCACTTCATTTATTTTGCATTTTTTAAATTAAATGAATTTCAAACATCATTTAATTAAAAACATTTTACATCTTAAGAATAAATGCAAAACTAAAGGTAAGCTTTAGCTGACCCCTTCAAAGAATTGAAAGCTTTATTCATTTGAAAAATCTCTAAGGCATAAAACAAATAGTTTTAGCCCATGACTTAATAGTTCATATTGGATTTTATAAAAACATGGCAAGAAAAATGAAAAACATGTCTTTTATCAGCCATATGAAGTTTAGAGTAAAAAACCTAAAGCAAAGCAAGGAAAACAAAATGAATATTTCATTTTCTGAATTTTTTGGAAGAAGCTCCTAGCACCACTAAGGGTTTCAAACAGAGCTCGATCCATGACTCATGGTGATTTAAATGGTCAAATCTGGCAACATATGGTCTTGAGAGAGAATTCTTCAATATGTCAACCCCATTATTTCATTCGGGTATGCATTTAATGGTTCCTTTCATTTGTCTTTCTAGAGTAAAATGACAATATTGGCCATGACCATGGATTTTATAAGCTCTACATAGTTTGTTTTCATTATGTCAATTTCCTGCTTTCCTTATTGTGCATGATAATCACGGCCTTCATCATGCCCCCCCCCTTTTATCATGCTTATGACATAGCAAAGTCATTTCCATCTCATAAAGTATTCAACAATAGAATTAATGCATGAAGAAGAAAGGAAAATCTACAGACTTTATAAAAACCATAAATCTTAAGAAAGTACAACCTCTATTCATGAAAAATAGGCAACATCGTTCCTCTCAACTCAGCATTTTCAGTCTACATAATGGATAATTCCCTTATCATCAAGGCCATGTAGCTAACTACATTATAAAAATAAATTCCTTACTTTTACCTCTGCATCTTTATTGTATGATTTCATGCATTGTAGGAATTTTGTTTGATTCAAAATCCTCTCCTCTTCATGCATCTTTTAACTCAAACATTTGGTATAAGATAATTCACTACATGACTGATATTTTCCAATTTAGGATTGTCACTATCCTAAATTGGAAACTGAGCTCTGTGACGATATGAAATGTGTATTGAATTATCCTTGTGGATACTAAGATTTTGATTAAATTATGACTATAATTTGGAAACAAGCCTTTGGCCTCACAACAGTGTTAACTAGCACCCCTCAAAAACTTGAACTTAGAAACGACTCTCTTGATAATAAACCTTGAACCTTTTCATCTTATGAAATATTCTCTAGGTAACTATACCCTATCACATTTAGTGCTCCTTTGATGCATTCATGCTTGTCATTGCACTGTTCTATGAAAAATTGAAGATAAATCTTCATCCTCTATCCTTTGTTGTTTGTAACATGAAAATTTATTTCTGCTCTAGGTTTTTGACATTAGCACACATATGAAGATTTGGCATTTGGCTCTTGATTCTATTAAGAGAATTCTATTCATTTTCTATCTTCAACATGGCTTCTACAAGTACTGAGACTACCATCCTGCAAGGAAGAAACGTAATGTCTTTTCCCAACATGTTGTCTCTTTATAAATGGTGATTGAAATGACTTCTCATCTCTCTCAATTAGTGAAAGCACTATATTTTGCATTTCATTTCTATTCTTCTCCATGAATTCCCCTCCTTTAGCAACTATATGACTCCTATAAAAATAAAATATTGTTCCATTGCTCCTTGTTGTGGACTCTCTGATACTCAAAAATACAAATTCTTAATAATTTGACTATAAGTATTCATCATCATAATGGCTTTGAAAATCTACTTCATTTCACTTTTCATTGATAACTGCTCTCTCAAACATAATCACCTATCAGAAACACATGTGTGACACTATACCTTGCAATCTTTTTGGATGCAATGACATTGTATGCACCCTTAATTATTTTCTTAAAAAAGTATATGATGCTATGACAATGACAAACACCTCACTATCACAAATGGTGAGTGCTTGATTGAGTGAAAAATAAGGAGATAAATTACCTCCTATTCCTCTTTAAAGTAAAATAATGCAGCATGTTGGGCTCAACCCTCGTGGGAGCCACATTTAACTCACATGGTGATATAAAATGAGTCAAAACAGCAACATACTTTTTTTTGTATTTGCACATGAGGCAAACGAGTTAGAAAAATAAATGCATTCTTTAGATGTGTATGATGACTTAATACTTTCCTGAACACCTAAAGTATGGATTGTCTATTTGATATGCATTGAGATCATTTTATACATGTGTAAGTGTTTGTACATGTAGTGTTAGATATCATTCATTGCTTAGAGAATTGCTCTAACATTATTGATATTTTTAGATGCAAGGACTTGGACACAGAAGCTCAAGTAAACTAAAGGCTACACAGGAAATAAGCAAGAGGTGAACAAAAACAATGAACTAGTCATTCAGGAAATAGTTGGTCTCTTCCCTTATATGTGCATTCCATTAAATTTACTTATCGATGTATATTATTTTCTTTATGTATATTGAATAGGTTACTCCCACGGCTTGTGTGAGACCATGAACATTTAAATCATCAATAAAGATTACCGTTTCAGAAAGATTTGTATAAATCTCTTCTATGTTACTCATGAAATATTGGAATTTCTATTTATGTAATAAAATGTAATGAAGAAAAGGGTTAAGAAATGTACCTTTGTTTTAAGTTTTTGAATCAAAATCTCTACCTGAATGAGCTATTAGTAAAATTTGGGTAACATTTCTGGCGACATATGTTGGATGTTTACCTGCTAAACATCAAGACCAGTTGCCTAGAATTTTCCATTGGGCATGGATTCACTTAGTAAACTTAGAGGTAGACTCAAAATAAAAGCTTTTACTTTACTATAACTCACTAAATCAGAACATGACAACCTGGAAACTTATTGAAAAGTAAAAAATGCAGAAGGGAAACTAACTAACTATGGTGAAAATAACTTAGGGAATGAAACTTGTATCTAGACCTATTCTAACCTAAACTAACCAATAAAGAATCTGGTCAAACAAAATCACTGACTGGATTTACAAAATAACAACCCTTTCTAATCAACAACTGATGCTTTACATTATTATGTATTGCTGAAAAGATATGAAACACATGCAGATAATTCAAAAGAGTATTGCAATGTTTCATAAAATATGTAAATAAACTCACTAGCAACCTGATTTTGATAATGCCTATTGTTGTCCTAGACTAGAAAAATGAACTAAATTTGATCATTTTCAGCTGCAACTCCAAAATTTTGTTTAATTTCAACATCCTCATGTTTGGGTGCAAGAACGACCTTTGGTACTTTAGTGGCCTCCAAACTGGCTAAATACCTAATTGGAGAGCCCCTTGATCAGAAAAAATTTGAACGTCCATTGTTAGTTGCTTCTTTTTCTTCATGATTTCCATGATTGTCCTACTTTGTGGCTAATTTTGGATTAGTAAAAATATGGTTTGAATGACTAGAAATGATAGCATTACCTTCATCTTGCATAATAAATTTCCATGTTGATTCTTCCTCCATGGTTAATGAGCAATCTTCTTCCACTACTAGAGTAGCCATTAACTCATCAAAAAATATCAGCTCTTGAAAGGCTCTTAGACGTAGCCAGTACAAGCTCAAGGTTCTCATTATTTCCCAAGGAGGTACACTCTAACTTAGGCTTGTCCTCTTCAATGAAGGAAGGAAAAAACTCAAACAATGATGAAACCTCTTGAGTCAAAATTTCATCTGATAAATCAGCTTCAAGCTCTACTGAACTGCAGAAAGGAAGCTCCTCCAACCAGCCAAGGCCTTGCATATCACATTCATGAGAAACCTCATGATCTGAGAGAATTAACTCCTCTCTATCATGACCACACTCCTCTTGTTGCTTCAACACTTTTTCAAGCTTGTGAACTTTCTGTTCTAGATCAACATGATTGTCAACCGCTTCAATCTTATCTAATTCCTTCCCATCCAACCTTGAACAAATTTTTTCAATGTTATCTATACACACCTCTTCAAAAATCTCAACATTAGCTTTTTCATCTATAACTTGCTTGAAGACATCAAAACTTATATCTTGGAAGAAGGTAACAGGTACGTGTAGGAACATGATAGGCCAAAAAATGGCGATATCTAAGTGATATGATGACCCATGTGGCTAACGACTTTTTTTTAACCCAAAATTGATGAAACAAAAAGGGTTTTTAAAGGAGATTATCAGATTTCCACCAATATAAATTATGCTTTACTTTGAATTTAATAAATAATTATTATTCATTTTCTATTTGAATTATGACTAAAATATTGATTGATATTTTGATTGAAAAACATCCATAACTTTCATACAGTATCACATTTTCTGAATATGAAACATGTGTCACATTCTATACTTTAAATACTCTAGGCTTAAAAAAGAAAAAAAAAATCATGAATTCTTTCCCAAGTTAACGTGGTTAGACATACAAGTTTTTATATTTTTTAAAATTTGTAATAAAAAAATCATAATTAATTATTTACTTGGAAAATAATTACAAAAAAATATGCATCATATCGGGACGAGTCCCCTACTTATATCTAAAATCTTAGAAAAAAATATTATCATTTTATTGTGCTTAGGGTGGCACACCTACTTCTTATTTTTTCCATGAAATTTAAGTACTACTGCATTGAAATTTAAAATTTTCACCAAATAGATTTTTTATTTTTTTTAAATAAACCTAGTAGTTTAGAAACTACATTCAATTTTCTACAGATTCTATTCTTACATATTTTTGAAATAATATAGATAATTTATTCAAATTTTTACATCAAGTTGCCTAGCTCTGATTTTCTAAATTTTATTACCACTTAAGGGCCTATTTTTCCATGGTGATCCTGCACATACCCTAACAAGTTCAGTTTTATGTTCTTCTTCATAATCCAAGGCTCCATTTTGTTGTTGATGATCATCAATCATCAATCAACCATGCTATTTGATCTCCTCTTATTTTAATCCTTGGTTGCTGTAATTGGTAACACCTTGTGGCTAAATGCAAAGGATTTACCTCTCTAATCCTTTCCTAGAGGAGTAAGCTATCTGGATCAATCTTAGCAGAAATTTTAACATGCTTGAATTTATCTTCATAAAAAGGATTTGCAAAGGTGATGGGTTGTTTTTTCTCCACCTTTTGAACTTTGGAAGACATTATCTTCATCCTTTGTTCCCTTGCAACCATCTCTCTTGCAAGGTGTTCGTCATGTTGTTTTCCTCGAACCTCCATCTCTTACTCTTGAATGTATGCCTAGTAATCCAACTCCTCCTTATGCATTTCAATATCCTATTCTCTTTCAATCTCTAACATCTACCTATGAAAATCAGAAGATATATCTTCGAGACTCATATTGTTAACCATCTGAGATTGGGCATGTAAAAATGCATGTTGGTTGACATTGTGATAATCTTGCTATGACTATTGTTGGACATATACAGGCTGAAATGCAAACTAAGTAGGGGTTGGTGGGTATTAGGAAAATTGAGCTTTTTGGTTTTCTATTGTTGGTGGGTTATTGGGAGTAAAATCGATAGTAAATCCTACTTGGTATGGCTGGTAAGAGGGAACATATGCAAGATATTCATGATACAAAGGATGAAAATACATGTTTCTATGAAATGAAGACATTATTTTTCATTCAAGAAGTTGGAAAGCCATGAAGACAAATTTCCCTTCAAATTTTTGAAAACATACCAGAACTGGTACTATTGAAACCAGTAAATTCGACCTTGAACTCGCCAGATATGCAAATTTCCACCTCTTAAGGTATAAATTTTGTTGGTTTCATATAAAACCAATCAATAAGATGTGTTCTTCAAACTTTTTTATTCAAACATTCTCACCGAGCGTGCCAAAAACTGTTATCTCTAAATCTTGCACCTGAACTGAGTTGTGAAACTCAGTTAGCTAGAGAAACATGGGAGAATTCTTGGGTTGTGGGTCACCCAAAATGAGAATGAACCTTCAGATAGTTTGGCTTCCTAGCTGGTTATATCACCTAAATTACTAACTTTTTGAAGGAAAAGAGAGAGGGAAAACTTAAATATACAAACTGATAAAACACTAATCCATGGTGATACACCTAAATGTTAACCTGACTTGTAAACAACTTACATACCCAAACTAATCAAATGACAAAGCTCAACTTACACAACTCAACTTCATATTCCTCTTGCATAATTATTTCATAAGAAGACCTTTAAAATGGTAAACTCTTAGAGGGAAAAATAGATTTCACAACTATAAGCATTTGCAGTTTTTGATACAACTTATGACTTGCAACATGCATGTATTTATGCAAAAGGTGCTAACTTTGAGACATAAATCACAAGGAATTAGAAAAAATTCACAAGTAATCTTATCTATCAAATACTTGCACACAATATAAAAAAATAATTGAGAAGGTAAAATACTTTACTTCATTTATTTTCAAGGCATCTATTGTCATTCAAGTCAAAAGAGTTACATAAATCCACTTTTCTCTATCAAAGGACTGTAAAGTCACTAAAACCAAAAGAAGAAGTAAGAACTAACTCAAGAATGAGTTACAAGTGAGTATAAGTAAACACCTCCAAACTAAACTCCAAGAAAATAGCTCCTAGAAGCTTCTTAGGTTGGATGAAACAATAAACCACAAAATCTAGCTTCTAGATCACATCCAGATGTGCCCCAAAAGGTGGAAAAAAGTCAAGCTTGACTTATCCAAACCATAAAGCATCCCAAAAATGCTCCAAGCCGAGTCAACATGCCTAAATTTTCTCCAAATTCTCCTAAAAATAATGACTCCTAAATGCTCTCCTCATGTTTTCCAACTAAAAATAACCTCCCTCCATTCTTGATATGTCATCAATACAAGCACATGTCACCACTCCACTCATGACTTGGTCATGGAAACTAGGAGCACCATAAATCTGCAGATTAGCTATAAAATCCAACACTCATTAGTATGGTGAGTTCAAAACTAGGCAAATAGACTAATGCTCCTATAAAATAATACATTATACCTCATAAACAAAGTAACAAAAAAAACTAATTGAAAGCATAAAAGAAGCACAATGCATACCTATTCCATGATGGATTGGTGCTACTCTTTGTGTAGAAAGTAGCCCTTTCCCAACCCTTTGAGAAGCCAAATGATGAATATTTCTGAAAATGCTATGAAAGAGACAAAATTAGCTCTCAATGTGGAGAGAGTAACTTTGCTCAAATTGTGGATGCAAATGATGAAGGAAAGACTTGGATTAATAGGTGAGATTGAGGAAAGAAGAAGCAAAGTTGAGGAATGTGGGACTAATCCTCAAACAATAGGAAGGAGCCACTTGTCACAATGTGAATGGGCCAAGGTTGTAGAATTTTTGGTGAATGTGCCCATAAATGACATTAGGTGACCTTTTCAAATTTGAAATTTGACTTGCTGGAGGGCAAAGAAAGGGGTCTTAAATGCCAAGTGGGGGACATGTAAGAGGAGAATTAATGCTATGTTGGAAGGGATAAGTCATTTGAGAGTGAAATTAAAATTGGAGGAATATTCCCTAAAGATGTCATGTGAGGGAAATTAGAAGATTTAATAAATCCATTAAATGATTTATTTGTGCAAGTGGGAAAATCTAGAGGATATGACTTGCATTAAGATTAACATTAATCATGATTTAGTTAACTTAAGAGAGGATTAGGTGATTTGACCTTTTTGATTTATATTTATTGATTAAAATAAATCAAAAGGAGATGGAAAATGACTTAGATCTAGTTAAATTAATATTTTGATTTATTTAGATAAAGGGGATGATGTTAGTATTAAAGATGAATTTATTTAATTTAAATGGAAGACTTTAGAGAGTAATCAAATAAACTTGATTTATTTGATAGGCGAATATGATTAATGCATGATGTTAGTTTTGCATGACTACAATTTTCCCCTTTTTGAAGCAATGTACTTGTTGCATTGGTTCAAATAATGATGTCATCAACATCGAAATTTAAAAAAAATCTTTTTTTTTTGGATGCCTCAGCAGAAATAAGTATGTTAGTACATTGTCCCCTTGAGAGATTGAGCAAAAAGTTCAACTTGAGGTCAATCTCACGAAAAAGAAGTTTAAGATGGATGTATGATGGTTAGGCTAACAGATCTATATGATAGTGATAATGTAAATGAGATGTTTTGAAGATGCTTAGAATAACAAATCTATATTATCCTAAACAACTTAAATGATTATGCAATGAATGTGAAATGGATGAGATGGATGATGTTGTCCTATGATGATATGAGATGATTATGCAAAATGAGAGGATGGATGCATTGTTAGCATGAAAGAGGATAGAAGAATGAGAGGGATCAACCCTTAAATCCAATAAAATGCAAAAGTCCAACAAGTCCATTAGTCATCAAAACTTTGTTGGACATGATGATGAATGATAATGATATATTACTTATCCAAGGATGGGAGAGATAAAGAGCATAATTTTTTTTATGTTTGATAACACACATAGGTATGATGCATCAAGGTATAAAGAAAACTTGTCTTTATATTTTTTAAAACTTGTCATAAAAAAAATATAATTAATTATTTATTTGGAAAAAAATTACAAACAAATATGCATCACATCAGGACATGAGTCTTCTACTTATATCTAAAATATTATAATTTTTTTTTATCATTTTAATGTGGTTAGGGTTGTCAGACAAACGCATACTTCTTATTTTTCCCTGAAATTTAATACTACTATATTAAAATTTAAAATTTTCACCAAATAGATTTTATTTTTTTGTAAATAAACCTAGTAATTTAGAAACTACTTTCAATTTTCTACAAATTCTATTGTTACATATTTTTTAAATAATATAGATAACTTATTCAAATTTTTATGTCAAGTTTCCAAACTTTGATTTTTCTAGATTTTTTGCCACTTAAGGACCTATTATTTCCATGATGATCCTGTACATACCCTAGTACGGAGTGGAAAAGTGATGTTAGATATTGAATTTGTGGCAAAGGTCATGCACATCCTGATTCTTGAAAGGTGTCCCATTATCAGAGATAATAGCTTGGGGGACACTATAAAAACAAATGTGATAGTTTAGGATGAAATTTTATATATGCTTTCTAGTTATGTAGGTCATTGGGATGGCTTCGACCCACTTTCTAAAGTACTTTATGGTGGTGATGATGAATTTGTGGCCATTGGATGAGGTGGGTATGATTTTGCCGATGAGATCGAGCCCCCATTACAAAAAGGGCCACGGTGTAACAATAGGATGAAGCTCTTGAGTTGGTGCATGGATAAGGTCTCCATGTTGCTAGCACTGTAAACACTTTCTAACAAATTTGTGTGCCTCTCTTTCCATTGTTGGCTAGTAGTATCCAGTTCTTAGTAACTTCTTAGCCAAGGTCATACAACTCGGATACGAACTGAAAATGCCATTATGTACCTCAATTAAAGCAGTCAAGGTTTCCTCGGTGTTCAGGAAATGCAAAAAGGTTCCTTCAATACTCCTTTGATAAAGGGTTTCTCCTAGGATGACAAAGCGGGTGGAATTTTTGACAAGGGCTCATTTAAGGTTTGGGGTTATATCGGTGGGAAAGAATCCTATTCTTAAGCAAGTGTACACATCATGATATCGGGGATCATCGGGACCAATGAGTCCACACACGAATTGAGACTCGGGTACCTTGAATGCTAGTACGAGAAGCTGCTCCACAAGGAATTCTTGCTTTAGGATGTTGCGTGGGATTTCCAAGAGTGATCCCATTCTCGCCATTTTGTTCTCTACTCTGTCATTTTCTCTAGGTAATTGTTCAAATTTGATATCAATGAATGACTCTTTGAGGCTCTCAACTAAATTCTTGTATGGAGTCAGTTTTTCATCCTTTGTCTAATATTCATCGTTTACCTGATTAATTATGAGCTGAGAGTCCCCATATACATTTAAATCCATGATATGCCATTGTACTGCAATCCTTAAGCCTATGACAAGAGCCTCAAACTCTACTATATTATTCGTGCATGGAAATGATAGTTTGTAAGATTTGGGTATGTAGTCTCCTTGGGGAGTTATGAATAAAATTCTTGCCCATGATCCATGTTGCATGTAATGTCCATCAAAATACATCTTCCAGTGGTCTACAAAACTTAGGCTAAATATTGATTAATCTGGGAATTCTGAAACGAGTGGGTTCTCTACATAAATAGGAGCCTCTGCTAGCTGATCAACAAATTCCTATCACTTGATGGCCTTACGCTCCACATATTCAATGTCATGTTTTTTCAATATCATGACCCACTTCGATATTCGTCCCATGAGAGTGGCTTTAGAAAGCAGGTATTTTAGAGGATCTATATTCGCAATTAGCTTGATCTGATGAGCCAACATATAATGTCTCAATTTTTGAGCTGCAAACACAACTGCCAGATAGGCT
The DNA here is from genome assembly GCA_007115665.2 of Sequoiadendron giganteum. Lineage (NCBI taxonomy): Eukaryota > Viridiplantae > Streptophyta > Pinopsida > Cupressales > Cupressaceae > Sequoiadendron > Sequoiadendron giganteum. Next base: position 377,502,328 of record CM021100.1, on the reverse strand, counting down.
TTTAAAATGGGAGTATAGTTCAATTCATGTCCCACCATAATTTTTCTGATATAGTATATTACTCTTTCCCTTCCATTTTCATCGTGTTGAGCTAATTGAGCACCGAGAGCTATCATGGTTGCTAAAATGTATAGGATCAGTGGCTTTCCTAGGATTGGTGGAATCAAAACTAGTGGCATGAGTAAGTATACTTTTATTTTGTTAAATTCTTGGCCGCATTTTTCATCCCACTTGTATGCTACTCCTTTATGGATTAGATGAGAGTAAGGGATCTGTTTATCTGCTAGTTGTGCGATGAACCTATGGATGGACTGGAGCCTTCCTTGTAGACCTCTGAGTTATTTTAGTGTCCTAGGTGCTTCCATGTCAAGGATAATCTTGACTTTGGTGTGATCCACTTCTATTCCTCTCATTGATACTATATATCCCAGGAGTTTTCTTGATTGCACACCAAAAACACATTTCTTTGGATTGAGATGGACCTTATATTTTTCTAATCTATCAAAAATAGAGCTCAAGGCTGCTACATGGTCTTGTCTTTTTCTGGATTTTTCCAATATGTCATCTACGTATTCTTCCATTGTCTTATGAATCATGTCATGAAATATTAGTTTCATGGCTCTTTGGTATGTTGCACCAGCATTCTTTAACCTGAAAGGCATTATGTTCCAATAGTAGGCCCCCCATGGACATGTGAACGTTGTCTTCTGTTGGTCTTCCTTTGCTATCATAATTTGGTTGTAGCATGAGAAACTATTCATTAGGGATAGCATCTCATGTCTAGCCATCATATCCACTATCATGTCAATATTTGGTAGCAAAAATTCATCCTTAGGACACATTTTGTTTCTAGTTGGAACATGATATGAGCACAAGATCAAGATATGGTACGAAATGTGAATGGATGGGTGAAGGATAAATGGAATGTGATGGATAAGTTTGTGAAGATTCTAGTGGATGGAGAGTGCTTTATTTACGCTTAGCACCTGGTTTCTAGGTTTTCACCAAGGTACCTATCTAAAGTGCCACCAAAGTGGTTTTCACTAGAGGATGATTTTTTTCTTCACTGTTTTCAATCCTTTTTCAAATTTATTTTTTTATTTTTTTATTTTTTTATTTTTTTGTTGTCACCAAGACACCTATTTACTAGGTTTACATTAAGGTGGCCATTTTTTTGGGACATTTTCTATTTTTTTTGTATTTTTCAGTTATATACCTTGCAAGGTTTTAGGCATAAATCTTTTTGATATGGGAGTTCTTTAGGGGCTCCTGCAGAGGCTCACCTTCTAGTATTGACAACTGATATGCCCCTGATTTATATTTTGTTGTGATGAAAAAATGTCCCAACCAGTTGGGCTCAAATTTTCCTTTGCTTTCTGGATTTGGCATGTTCTTTTGATTTGCTTTTAGCACAAGTTTGCCAACTTGGAAGGTCTGCCTCCTAATCTTCTTGTTGTAGCTAAACTTTAGGTAGTTTTGATAGACCTATAGATGGTTGAGGGCATCCATGCATCATTCATCTAATCAATCCAACTCATTTAACCTTGAAACCCGATATTCCTCATTTGTATCGAGGTTTTTCAATGATAGAATTAATGATGTGAGCTTGATCTTGATTGGGAGGATGGCTTATGATCCGTAGACCAGAGAGAATGGGGTGGTAGCTATTGGCATGCGGATGCTGGTGCGGTAGGCCTGTAAGGTAGGATTTAGTTGCAGATACCAATCATGACCAGAGTCATTGACTGTTTTCTTAAGGATTTTGAAGATATTTTTTATTAGTGGCTTATGCTTGGCCATCGCCTTGTTGGTAATAGGTAATACTTGTTTCATCGAGGTGGTCCTCCTTGATTATTGAGATTCTTGATCTGATTTGTAGGTAGTTGTTATTTTACCATTATTTTTTGTGTGTTATTCTATTTATTGTTCTATAGTTGATGATGATTTATTCCATTATTTTTCTTCGAAGCACTTATGAAAACTTTTGCATCCACTACTCCATCGTTCATGACATTTCGATTATTTGCCCATGTGCAACATTTTTCATTGTAGCTAGTGGATGGGTGAATGTCCTAATGTTCAGGATAAGTGGGCATGCCCCCTTGTGTAGCAAGAGCTTGTTCAGTATTGAGTGCCTTGGGGATTAGTTGATCGTATGTAGTGATGCATTGCATCTTCAGATAGAATGCCAAGGTTTCTTCAATATTGGAAATGATGGTACACACTTGTTGTTCTTCTAGCATGGGACACTTGCTTCAATTGGCCTTGGCTCATCACCATTGGAGAAAGGCGGTGAATGATTCCCCCTTACCCTATTTGAGCACCGAGATTTCTTCCAAACTAACATCCACAAAAATGTTGAATGCATAATTTTGGAGGAAAGCATATTTAATCTCTTCAAATGTTTTGATTCTCATAGGCAGATGAGAAAACCATTCCATAGCATCACTAGCCAAGATTCGAGGGAATAGTCACATTAGATATGTGTCATTGTAGGGAAATTTTTTGCAATGTTCCTGAAACTCCCTGATTTGATCTTCAGGGTTTCCCATCCCATGATGTTTATCAAATTTGGGGATTTCAAATCCCTTTACGAACGGTACCATTGCAAAGCTTCTGTCAAATGGATAGAGGTGAAATTTGCTAGGTGTCCGAATTGTGTTTCCATATTGAAAATCTAGCACTTGCTGTGAGAGAAATTTTATTTGTGCCATCACATCACCTTGTGGATCAGGTTGTGGAGTAAATACATTTAGAGGTGTGGGGTTAACAAGTGGGTTGTTGATAGGAATTTGTTAAAATATTTGTTGAGCAAGTGATGCATGCATTTGTTGCTGAGCCAACAATATTTTTTGTTGGTCGTGTTGTGCCAACAATGCTTGTTGTTGGTCATGTTGCTATATTTGGTCGTGTTGTTGTTGTGCCAAAAATGCTTGTTGTTGGTCATGTTGCTAGTGTGCCAACAATGCTTGTTGTTGGTCATATTCCTGCTATAATTGATAGTCTTGCAAGGCTTTTTGATACACTTCTTGTTGCACTTGGTATTGTGCTTGCTCTTGCGCTTGTTGAGCTTGGAATTGGGCTCATTCTTAAGCATGTGCTTGTTGGGTTTCTTATGTAGTCTAAGTGACATGTGTAGCTTTTGCAGGTTGTATGGTTTGAGCGACTTGAGCTTCCTGTGCAGCTTGGGCATTTTTTGGGGCTTGGGTTTCTTGAGCTTCTTACATAGCTTGGGTAGCTTGTGTGGCTTGTTGTTGTTGTAATAAGGCTTGGGCTTGTGCAGCCTACAATGCATGTTGTGTAGCTAATTGTGTCTGCACTTGTTGAGAAACTAGTTGTGCGGACTATTGATTTTTGAGTGATTTTTGCTGAGTAGCTTATAGAGAGGCTTGCAACGTTATGGTGAATGAATTGGTTGTGATGTGTCTTGGTGGTAATTGTAGTGGATTACAAAGAATGTCAAATGTTGTGATGAGCAGAACGGTCATGTTAATGATTGTGGTTTCAGCTATGGATGGTGAAATCGAGGTGCTTGGGCCTTGGGAAACCATGCTTTGAGGAATGGTGGATGTGATGATTGTAGTGGTTGCTTGGATGGTTGCCATTTTTTGTTGCAATACAAATGACACAATGGGAAGAGGAGGAAGACACAACCTGAGGGATGATGTAGATGTGAGTGGTAAGGGTGGAAATGGTGGAAAGACGAGCAGTGCAATCCCTTGAATTGATGATGAGGGATCAAAGATTCCCCCTACCCCAAACAAGTTACCTTCTCCTTGTGAGATAGGGGGAGAGGTTTGTATGTCCAAAGGATAATTTGGTGGTGCATGAAATGAGGATGAAGTGGTATGATTATGAAACATGAGCAGGATGTAATGGTGTAACAGATTTGCTAGGATGGATTGATCTGATGTGGTACTTGCATTCAACCCTTGGTTGTTCACAAGGTGATATTTTTGGAGTTTCTGAAGCATGGTTCTTCCCTTGTTAACAATTGGCAATGTTGAAGTGATAGATGATATGATTTGGGGAATTTCCCGAGTGATGTTTTGAAGTGGAAGCATGGATGCGGGTGGGGGCATGATTCTGAGAGATCTCTCCACAATAGTGCTTACATCAAATTCGAAAGGGAGTTTAGCCCCTTATTTTTCTAACTCTAACATATATATTGGGATGGATACAACCTCATCATGGCACTGACAATTCGGTGGTTTCATGGTTTTGCACCATTTCTAGAAGTTCTTCTTGTGTCATCTCATTGTCAGTGATGTCCTCTATATGACCTTCCTCTTGATAATTTTGAGGTACTTGAGGAGGATTGATTGGAAGGTGAATAGTTACCATTGGGTTGAATGTTGTTTTGGTTTGACTTAGATCACTTGAAATGGACGTTTCTTTTTTTTTCTCCATATTCTTCTTGTCTTGAGATCAAGTTTGAACCATAAAATAGAGATCAATGATCAGGAATGTAAGACATGAACCTCTAACCCCTTAGGTTGGTCTATACCTTAGGCTCAAATAAGATAAGAACTAGGATAAATTAAGGATTAAATTGATGATAGGGATAAGATAAACGAAAGATGGGTGATATGGATGATGAAACTCTTGAGGAACCTTGAGGGAGATTCTAAACTTTTAGGACTTTATTTGATTGATTGTGATGGATTGATAGTTTTACTAGGTGTGTTAAGTCAAACAAAAGTGATAATGCACTTGTAAACTCTAGGAAGTTATGTTATCCTAGAGTAAACTTGTACATGAGAGGATGGTTTGACTAAGTGTGTTAAGTCAAACAAGGTGATTATGGATTGGATAATTTTACTTTGTGTGTTAAGTCAAACAAGATGATAATAAACTTGTAAACCTTAGGAAGTTTTGTTATCCTAGAGTAAATTCATGCAAAATATGATAGTTTGACTAAGTGTCTTAATTCAAACAAAGTGATTTGATTTTTCTTAGAATTTTAGCATAAATGATGTTTTCAAAGTTTCCAAAATTTGTTGGTGAGGTGATTTGATTGATTTTGATGGTTGAGGGATAAATGAGAGTGATTGATTTTGATCCTAGACTTGAGCTAGGTAAGATTATTTCTTACAAGACCTTAGTTTTGAAGAACATGCTTGACACTTCCTATGTGAGAAAAGAAAACCTTTGAAAAATCTTAAAATTTTATTGATAATAGAACTCATACAAGTTAGGGTTGTTTCTTGAAGCTTTCTTGTAAAATTTGTAATCCAATTTTTTTCTAACTTCAAGAAGTATTTCAAGATGCTCCTCACAAGATTTTGGACTAAGACTTTTGAACTTGGGTTTCCAAATTTTGATCTTGCGGGAAATTATTTGAGAGAGCACTTGTGTTTGGTTCAATTGTCTTTATCTTTGCTTAATGAGTTGTTTTTATCACAAACAATTCTTTGATTAAAGTTTCAAACTGAATGTCTATGTCTTAATTCCTTTTCATTCCACAAGGTCCACTATGTGAAAATCAAGGTTTCAAGAGCATAGTTCCCTAAGTTGACTTTAGTGAAAAAAAATGATGATTAAACCCAAGTACTTTGAAACCTCTAAGGATAGAATGCCTAGGGCAAGCAAGAGCACTTAGATTTGTCAAAGGATATTTGTTTCCTCGAAAGGGTTTGAAATTTTGAATTTCTTTATGAATGTTTGTTTTCCAATGTTCTAGATCCAAGCAAAGTGTTTTGATTCCAATGACATGCACAACCCTAGGCTGAAAAGACAATATTTGTTGGGTTCCCACTTGGATAAATCTAGCTGCGCATATTCAGTGTAGATGATTAGATGCTTGACCACACTGGCTCCCCTCCATGACACACATTTCTAGGGTCAGCCAAGTATCACTACCCATGAATCTCCGATGGCATACTTTTCATCTCTACAACAAAATTGCATGTATATGTGGGGCGACTTCAAAGGACATGACCTTTTGCACCAACAAATAGAAAGGATTTTGGTCTTTGCTAAAAAAGGGGTTTTAAATCTAACTTTTTGTTCGTGGAGATTGACCCATGAGGCAGGAGACCATTGTTTCCCTTCTCGTCAGGACCAACTACATGATACCGACCTTTGTTCCAGTACCCACTTTTATATCTCGGCTAGAAATACACTTGGCTTTAGTGTTATACTAGTTGAGTCATTCCCTTGGGTGAGTAATTTTTCCCACAAGGTAGGCCCTCTAAGATAAACAAAAGTGAGCAATCATATTCGTAGTTCAATCAACCTTCATTTAGAAACAAAGGGAGAACACACACAGTAGGTTTACTCACACTCGCAAGATGTTTTGTTCAATTTTAATCCCAAAATGAAATGTGGAGGTAATTACTTTACCCAACATAAGATCACCAAAATTCCTTTTGATTCTCCAGATCACCATGAGGCACAAGAGAAGCGCATATGTGCTTTTGATGGTATTAATTTGAGTAAGCAATTATAAAACAAAGAACACATTCATTTTAAGTCCACAAAGAAAAAGTGAATTATTTTTATAGCACCAAATCAAATGTCGAATTTGACTTGTTCAATTGTTAGCCCCAAACGAAATCTAGTGAGTTTGTCCTAAGATTCATTTTATGCCCTTTGTAGCATAGATTGAAATGTTCTTTTTAAAGCCCCAAAAAGATGTGAGTTAACCTAAAAAAAAAACTAAAGCATGGAATGGAAGCCCTTTAAAGCATTTAAAAAGGCTTTGTCATCTCCAAATTTAATGCTTCAATCCTCTTTAACTCCAAGATTCTATTTGTCTTCTTTGATTTCAACGTGAGAGAAAAAATTGTCATTGTATCCCAATTCCAACCTATAAAAAGTTCAAAGTTAAAATCTAAGGAATGAGATTTGTTAAAAATCAATGAAACATTATCATAAAAAAAATTCACAATTGTTATGCAAGGCTTATGTGTGAGTGTGTGTGTGTGTGTGTGTGTGTGTATATACAAATATATATACAATCGTTACAATGCTCAACAATCAAATTCTTAATGGCTTCCCCACCAAATTATAATACTCTATCAAATCAAGTTAATTTTATCCATTGTCATAGTATCATATAAAGGTTTCCAATAATCAATTGAAGCTTTTCAAATTCATCCAACCATTTGAAATAGGAAATTTATTTATTCAAATAAGTCTAAAAATGATAATATGAGAATAGAAAAACTTTTGAGGTAGAAAATTGTCGCATTTAATAGTGAAGTGACTATGACTTATGGAAGTGGTGAGAAAGAGAATTTTCTTTAATCATGTCAGTGACTTTATGATTTATAAAATATATATATATATATATATATATATAAAATCATGTATTAAAGGCCGAATCAAGTACATAAAGGCGAATATACATATGATGATTTGCCTATGCCAAGATATTTTAAGGACAAGCGAAGTCCTGCAAGATATAAGCCTGAAGTTGTTAGGTACACCCGATTGCAACCAATAAAGTCAGAGATACTAATTTTTTTTAACTGAATCTAGCTACACGTACTAGTTACATGTATTTTTACTGAACCTATATCAATATGTGATTTATTGTAATGTGCTAGAATGATGGGCCCCTTGATAATTGGGTATGGAAAGGGACGAATCACATTCTTCTTTGAATCAAGATCATTCATACAACCATCAAAGTGTCAACCAATATACACACAATTCACATATAGCAAAACAACAAGTTGAGTTAGTCAAGCCACCTTATTTTGACAGAAGCACATAACCACTCCTACTCTTCACAAAATTAAAGCAACAAAGGATCAGTAGATGTTAATATGCCTTCTTTGACTTCCACATCTCTTACACCCAATTTGTATAGTGTAGTATCTAATGCTGGAGTGTCTAATGGAGAATGTTCTAGTGGACAATATCAAAATCCACTCTCATGTTTTCCTAATTTTGGATTAAGTGCATATCCAATAAATACAATGCTCTTGTCACCCATGATGACCAATTATTTTGCAGCTGGTAATTTTCCTCCCATGTATGGTAATGTTGTTGTTGTAGCTACACTTGCGACTGCTAGAATGGAATCAAGAGCTTCAGCTGGTATTTTATCTTGAGAAGCATCAAAGGGTAATTTAGATCTACAAAATTTGTACAGGGGATGAATTGGGTTGTAGATGTGACAAGATGATCACTTCATACCCAAGCAACACAAATGGTTAGTCATAAATGACATGCAGTGATAAGACTATCAAAGATACTGAGGTGACAAGATGATAGACACTTGCTTCTCTTGTAGTAAGATATTAATATGCGCTTTTAAGCATAGACAACAATTGAAAAATATGGCGATTGGTTTTAATGTGACAAAGCTCAAGAAGACTCGAATGATATGAATAAACAGTGTGTCGCCTGTCCCAACAATTGAAGTGGTAAGGAGGCTCATGCAACCGGCGTAATTCCTTCTCCTAAAGCTCTGATGATATATATTTTTGCAAGGTAGGCTACCCTACTCCCAATATCTAATACTTACACGCTACAGGACATGTTTTTGAAAGGAGAAAATGTGTAGAAGAGGCGGCATGAATGCACATAGTATTTAATTGGTCATTGGTAAACACGCTTCATGGATTGTACATAGTAAATATTCATGCGTTTTCACTTGATAGGTAGAGTTTGTAGATAAAATATTATGTCTCCATCATTTTCAGATGATGTATATGCTCAATTCAACTCCTCTATTTTAAAATAGGCATTATCTGGTTTGAACATGACCACCTAAGTTCAATAAAATTGACATTATATGCATTTTCCATGGCAAACAAAGCTTCAGAGTTTATCTTTTTTCATTCCCGATTCTCAAGTCAAAAAGGGTTTAGCAACAGTCACCTTTATTTCTAGATTCACAACAACAATACATATACGCACTAAGCTATATATATTGTGTCATCCATGTGACCAGGACTGCCAATGGGTTTGATTATAAGAAGAAATAATAAAGCCAACATCTAGCGAATAAAGACTTTATGGCATGTATGTAGTGGATACAAGTCACCTTAAATGCTAATCACCTTTGGCACGCATTCTTTAAGACCCTTTTTTTCCTTTCATCTGGGAAAAAAAACGCAACGAGGCATTTCCAAATTCAAGGCTTAACTTAATACTGAGGAAAAGAGGACAAAAGTGGCGGTCAAAGACTTGGGAGTCTATTTTAATCAGAACCACAATACTTTGCATCCCTATTCAAAGCATTAGTTGACATTGTATTCAAAGCACAATAACTATGCATGATTAGTAATAGTAGTTGAGCCTCCAAGATTTAAGTTTTATTTGAACAACAAACAAAGACTTTACTTTCCTTTTCAATGCACTAATCACCAGAGAAAAATAAAAGATTTTACTATCTTATCACATATCTTACTGTCTGCTCATACATCAGAATGAATTCTTACACATTAGAATTATATCTATGGAAGATATTAAACAGATGCAAGTTATTCACAGCCACTCAAGAGACACATAGAAATCAAACCAGGCAGATTGACATAACTTTTGTTTGTTGGATATACATACTCTATATGTATATGTATGAGCAATAGAAATAAGATTAAATGGAAATCCAACACATTTAATCATAGAAAGAAACATAAATATTGATAAGAGCTATCCTCCATCATAGTCAGTAAGATACATAAAGAAAGAAAATTCTTGAAATACTTGTTGGAGGTCCCTCCTTCTAGCGCCACATGTGAGCACCATAAATCTATAGATTAGCTATAAAATCCAACACTCGTTAGTATGGTTAGTTCAAAACTAAGCAAATAAAATAATGCTCCTATGAAATAATACGTTATACCTCATAAACAAAGTAACAACACAAACTAATTGAAAGCATAAAATAAGCAATATGCATACCTATTCCATGGCGAATTGATGATACTCTTTGTGTAGAAAGTATCCCTTTTCCAACCCTTTGACAAGCCAAATGATGAAGATTATTGAAAATGTTGTGAAGTAGACAAAATTAGCTCTCAATGTGAAGAGAGTAACTTTGCTCAAATTGTGGATGAAAATGATAAAGGAAAGCCTTGGATATATAGGTAAGATTGAGGAAAGAAGAAGAAAAGTTGAGGAATGTGGAACTAATCCTCAACCGATAGGAAGGAGCCACTTCTCACCATGTGAATGGGCCAAGGTTGTGCAAGTTTCGGTGAATGTGCCCATAAATGATATTAGGTGGTCTTTTCAAATTTTAAATTTGACTTGTTGGAGGGAGAAGAAAGGGGTCTTAAATGCCAATTAGGGGACATGTAAGAGCGGAATTAATTCTATGTTGTAAGGGACAAGTCATTTGAGAGGGAAATTCAAATTGGAGGAATATTGCCTAAAGATGTAATGTGAGGGAAATTCGAAGATTTAATAAATCAATTAAATGATTTATTTGTGCAAGTGGGAAAAGCTAGAGGATGTGACTTGCATTAAGATTAACATTAATCATGATTTAGTTAACTTAAGAGTGGATTAAGTGATTTGACCTTTTTGATTTATATTTATTGATTAAAATAAATCAAAAGGAGATGGAAAATGACTTAGACCTAGTTAAATAAATATTTTGATTTATTTAGCTAAAGGGGATGATGTTAGTAGTAAAGATGAATTTATTAAATTTAAATGAAGGAATTTAGATATTAATCAAATAAACTTGTTTTATTTGATAGGTGAATATGATTAATGCAAGATATTAGTTTTGCATGTCTATAGAAATGCATGCTCCTATTTTCCTTCCAAGTAATAAGTCAAGACTTATTTCCTTTCTGTTGTGCGTTGAAAACATCCAACGACTTCATCTATTTTGCATTTTGAAAATAGAATTTTTAAAATTAAATGATTTATAAACATCATTTAATTAAAAATACTTTACATCTTAAGAGAAAAAATACAAAAATATAGGTAAGCTTTAGTTGACCCCTTCGAAGACTTGAAGGTATTATTATTTTTTTAAATCTCTAACGCATAAAAAAAATAGTTTTAGCCCACGGCTTAATAATTCATATTGGATTTTATAAAAACATGGCAAGGAAAAGGAAAAACAAGTCTTCTATCAGCCATATGAAGTTTAGAGTAAAAAACCTATAGCAAAGCAAGGAAAAAAAAATGAAACTTTCATTTTGTGAACTTTTTGGAAGAAGCTCCCAACGTCGCCAAGGGTTTCAGATAGAGATCAAGCCATGACTCATGGTGATTTAAATGGTAAAATCTAGCAACATATGGTCTTGAGAGAGCATTTTTTAGGAGGTTGGCCCCATTATTTCATCAGGGTATGTGTTTAATGGTTCTTTTCATTTGTTTCTCTAAAGTAAAATGAAAATATCGGTCGTGGCCATGGCTTTTATCAGCTCTACATACTTTATTTTCATTATGTCAACTTCCTTATTTATTTATTATACATGAGAATAATGGCCTTAATCATGCCCCCCTTTTACCATTCTTATGACACAACAAAGTCATTGCCATCTCACAAAGTATACAATAGTAGAATTAATGCATGAAGAAGAAAGTCAAATCTGCAAACTTTATAAAAACCACAAATATTAAGAAAGTACAACTTCTATTCTTGAAGACTGGGCAACATCTTTCCTCTCAACCCTACATTTTCACACTACATAATGGATAATGCCCTTACTATCAAGGTCCTATAGACAAAGTTGCATTCTCAGAAAAAAAATCCCACTTTTACCTCTTGCATCTTGATTGTATGATTGCAACATTGTAGGAATTTTATTTGATTCAAAATCCTCTCCTCTTCATGCATCTTTTAACTCAAATATTTGGTATAAGATAATTCACTAGATGACTAATATTTTCCAATTTAGGATTGTCACTATCCTAAATTGGAAACTGGGATCTATGACATTGTGAATTGTGTATTGAATTATCCTTGTGGATACTAGGCTTTTGATTACATTATGACTGTAATTTGGAAACAAGCCTTTGGTCTCACAACAGTGTTAATTAGAACCCCTCAAAAACATGAGCTTAGAATTGCCTCTCTTGATAATAAACCTTGAATCTTTTCATCTTATGAAATCTACTCCAAGTAACTGTACACTATCACATATACTAATCCTTTCATGCATTCATGCTTTTCATTTCACTGTCTTGTGAAAAATTGAAGACAAATCTTCATCCTTTGTCCTTTGTTGTTTGTAACATGAAAATTTATTTCTGCTCTAGTTTTTTGACATTAGCACACATATGAAGATTTGTCATTTTTCTCTTGATTCCATTAAGAGCATTTTGTGCTTTTTCTATCTTCAATATGGCTTCTACAAGTACTTTGAATGCATACACAGGATGTATGATGTATATTCTATACATAATTGTAAATATTTTTACATATTCACATGTTACTGACCATGGCATTGTCTTCATTTGTATTATTTTTCTTCATGTATATAAGATCCCCTTCATATTTATTACTGAGACTATTATTTTGCAAGGAAGAAACCTAATGTCTATTCCTAATATGTTGTTTCTCTATGAATTATGAATGAAATGACTTCTCATCTCTCTCAATTAGTGAAAGCACTATGCTTTGCATTGAATTTCTCTTCTTCTCCATGACTACCCCTCCTTTCGAAACTATATGACTCTTATAGAAACAAACTATTGTTCCATTGCTCCTTCTTGTTGTGGAATCTTTGATACTAAAAAATGTAAATGGTTAATGATGTGACTCTAAGTCCTCATCATCATAATGGCTTTGAAAATATACTTCATTTCACTTGTCATTAATAACTACTCTCTAAATTTTTCCCCTCTTTGAAGCAAGGCACTTGTTGCATTGGTTCAAAGAATAAACTGTTGTGATCAAAGCTCACAAATTTTCTGATTATTTTAGATGCTCCATTGTTGCCCTAGTGAGAAGGATTACACTGGTATACTAAAATGTGAACCCCAATCCTAAATGTGCACAAACATGGAAAACAAGCACATTATTAGATTGAAATGCAAGTTAAGACAAGGATTCCCAATGAAATTCATCTAAAATGCTCAAATAGAAAGAAAATGAAGAACATAACAAGAAACTAAGTTAAATTATATCTAAGTAATGCAAACACTCAATCCCATGGGGTAGTTGGTGCCAATTATGTGTAGAAATTGGCCCTTTTCCAACTCCTTTGGAAGCTTTGATGATGATTTGATGAATATTTGATCCACTTTGGTTGAATTCCTGTATAACCTAGCTAAGAGCTTATAAAAATAGATGAAAATGGATATGCTTGAGATGAAATTGACTATAGTGAGCTTACTCAAACTATGGATGATATTGCAATAGAGGAGGCATCTATTTATAGATTTGAAGAATGCAGGATTCAAGGGTTTGGGTGAATGTTGGAAAAAAAACCAGCCAATGAGAGAAGGCCACTTGTCCACATGTGATTGGAGGAGGAATGAGCACATTTAGGTCAATGTGCATGATAAATTCTATGAGATTCAAATTTGAAATTTGAATGTTACATGTTGGAGGGAAAAGGAAATGGAGTTAATGTCACTTGGCTCAAGGCCAAGGACATGTAAGAGGCCTCAAATTCCTTGTTGGAAGTACCCATCCCCTTTTGGAGGGATTTTTAAATTGGAAGAATATTCCATAAAAGATGCTCTTTTGAATGGAAATTGATGAATTAATAAATCAAATAAATTGATTTATTGCACAAGTTGCAAAACCTAGAGGATTGGAGCGATTAGGATTAGCGTTAATCAGGATTTGATTAATTAAGAGGGGGATTAGTTGATTTGACCATTTTGACTTGGATTTCAGGATTTAAATAAATCAAAATGAAAGGAATAATGATTTTAGACTTAATTAAATAAATTTTGATTTATTTAATTAAAGAGAATGGTGTTAGTTTTAAATCATATAAAGATAAATTTATTTAATTTAAATGAGATGACTTTAGTGATTAATTAAATAAAATAAATTATTTAATTAAAAGAGAGACTATAGGATTAATTAAACAAACTGATTTATTTAATTAATTGGAGATGATGGCTTAATCAGATAGAAGGGGATTTATCTAATTAAGAGATGGAATGTGATGAATTTAATCAAATAAAGATTATTCAATTAAATTAATTAGTAAAGGGGGTGATTCAGGTAGAAATGATGTTATTAAGCTCAGCACCAAGTGTGTAGGATCAACTTGTATATTTTTCATGTCTACACATTGTATGCACCCTTAATAATTTTCTTAAACAAGTATATGCTACTATGATAGTGACAAACACCTCACTATCACAAATAGTGAGTGCTTGCTTGACTAAAACATAAGGAGATAAATTACCTTATATGCCTCTTTAACCCACATGCTGATATAAAATGAGTCAAAACAACAGCATACTTTATTTGTATTTGCACATGAAGCAAACGAGTTAGAAAAAAAAATACATGCTTTAGATGTGTATGATGACTTGATGCTTTCTTGAACACCTAAAGTATGGATTGCCTATTTGATATACAATGAGATAAATTTATACATGTGTAAGTGTTTATACATGTATTGTTAGAGATCATTCATTGCTTAGAGCATTGGTCTAACATTCTTTCTATTGTCAAATGAAGAGACTTGGAAACATGAGCTCAAGTGGACTAGAGGCTACTTAGGACAAGAAGCTAGAGGTGAACAACAACAAAAAACTAGTCATTCAGGAAATGACTACCTCTTCCCTTATATGTGCATTCCATTCAATTTACTTAACCATGTATATTATTTTATTTATGGACATTGAATAAGTTAGTTTCATGGCTTGTGTGAAACCATGAACATTTAAATCATTAATAAAGATTACCTTTTCAGAAAAGATCCATAGAAATCTCTTCTAGATGTTACATATCCATTATAATGTAGTAATTTGTTACTCATGAAATCTTTGAATTTATCTTTATTTAATATAATGTAATGAAGAAAAGGGTTAAGAATTGTACCTTTGTTTTAAGTTTTTGAACCAAAAGCTCTACCTGAATGAGCTATTAGTGAAATTTGGGTAACAATATCAAAAAACCTTTCCCAAGCATAACCAGGGTCCTAGTACCTCAAATGCAAACACTAGGTCCAACAATAGTAACCAAAACAATGAAACAAACAATATTAGCTATAAAAATGTACCATAGATATACAAGAATATTGTTACATGCATTAGCAAAGTGGCCTCATGTGTATCCATGATTAGCGTCAAAGTAAAAGATCCCCAATGTGATGTTACCACTTGACACACTTGTATATCAATCCTTGGGCCTTCCTCCTCATCCCAGCCAGATCCTATGAGCTCACAATATACCATCCTTGATCACCTTAGTAAGACCTCGACACAAATATCCATCCTAGATTATCTAAGGTCTTCCCCAGTCAATCAAGAAATTCTCACAAAATATCTACAAGATATACATGTAGCAAATGAAATTCACCCTACCCAATTCTAGGCTCTATTAGTACACTTGTCATCTACCTGTCAGCTAGGGTTTAGCCAAACTGGTATGTGATCAATTAATCTATCTCCCAATTGTGCCTTACACATTTAATTCCTTGTCACCCGATATAAGGTAAAAAGGGAGTTGGTAGATAATGGATTTTCCCTAAATCTATGTACCTTAAATTTCATAAAATATGTAGGGTATACTCATGTAGACCTAAACAATCAAACCATCAGAATCAAGGCATATGAAAATGTAGAAAGAGGCTTAGAGGTTATTATTTTCCTTCCCATCTAGGTTTGTCTTGTCATACAATATACTACTTTCCATGTCCTTGATCTGGACTTACCATATAACCTTATCCCTGGTCAAGCATGGATCCATACCATGCAAGCCATTCCTTCCACCTACCATCAATTTTTGAAGTTCATGTATAATGGGGTTGAAGTTACCATCCATGCTGACCCCTAGCCTTTTGAGTATTTTTGTGCTCTTGAGGCCTCCTTCCCACACTCATGAAATTATCTAGGAATAGAAGTGGGGACTCCTCAAACAACATCATTCTTTCCATCTTCCAATCCATCATCCAATGCATCCTCCACTCCATCTACCATCACCAAAGTCCAGATCATTAACAAAGGTTGCGGGTAGTATGAGATGTGTATTGCATTTAATGTGGAAACAATGCCTCCATTGCCCCACACTTATGGACAACCATCTCAGTTTGTATAGAATGAAGAATCAAAGACCAAAACCATTAGTTCAAAGAATGTGGGTTCTATAAAATTACAGTCTTTGGGAACATTATAAGATCATATGGATAAAAATATCAGTCAATGGGTTTATAGAGAGGAACTTGAACCCTTTCCTTCTATTATTGAATACTTCCAAGAGGTTTATCCTTACGCATCCAAGCTAGCAAAAAAATATAAATATCAAGGGGGAGAGCTTGGAATTGAAGAACATGGAATGAAGAAACCTAGTGAAACACTAGTGCATACTAAACACTTTGGGCTAGGTTGTGATAAGAAAAAAAAGGGGTCCATGACATCTACTAGAAATTTAAATAAAATTAACTCAGAAGATTATTTTCTTGAGAACATACCCTAAGAAGAGGATATCATTCTTTCTTACGATGAGGTGGATCTTACATCCCTCTTTGATTCCATCTTTATCTTCTCCATTAGCCTTTCACTTTGTCACCCTATCCTCATTGATTGGGCCCTACTAGGGAGTGCACCAGTTGAAATATTTCCTTTTCAGGAAGCATACGTACACCTTATGGGATTGGGTGAGGATGAGAACCCTAACTTAAAAAATAAAAATAAACAAAACAAGAAAGAGTCAAATAGTGAAAACCTCCCTGAGGCACTTCTTGATTCATCAAAAGTAAAAAATAAAGGGTGTATCCACTAGTGAAAACCTTGAAAAGGTACTAGAGGATGGGGATGTTCATCTTCCCCTTATTGGAACTCATTTCTCTGAATGGTCTTTGATCTTGATTGAAGAAACACAAGAAGTTTATCTAGGGACAAAAGAAACTAAAATCACTTATGTGGCCAAATCCTTGTTTGAAGAACAGTATCTTGTCATTCTCAATCTATTGAAAGAGGGCATCATCAACTTTGCATGTTCTTATTTTGATATGCTAGGATTGTATCTTGCTTTGGTCTTGCACTATCTTGATGTGCATTTTGACCAAAGCCAATCAAACAGAAACTTAGAAAGATGTATCCACAAGTGGTCGTGCTTGTTAAGATGGAACTGGAAAAAAAATTGGCAGTTGGATTTATTAGGCCAGTTGATTACTTAGATTGAATATCAAATATAGTACCTATGGCAAAGCCCAATGGGAGAATTAGAATCCCTACTAATTCCAAGGATCTCAACAAAGCTTGTCTAAAATATGACTTCCCACTCCCTAATATTTATATGTTAGTGGATCTTATGGATGGCTTCTCAAGCTATAAAAAAATTAAAATTGAACCTAGAGACCAACACAAAACTACTTTCTCTTCCGAGTATGTGTAGGATCATCATGGAAAAAACAAGCCCTTAAGTGGCAATAAGAAGACAAAAAATCAGAGTTAGAAAAATTGACATAAGAATTTGAATAAGTTATCTATATTATTTTAAAAAAATTTAAAAATAGAATCTGTAGAAAATTGAATTTAGTTTCTAAAATACTAGACCTTTATTTAAAAAAAAAATCTATTTGGTGAAAGTTTGAAATTTCAATGTAGTAGGTGTAAAAACAAGAAGTAGGTGTTTGTCTGACCACCCTAACCACAATAAAATGATAATTATTTTTTATAATCTTTTAGATATAAGTAGAGGACTCATGTCTCGATGTGATGCATATTTTTTTATAATTTTTTTCCAAGTAAATAATTAATTATGAATTTTTTATTACAACTTTTAAAAAATATAAAAGCTCATCTGTCTAACCACCTTAACTTGGTCAAAAATTTATGAAATTCATTATTTTATTTTTTAATCCTATAGTATGTGAAGCATAGAATGTGACATGTTTTGGATTCAAAAAATGTGATACCATTTGAAAGTTATAGATGTTTTTCAATCAGTGTATCAACCAAGACTTTATTCGTAATTCTAATAGAAAATGAATAATAATTATTATTAAATTCAAAATAAAGCATAATTTATATTGGTGGAAAGATGAGAATCTCCTCTAAAAACCCTTTTCATTTCATCATTTTTGTGTTAAAAAAAAGTCATCAGCCACATGGACCATCATATGGCTTACATATCGCCACTTTTTGGCCCATCATGATCCTACACATATCGTTCCCCCTGGGGTACATTTTGTTACAATGCTATTCCCTTTGGTCTTAATAATGTAGATGAAACCTATCAATGCACCATGAAAATTATCTTCCATGATCTTATCCACATTATAATGGAAGACTATGTCAATAATCTACTAGTGAAGTAAAAAACTATTAAAGATAACCCTAAGGTCTTGAGAAATATTTTTAAGTGGTTGGAATAGTATAAGCTATGCTTAAATCCAAAGAAGTTTTTTTTAGGCGTCACATCTAGAAAAATATTATTATTCATTGTATCTAGAAGAGGTATCGAGTGGATCTAGAAAAAGTTAAGGCTATAATAGAAATGCCGCCACCAAAAAATTGCAAATAGTTGAGAAGCCTACAAGGAAAATTGTAGTCTATCAAATTATTTTCATTACCCAACTTGTCAACTAATTCCAATAATTTAATCACCACTTGTACACAATGATATTAATTTTAAATGGGATCCACAATGTCAAAAAGGATTTGATAAGATCAAATAGTATCTCACCATCTCACCAATATTAATGCCACCCATTCTTAGCAAGCCCCTACTACTATACATTTCAGCCACTTCAGTTGCATTGGGGGAATTGTTGGCCCAACATGATGAGTCTTCCAAAGAATGATCCATATACTACATCAATCGTACACTCGTGGGCTATGATCTTTTTCTATTACCCCATGGAGAAAGCTTTCCTAGCTATTTTTTTTAGTTCATAAAATTTGCATCATTATATGCTTAGTCGTCCAATAAAACCAATATCAAAGGTTGACCCACTTAAGTATCTATTATCAAGAACTTCATTAACTGCTCGCATGGCCAAGTGGGTTATGCTTCTCAGTGAGTTTGATATAGAATACGTCGACCACATGGTAATCAAAAGACAAGTCATAGTACATCAATTAGTTGATGCTCCTCTTATAGATGCATATCCATTAGTGGTAGAATAGAATTCCCTGATGAACCAGTCTTCACAATCTTATAGACAAATACATGGATGCTCTATTTTGATGGTTCATACACTCAAAATGGCACTAAAACAGGTATCCTTTATGTCACCCCTCAAGGTGACTATATCCCAAAATCATTTAGGTCGGCATTCCCATGCACAAATAATAAGCCTTAGAATTGTAGTCCAATGGAATATAACTTATCTTCATGTTTTTGGCAATTCACAACTCATAATCAAATAATTTAATGATGAGTTTCAAACTAAGGATGATGAAATCCCCCCTTACAAGTGCATGGTGTATTCTTTGAACAAATATTTTAGCCATATCCAATTTGAGCAGGTCCTTAGATTACAGAACAAAGCCATCGATGTAATGGTCGCCATTGGTTCTCTTATTGACATTCCTAGAGACTAAATGAATTGTGAGTTCTTGGTGGAATAATTATTAATCCCAATATATGTCATCCCATAAAATGAAATGGTGTGTGATATTGTAGGCCCCCAATCACCTTGGTACCATGATATTTATGCCTACCTACATGACAACATCCTACCACCCGATCTTACTCATAACCAACACAATTATTTCATTCAACACACTTCTTGTTACACAATCATAGGAGATACACTTTATCGTAGAGGGTAATATGGTACTCTACTTTGATATCTAAATGGATTGAAATCCCACATTGCATTAAATGAACTGCATAGTGGTGTTTGTGGGGCTCATTATAATGGGACAGCCTTGGCAAAGAAACTTCTCAAAGAAATAAATTATTGGCCAACTATGGAGCATGGCGCTTGTAAAATTGTCAAATGTGTACCATGTCAACATACAAATGTAATTCATGCACTTGCATAGGATCTACAACCCATCATGGCACTGTGGCCTTTCTCATAATGGAGTTTTTACTTAATTGACAATATTTATCCTCCCTCATCTGATGGCAATACCTTCATAATAACTACCATCGAACATTTCACCAAGTGGGTGGAAGAATTTCCACTTTCCCAAATTAATGGCATTCAAATTTTCAAATTCATCCTCTACCATTTTCTCTACAAATATGGTATCCCATGTACTATCATTATAGACAATTGTAAACCTTTCAAACACTAGTACATGAGACACCTTTATGAAACCTAACACATCCAACGTTGTTGGTCAACTCCCTATTACCCCCAAGGTAATGGACAAGCCAAAGCTACCAACAGAACCCTCGTCAAAATCCTTCAAAAATAAATCAATAATATTTGTCATGATTGGCACCTCCATCTTAATCTTGCACTTTGGGCATATTACACATACATTTGCATGCCTACGGGTGCCACCCCATATTCCCTTGTTTAGGGTGCAGATGACATCTTTCTTATTGAAGTTGAGATATGATCACTTCATATCTCCTGAAGAATTTGATGAGTGATGAAGATGCTCGTGTTGTATGGCTAAGTCAACTAGAGCTCTTGGATGAGAAATGTATCAAGGCCTACAATCACCTTTCTAGGCTTATCAACATCAGCTTAGGAGAAGTTATAATATGAAGGTTAATTCTCGCCAATTGAATGTTGGTGATCTAGTCCTAAAAGAGAATCAGCATACCCAACAAGATAGAGAAAAGAAATGGAAACTCTAAGCTAACTGGTTGGGTCGATATGTTGTCACTTCAAAGTATGGTTTTGGGGCATATTGACTTGCTACACCCTAGGAAGAACCCTTTGAAGAACCCATCAACATCATGCATCTAAAATATTTTTATACCTAAGTAAACTAGGGTACCCTATCTAAAAAATACCAAAAGAAGAAAAAATCATGAAAATATTAAAAAATCAAAAAAATCAAAAAATCAAAAAATAGTAAAGAGAAATAATTCAGCCTATGGTGAAAACCACTTTTGGTGACATCTTCGATAAGTACGAGAGGTGAAAACATGAAAAAAAGCACCACTTGTAGAGGGATTAATCATTATCTACCTTGCATCCTACCTTCCTATATTCTTTCACCCATCCTATTCCCATATCCTATCCTAACATCTTATTGCACCTCTCTTCCATCAACCTCTACCATCTATCACCTGGTGTATTTTGATTGAGCATTGGATAGTGAGACTTGCTATCCAAAATCTTGAGCTTTCCATTTCTTCTATATGGTGTCATGTCATTGGTCTCAGGTCCCTGCCTAGAATCCGTCCACCATGTTAGTCATCATTAGGTCTCATGTCATCCTTCATCCTTTTTGTCAAACTATGTTGCACTTTCATCATAGGCAGGGCCATCTTTTATGAGCCCTCGAGGATTTTGTCCATTTGTTTGTGTCTTTCTTTATAATCCATCTAGGTTTCCATCATCCTCTTTCAAATTTTATCCATGGTCACTTGGTAGTCTTTTATTGAACTACGAAGGCTTCACGCTTTCATGTAGGCAAGGCTAATCTTTGATCATTGCCCAAGCCCCTAGGTATGTCATTAGGGTGTGTCTTGGTTTTGTGTCATGTTGTAAAGTATGTCCTTATGCAGTTGGTTCCTAACAAAAAAATCCATTTGTACTACAAGGTGCAATCCATTTTGAATATCCCGAGTCATGTTGATAAACTAATCTATGGGCTCCATCTTTGGTCCTGAGAGGATGTTGCTTCCTTAAATCAAACCACAGGAGACAAATCTTTGGAGATCTAGAGGTACAAATTAGAGATGGAAGGCCAAATATTATTTAACCTAAGAAATTCAAGGAACAAATGCAATTGGAAATAGATGATAAGCAATTTTTAGGCTTGTAATAAGTTTAAAACTTCACTAGGTTAAGAAAACTTGTATTGCATATGAGTTTACATGTGAAAGTGAAAAAAGTGAGAGATGATTCTATAAGTGGATTAGAAATTGAATAAAATGAAATCAAAGATTCTTGAACTTAATAATTCAATGGAACAAATGCAATTGGAAATAGATAAGCAATTTTTAGGCTTGAAATGAGTTTAAAACATCACTAGGCCAAGAACACTTGTATTGCATGTATGAGTTTACATGTGCAAGCCAAAAAATTTAGAGATGATTCTATAAGTGGAGTAGAAATTGAATAAAATTAAATCAAAGATTCTTGAACTTAAGAATTCCATAAAACTAATGCAATTGGAAATAGATGATTTAAAACTTTTTTTAGGCTTGAAATGAGTTTATAACTTCACTGGGTAAAGAACAAGTATTGGATATGAGTTTACACACATGCAAGACAAAAACGTGAGAGATGATGTTATAAGTGGAGTATAACTTGAATCAAATGAAATCAATGATTATTCAACTTAAGAATTCCATGGAAAAATATGACTCGAAAAAGATGATAAGCATTTTTGAGGTTTGAAATGAGTTTAAAACTTCACTAGGTCAAAAAAACTTGTATTGCATATGAGTTAACACATGTGAAAAACAAAAAAGTGAGAGATGATTCTATAAGTTGAGTAGAAATTGAATCAAATGAAATAAAAGATTCTTTAACTTAATAATTCCATGGAACAAATGCAATTGGAAATAGATGATAAGAAATTTTTAGGTTTGAAATGAGTTTAAAACTTCATTGGGTCAAAAAAACTTTTATTGCATACGATTTTACACATGTGCAAGCCAAAGAAGTGAGAAACAATGCTATAAGTGGAGTATAACTTGATTCAAATGAAATCAAAGACTCTTCAACCAAAGAATTACATGGAACCAATGCAATTGGAAATAGACGATAAGCAAATTTTAGGTTTGAAATGAGTTTAAAACTTCACTAGGTCAAGAACACTTGTATTGCATATGAGTTTACATGTGAAAGCGAAAAAAGTGAGAGATGATTCTATAAGTGGAGTAGAACTTGAATCAAATGAAATCAAAGATTCTTGAACTTAAGAATTCCATGAACAAATGCAATTGGAAATAGATGATAAGAAATGTTTAGGCTAGAAATAAGTTTAAAACTTCACTAGGTCAAGAACACTTGTATTGCATGTATGAGTCTACATGTGCAAGCCAAGAAATTTAGAGATGATGCTATAAGTGGAGTAGAAATTGAATCAAATGAAATCAAGCATTCTTGAACCTAGGAATTCTGGAACAAATGCAATTGGAAATAGATGATTTAAAGAAATTTTTAGGCTTGAAATGAGTTTAAAACTTCACTAGGTAAAGAACAAGTATTGCTTATGAGTTTACACATGTGCAAGCCAAAAAATTGCGAGATGATGTTACAAGTGGAGTATAACTTGAATAAAATGAAATAAGAGATTATTGAACTTAAGAATTCTATGGAACAAATGCAATTGGAAATAGATGATAAGCATTTTTTAGGTTTGAGATGAGTTTAAAACTTCACTAGGTCAAGAAAACTTGCATTGCATATGAGTTTACACATGTTCAAGCCAAATAAGTGAGAGATGATGTTATAAGTGGAGTAGAAATTGATTCAAATGAAATCAAATATTCTAGAGCTTAATAATTACATGGAATAAATGAAATTGGAAATAGATGATAAGCAACTTTTAGGCTTGAAATGAGTTAAAAACTTCACTAGGTCAAGAACACTTTTATTGCATACGAGCTTACATGTGCAAGCCAAAAAAGTGAGAGATGATTCTATAAGTGGAGTAGAAATTGAATCAAATAAAATCAAAGATTCTTGATCTTAGGAATTCCATGGAAAAAATGCAATTGGAAATAGACGATAAGCAATTTTTAGGCTTGAAATGAGTTTAAAACTTCACTAGGTCAAGAATAAGTATTGAATATGAGTTTACATGTGCAAGCCAAAAAAGTGAGAGACGATGTTATATAAGTGGAGTTGAACATGTATGAAATCAAATATTCTTGAACTTAAGAATTCCATGGAATAAATGCATTTGGAAATAAAGGATAAGAAATTTTTAGGCTTGAAATGAGTTTAAAACCTCACTAGGTGAAGAGCTAGGTCAAGAACAAGTATTGCATATGAGTATACATGTGCAAGCCAAAAAAGTGAGACGATGCTATAAGTGGAGTGGAAATTGAATGAGATGTAATAAAAGAATCTTGAAGTTAATAATTCCATGGGAAAAATGTAATTTAAAATCAATGATAAGGAATTTAGGGATTTAAATTAGGTTCCAAGTTATGGTAATCCCTACGCAAGATGAGGTTCCAAGGTTAAAAATCTGGTTTATCAAGACTTCAATGATGGTGAGGTCTAAATGACAATGCAATGACTAGGATGAAAATAAGGTATTCAACTAGACTATGTTTTTTGTGTTTTCAAAGTATTTAAGATATGTGTAAGGATGATACCCTTAAAGGAATATGTGAAAAAGACACTTGACGCAAGGTTAATTTTAGACGAATGAGTGAATATGCAAGTTTTTTTAACCAATAAGTGAAAAGATGTATATTATTGTAAATTCTAAGCCCAATGACATGTAAATGAAAGGTTAATTTTAAGCCACATGAGTGTATGAAAATGAAATAAGATATATAATTTAGGAAAGAGCATAGACATAGCTTGTTTCTTTCGATGATAGTTTTCCAAATGTTGTTTGTGCTTCTTTTGTTGTTGTTCTTTTGAAAAATTTAGTTTGGTGTTATTTGTTCTTGTTCTTTTATTTGTCATTTTATTACTCTACCAAAAAATGATTTCATAAATCCTCTAGAGGGTAAGTGCATGGATCTGTGACACAATTTTGGCTCTTAAGATGCCACTTTTTTTTTTAAATAAACAAAATTTGATTTGCACGAGAAAATGAAGATATGCTCAAAATTTCAAGATGTAGCAAGAACAAAAGTTGAAGTGCTCTGAGTCTAGTTTCTAAGCTACTTATTATTTTTGAAATTAATGAGGATTAATGGTCTCAAAAAGGGGGGGTAAATAGGTACTATTTTTATAAAAAAAAATAGCATAGTGCCTATGGGCTCCCACCTTTTTGATTAACCTTTTTTTAGAATTTTTAAAATCCTAACAGTGAGAAATTAGCTTACACCATGTAGTTTATCCTCATTCTCTCAAATAATTTTTTTAATGAATATATAATATTTTATGAATTTTGAAAGTGGACACATCTTTAAAAGTTGAAATTTGAGCATGCTCCCCCCTAATTTTTTTAAAAACTAATGAAATATTGATTTTTTTTCATTACGTGTAAAAAAGAGTCTAGTTTTAAAAAATGTAATTTGTTTCACGTTTTGATGAATGATCAAAAATCTATCCTAAAACTAACACATGGATGTTTTTGATGAAAAATAAAGGAATTTATAATAGAAGGTATGGATTGAAACCATAACTGAATCAAAAAGAAAAATAAATTATATATTTAGATAGCTAAGAGAGAGGGTAGCACTATCACGATTTTTTTATAAAGTTGCATTGAAAGACATGCAAATAGGATGGGGAGCATAGATGAAAATATGAGGAAATTTTGAAAATATTGTCAATTAACATGTCCAAAGTAGGTCATTTAGCGAGCACCAAATTTTTCGCTCGCCAAATGACCTACTTTGAATAAAATATAACTTCCCCCTCTCTTTGGTCGACCAGTTTGATAATGTTGAGAGTGCATGGTTTATGATCATAGATGGATAGTTGAGGATTTACTTTGCATATGCTCTCTACCTCGTTACCCTAACTGAATAACTCTCTATCGCTCTGAAATGTCTTTCTCTCTTAGCTGTCACTCCCTCCCACACTACCTAGACTAATCTCTCTCACTCCAAATAACTCTCTCAGGTCTCATTCCCTCCCACCCTACCTAGATAAATCTATCTCACTCCAATCCCCCCGCTCTCTCTCTCTCTCTCTCTCTCTCTCTCTCTCCCTTTGTATTTTTTATATCTCTCACTCCATCTCCCTCTCTTAGGTCATTATCTTTCTATCTGACTCCAACTACCTTTCTCACTCTGCCTCTCTCTCTCCCCCTTTGGTATTTTTATCTCTGTAACTCCATCTCCCACTCTAAGGTCATTATATTTGTCTCTCTCTCTCAAAGGTCTCTCCATCCTACCCCCTCTCCCTCTCTTAGGTCTCTCACTGACTCCCTCATCTCTCTCCCATTGCCTCTCTCTTTCACTCTCTCAGGTATCTCCCTCCCCCTCTCTCTCTCACACACACATTCTCTCTCTCTCTCTTCCACTCACTCTTTCTCACTCTCTCTATCTATCTCCCACTCTCTCTCTCTCCCTCCCACCATCTCTCCCTCTCTCTCTCTCAAGTCTCTCTCTCCAAAAATATCTCCTTGTCTAACCCCCAATCCCTCTCTCTCTCACTCCCTCTATCTCTCTCACTCTATGTATCTCACTCTATCTCAGGTCTCTCCCTCTCTCTCTAGTATCTCCCTCCTACCCCCTCTCTTTCCCCCTCTTTTTCAAGTCTCCCCCTCCTAGCCCCTCTCCCTCTCATAGTCACTCCCTCTATCTATCTCTAACTCCCTCCCTCTCTCCCTCCCTCTATCTCTCTCCCTCTCACTCTCCCTCTCCCTCTCCCTCACACCACCTATCCCTATCTCTCTCTCTCTCAGGTCCCTCTCTCTCTCATGCTCTCTATCTCTCTCCCACCCCTTCTCCCTCCCTCTCTTAGGTCTCTCTTTGTCTCTCTCACTAACTCCCTCTATTATCTCCCACACCCCCTCTCTCTCACTCTCTCTATCCATTTCCCTCTCTCTCTCAAGTATCTCCCTCCTACCCCCTCACTATCTCCCTCTGTCTCCCTCTCTCTCTCTCTCAGTTATCTCCCCCCACCCCCTCTGTCTCTATTTCTCTCTCTCTCACTCCCTCCATCTCTCTACTATCCCTCTATCTCAAGCACTCACTCTGCTTCCCACCCCCTTTCCATCTCTCAAGTCTCTCTCCTCTCTCTCCCATTCCTCTATCTCCCACTCCCTCTCTCTCCTACTCTCTCAGGTCTCTCCCTCCCACCCCCTCTCTCCCACTTTTTCTCCCTATCCCTCTCTCAGGTTTCTCCAGATCCCACTCTATCTCTCTCTCCCTCCCCCTATCTCTTTCAAGACTCTCCCTCCTACCCTCTCTCTCTCCCACTCCTCTCTCCTCTCTATCTGTTATCTCTCTCTCTCTCCCTCTCTCTTAGGTATTCTCCATCCCACCCCTAACCTCTCTCTCTCTCTTAGGTATCTCCATCCCACCCTCTCTCCCTCTCCCTCTCTCTCAAGTCTCTCCCTTCCACCCCCTCTCCCTCCTACCCCCTCTCCCTCTCTCAATTATGTCTCTCTCTCACACTGACTCACTCTATATCTCTCTCTCTCTCTCTCCCTCCCTCTCTCTCCCTCTCTCCCTCCCTCTGTCTCCCTTAGTCTCTCTCAATCCATTTGTCTCTCTTCTATCCCTCTATCTCCCACTACCTCTCTCTACCCCCCGCTCTCTCTCTCCCTCTCTCTCTCCCCCTCTCTTAGGTAGGAGGGAGAGACTTGATAGAGAGTGAGAGGGAGTGACAGGGAGTGAGAGAGAGAGTTGAGGGTTTAGGGTTGAGTTTTCAGTGTTGAATTTTTAATGGTTGAGGGTATAGTGTTTAATGGTTTAGGGTTTAAGGGTTGAGGGTTGAGGGCTAGCAGTTTAGAGTTTAGGTTTGATTTTTAAGGGTTTAAGGGTTGAGGGGATAGGGTTGAGGGACCAGGGTAGTGGGGGAGGAATGGATGGAGGGAGAGATGGAGGGAGAAGTGAGATAGAGAGGAGAGATGAGGATTGAGAATCCAATATTTAGGTTAGAGGGTTGATAATTGAGGGCATAGGGTTGAGGACATATAGGGTTGATGGTTTAGGGTAAAGAGAGAGAGGGAGAGGGTTTATGGATGAGGGTAGAGGGTAGAGGGTAGAGGGTTTAGGGTTTAAGGTTTAAGGGTAGAGGGTAGAGGGTTAAGGTTTTAAGGTTTAGGGTTTAATGGTAGACGGTTGATGGTCTAAGGGTTGAGGTATTAAGAGTTGAGGATTGAGGTATTAGGTTAGAGAGTTGAGGGTTTAGGGTTTACAGTTTAAGGGTTGATGGTATAGGGTTTATAGTTTAAGGGTAGAGGGTTGAAGGGTTAAGGCTTGAGGGTAGAGGGTTAAGTGTAGAGGGTTTTAGGGTATAAGGATTGAGGGTAGAGGGTAGAGGGTAGAGGGTAGAGGGTAGAGGGTAGAGAGAGGGTAGAGAGAGGGTAGAGAGAGAGGGTAGATGGTTGAGGGTAGAGGGTAGAGGGTTAAGGGTAGAGGGTAGGAAATTTAAGGGTTTAGGGTTTAAGGGTTAAGGGTAGAGGATTTAGGGTTTAGCGATTATAGTTTATGGTTTAATAGTAGAGGGTGTAGGGTCGAGAGAGAGAGAGGGGTTAAGGTTTTTAGGGTTTTAGGGTTTAAGGGTTGATGGTTAAGGGGAGGGGGTTAAGGGGAGAGGGTAGAGGGTAGAGGGTAGAGGGTAGAGAGAGAGAGGGTTGGGGTAGAGGGTTTAGGGTTTAAGGGTAGAGGGTAGAGGGTAGAGGTTAAAGGGTTAAGGGTAAGTGGTAGAGGGTTTAAGGGTTTACGGTTCAGGGTTGGGTTTGGGGTTTAGGGTTTAGATTTTTAAGGGTTAATGGTAGAGGGTGTAGGGTTGAGAGAGAGAGGGTGGGTTGATGGTTTAAGGGTTTAAGGGTTTAGGGTTTAGGGTAAAGGGTTGAGGGTTGAGGGTAGAGGGTTGAGGGTAGAGAGTAGAGGGGTATGTGCAGGATCATGATGGGCCAAAAAGTGGTGATATGTAAGTGATATGATGGCCCATGTGGTTGACGACTTTTTTTTTACCCAAAATTGATGAAACGAAGAGGGTTTTTAAAGGATATTCTTAGCTTTCCACCAATATAAATTATTCTTTACTTTGAATTTAATAAATAATTCTTATTCATTTTCTATTTGAATTACGACTAAAGTCTTGATTGATAGGATGATTGAAAAAAATCTATAGCTTTCAAATGGTATCACATTTTTTGAATCTGAAATTGTGTCACATTCTATGCTTCACATACTATAGGATTGAAAAAATAAGAATTGAACTTCATGAAGTTTTGACCAAGTTAAGGTGGTTAGACGTACAATTGTTTATATGTTTTAAAAGTTGTAATAAAAAAATCATAAATAATTATTTACTTGGAAAAAAAATAGAAAAAAATATGCATCACATTGGGACATGAGTCCTCTACTTATATCTAAAATATTATAAAAAAATATTATAATTTTATTATGGTTAGGGTGGTCAGACAGACACATACTTCTTATTTTTTCCCTGAAATTTAAGTACTACAGCATTGAAATTTCAAATTTTCACCAAATAGATTTTTATATTTTTAAATAGACCTAATATTTTAGAAACTAAATTCAATTTTCTACAAATTCAATTTTTACATATTTTTGAAATAATATAGATAACTTATTCAAATTTTTACGTCAAGTTGCCTAACTTTGATTTTCTGAATTTTTATTGCCACTTAAGGGTCCGTTTTTTCCATGATGATCTTGCACATACCCAGACGGTAGAGGTTAGAGGGTAGAGAGAGAGAGAGAGAGAGAAAGAGAGAGAGGGTTGAGGGTTTTAGGGTTGAGGGCAGAGGGTAGAGGGTTTAGGGTTTAGGGTTTAGGTTTTAAGGGTTCAGGTTTAAGGGTTTAGGGTGTAAGGTTGAGAGAGAGAGGGGGGTTGGGGGTTTAAGTGTTGAGGGTGGAGGGTAAAGGTTTGAGGGTAGAGATTTGAGAGTTGAAGGTAGAGGGTTGAGGGTAGAGGGTAGACGGTAGACAGTAGAGAGAGAGACAAAGAGAGAGGGTTGTGGGTTTTAGGGTAGAGGGTAGAGGGTATAGGGTTAAGGGTAGATGGTTTAAGTGTTTAGGGTTTAGGGTTTAATGGTTTAGATTTTTAGGGTTTAGGGTTTTAGGGTTTACGGTTTAAGGGTAGAGGGTGTAGGGTTGAGAGAGAGATAGTGGGGGGCTGAGGGTTTTAGGGTTTAAGGGTGGGGGGTTAAGGTTAAAGGGTAGAGGGTAAAGGGTAGAGGGTAGAGGGTAGAGAGTAGAGGGTAGAGGGTAGAGGGTTTAAGGGTTTATGGTTTATGATTTATGGTTTAAGGGTTGAGGGTTTAAGGGTTTAGGGTTTAAGGGTTAAGGGTAGAGGGTAGAGGGTAGAGGGTAGAGGGTAGAAGGTAGAGGGTTGAGGGTTGAAGGTTAATGGTAGAGGGTAGAGGGTTTTCAACCCTACCGAACTGGCAAGCCAATGAGCTTGGAAAGCTAGTGATCTCACTAGCTTGCTGATTCGATAGGGTTGACAAGGTATGGGTAGCGTATGCCTCATCGAAATAGGGTGTCACGATGATTTATTGATATGGATTTAATAGATGATTAGACAAATATGTGACAGTGTCTTAAATCATTACAATGTTTTGTGATTCTCTTCTCATTTTTTTCATGTGGATGGTTGAAGTTCTATTAGGATTATTAAAGAATGTAATCATAGTCAAAGGACACTATGAGACACTTGTTTCATAACTCCTATATTCCCTCCAACATCATAATAAAGAAAGACCAATTCTCCAACCATTGATCTTGTGCCACACACATGTATAGTTCCTTAGCCTATAAAAGGAAGCTCATCACCTGAATTTTTAACACACACAAGAGTTATCATAATTACATGTTGCTTAAATCTCATATCAATCATCCAAAATCATGCCTTTATCTTTGCATCATCATTATCATAGCATTAGCATTATCATTATCATTGCATTCACATTAGCATAGCATAGCAATATCTATAGAATTGTAGTTGTAGCTACTTTATTGTAGGATTATATCCTCATCTCCATCTTAGCATCATCAATAGCTTCATCAATCTCATATTCATAGCTTGCATTGTAGAAACAATTCACACTGCATATCTAGCTTGGCAAGCTAGTGAGCTCACTAGCTTGCCAATTCATAGGCTTGACAAGGTAGGGGATATGTATGGATCATAGAAATGGGGAATCATGGTGATGTAAATCATCATGATTCCCCATTTATATGAGCCATATGCTGCCCCTAACTTGTCAAGCCTACTGAATTGGCAAGCTAGTGAGATCACTTGCTTGCGAATTCAGCATGGTTGACAAGGTAGGGGCAACGTATGCCTCATAGAAATGGGGTCTCATGATGATGTACATCATTGTGAGTACCCATTTCTATGAGGCATACTATACCCCTACCTTTTCATCTACTCCAAAAATCCAAATTTTAGTGGGATAACACCTTTTCCCATCTAAAATAAATCTATAAATCTATCCTTCGAGTTGATTGAGATAACAAATATATCTTGAGGATAAGACGCAGTTTTGAACGGAGGGATGGTGTGGTGCAGGGCACCATAGGCCTCCATGATCCATGAAAGAGTCTAATGTTGTGTTATAGGTGTTTGAATCATGTTTTTTATTGAATTAGGTCTATTTAGACCATGTTTATTATCTTTGTGATGTTTTTGGGTCAGTTGTAGTTGAATTGTAAAAGTTGCCAAAAGTTGTTATGCAATTTACATTTTTTGCATTTGGAGGAAGTTGAACAGTTAGGACTTAAAAAGGTAGTTGTAGTTGGTTGGTTTTCCTTGGAAAAAATTAAATACACCATGCAATGGTCGAACCAAGGTTGTGGAGGAAATTTAATAAGTTGAATATCAATAAATTTCTAGTTTTCTGCATTTTCCTACTATAATTTACTGCTATAGGAGTTTGTAAGGCCTTGTACGGCCTAGAAGTGGTCTCAAATTGATTGGAGTTGATGTGGAATTGAATATAATTTCTAAAAAACTTGTTTTCATTTTATTTCATTCAAATTTAATCATTTTAGAAGCAATTTATTCTATATTACTTTAAAACCCTGGGTTATGGTGCTTGGAGAGAATAAAATGGAGTTTTAAGCCATTCCACCTATGAAATGGCCTGAGAAATGGTGGAATGGAGGTAATTAGGATGTGTTTTGAGTTTGTGAAGTTTTCAAAAGAAGGGGAGGAGGTTTGATGAAGATTAGGTGATTCCCTAGGTGGAAAATCCTCTTATTTTACGAATAAAAGGATGCATAGAGTAGGGTTTTATAGAAAAGGTGTTTGGAAACCATTCTAGTTGATTGAATTTGCATGTGGAGACCCCATGTTAAATGTTGGGTGCTCTAGAATGAAGAATTGAGGATTGGAGTTGGTAGAACCAATAGTTGACCTGTCAAAAAAGCCCAATTAGGCCTATGGTGAAGTGTAGTAGTAGAAAATTGAGGGTTGTGTTCCAAAGTAACCACCCTTGTAACTTTGATATGTTTTGAAGTGTAAAAAATGATATTTAGAATAGTGATTATATTCTGGGTTGGATGTCTTATCTGAAAGTTATGACACAAATACCCTGTTTGATGTGCTACAAGGAATAATGCCAACTTGTGAAGAAAAATAATTTGTTTGATGTGTAAGGGTCTTGAATAGTAGTTGTTTTGAGTTGGTTTGTGATACTACCCCTACACTGCATCATAATGTTAGTGATTTTTTCGTGGTGTCCAATTTTGACTTCATGGAAAAAGTGTCAATTGCAAGCAATGCAAAGTTGCAAAGTGGTGCAATTTTCATTATGGAATTTGTGTGACCAAATAGACTATTTCAATGCATCTAGATGGGTATGTTTATGCTAGGAATGTTCCTATTTCACACCCAAACACATCGAATCACTCCAAACTACATTCACCCGACTCGATCCCTTAAGAGTCCAAAGTGAAAAAGGGAAACAATATTTGATGGGCTATTACTCAAAAACCGTGATGCTTACAAACTCTCCGCCGAACCTCTTGATTTTTGTTATCTTAGAGTCATTTTTTTGTGGTGTCCAATTTTTGGCTGATGGAAGAAATGTCAAATGCAAGTAGTGTAAAGTTGCAAAGTGGTTCAAGATTCATTATGTAACTTGTGTGACTAAATGGACTATTCCAATGCATTCAGATAGGTAAATTTACATTAGTCATGGTCCTCTTTCATACCCAAACATGTGGAATCACTCTGAGCTAAATTCAACTGACTCAATCCCTTAAGAGTTCAAAGTACAAAATGACTGCAAACTTCAACATGTTGTTAGTCAAACATCATGAGACTTAGAAACTTCTTGTCCAATCCTATGATATCATGTTGGGATCCTCTACAAAAATATCTCTCCGATTTTACTATCTAGAAGGCCTTTTTCCATGGTGGTGAATTTTTGCTTGGGGAAAAGTTATCAAAATGCAAGTAGTTGATAGTTGCCAAGTGATACAACTTTCATTTTGCAACTAATGGAACCAAACAAACTATTTTGACACATTTGAGTGGGTACATTTATGCTAGGTATGGTCGTCTTTCACACCCAAACATGCAAAATCACTCTGAGCTATATTCAATCGACATAATCCCTTAAGATTCTAAAGTGAAAAATAGTTGAAAACTTCAACATGTTATTAATCAAACACCGTTACACTTAGAAACTTATCGTCTAAGCCTATGGGATTGTGTTGGGCCCCTCTACAATTACCTTTCTTTGTTTTTACTATCTTAGAGGCCTTTTCTTGTGGTCATGAATTGTTGCTTGGAAAAAAAATTGTCAGATGCAAGTAGTTGAATGTTGTAAAGTGGTGCAACTTTAATTTTGCATCTCGTGTGACCAAATGAATTGTTATGACACATCTGGGTGGGTACGTTTACACTAGGCATGTTCCTCTTTCATACCCAAACCTGCTGAATCAATTTGAGCTACATTCAACTAGTTGAATCCCTTAAGAGTCTGAACTATAGTTGTTTTCACTGAATAGTGCACCCTTGCTGAGATGTAAAACTCATCCTACTAGTGAAACATTGGATCCAAAATATTCAATATCCATGATGTATGGTTTGATGTCATATGTTGATTTTCATGTGAATAAAAACCATGAGACCATAGCTTGTTGCTTAATATCAAACACCGTTACATCTAGAAACTTATCGTCTAAGCCTATGGGATTGCGTTGGGCCCCTCTACAATTACCTTTCTTTGTTTTTTCTATCTCAGAGGCCTTTTCCATTGGTGGTGAATTTTTTCTTGGAAAAAAAGTTGTCAAATGCAAGTAGTTGAATGTTACAAAGTGGTGTTGTATACACTCAAATTCAGTTTGGAGTATTAATTAAATATAGATTATTTAATTAATAAATATTTAATTCTTCTACTTATAAATAAATTGAAAAAATTATTTATATAGTTCATTTTCCCTTATTCTTTCTATCCTAAATCATTTTCTTCACATCTTAATTAAATGAGCAAATTTAATTAGTTTGTTTTATTTAATTAACCTCCTCTCGTTAAATTTGAATTTAAACACATTTCTACTAACTTCTTCTCACCTTCGACCTAATCATGTGTCTCAATAAATTAAATAGTTCTAATATTTAATTTGACATTTATCATCAACAAATTCTAACTAATTTGAGACACTTGGCCTTCATCTCCATTTGATTCCTCCTCACACTTGGAAATTTGTTCTTATGTAAGGAACACACTTCCCCTTTTCTCTCTAACCTCTTCATCTTCAACCGTCCATCTCTCCAGATCAAATCCAGACTGTTAATTCTTTCCACCTAGGCTCATGCCTTGGAAAATTTATAAATAAGGTCCTCATTTACAACAAAAGAGAGAGAAGAGCATTTGTAGCAATTATACTTTGGAGAAATTTAGTTAAGCATTGTCATTTTAGTGAGAATTTTAGTGTTAGCATTTTAGCATCAAGTAGTTTAGTCATGGCATTTTCAAATTAGCAACATCTTAGTTACAGTGTTTTCATCATATCATTCTCATAAAAAAATATTATAGCAACATCTTTATCTTTCCTTATCATCTACAACTAGTTCATCATCACATAATGTAGGAAACATCTCTTGCATTTCCATCATCTCTCATTCTTCAGGTTGTCATTTGGAAATTCATGTGCACATACAATCTAAGAGAAAAATAGCTTAAATAATCCTTGGAGATAGAGGACAACAGGATGACATTGAGGAATTGGTTTATTAATTTGATTAGTTATTTGAATTCTTTGATATAATTTTTTATTGGTGCGTGGTATAGTTTACTTTGGTTATTCACATTATTTACATACACACATAAATTGGCACCCACCATGGGGCCTAGCCTCGTTTTAACATTTTTTTGGAAATTTTAATCAATAGGTTCATTCGTGAATTCCTATGTAGCCCATCCATAGTCTATTTTGGCACATTGGTAGTGATTTTTGGCTCATATAAGCTCTATTATAACGCATCTACAACCCATAACAATGCATTTACCTATTGTTTCCATGCATATACAAGATTTGGTTTCCATTTTATGCTCTCTAGAATAGAGCATTGGATGTGATTAATAGCACATATACTGAATATTTTAGTGCATATGCTCTCTATTTTGGTGCATATACCTTTATTTGCTGAAATTTAAAATTCTGAGGGATTGATCTTTGTTTTCAGTTTTGCAAGTACTCTATACACTATCAAAGACATATTTGAAACTACTGACGATGTTTGCAAGGGATGGAGTTATTTTCCTTTGATTAAATTTGGCATCTAGTTTAATTAAGAGGTTAAAGAACACCATGTATGTTGTGTTTACAAAGTGATAGGCCTATACTTTCCCCTTTACTGGGTCACCAAAACACAAGACTCACTCTTTCAATTTATTGTAATAGAACCTTTAGTAGGCCTACCTCCCCACTTTGAAAGGAGGGAATGACCTAAGTGGGAACAAATAAAGCCAAGAATTCCAACCCACTATAGTCAAAAGTGAATCATGATGAAAATCACTTTTAACAATAGTGTGCATTGATATCCATCCCCAAAGACTTTGTTCTAAAGGTTGGGAGGCCTCTTGAGGGAGTTTATCAGTTTTTGCATCAAACGGAAACCCTTACTAAAATTTTTAAGTGTAGTAGCCAAGCTATGTCAGTTTCCAAACATTATAATATTCACAGTGCAAGGGGAGGGAAGAATCTACCCCCAAGATACTCACCATATAACTACTAGAGATTTCTAGCCAATAGTGGATAAATCTACTTTGGTTAAGACCCAAAAAATCCAAAAACATGGGCACCCTCTAGGGAGTGATAGGACTGTGTGAGATGACGTAGTTCTAAGATGTGGTTTGTGATGTTATTAATGAACCTTGACATTAGAAGAGTCTTACTGATTTGTTTGCTATTGTTCAATATCAGTGGAAATCAAAGGGGTTAGACCAAATCCTAGAACATACACTTAATGCTTATATCATAGGGTGAAACAACTATTTTACTACTTGATTTTGTGTTTGCAAAGCATTGTTTAGAAGAAAATTCCTCAAAACACTCAATTCACTGAATCAAAAATAAGAAAACTAGGCTAATTTTCAAAATGGCAACACTTCCAATTTAGTGCATAAACTTTCTTTTCTGGCACATACACTCCATCCTTCAACACATCAACTTTCTATTCTAGCACATTTACCTTACATTATAACACATATAAGGTCTTTTTTGGCATATTTACCCCATCTCTTAGTGCATGTACAACCTATTGTGGCACATTCACGTGATAATCAAACAAAGAGACAAATTGAACTTCTATTTGACAACTAGAATCAAAATTAGCGATCTATTTAGGATCAAAGATTATTTCTCATCACAACACGAGTTTAAACTTGAAAAAAATGGATTTTTCAAGTATAATACCTTTAGCTAAACTTAGATAAAACATCTTAAAGTACCTAATCATCAATCTCATCTCTGATTGTTAGCTGAGTTTCATCATCAGGATCTATCATCCATTATCATGAAACACACATTGTACATCATATCTAACCTAGTCTTACAATAAGATCTATCATCCTAGTTGACTTAGGTATTTCACTGGCACCCCAAAACAACAATCAATGTATAGCAAAAATTTAACACTTGCATGCTGATTTTAACAAGAGCTCAAAAGAAAAAACTCAGAGAAAAAGAAGTAGAAACCCAAACCATCATTGCAGAAGTAGAAGAAAAACCTTTTCACATATTTCACCAACCTGACATAGATGAGACAATTGATGAGGACATTCAAAATGTTTTAAAAGACCCTAAATTTCACAAGTTCATGGAAAAAATTCTAGAAAAGGATGGAGAGAAATATTTGCTGATGCTAGAAAATTAAGGTGTAAAACTACCCAATCATTTTGATATCAACCAATTGAAAGAAGCTCCCAAGAAAATAAAACATGACCCACAAATCATAGATCCATTGAATGCTTTAACTCAACAAATACAAGTTCTACAACAACAAGTCCAAAACATGCAAACATAAACAACAAAGAGATATTTGGTGCAAGACATCTGTCCTTATCCATTTGATAGAAATGTGAACATGATACCTTTTCCACCATATTGTTAATTTCCAAGATATGACAAATACAATGACAAAACTAATCCTAAAGATCATGTAAGAGAATTTTGCACGATGATTTTTGAATTTTCACATGAACAAACCTATCTAATGATATTGTCTCCAAGAAGTTTTAGATGTGAATGCATGAAATGGTTTTCAAAACTACCACCAAGTATTAGATTATTTGAAGAGCTAGTAAATAAATTTATCTCCCAATATTCATACAAAATTCAACATAAAAATAACCATGAAAGATATCTGCAACACAAAACAAAAAAATAGTGAATCATTCATCACATTCTTGCAAAGATGGAGGTGATTATTCACTAGATATGCTCATCCTATACATGAGAAATAAAATATGGAGATATTTATTGATAATCTAAAAAATGAGTTGAGTTATAGACTCCAATTTCACTATCCACACAGTTTTCAAAAGCTGATTGAAAATGGACTTAGGATTCAGGAAGCCTTGGTTAAAAGAGGAGTATTGAAAATCTATAATAAAGCAACAAAATCTTCTAATTATCATAGCAATAATGACAAATCTAAATTCTGGACAAGAAATAAGAATGATGGTAATGATAGTTTAGTTGACATGAATAACACAAAACCATTCTTCAAATTTTCAGGTGTTGCGCCCAAAAAAAAAAAAAAATAACAATGAATTGAAACTAGCTCCACCCACACATCACAAAAAATTTACACCTTTGGGACAGTCACTTGAATCAACATTAAAAGAGCTTCTTGGCATAAAACTTATAACATTACTAGATACATGAGATTTTGAACCAAGGTTTGAACCATCATGGTGGAACAATGCATAGATTTTCATAGAAGCAAAGGTCATAAAAAAAATGATTGTATGCAATTAAAAAATTTGGTGCAAGATTGGATAGATAGACAAGAAATATCTATAGGACGTAAAACATATGATGATCATCGAGCATTTAAAAACCCTCTACCCAAATATGAAAAAGGAGAATCCTCTTCAACAAAAAACAATGGGAAGAATGTGAATTATGTTTATGATACTACCATCCATCACATTTCTATAGTTGACAATCAAATCAATATCTCCAAAATCAAGGATAAACAAGATATTTTTGGAGGTGATAATCAAATCAAAATCACCAAAATCAAGGATAAACAAGAAAATGTTGCAACTAACAATCAAATCAATGTTATCAAAATGAATATTAAACAAAACAACCTACTTGTAAATGTGACGACAAGAGGGCCTAGTCCAAGTTCATATTGAAAGGATATACAACTAACATACCTGCTACTTCTTCAAATCGATACAATATAGTGGATCAATTGCAAAATATTCCAATGCAGATATCCATTTTGGAACTTCTTAAAATTTCACCAACCCATAAGGATATTCTAGAAAAATCTTTAGTGGACACCACCGTACCAACCAATTTGGAAGTTTGTCAATACCAAGCCATGGCAGGACATTTGACTAAACCCCATTGTTTATGAATTTTAGAAAATGATGATGCATCCCTCACTCATTCATGCAATGCTCCACTTCATATTGAGGTTTTAATCCATAAACATCAGGTCAAACACGTTTTAATAGATGGAGGAGTTGGTCTAAATATATTTACTTTAAAGCTTATCCGTGCATTGGGATTTTTAGAAAATGCAATAGAATCTAGAAGAAAAATTACCATAAGTGTATGATGATGAAGAAAGATCCTCTCAAGGACTCATAGTATTGTCAATTCAAGTAGGACTAGTTCAAAAAGATATAATCTACCAAGTTTTAGATAAGGACTTGACCTACGACATACTCTTGGATAGACCGTGGATCCATGAAATGCAAGTAGTGCCATCAGCATACCATCAATGCTTAAGACTCCCTTACAATGGATAGGAGATCATAATTTCAATAGATTCTAATAATCCCCAATACTGCAACACTCTCAAGATAGTCCAAGATGTCTTTGTACCACACAACAAAGAAGCTCTCACTTCTACT
Organism: Sequoiadendron giganteum; assembly: GCA_007115665.2. Lineage (NCBI taxonomy): Eukaryota > Viridiplantae > Streptophyta > Pinopsida > Cupressales > Cupressaceae > Sequoiadendron > Sequoiadendron giganteum. The sequence goes on along the minus strand of CM021100.1, from coordinate 377,462,788 downwards.
TCCTCAAGTAATGAAGGCCAACGTACTTATACTTCCTCAAGCAATGAAAGCACACTAAATTCCTTGTAAAAATAGTTTGAGAAAAAGGTTCAGTTGAAACATAAAGGCATGGGTGAGTATTCTTTTGAGAATTCCTTATGTCTATCACAACTACTACATTCTCCAAAATAATATGGATAACCATCAACATCTAGACAATAATCTTCACATCCCGTGATTGCCTTTGATGGTAAATTTGTAAAAGCAGGTACCCTAGCTAATGAATGTGAGGACAAAGACATTCTAAATTGGTTTTACAAAGATGAAGAATCCCAAGAAGTAACTTCCAATACATGAACGAAGGAATATGGTAAAGGGTCTAAAATATTAGAAAAGAAGGGGATATGAAGGAAAAGGTCCTATTGGAAAATGAAAAGAAGGCATTATGGAACCAATCCAACCTATCACAATCAATGAAAAAGACAAGACATTATTAGGATACAAGAAAGTGACAAAAGAAGAATCTAGTCAGAAGGTTTGTGAACAAATCCTCCAACTACAAGCTAGCTCTGAAACATACTCAAATGAATATGAATGGGATTCACTATATCTCAAATCTTTTCAAGACAAGGAAATAAATGTAATAAAGAGGTATGCACCCATACATATGGAGGGACAAAGCTTAGGGTCTAGATCATTTGAATTTGAATCACTACATATTGATGGATCTAGTGAGAACAATCAAACATTGAGTGAGATAGATAATTTAAAGGAGAGTAACATTATAGACCTTGACATTGCTAGTAGACACCTTTCAATTTCCATCATGACCCTCACCATCCTATATTTTGACCAATCGATCATTCCTTACCTTTGATACATCCCCAACTCATTGATTGGGAACAAATTGAGCCTCTTGATATCCATATCTTTTTAGATGATAATGCCATTGTCAGTTTCCTTTATTCTTCAAATCCAGAAAAAATTTCCACCAATGAATTTCATAACAAAGTTTTGAACTAGGGGATTGCCAAGTCTCTTAGCTCCAAAATAAAGAATACAAGAAAATGATCTAATGGTGAAAACCATGCAATGGCAGTATTAGATCATGAAAAAGCAAAAAGAAAGAGTGTATGCAATAGTGAAAACCTCTCTAAGGCACTAAAGGATGAGATATTTGACACTCTTCCTAAGCATTATCTTGAAATACCTCTAGTATTGGTTGATCCTATGCAATCCATAAAATTTGTACTGCAAAAATAGCAAAGACCATACACCTAGCGACATCAATGAAAGAGTAAGAAAAGCCAAATTTCATCAAATTATTCAAAGAAAGATAAGTCAATTTTTCTTCGTCTTATGCTGCCATGCCAGGAATAGATCTTGATCTAATAATGCATTACTTATCCATAGCACTGAGAGTGAAAATAGTAAAGCAAAAATTGAGAAAATGCATCCACACATTGCCCTACTAGTGAAAGCAGAATTAAATAAATTATTAGATGTCGGGTTCATCTGACCAATCGACTATGCAGAATGGATTTAAAACATCGTACCAGTCTCTAAACCAGACAAAATCATTAGAATATGAACAAATTTCAAGGATCTTAACAAGGCTTGTCCAAAGGATGACTTTCCTTTGCCCAATATAGACATCATTTTAGAATTAACAACAAGACATGGTATGATATCACTCATGGATGGTTTTTTTCAGGGTATAATCAGATCAAGATTGCACCAAAAGACCAAGAAAAAACAAATTTCACATGCCCATGAGGTACATTTTGTTGGAATGTCATGCCTTTTGGATTAAAGAATGCAGGAGCCACCGATTAACATGCAATGACAACAATATTTCATTACATGATGCATAGATTCATGGAGGACTATGTACATGAACTATTAGCAGAAAAATTCACCAGGGAAGGATATCTAGAAAACTTAGATAAACTCTTTAACCGATTGAAAAAGTTCAATGTGATTAAATCTAAAGAAGTGTGTATTTGTAGTAACATCAACCAAAATATTAGGATACATTGTCTTAGCCAAAGGAATAGAATTACATCCTGCTAAAGTCAAAGCAATCATGGAAATGCAACCTCCTAAGAATATTAGCCAACTAAGATCTCTACAAGGGAGATTCCAATCCATCAGAAGATTCATCACACAATAGGTGGACAAGTCTCATCATTTTACTCATTTGTTACACAAGAATGTTTCTTTCAAATGGGATGAAAAATTTGAAGCTACCTTTACTCAATTGAAAAAAGATCTAATGAATCCACCTATATTCGTACCACCAATAGAGGGAAAAACACTTCTACTCTACATAGCAACTACTGAGGTATCTTTGGGAGCTTTGCTAATGCAAGAAGACTCTACAGGAAAATAAAAGGGCATCTACTACATCAGTAGAATACTGAATGACTATGAAATTAACTATACATTCATTGAAAAATCTTGTTTGATAGTGGTGTTTGCTACTCAACAATTGTGAGACTATATGCTAACCAATACCATCAAACTAATAGCCAAGATAGATCCATTAAAATATCTACTCAAAAAAGTTGTTCTAACTAGAAGATTAGAAAAATGGGTGATGATATTGAGTGAATTTGACATTCAATATGTAGGTCGAAGAGAAATTAAGGGCCAAGTAATCACAAATCAGTTAGATGAAGCACCATTGGAAGATGACCATCCTATGCACATTGAATTTCCAAACATAGATGTCCTCAGAATGACAACACAACATTGGATATTATACTTTGATGGGCCTTACACTCAACATGGATAGGGTGTAGGAATCCTATTTGTTACTCCTTAAGGACACACTATCCCAAAATCTTATAGGTTGATGTTCCCTTGCACAAATAACATGGCTAAATGTGAAGCATTAGTCATTAGTATGAAGGTAGTAGTGGAATGGAAAATCATAGAATTACAAGTTTATGGAGACTCCCAATTAGTCATTAATTAGGTTAATGGTGATTATCAAACAAAAGATGACAAGTTGATGCCATACAAGAGAATAATAGATGACTTCAAAAATATTTTGTTGAGATCAAGTTTGAACAAATTCAAAGAGTGGACAACAAAGTTGAAAATTCCATGGAAATAATTGCTTCTCTTTTAAAAATACCAAAAAATGAAGTGGTTATGAATTCATGGTGGAACAATTGTTTACTCTCTCATATGATAATCTTGAATCCCAAGTTGTGTGTCATCTAGTTGATACTAATTCTTCAATCTATGGGAAGATTTATGCCTATCTGAGAGACAATACCCTGCCAACTGATGTATCCTAAAACCAAAAATGGAACTTTAGCCACCAAGAAGCTTGACAGACCCTAATAGCTGATACACTTTATCGATGAGGTCTCGATGGTACTCTCCTCCGATGTCTTGAACATGAAAAATTTGAAACCTCTTTATGAGAAGTTCATGAAGGTATTTGTGGTACTCATTCAAGTGGTCTTACTATAGCCATGAAACTCCTATGCTTGGGATATTATTGGCTGAACATGGAGAAATAATATTTTTAATTTGTTAAGAAGTGCAAGAAGTGCCAAGTCCATGGAAATCTCATACATGCACTAGCATAGGATCTTCAACCATTCACATTGACCTAGACTTTCTATCAATGGGGACTTGATCTTGTGGGTAAGATTCATCCATCTTCCCCTTATGGACATAAATTCATAATCACAGACACTCAAAATTTCACAAAGTGGATTGAAGCTGTCCCATTGACCATGGTCACTAGTAAACAAATTTCCTCCTTCATTCTAAACTACATTGTCTATTGATATGGCATCCATAGCTCCATTGCCACTGACAATTATAGACCCTTTAAAAACTAGGATGTGCAAGAACTTTGTGAAAAATACTATATCCAACACCAATCCTCCACACCCTATTACCCTCAAGCGAATGGCCAAGAAAAAGCCTCAAATAAGGTCATTTTGAAAATCCTAAAGAAAACTATCAACGATGCTAGATGTGAATGGCATGTCAAATGAAACCCTACCTTTTGGGAAACCGTACTAGCATCCACACCCCTATAGGAACCACACCATATTACCTTGTGTATAGATTAGAAGCCATCTTATGCATTGAGCTTGAGTTACCTTCACTTTAGGTATCATTGAAAGGAATAATTTTAGAGGAAGACTATTGAGTATCCAGACTACAAGAGTTGGAATTGTTAGATGAACATAGTCAACATGTTGTTGATCATCTGGAAGCTTATCAACAAATAATTTCAAGGAGATATAACCACAAGGTAAGACCAAGAACATTTCAGGTGGGTGACTTGGTACTAAAAGAGAATCCTTGCAATCAACAAGATTGGGAAAAGAAGGGAAAATTTGAGCCTAATTGGCTAGGTCCTTTCATCATTGTATCAGTATATGGATCTGGAGCTTATCAATTATCTACACCTGAAGGGGACCTATTTGAAGAACCCATCTATAAAATTCATCTCAATAATGTTTATATGTATAACTCATGTAGTGCATGACAAAAAGTAGAAAAATCCAGAAAAAGTGAAAAAGTAGAAAAATACAAAAAAAAACATAAAATCAGAAAAGTGCAATAAAACCAAGTAGTGAAAACTTGACAATAGGCACTATTTGTGATAGATTATCTTTTCCATCTATTGGAATGTGTGTCATCCATCCACTTTTTTCCATCATTATTCTTGACCGTCATAAAACCTCATGTACATAACTGGGCATCGCGGTTGAGTCTCATCCTAGCTTGGCAATCATTTTGCAATAAATTGGTTTATTTCTCACTAGGGGAAAAATCATGAACTCACTGGGGGAAATCTAATTTGGATTTAAAACAATAGACAATAAACATTTAGACAACATAGAAATCATAACAATCACAACGAAAATCAACATTAAACATCAATCACATTTTTCACAAAAATCCAACCATCCAAATTAGTAGCAAGACTGGTGAAACAAATCTCACTAGATGATATTCTTCTGAATCATGGTTTGATCACTTTAGCATAAAATTTTCAACTATTGTATCTTGATTTTTGTTATCATTTCTCTGGTGCAGCTCAAGGATGTCATGGACTAGTTAGAGAAGCTACGATGGAGTATGATATCTTTCTTTGTCTGTTGTATGTGAGTTGATCATTATTACTATGTAAATTTTTCACGTGATGTGATCTAAAAAAATATCATTGATGACATTCCTGATTCGCATAGGAAAATGATTAACATTTGTCTATTTTACACAAGAAAAACTCAGGTCATATTGGTTCAATTATACCTAGATGCTTGGATTACCTTGCAATATCAAAAATCCATGGAAGTTGTACTTAGGTCATCATGGTTTAATTCTACGATCAATTTTTGTACTAAATTTCAACATATTAAAAATCTCAATGATGATACAAAGCACAAAAAATTGGCTGACAAGATGACAACATTTTATAATTACATTTGCATGGTTAAGATAGATTGCATTCATATTAGTTTTTGCATATAGATTTCAGGTTTTCCAAGGTTGGAAAACTTCAAAATGATTTTATCTTTCTCATTAAAGGATTGCGTACATTTGACATAAACAAAACAAAAAGATCATTCAAATTTAGTTGCATAATCATTATCATTATCATATCATACATGCATTAGAAAGTATTATCATAAACCATCCATACATGCATTATGTCATATATTTGCATTAGAAAAATAAAGAAAAATAGAGTGTATCACATCTTATCTGCATATCATAAAGCATCATCCATAAATAAATATAGCATAATGATCCATATATAATCATCATTGCATCCATACAAAACCATGACAAAATCCTATAAATATCACATATCGTATAGAGCGGAAATCAAATGCATCCATCATAAGCATTCATCATAAAAGCATGTAGATAACATATAGATCAATATTCATCCCTTGCATCTCATATAATCTCAAAATAATCAATGTCAAGTGTGCAATGATATCATAAAATGTAGAGAGATACATCAAAAAAATGGTAGGAAATCATAAAGTCCCCAAGTGAACCAGTGAATACATCAAGTGTCACTATATAAAACATGAGTACATCAAGGCTATGTGATGCAACCCTCAGATGTTGTAGGCCTCACTATTCTTGATGTTGCATCACTAGATGGACCTGTATCTTAATCTCTATCTGCTAGATCTCTAGGAGGTGGCCCAGTCACACCCCTGCTTATTGTCTGTGATTGACTCCAACCTGACCTAGCACTCAGAGACTAAGCATAGCTAGGGACACGATGCTCTACCAAAACTTCCTGATAGTAATGTGATCTATAATACTCTACCTCTAGGGCTGAATTTCATACCTCTTTAAGAATATCCCCTACTATAGTCCCCTCAACAACTCTTTGCATCATCATGACTAGAGCCTTTGCATGCTCACATCTCCACCTCATGACATCTCTCTCTATTGTCAGAGGAGAAATTTGTGCCTATGCTTGTGCTAATTATTCTTGTAGGCCCTCAACTTGTAAATTTAAAGAATCAATTTGTGCTTGCTACTAGCATAAAGGCACATGAATATGAATATGGGAGGGTCCTACCTACTACTGTCTTGAGGGAACCATGAATCTCCTCCTCTGAGGTACTCTATAGTCTAGTATCTCTCTACCACCTGCATCCCCACCATTTCCACCATGATCTCCATGATCTCCTGCATCCCCACCACCTCCCTCCTCCTCATTCCCATCTCTGCTATTCCTCCTTCATCTCGGTCCTGGTGCTCTCTCATCATCATCAAATGCCGATACTGTCTCATCAAGAGTAGATATCCTTGGTAGAGCATGTGTGTAAAAATGGTCAGCATAATAATCTATCATCACACTGGCCATGATCTCTGGACAGTAATCCCACACCTATGCCTATAATCTAAAATACTCATCACAAGCTACATCATAAGATATAGTGGGTGCCCACTCAGGAATATCTTGTTGTTTATGAGCATATAGTGCAATTCCTAGAGGCATCCCCTGAACCTGACCATACAGATGAAGCACCCTCAGGATCATGAAGCTCTCAATAATGAATTTGGTCTATCCAATCAAATATCTCAAAGTGCAAACATATGGAATCTCCAGCTCATCCTAGGCCAATGCTCAAAACCTAAATATGGTCACCATGTCACTACCTCCAAATCATCAAGCACTCGTCACTAATACAACAATTTTCCTAGCTTATGTTGGAAATGAATACCTATATACCAAAAACATGTAGCTTACAAACTGGATGATATCTATCCCCACAATGATGAGTAATAGCTATATGCTCCCACACCTAAATCTGAAGCAATTTCACTCCAACTGATAAACTAGCAGCTCCAAGATACACCAGTACAGGTATATCATGATACAAATGTGCTAACATGCAAGAACCCCATGCATATCAGATCCCCTGAGTGATCATACTCTCTATCAATCTACCCGACCAATAGATAGTCCCTTTGACCTATGATCGAGACATAGGAAACCTCCATCAAATCTAGCTAAAATAGATGGTACTCGCACATAACGATCCACCGTATCCTACCATGGGATATCATAACCACTAATCTTGTCATCATCAAAGATTCTCCTCAGTGCCTCGTTCCCTCCCTAATCTTTTAGATCATAAACAACTAGCTCTCCAACAAAGAGAATCCCTAATATCTGGTACACAACCTCCAGGGTAACCATCATCTCACCGGTAGCTAGATGGAACGTGTTGTGCTCACTATGCCATCTCTCAGCTAACTCTATCAATAGTCCCCTATTTATCCTATATAGTGTCATATCAAGTAAGGAAGATAGACCACATCACTCTATACCATCAAAATCCGCCTGCAATAGACATAGAATCATATCCCAAGTCTTTGAGTAGCACTCTCGAGATTGAAGAACTCCTAAATCCTCCTATAATCATGACGCATTGCAAATCAACATTTTATCAATCGACCTATCAATCAATCTAATCAACTCAAATGATATTTTAGTCAAACCTTGTAGAGCATCTATCATTGACTCTCATCTATCATGAGGTCAACCATCATTTATCCTATCATTGAATCTCATCTATCATGAGGTCAATCGTCATCTATCCTATGAAACATCATCAAAACAATGGTTGAAATTCTCATAAAACATCAAAAGGAAGGACAAAAATCAATATTTCATCATTCTAGTGTAAATGCGTTGAAACAACACGTCTATATGTTGAAACAATAGATTCGCTAAAACTTTTGATCAATGCGCTACAACATTCCATCTATGCGCGAAAAAATTCAATATGCTAAAAAAACAAAAATATGTGCTAATTTATAGTGTAGATGTGCTTAAACCTCCAAATGTGCCAAAAATTTTAGTCAATGCGCCATAACAGAGCCTAAATGTGCTAACTAGCTAGATGCGCTAAAACATTAATTCTTTGTGCTAAATCAGAGAACCTATGCGCGAAAACACATTTTAATAGATTTTAAAAACATTGAAAAAGCATGAAAATAAAATTCAAATCTCAAAAGGCGATTTCTCGAGGTACGTACTAGAGGTCCATATGCGGTAGGGAGATGGTGTCGACAAACTTGCTCAAATCGATGAGTGTGGAAAGGGATCACCATTTTTGCTAAATCCCTGAATCAACTTAGTCTCCGAATTGCAAATGAATTCAAATAACCTCCTTTTTCACCATTTTACCTTTGAAAGGGGTAAATGGAGGGTATTTAAGTGGGATTTATTTTTATTTTCAAAAAGGGAATTAATCAATCAATTGATAGGGTCATTTTTCTATCGGGATATGAATCATCGCACAATCTTGAAAATTTGAAAATCCTCATAAAATCATAAAAAATTCCAAAAAAAATCAAAAAATCCTAGAACTTCAAACCTTCCTAGATTTTTTCGAGGGGGAATACAAACATTATCACTTGAAAATAAACATTTGGGGCATATCAATTTTTTTTATGAGCACTATTGACAAATTTTTCTTTGAGACAATGTGTCACAAAAACATCACTTCAAAGATGGGAAAAATGTATACACTCAAATTTGGTCCAGAGTATTAATTAAATATAAATTATTTAATTAATAAATCTTTAATTCTTCTCCTTATAAATAAATTGAAAAAATTATTTATATAGTTCATTTTTTCTAATTCTTTCTATCCTAAATCATTTTCTTCACATCTTAATTAAATTAACAAATTTAATTAACCTCCTCTCATTAAATTTGAGCACATTTCTACTAACTTCTTCTCACCTTCCACCTCATCATGTGTTTCAAAAAATTAAATATTTCTAATATTTAATTTGATATTTATCATCAACAAATTCTAACTAATTTGAGACACTTGGCCTTCATCTCCATTTGATTCCTCCTCACATTTGATAGCTTGTTCTTATGCAAGGAACACACTTCCCCTTTTCTCTCTAACCTATTCATATTCAGCCATCCATCTCTCTAGATCAAATCCAGACCGTTGATTCCTACCACCTAAGCTCATACCTTGGAAAATCTATAAATAAGGTCCTCATTTATAGCAAACGAGAGAAAATAATTTGTAGCAATTATACTCTCAAGAATTTTAGTGTTAGAATTTTAGCATCAAGTAGTTTAGTCATGCAATTTTCATTAACATCTTAGTTACAATATTTTCATCATATCATTCTCAAACAACAATATCATAGAACCATATTTATCTTTGCATATCATCTACAACTAGTTCATCATCACATAATGTAGGAAACATCTCTTACATTTCCATTATCTCTCATTCTTCAGGTTGTGATTTTGAAATTCATGTGCACATACAATCTAAGAACAAAATGACTTAAAGAATCCTTGGAGATAGAGGACAATGGGATGAAATTGAGGAATTGGTTTATTAATTTGATTAGTTATTTGAATTCATTGATATAATGTTTCATTGGTGTGTGATATAGTTTACTTTGCTTATTCATGTTATTTACATACACAAAGATGCAACTTTCATTCTACAACTCGTGTTACCAAACTAATTATTCTGACACATTTAGGTAGGTAAATTTACACTAGGAATGGTCCTCTTTCCTATGCAAACACACGAAATTGCTTCGAGCTACATTCAACTAGATGAATCCTTTAGGAGTCCAAAGTGCAAAATGGCTGAAAACTTCAACATTCTATTACTCAGACACTGTGATGCTTAGAAAAGTTTGATCTGAACCAATGGGATCATGTTGGATCCCTCTACAATAACCTCTCTTATTTTTTTCTATTTTGGAGGTCTTTTCCCATGGTGGATAATTTTTGCTTCATGAAAAATTGTCAAATGCAAGTAGTTGAAAATTACAAAGTGGTGCAACTTTCATTCTGCAAATCATATGACCAAAAAACCTGCTCCAATGCATCTGAGTGGGTACATTTATGCTAGGCATGGCCCTCTTTGGCACCCAAACACACATAATTGCTCCGAGCTACATTCAACCAGTAGAATCCCTTGAGTCTAAAGTGTGAAATGGCTACAAACTTCGACATGTTGTTACTCAGATACCATGATGCTTAGAAACTTATCATCTAAGCCTATGAGATTATTTTCAGCCCCTTTACCATAACCTCTCTCATTTTTTTCTATTTCAGAGGCCTTTTCCTATGGTGGTGAATTTTCGCTTGGCGAAAAAATTGTCAAATGCAAGTAGTTGAAAGTTGCAAAGTGGTGCAACTTTTATTTTGCAACTCATATGACCAAATGAATTATTTTGATGCATCTGGGTGGGTAAATTTACACTAGGCATGGTCCTCTTTTACACTCAAACATGTGGAATCACTCCAAGCTACATTCAATCGACAAAATCCCTTAAGAGTCCAGAGTGCAAAATGGTTGTAAACTTTAGCGTGTTGTTACTCAGATACTGTGATGCTTAAAAACTTCTCATTTGAGCCTATAGGATCGCATTGGGTCCCTCTACAAGAATCTCTCTCAATTTTCTCTATCTCAAATGTCATTTATCGTTGTGGAAAATTTTTTCTTGGGGAAGAAGTTATAAAATGCAAGTAGTTGAAAGTTGCAAAGTGGTGCAAATTTTATTCTACAACTTACTGGCATTTAAAATCCCACCTCTAGAATGCTTTTTGGAAATGAACAACTATGTGTAGTAAACTGCACTTCGAATTAGGAGGGGAAGCTCCCTCATTTGCTGAGTTGTATAGAGAAAGTAAACTAAACTAACTTTTCCTATCTTTTTGGTTTAGCTGTGAGAACATAAGGTTTAGAACTCTAGATGTTGCAGTTGAGGTTTTCCCTTAAATGAAACTTAACAACTACAACTTAACTTACGCTATTGACATTTCTAGCCTACCAAGTAAACAGAGAGCAAGAGAGTTAGAAATGAACGAGATTGATTTTCTGACAAAGATACTTAAATAAACTTTCTTCAACATACATCTATTGAATTTCAATGTAAACTGAAAAAGAGATCATGAAAGCATTACACAATAAACAGAAATATGAGACTTTATATCAAGGCAGCAAATCATGCTCAATACTTTATTTCCTCACACTTCTTGGCACAAAACAATAAACGAAAATATGATATTTTTATATCGGGGCAGCAAAGCACGCACAAGATTACAATTCTGGGATACCAAGTTGTGGAAAAATACACACAACATGTGATCAAACCAGATTATTACTTGACACAAGACATATGTACTGAACAAGAACTTGTAGCTAAAAGAGGCATGCAAACTTTCCCTTAACACAAAGTGAACTGACACTAATCAATAACAAACATGAAGGCATAGGCTCAACAATTCTATTATCACAAACACAGTTAAAGAAAAATGAGCAAACACCACTCTTATTTATAACTAAGCAGAGGAGTAGGGAACCCTAAAATCTCCTTGCTTTTACAACTAATACTCACCAACTCACAAGTTTTATTTCTAAACCTAAACAAGATAGAACTAAGATAACCCAGCTCACTGAAAATTGAAAACAATAACCTCCTTCTTCAAATAATTGATGTTTTGGATTAAAAATAATAATGAAAAGAAGGTCTTCTTATGTGTTGATCTAAAAATTCATAAGAAACTTTGAAAAGACAACAAGTTTAGGCTCGTGAATCATGAAAAAGAGTTTGAAATTGCTGCTCTATTTCTCCTTGGAGGCCACTTGCAAGAAAATATGAATAATGAAATACAAAGGTGTCTTAAATAAGCTTTGCCTTGAGAGAAACAAATTTTGTTTTGCCCTAATTTTAATTTGTGTAATGAACATAGACGTTTTCCTTCATCTTCAATTTTTGAAAATCTCAAAAATTTCACTAAGGCAAGTGAAGTTGGGTGCCCTTCTTGGCTGGAGGTGCCTATCTCACCCAGACTTAACAAATTTTTCATCATTTTGAACCTCTTCTCATTTTTCCACCCTAGTTTGATCCCGTCTCTCGACTTCTAGATTGATCCGATGAATGAGCTGAATGTTTCATCATAGACCCTGATCGAATCTAATGACATTGTTCTAGAGACATCTTTTGACAAAAAATTCATTTGAACTTTTGAATTGTTGGGTGCCTATCTCCTCCAGGGGCACCCACTTTCTCCAATGTTAGCCATTTTTATGATCTTCAAATTTATGCTTATCTTCTAACCTTCAAATAAATTCATAATATCAGACATTGCACTTGTTAGATTGATTGACTGATAGGTCCACTGGATAGCTAACAAGATTCTGGTAGGGGTCTCCTAGACACTTCATGTTTGAAAACTGACATCTAGCACCTCTAAACCCTAGGCGCCCTTCTTGACTGGAGGCACCCATTTTCTCCAAATTTATTTTTTATTTTGCATTTTTCACTGTTCTTTCGACTTCTATCATTTCATTCACTTTTCCTCCTTTGTTCAACCAGCGACATCTGATGACTTCCAACTCTTATGGACATGCTGATGATTGCGTCAGAGAGCTTGATCAAGTCTGACAAAGCCATGCTAGAGGCATTAGATGAAAATTCATTTGTTTAACACCTCAAAAACTTGGGCACCCAGATTCACCAGACTTAGCAAATTTTATCATTTTTTTACCTTCAGACTTCTAAACACCTCTCGCCATGACCCCTATTTGATCTAAGATTCTAGATGATTGCATGATCAGATGAGCTGACGAAGACATCCACTATGAATCTGATGAGAAACTAAACAATGTTTCCTAGGAGGGCCAACCTCTGACTCCATCATTTGATCCTTCAAAAATATTGGCACCCTTCTTCTTCAAGGGCGCTCATGTTGAGTAGACTTAGCCAATTTTTAGCAATTTTCAACTTCTTCCCTTGTTTGACATGCCTTCCTTGTCTCGACTATCAGAAACAAAAAAAATCCTAAGGAATTGAAGTTTAGGTGCCCAAACTGATTAGGGGTGCTTGGATTCTCCAGCCTTAGATTTTTTTTTGCAATTTTCAACATTTTTCGCTTCCTTTCTCCTTTCTCCATTTTTTGTGCACGTTCATCACTGACAACTTTTGTTTGACACTTGGACAATTGATTCTGACACCTAGCAGCCGAATGACCTCCATTGATGACCTTGGTTCTCCAGAAAAAGCTTCTCAAAAAGCAGAATAGTCCTAGCAGGGTAAAACTGATCTTTTTGTGATTCTGACTACACCAGCCTAATGAGGAAGTATTTTAAGCCAATCTAAATTAGTCTCAACCCTAGAAGCCAAAATTTCTATTTTTAGAAAATTCTACAAGTATCTATTTCTTAAGAAACCTAGAAAAACCCAAAAAAAGTTTCTATGTTTAGAAAACTGCTAAAAATAGAAAATTTCCCAAAATTTAGGGATGAAAAATTGAAAACTAGGTATTGTAGGTTTGATCATTCTGAGCTGACCCATATTGTCATGTTTTTAAAATTTCAAGTCTTTGACCCCCATGCAAGACATGCAAATCCCAATTTTGACCTTTTTGATAGATTTACCAGTATTTTGACTCATTTCTTCAAAATGCCTAAGTGTAGCAAAATTTTTAATTTTGGGTACAACACAACTGATGTGAGCAAAAAAACTATTCTGACGCATCTAGGTGGGTACGTTTACACTAGGCATGGTCTTATTTCACACCTAAACAAGTGGAATCATTTTGAGCTACATTCAGCTAGTAGAATCCCTTAAGAGTCCAAAGTGCAAAATGACTACAAACTTCAGCATGTTGTTACCTGGACACCATAATTCTTAGAAACTTCTTATCTAAGTCTATGGGATTACAGTGGGCCCCTCTACAATAACCTCTCTCAGTTTTTGCTATCTCAGAGCCCTTTTTTGTGGTGGAAAATTTTCTTTTGGAGAAAAGTTGTCAAATGGTGGTGTAAATTTAATTCTACAACTTGTGTGACCAAAAAAATTGTTTAGAAGTGTCTAACTGGGTACATTTACACTAGGAATGGTCCTCATTTTCACCCAAACATGCGTAATCACTTCTAGCTGCATTCAACTGAAAAAATCCCTTAAGAGTGCAAAATGCAAAATGGCTACAAACTTCAACATGTTGTTACTCAAACAACATGACACTTAGAAACTTCTCATCTGAGCCTATGGGTTCATGTTGGGCCCCTCTACAATAGGCTATCTTGGTTTTCACTATTTCAGAGGCCTTTTCCCATGGTGGTGAATTTTTGCTTGGAGAAAAAGTTGTCAAATGCAAGTAGTTAAAAGTAGCGAAGTGGTGTAACTTTCATTCTGCAATTCATGTGAACAAACAGACTATTCCAATGCCTCTAGATGGGTAAATTTATGCTAAGAATTTTCCTCTTTAGCACCCAAACACATGGAATCACTTTGAACTATGTTCAATTGACTAAATCCCTTAAGAGTCCCTAGTGCAAAATGGATGCAAACTTCAACATGTTGTTTCTCGAACACCGTGATGCTTATAAATTTCTCATATGAGCCTATGGGATTGCTTTGGGCCCCTCTAGAATAATATCCCTTAGTTTTAGCTTTCTCAAAGGCCTTTTCTCATGGTGGACAATTATTTTCTTAAGAAAAAAGTTGTCAAATGCAAGTAGTTCAATGTCGTAAAGTGGTGCAACTTTCATTTTGCATCTCGTGTGACCAAATTAATTGTTATGACACATCTGGGTGGGTACGTTTACACTAGGCATGGTCCTCTTTCATAACCCAAACATGCTGAATCACTTTGAGCTACATTCAACTAGCTAAACCCCTTAAGAATCTGAACTATAGTTGTTGTCACCGAATAGTGCACCCTTGCTGAGATGCAAAACTCAGCCTACTAGTGAAACATTGGATCCAAAATATTCAATATCCATGATGTATGGTTTGATGTCATATGTTGATTTTCATGTGAATAAAAACCATGAGACCATAGACAAGGTAGTGAATTGTTTGAAAAAATGCCTCAAAGAAATGTGGTCTCATGGTGATGGAATAGCATGAAGAATGTCAAGACAAGAAAATTGCTATGTATTTTCATGGAATTCCATCACCATGAGACCACATTTATTCGAGGCAATTTTTCAACCAGATCATTGCCTTGTCTATGTTATGTCTTACTATTATGCTTTGATAGATTTTTTCTAAGCATCAATGGCTTGCTCGAAATCACCTATTTTAGGCTTTTAGCTAATTTTTATAAGTACGATATGATTCCAATTTTTTTGAAAAAATAATATTTAGAATCTATTGATAAAATGTCACAATTCACTATTTTGCATCATCTTCAAATTCCTCATGGTTTAGCAGCTATAGGTGCTTGAAAGTGAAGATTTAGTTAAAAAAAATTAGTTCAATGTCCAGTTTGGGCAAAAATTGTAAACCAATATTGTGGGATCAATTGTATATGCATTGGAGTATTTCATATTAATATATTTTCCTATCACAAATATAAAAGGTGATCATAATAAGTACCTTATATTTTTCATTCAAATGTGAAGGATTGTAAATAAAAATTAGTGTTCTTATCACCTATTTTAGGCAATGAACTATTTGATAAAATTCTTTGGTAGAAATGTATGAAAAATGTGGTAGTATAAACAAGGTAGTGAACTTTTGAAAAAAAGGCTCAAAGAAATGTCGTCTCATGGCGTGATGGAATTTCATGACAAGTGAATTGCTTTGGATTGTCATGGAATTCCATCACCATCATACCACATTTCTTTGAGGAATTTTTTCAACCAATTCACTACCTTGTCAAAAAAAAATTGTTCTTAACTCTTGTTCTACATTTTTTTACATGTTTTTTAAATATGAATTTTTCCTGATTTTTTTCGGATTTTTCCCAATTTTTTAAAGAAATCTTATGGTTTTGGTTTGTCGATTTTTTCCCCAAAATATTTTTGCTGCTATGCATTGGAAGCATAAATTATACATGTGAATACACACAATATACATGAAGTATACACGTGAATAAGTGAAGCATACATGTGAGTAAGTGAGGCACAAATAATTGAAGCATTGCAAAGAATACAAACCACCAAGAATGGAGCTTATTTACACAATAAACTTTAGATGGGGCTTATTGAGCAATCAACTACAATTAACTAAGCATTAGATGTAAACAAAATCCATACCTACAACATTCAAGCATAAAATTTATATAATATGCATGATAACATCATTCAAGTATGGCAGTAGAAAAATAAGATTTTATGTAATCAAAAAGCCATAAGGCTATACAATGATATATATTGATAAAATTATATACACTATATCCAAAAAAACCAT
The DNA here is from genome assembly GCA_007115665.2 of Sequoiadendron giganteum. Taxonomy (NCBI): domain Eukaryota; kingdom Viridiplantae; phylum Streptophyta; class Pinopsida; order Cupressales; family Cupressaceae; genus Sequoiadendron; species Sequoiadendron giganteum. The sequence goes on along the minus strand of CM021100.1, from coordinate 377,446,090 downwards.
CCAAGCTTAGTAAAAAAGATGCATATGGAAATAAAATGTCACATATATATTGATAGTACAAAATATATATTCCAAAATTCCACATAGGCATACAACAAATGACCCTAATACATAGTCATTTCCCTCAAGGGGAAGGAAAAAGATCTTGTGCTTCCTCCAAAATTTGGTTGGATGGAGTGCCTATTGGTTCTCTTGTCTTTAAAACATGCTCGCTAGTCCTCCTCTCTTCACTTTGGACCTTCAACTGATACAATAAATGTATGTTCCAAAATTCCACATAGGAATACAACAAATGACCCTAATACATAGTCATTTCCATCAAGGGGAAGGAAAAAGATCTTGTGTTGCCTTCAAAATTTGGCTGGATGGAGTGCTTGTTGGTTCTCTTGTCTTTCAAACATGCTTGCTAGTCCTCCTCTTTTCACTCTGGACCTTCAACTGATACAATAAAAAGTAAAGATGTTAATATATAGAAATTGAATTATGGAATGACATATAAAAAAATATAATCACTTACCACATACATATAGTCATCATGAACATTTACAACATTACCACATCCATGATCTAGAGTGACAACCACCTGTATCAACCATAAAGAAAGAAATTAAACTACATAAAATTATCTTGAAAATCTTCTATAATAGACCATAAAAGAGAAAATATAATGTCAAATGAACTAATCTATTGCATACCTCTCTTAGTGGATTAGAACTGGCTATTGTTGCAACAACTTCATGTTCCATCATTTCACCAACATCACTAGGGTTGTCTGATGTCAACAACTACAAATGAAACAACGTATCTAACAGTAATATAAATAATTTCAGGTAGTCCCTTTAAAACTGTCATAAATGAAAGAGTAAATCGTTGGCCTCAATTGAGACTACAATATAGTGCTTATAGATCACAAAATGGTGAAAGTACTAAGTCCACTAGGATAGTCCAAACTCTTGCAAATTCCAAATTTCAGTGCTCATTGAGATTCATATTGCATATGTTGATGAACTAATCTTAATGAGGGGATGTTGTCAACATAGTGATAATGCCACAATGAAGTTCACATGAATGAAGTGAGGATTAATATGTTATTAACAAATTTCAAAAGGATAATGCAACATACAATTAATTAGGATGTCTATAGGGTTTTACTATAGCACATGAAGTTGGTTGTTGAGGTGTGCAACAATAATGGAGAGGACAACTTTTGTCAATACTGAGTGGAAGGAAATGTATTTCTTCTAAGAGTTTATAGGATTAAATTTGGATGGAGGTGATATAGCATAGATGGGATAAAGAGACAAGACAAACAAGGGATAATGGAACATCTGGTGAAATAAGAGAGGGTAATGGGATGGGAATAGAAGGGGTTATGGAACATGGGATGGACTAGTATAGATTGATGGGATGGGCTAGGATGGGATAACAAAATATAGGGTGGATAATTACAGGTTAATGGGATGTGATTAGTAGGGAATACTGTAACATTGGGTGAATTAGGAGTAGAAGGGCATAATGACACATAGCATGGACTAGAAGATATTAGTGGGATGGATTAGGAGGGGATAATGGAAAATAGGGTGAACTATTAAATGTTAATTTGGGATGGGATTAGGAAGAAATAAAGGAACAAACAATGAATTAGGAGAAGATAATGTGACATGATCAAGGAATACAAATGTAATGTTTGTGTTTGTCATCAGTTTTTAAGATTTGTATATGCAAAATTATGAAAACTAGCTAACATTGTTTTACAACACCATTAATGAATAAAGGCTACTTGAGTGTAATTTTTTTGAGGGAATGAATTGTGAGCTGTGGAGGTTGAAGGTCCACAAGGAAACTGTTTGAAATCCATAGCATGTTATGAGACAAAAATTCAAATATAATATTCAAATGTTCAAATGCAATAATAAGATATTTGATAATAATTGCATACTTGTGGAATCAACATCGAGAACGAATAAGGGTCTGTAGGAATGGAGCATGTCTCATGAACACTCCGACTCTGAAATTTGATCATATCAAAATTCTACTAATTTAATTATTCTTAAAATTCAAAATATAATTTAATAAACAACATTAAACAAACTTGTTGAATTTTACTTGAGTTTCAATGTCGAATGTATCATTTAGAAAATCATCTGTGAAATCCATCACCTTTGCAACTCATATAGGCTATGTAGGTGCATCCCAAGCACTTTGATAATCATACATGAAAACAACACCACAAGCACCACAATGGTCGGGTGGAGCTTAGGTCCTACAAGTCTCCTCCATATTAGGCTCTACTAGAGGCCTCACACACTGTAAAATTGTCTGGGTGAGTGATCCAATCGACTCCAACATGTCCACCTCTACACTATCCTTAATAATTGAAGGAACGACAACATGCTTGGCCATGGGTCTGTCCAAGTGTCTCAATGACAACTATAGATTACGTCACACAATAGGTTTATCATGTGTGGAGACCCCACCTCTACCTTGAAAGTTTAAGATGTCAAAATAATTTGGCATCTTATTGAGGACAAACTCACAATAGAGTTTCCTCAAAAATTATTATGGTACCTCATGGTTATTGCATGGAGATTGGTTAAATTCAATCCACCACTCATCCCAAAGTTTATTTTTAATTAACTAATTTTGGTACCAATGGTTGTGGAACCTCTTGTATGCATGAGACAAACGTGTGTTGGTTCTCGGGTTTTTAAATAGGCTGCACAACTCAGCTTTGCTAATTTTTTGTTTTTTTACATTTGCATATGACAAACCCCTAGCATAAAGTTGTCTCATCTCATGCCTTTTATTTGACCAAAAAATTATTTTCTTGCTCATTTCTCCTACATGAGATACAATTGACTTCAATGATTCGACAATCCCTCTTCTATAAGGGTGGGTTTCGACATGCTCCATTAATCTTCCAATTAATTGAACATTTAGTGTCTTTTTTATTATTTTCAATTTCATTTTAAATATTTTCTTGTATTCCTTGAGGATGCCTATGAATTGATGGAGGGTTTTTAGGTTTTTCTTGTATATGGGGCTCTTCATGAGGGGGTGATTGTGAATTCTCAATGTTTTGAGGTGGAGATTCATTCCCTAAGAAGTAAAACAAAGTTTTATTATAAAAACCTATTTCAATCTGCATTCTAAATCAAATTCAAAATAAATAGAATAAAAATACATACCTCTTCGCAATATTCAACCTTTGTGACATGTTGGAGGCATCCTCATGAAGAATTACAAGCTAAGAGTGTAAAAAATTGATGACATTTGGTGAGTGCAAGTTGGAGAGCTCAAATCCTTCAAGACAAGCTATGGATTGAAATGAAATGAAAATTTAAAATGTTTTTTTTTTCTTTTAATTTAATTTTACATTTGGCGCATGCTAAATTTGGCATGCAACAAATGTTCAATTTTGACCTTTTTTTGCTAATTTTTCCAATTTTCCATCAAAATTGTGTCACAAATTGGTGCATTTACCCTTGACCAAAAGATGACTTCAAAAATCCAAAGTTTCTAAAAATATCCAAAATCTTTCTTAATCTAAAATCTAAAATCTCCAAAAAACTCCAAAAATCTTCAAAATCTCCCTTGAAGGATAAAAATGTGAATTAATCTTCTAATGTTGATATTGAAAAAATGAAAAAATAAATACTTATTTATATGTATATGTAATTATAAAAAAACATAATATTAAGTTGGTTGGCCAAGGGTTTGAGCAGATGTCGGCCAAGGATTTGCTCGAACCACCTTGACTAGCATTTTATAATATTATTTTAAAGGGGTTCGAGAAAAACTGTGTTCTATCAAACCCTGATTCAAGTGGATGAGTTTAGGGGGGTTCGAGCGAACACTAGTTCAATTGAACCCCTATTTTCCTCAAATCTCTACAAAAAAATTCCTTTCAAAGCTCAGGTTGAGGATGAAAATGGAGGAGGGTATGTGGAGGATCATGATAGGCCAAAAAGTGGCAATATGATGGGTATGTGGCTGCCGAATTTTGTTTTACCCAAAATTCATGAAATGAAAAGGGTTTTTAAAGGAGATTCTCAGCTTTACACCAATATAAATTATTCTTTACTTTCAATTTAAAAAATAATTATTATTCATTTTCTATTGAATTCTGACTAAAGTCCTGATTTTTAAGTTGATTGAAAAACATCTATAGCTTTCAAACGGTGTCATATTTTTTGAATCCAAAACATGCATCAAATTATATGCTTTGTATACTATAAGATTAAAAAATAAAAATAAAGAATTTCATGAAGTTTTGACCAAGTTAAGGTTGTCAGACATACGAGTCTTTATATTTTTTAAAAGTTGTCATAAAAAAAATATAATTCATTATTTACTTGGAAACAAACTACCAGAAAATATGCATCACATTGAGTCATGAGTCCTCTACTTATATCTAAAATCTTATAAAAAAATATTATCATTTTAATGTGGTTAGGGTGGTAAGATAGACACCTACTTCTTATTTTTTCCCTAAAATTTAAGTACTATTGTATTGAAATTTTAAATTTTCACCAAATAGATTTTATTTTTTTGTAAATAAACCTACATATTTAGAAACTACATTCAATTTTCTACAAATTCTATTCTTACATATTTTTGAAATAATATAGATAACTTATTCAAATATTTATGTCAAGTTGCCTAACTCTGATTTTTCTGATTTTTTTGCCACTTAAGGGCCTATGTTTTCCATGATGATCCTGCACATACCCAGGAGACTTCACAAACCACATTGGATTGTAGTCCTTGGAATGAGCTATCCATCAAATATAATTTTATTATGTTTCTTTTTTTAGTTTGATTAAACATAGGATTTTCACCGAAAATCAAGCTCGTTATTCTACAGATGTGGAAAAATAGTAGGTTATCAATTTGTTTTTTGAAAAATATCAGTGCACTAAATATTGATGTACTTGATCCAAAAAAATAAAAGAATTGAATTTTGATAAATACAAAAAAGAACTTATGTTTTAGCGTGTGAATCATGTTTAAACTGTAACTAGTTTGACTTTGAAACTTAATTGAAAAAAATATTCAATGAAATGCTATGAAACCAATTCCATGCACTAGATATCATAGAATATAAATCTAAATTCAAAAAAATTAGAATTTTATCCTTCATATATATATTTTTTATGTGTTAGCAAGTAACGTCACTATTTAAAAAAGGTGTTTACTGTTAAAAACTAGTTTTTGAAAGAGATGGAAAAAGAAGTATGATCTGATTCCATATTTTTTGAAAAAAATAAAATTAGAATCTAGAGATAAAATTTCACAAATTATTAGTTTGCATCATCTTCAAATTCCTCATGGTTTAGCAACCTCACGGTTTAGCAGCTATAGGTGCCCAAAAGTGAAGATTTAGTTAAAAAAAATTAGTTTAATGTCCAGTTTGCCAAAAATTGTAAACCAATATTGTGGGATCACTCATATATGCATTGGATTATTTCATATTAATATATTTTCCTATCACAAATATAAAAGGTGATCATAATAAGTACCTTATTTTTTTCATTCAAATGTGAAGGATTCTAAAAAAAAATTAGTGTTAAACTATTGGTCCATTTGTGTTCGATATAAGTTATATTTTAAATAATAATGTGAAATTTTTATGGAAAAAATAGCTTTTGTGTTCAACTATGTGTCCATTTATGTTAGATGTAGAAAAATAGAGATAACAAGTATTTATGGTTACCAATAGCTATTTGGTCCATTTAGGTTATATGATATCCTAATAAGAACACATGATATTTTTGTTCTAGTAGGGATACCATGACTAAGGTACGATCAAGCCTTTAAAAATTCAATGTTTGAACACTTCTCACTAAATGTGCTAATGTGGAAAGTTGTGTGATGAATCACACATGCAAACCGTACTTGTAGATTAAATTAAGTGGCCAATTTATATTTCTAAAACGATGTAGGTCCTATTACATTCCATGCAATTGCTACATGCTTGAAAAGTTAGCTTGCATGATGACTAATTCCTCTCCCCTTGTTCATAATATGATTTTCAATCACATTTCAATAAGCTTTCACGAGAATTAATGGAAATGATTAATAGCAATGGTAATATAAGAAAGCATACATTTCAACAAGCGCTATGCAAAAGTGAGTGCTTATCTCCCTAACATTATAAAAGAATTATCCAATAGTAAATTTCAATTTTTATTTACAACTATTAAATATAATTTAATTAGTTAAAATTTTAATCTAAATTTAATTAAAAATGTATATAATTTTAATTGTAATTTATTTATATAATGATAATTATAATAAAAAAAATATTTTAAATCTAGTATTTTAATTATTATTTTAAGGCTACTATTATCATTTCTATTCGTTAATGTAAATTAGATAATATTTATTATCAAGCAAAATAAATTAAAAACAATTTTCACAATTAAAACATAAAAATGTTTCTTGAAGAGAAACACTATATTAAAAATAAATAAAAAATGTTTTTTTTTAAATAGATATTTATAGTTTAAATATAAAGATGTCAAAATTTTACAATATACACTAAAATAAAATTATATAAAAAAATATAATATATATTATAGTATATGAGAAATAAATAAATTAAAATTTACATATATATAAATGATTTAAGTTATGAAACTTTCTAAAATATTTCAAAAAAATATGATTAATAATACCCAAAAAATTGCTCCAGAAAAACCTAAGAAATTTATCTATAAATCCACCCTTAATGCCTAAAGGTTTTAGTCAATTGTATTCATGATATATATTTTCAATGAAATTAATAGTTATAAATCTTTCATATCACATTTATTAATAACTAATTAAGTGTCATAGATCCCAATAGTATTAGGTTTTCTCTCTTTTATATGTTTTTTTACATGAATGTTGATAGGGATTGTTGGCAAGAAGAGTGGGGAAATATAGTCTAGAGATCTATACCCTAGGACCTCTTAAGTAAGTTGTTGATACCTTGAAGAATATAGTAAGAGAAATAAGTATTTGCAGTAATATATTAAGGTGAACATAAAAGATAAACTATATCAATAGCAAATAATCTTTCATCCATTCGTAATACATTTATAGATAATCCCTTATATCTCCTTATATTATATTATATTAGATACCAAAGGAAAGTATTAGTCTCTACTCAGATACATATTTTCATTATACATCCCATATCTTTCTCCACATGATTTATATTTTATATATATATGTATATTCTCATGAAGGGACATGAATCCTATTATAAATTTGAAATACATTAAATAACCAAGATCTTCTATGAGAGACTTAAGCTATAAAACTGTAAATGAAATAACATAATTACAGATTTAAGATTCCAATAGATGTGGAAATGTCAAGATGACAAGATTGTATTAGGATCTCAAAGAAAATCTATAGAATAATGACTGCATGCATCAAGGTGAATGTTTGTCAAAGCATACAACAATACAAGAGTATGATTGAAAATAAAATCTAGGTAGTGATTTTATACAGAACTTTGGAGTTGATGGAGGTAGCAAATCCAACCAATATGAATTAACCACCAAAAGTGGATATGGACCACCAAAAGTAGATTTGCACCAAAAGTTGGAAGTGTACTTCCACCCTTTAAAGAAGGGGATACCACATCACTTATCTCCTATTTTTTAAATGATAAAATCACTTTATTATCCTAACCAAGCTTAATTAAGAGTAGGAAAACCCTAGGACTAAGGGAAAATAAATTAACCCACTAGGAAAATAAAGACCTACATGAATAACTCCTAGTTACAACTAATGTCTCTTTTATCCTCCACAAACCTTTTGTGATAGCCTATAGTAAGACCTATTCCGTCCCTTGACATGTTAACATCATCTCCCCTTTTAAAATGATTTATTTTCCTCAAGACATGATGATTAATTGTGAAAGAGATGCTTGAATGTTCCTTTGAGTTAATGTAATGTTGTTTCCCACTATGCCTTTGCCTACTATAAAGTGGTGATGTAACGTTGAATTTGAATCATTATTGTCTCTACATCAACTAGAATATCAAGGGTTTGAATAGTTTTGGTTATTTATTATGCTTCTCCCATTATCCCTAATAGGTTGGTCATTTTTTTGCTAACCATTTGCTTCATTTGCTCAATTTTTTCCTTTGTCTACTCCCTTTGGGTGTGTAGTTGTTTTGGATGGTAGTGGAGGTTTTCCACTGGGGTTATGATGGTGTCATCCTTCACTTAGAGATGATTGTAGGTCTATGCCACTTGTTATATCTTAATTTCTGATTGGGTCATTTGATCCTTGGGACCTTTTGTAGGGGTAGGCCATTATAAGTAAAATAGGTACATCACCCCTACTTTTTTTATTATGTCACCCAACCCTTTGATATTATCCTCCAATTTGGAGTGTGTGGTAGTTTATTTCTTAATATATTCTTTTATTTTCTTCCTTATTAAATTTTGTTGTGCTTCTTTAATTATGGTATCATTTGTGGTGCCCAAATATCCTTGTATGCTATCTTCCATTTTTTTGAGCTATTGTGGCATGGGAGGTGAATTGTCTTGAGGTATGTGGGGAATATCCATCTTCAATGTATCTAATACATCATATAACTACCACACTATGCTTAAATTTTCATCAAGTAATTATTCCCTTATGTTAGTGTAGAGAATTTCTCCCAACTGAATCTTTTCTACAGGGGAAATGCTATGAAAATCCACTTGTGAACCCACCATTGGTACTAATAGAAGTTGCAATGATGACACATATTGGATTTGTTTCTATTGTGCCAAAAAATATTTATGGAGAAGATTATGGAAGTGGGTGTGGTTGTCTTTGCACTATTGGTATCTTCATCTTTCTCATTTTCTTCCTTGGTTGGATTTTTCTCTGGTGCGTGGACCCCTTCTACCTTTTCTGCATTATTCTTAATCATCTCCCCATATAGTTTTTGGGTGACATCCTTAGTTTCTTTTTGAATTGTTTTTATGTTTTCCAAATCCCCCACCATGAGTTTGTCCACTCTTTGTTTCCTCTGAAGTTCTTTAGGTTGTACCTATATTAGTTCCTACTTCATCTCTTCAATGATGTTTGGATTGATTATGGAGATGGCCTTCTCCCTTAGTTATTCTTCCTTATTGAGTTCCTCATCCCTCTTTTTTTGTCTTACTATAATTATCCTCTATAGAAAGTACTATAATGCTTCATCCATCCCTTTTTATGATTGGTTCACATATAGGAGGAGGCATTAAATTATTTTGCCTTTATTTTCCTTATCTACTTCCTTATACATACTTAATACTTGTAACACTAGAGCATCCAAAAGTGGAGGATGGTTTTGGTAGTCACCAAGATGATAACTGGTGGTTGAGGTTACTTCAAAGTCACTTGAGGAGTGGCTATCAAAGTTTCTTTCCCTCTTTTCCTCCTCTTCACCCTACCCAATCTCTTCTACATCTACCTCTTCCACTTCTTCCTTAGCTTTTTGCATCTGCATGTTCCTCTTAACCATTTGTTTGGTCCTTTCTTATCAAGGCCTCTTTTATGGATTGGCATGTGGTGGTTTACTTGGTACATATGGATACTCTATGGAGAGGTGGTGGGTCCTTCTAACTTGTTTGATGAGGTAATTTTATGTCTTCATGACCTTCTTATTGAGGAGGGATATGACTAAGTTGTGGTAGTAGAGAATTGAGCATACCATCCCCCAATATTCTCCACTATTTGTGGAGAATTTCTATAATATTTTCCATTTTATCCTATGCCTCATTGTTTATTCTACTCTCCATTACATATTTTTAAGTACCAAAATTATTTGCATTAGGATCCTTGGGTTGGCTAAGCAAGGTAACAACATAAGATTCTGATTCTTATGCGGTAAGTTTGTAGGGTAGCTACAATACCCACACCTTACATCTAGTTCTATCATTTCCATATATGTGCAATCTATATCCATTAGGTGATCCCACAATACTAGTTTACAATTCTTGGCTAAACTGGACACTGAACTTATTTTTTCCAACTAAATCTTCACTTTCAGGCACCTATAGTGGCTAAAACATGAGGAATTTGAAGATGATGCAAACTAGTTATTTGTGAAATTTTATTTGTAGATTCTAAATATATTTTTTTCAAAATTTTCGGAATAAAATTGCACTTCTTTTTTCCATCTCCTTCGAAAACTAGTTTTTTTCAGTCAACACCATTTTTAAGGAGTGATGCCCACCATATACAATCTAATTTTTTTGCATGAAGGATAAAATTCTTTTATTTTGAATTTAGATTTTTAACCAAAATATCTAGTGCTTTCATTTGGTTTCATAGTGTTTTATTGAATATTTTTTCCTTAATCAAGTTTCAAAGTCAGACCAATTAAAATTTAGACATAGGCAGACTATATACAACAACTTTTTTTGTTTGTATTGAAACTATTTTTTTTTTTGTTGGATCAAGGATTTAAATATATAGTGCACTGATATTTTTCAATTTTTTTTGATAATATGCTATTTTTCCACATGTGGAGAACATAGAGCTTGATTTTCGGTGAAAAATCTACATTCACAAGAAATAAAAAATAAATATAATAATAAAATTAAATTTATTTAAATTTATAAATTTTGGGAAGCTTATAATAAGGAATACATACTTACCAAAAATAAATTTCAAAATAATCCATTTGATCCCCCAAAAGGTAAATCAAAAGTCTCTTTTTATCACCATTTTGACAAGTGTAAAGGAGACTCCATTATAGGTATGGTTTAAAACTAGTGGGGTTTGATCTAAGGTGGTTTGATCAAACCCTCTTCAATTGGAATCCCTCAAATGGAACTTTTTAAGGCTTAAATTATTATATTTTCTAAAAATATGCGATTTCAACAAAAATTAGAATCTCCTAGAAATTGTAAACTTGGATTGTGGGATCAACCCACAATGAATTTTATTGTGTTGGTATACTACTTGGTGAAATCACGAGGAATATTTTCCATCTCTTTCATTTAATCCTAAAAGGTCTCAAAAAGATCCCCCAATAAGTAGCTTTCTAAGACTAGACATCTGGGAATTGGTGAATGTGATATTTAATCTAGGTTGCAGCCATTTGGTTTTTTTGCCACTTTTCCCTTTAATTTTTATAATTATATAAGGAAGTAAAATATTCAACATATTAGTAATATATCATATAGAAAGTGGTACTTGGATTTCTTGATCATTTGTAGAGGTGAATTATAGTAGTGGTGGAGGAGTTCTCCTAGTTGGAATTGTATACCTTTTATGTAATCCCCATCATAGCATAGTAGAATCCATTTTTTTTGTTCATTTTTACATTCATACTTTGGTCATTATGGGGATACTCCTATCAAATTTTTTACCGTGCTATTTTTTATGGCCTTCTTTGAAGTGATGCCACCTAGCATATTGAGCCATGTCACTATGATAACTTCCTCCTTTATAATCCAATAGGGTTTACATAGGTATATGAACTCGTCATGCACCCAAAATAGTACAATTATTACCCATGTATTTTTTTCACAAAAATATGGATACTATTTTTAGATATATTCCTCCTTGTATATCTTCTTGTCAACTTGGAGGAATGTTCTATGGAGATCCTCAAAATTAATCTGATCAATTTATATTGCAAGGTGTGTGCCCTTGGTCTCATTTTGTGTTGTATACTAGCACTTAGGTTTATGACATGACCTAATCACCTTCCACAAATTCAGAAACTCTAGTAGTTGTATCATGCATTAATAGGAATTGATATTTTTGTGCAATGACATATGTCTATACAAAAATTGGCATCACAGTGTGGATCATGGGTTCGAACCCCTTGGTTTCACTATGGGGGATTGTTGCAAGGTGTACACCCCTAGTCTTCTTGTGTTATGCAATGTAGCAATCAAGTTTGTGACATGGCTCCACTACCTCCCATGGATTCATTAACTCTAGTGGTCAAATTGAACATTAATAGTTTGAACTTTTGGTACAACAACAACCATCAATGCAACACTTTTTATAATTTTCTTTTGAATATATTTGTCGAAATCATCTAGGTATACTATGTCAAGGGGTATCTATGAAAATTGCAAATCCATATTTATTTCTAGAGCCCTATATGGGTAATTTTGGTACTTGGCTCAATGATTCACAATTATTTTAAATATAGTAGGCATAGCCATTGTTTGAGAAGAGAATTTTGAAACATGTGAGTAGCTTAGGGTTTGGTCTTTGTTGGTTGACCACACATTCCCATGTATGTATGAGATAAGTGAGTGTTTAGAATAACATGTGTAGTGTTAAATAAGTGAGTTGGTTGTATTATATTTAGTGTTGTTCATGTAACATAGGTTTTTCTAGCCATCTTATTTTTCTTATGTAATGGGTCTATTTTTTGGTTATTTTTATCATTTGAACTATAATACAAAATATACCTTACGATATGGTTATCCTTATTTGATGTTTTTAGTCTGAAGGTAAGTGTTAACTAATATTTGAGGAATGAAAAATTGATGTGTTTGGTTAGGAGGGTGTCATTTATTTATCAAATTTTCACTCCTCCAAAATTACATATGTCCTAGATATAGTATGGTCCTAGTCATCTAGCCTTCCATTTCCATACTTTATTGAACTTTTTCTAAAAAAAGTATACCAAAAACCTTGTTTTGATTGTTTTCAATCTGAAGTACCTATCATGCCATTTTTTTGTCTCTAGCACTCAAGTTGGTGATTATAAATTGCAATTTGTCTAAACCCGTATTATTCATCTAAATATTCTAATAATAGTGTTAGTTATTTTTCATCTTGTAACTACAAGGTGAGTGTAGTACATAAGTTGGGGACTATAAATTTTATATGGACTAGAGCAATAGTGCCATTGACTAATTGAAATGGAGTGAATTTTTTGGTTCTTTTATATAATGTGTGGTATGCCTAGAGTACTACAAGTAATTTTATATCCTAATTTGTCCTATTTCCACCAGACATTTTACAGATTAATACCTATTATACTGTTTAATATACTTCACTTTCCCCATTAGTCTATGGGTGAAAGGGGGAGCTTCTATTGTGTGATATCATGAAATTATATATTAATTGCTTTATCATATTATTTACAAATAAAATTTGTTGGTCGCTCAATATAGTAAGTGGACATCCATATATTGTAATTATGTTATCATATATAAATCTTATAACAATCCTTATGTTGCAATATTTTGTAGGTTTTTCCTCCACCCATTTTTCCAAATATTCTACTCCAATTATAATGGGCCTTGCTTTAGAATTTTTTCCTAGTGGATCAAGAAGTCCAATGAAGTCTATGGCCCATTTTTCAAAGGGATTTCATGCCACTAATAGTCTTAATATAATTTCATCTCCTACAATAGGTTTCCCTACCCTTTGGAAAATATCATATCATTTTATATACTCCTAAGCATATATATGAAGATTTAAATACCATAGTCTCACAAGTTGTACCATCTTGGTTGTGGTTTCACCAAATTTATGGCCTCCTATAAATCCATCATGTGCTCCCTTCATTCTCCTAAACCACTCTTCTCAAGATATTGTCCCTACGTAATGGTATAACACTCATTAAAATAAAGTGTATGGGCCGGCCCTATAGACAAGTGATTACTTCTCTTACGATGAGATATCTTTAGGGGATTGAATTGTAGAAAGTAAGATGGTAAAATCATGTTACTCCTTCAGTACCACTTTAATGTGAAACAAATTTTCACAAGCGAGATCTTATCCTTGAGCATTTGATTCTTCTTTGGTCTTGATCTAGAATAAGTAGTCTACTCCTTGGTGTTTTTACTTGGTTTCACGATAATTTTTAAATAAAATTATCAGAAAAATAGCAACCACATGCATGATCATTCATGTCTTACTAGTTTATTGAGTAGATACTTAACAGGTTCATGATTAGTAAAGAAAGTGAGTGGGGTGGATAGTTGGCGGTGTCTTCATTTATGTACTATGTACACCATAGTCAATGCCTCTAATTCAATGATAATATAATTATTATATGTGTTAGACCATTTTTAGTTGGAAAAGTCAATTGGTGGTCTCTTTTCATTTAGAGTTGGGTAAGCAATACTTTTATAGTGATACCAAAAGGATCCATATGAATATGAAAAGGCTTGTTCTTGTATGGATAGGGAAAGTAAGGTTTAAAAACTTAAAACATGCACAAAAACCACCAAAATATTAGGAATAATATTACAATTCCCAATCAAGCAATAGAACACAAGTCAAAATGAAAGATTAAAGAAAATCATCTAACTCAGCTTATACCTTTATGCCATCATTGAAATCACTTATGTTTCCCTTGTCTTGTTTGCTTCTAAAGCTTTGTGATATGTTACCCTCAAATTTTAGAAGTTCACAAATGAAAATTCATATGATGATAATGGTGGAAAATATTTGAAGATGATGGTTAGGGGAAAATGGAGCTTGAACAATGAATTTATAGATGAAAAGATGACAAAATTGATAAAAAATATCAAAAAGAAAATCAATGGTTGAGATCAAGGAAGAGAAATTTCATAGGAAACTTGCTTGTTTGCACACTTAAAATGAGTGCAAATTAATTGGAGAATTTTTTGGAATGGAGGGTAAATTAATGCGTGGAAGAAATTCAACAAAATTAACATGGCAGTTTGGAAGAGTTTAAATTTTAAAATTAGTAGGGAATGAAAGAGTTTGAAATTAAAAAATAATGAGGGTTTGTAAGAGTTCATTTTTCAAAATTTAAAAATATATGAGAAATCATTTATTTCAAAACCATGGATAATTAATTAAAACATAAATAATTTAATTAATTATAGACTAGACACTAAGTTAGTGGGACTAAATAAACTAAAAACATTTGTTTAATCCAGAGTGATGCCTAATAATTAAATACTTAAATAATATTTATTTAATCGGATGGAGAATGAGGTGGAGGACATTAATATAATTAAATAATAAAAAAATTTAATTATGTCTGCATGTGACAAAGAGGGTGAAATTAGATTAAGGTTAGATGCAATGAGGGTTATATAAATAATTGGGGTTAGATGAAGAACTAGGGTTAGATGAAGAATTAGATGGGAAATGAATTAAAAAACATCATTGCAAGCTTGGGAAAATTTTAAGTGTATTTTTTCCCTCTTTGAGGCATTGTGATTTTAAATGTTGTCTCAAAGAAAAAATTATGATTTTTTGTAATTAGGTGTTTCCCCAACATGCCCACTAAAAATTAGGATTATGATGCCCCCTTAGGAAATTTGGTGAACAATTCAAAAGTGTAAAAAATTCAGACAAATTTTATGACAACATTGTAGAAGGTAATTAGGAGCGTTGAGCAAGAAAAATAAAGTTTGCATGGATAATAGACAAGGAACATTAGCAAATAGTGTAAAAAAGGGGACCCATTAGGGAAGGTCTATATATTTAATTTAGGAAAAACTTTCCTGATTTGCACACATATCTTTGGGAGATTTAGAGGAGTGGGGTGAGAGAAGGCATGGTAGAAGTGAAGCTATGGTGAGGATTCTAGAGGAAAAAAATGAAGTTTAGAATGTGTAGACTTACTTGTGGCTAGAGGGATCATGAGACATGGTATGTACCATTTTTTTGTTTCAATTTTTTTGTGTTTTTGTGCTAGATTTGGAACACAAAAATGGACAATAATTATGGTGTAGAATTATGGACTGCAATTGTCATTGTGAGCACCACAAATATGGGTTTACATGATGCATGTGTAAAATAGTGATGCATTTGTAATGTGGAATCAAATTTGCAGGGTATTCTACATGTGTTTTGCATGACACAAGTGTGCTACATGACCTATGTGTCCTATGGAGCCGCATGTGTGGCTTTTAGTGGCACGTGTCAAAAAATAACACAAAACAAGTGTAAAAAATTTTAACACAAGTGCAAAACCAAAATGATACATGTGTTGCAAAATAGGACACATATGAATAATTGAGTAACACTTTTCACTTTTAGCCTAAATAAAGTAGTCTACTTAGGAATTTTGTGATTTTAACTTATCACACATAGGAATATAGATTATTTTGATTGACCAATTTTTTTTATGAGATTGTAGGAGAGATAATTTCCCTTATGTATGTACAAAAGAGTAGATCAAGCTCAATGAAATTATGAAACCATATAGAAAAAGGTGAGAGTGTGACACTATTTTCACTAGGTTTACATTATATCACCTTAATGCCCAAGATTAGGGCTAACTATGGCATGTTGATAAAACTAGTAGAAATATGGTAGATAGAGACTATCTCATTTCAATTATCAATGAGCGAGGCTACTATCACTCTCGAGGATGCATGGCACATCCTCTAGATTCTGATCTGCAAGGAGAGAGAAATTTATGACCTTCATGATGGATATGCAAAAGATGGTTAGATTTTTCAAGACTGATGATCTAGGGATTGAGGAGTATATGATCCATTGAGATGTACATGTAGATATATATTAGAGACTAATTTTTGTTATCTATAGAATGGTAGGTGAGGTGCTAGTGCTAAATCAGTGAGGACATAGATTCTTGATCAAATGGGGTAGACTCCTAGAGGGCATGATGATTGAGGGGATTGACTATGCATGGGGGCCTTATTTATTGGTGATTCTCTACATCTAATGACATGAAATTGTGTATAGAGTGGCCTAATTGATCAATTTTTTGGTAACATTATTATAGATATGGGCATGGGGGTATATTCTAGTGTGTTGGCATTTGACTGATAGATATTTAACTCTAGGAATACCTTATGTATATATGCATGTTGGGGTACTGATGCATAGCCACATGGGGAGTTGGGATATTGGTTTAATTAGATAAACATTATAATGTGCTTCACATGGAGACCATAAAGGTAGTTCCCTCCATGGGATAATGATGTAGACCATTTAGCTTATTATAGAGAGACATAGTATTTGATTGGATGGTTCGTGCAGTCTAGGCACATTATCAAGAGACAAGTTTTTGAGTTGTTGTTATGGTAGTTTGGAGAGAAATAGGGAGTATCAATTGGAGATGCTATATTTTATAGGTTAGTACAAGAGGTAGAGAATTAGGGGCTAATGATCAGTTCCTAGGTAGTTATACAATATTTTAAGAGTCTATAGCACATAGAAGGGGGAGTGAGTCAAAAACTAGTAGATGTAAGTACTATAGTAGAGTATGATGCTTGGTTTTTATAGCACTAATTGATTCCATTAATAGATCCATGATGTATACCCATCTCATGGGATATACTAGGTCAATGACCAAGAGGGAGGCCATGAAGAATATGAGGCCAAGGTAGAGGGAGGGATGGGGATGACTATTCAATAGGGGAGAGGAGATGAAGATGACTCAAAGATGGATGAGAAGGACATTGGGTGTGAGGGTATGGTGGTTAGGTTATCCCTATTATCCCTAAGTTATTTCCAACTATAGTAGACAAGGAGGATTTTGTGGAGATGGAGGTATAGGAGGTATCAGTATGACAGACACTAGAGGATGTACCAATATAAGAGGGAGAGGTCAAGGCTGCCCCATATCTAGCATGGGAACATATTATAGAACTAAAAGAACATGCCACTAGGTTACATTCCCATGAAGCAAAATTACATGCTTAGATGGCACAATTGACCATGGAGAGTGTAAATACCAAAAATTGGTCTAGGCCTGTGAGTACACATTCGACATAATTTTCTATAGTCCGTTGTCATGATTAAATAATGTTTATTATTTAATTACCTTTCTAACACATATTTCCTCTATTAATTAAATACCCCTTTTTAATTAATTCATTAATTCATTATCATCATTTATTCAACTTGATTAATTAAATAAATCATATTTATTTAATTATGTTGTGAACTAATTAAATTATTTCCCCTTTATCTATCAATTAAATAATTTATTATTTAATTACCCTTTACCATACTTTTCCAACTATAATTAAATATCTTTATTTAATTATTCATTTAACCCCTTTATCTATAATTAAATATTTATTATTTAATTATTCAATTTATCCTTTTCAAATAGTCAAATTAAATAAATTACTTTATTTATTTAATTATAAGTCTCTTATTTTTGAATGTTGAATTAAATTTGTATTTAATTCATATTTAATTATTTATGTCACATTCTCCTGCCAATCAGGTATCTAAGTCATTCACTCACCTTTAGACTCAAGATCTATTATTAGTTCTCCAGTTATCTCTTGAGTTCAACACCAGTTTATCTATGTGAGAGAACTCTCTATCACAACTAGTCGATTAACTAGTTCTAACTCTTGTTTGCATTCGAATGCATTAATCTTCAACTTCTAACTTTGTCTTTTACATACAAAGTCTATTTCTTCTATTTTTGAAGATTAAGATATTGAACTCGTGTTCTAACTCACGTTCTAAATTAGTCTTTATTCTGTAGTTGAACTCACATTCTAACTCACATTCTATCTATCACATAACACATTGCATGGCATTCATCAATCTTGTCCATTGATCTCTCTTTCAATCTGAGCCAATCGTTCAAAAACCCAAAACCTATAAAATGGCCTTTCATTATCATTATTCCTCCTCCCAAAATCATTATACTTTTGAGAAGAAACAATCTTTGATATTTTGCTAAGACACTTGATGAAGTTATACTTGCATCAAACACAGAAATATGAGGGCAAGAATGACGATACAACAAGATGGAGAAGGGCAATTGAGATAAATCGAGGAAGTAATTGCATATTCGGTGAGATCATTCTAGTTTTATTAGTTTAGATTAATTATGCTTCCTTGTAATCATTCTTTGTTGTTTTATTTAGATTAGAATTGATGTTTGTAATCTTGTGCAGTGGGGTCAAGCTACTAGTCATCTGCCTTGAATGTGTGTAGTAGGATTTATCCAAGTAAGAATTCAACAGGTATTGTCCAAAAAATCCTAGGTTGTAAATTTTTTTCAAGTCTCAACAATTCTACCATCACAAAACTAAAAATACATTGATTGTTGTGTTTGTTGCTTGCTATATTCGCCAAAATCTTGATCAAAATGAAGTCAATCAAAACAAACTTTCGAGAAAATTTCAACTGTCAGAAAATTGAGTTGAATTTGTCAGTTAAAACGCCGCATCTGTATTAGTGAGTCACATCTATTAGGGTAAAAAGTGCATCTTTCTATCAAAAAAATTCATCGTTCACAATCTGGATATTTCAAACCACAACTGTCACATTTTGAGTCGCATGTGTGCATGCAAACCGCATCTGTCAATTTTTGAACCGCAAGTGTCTGTTAGAAAAATCAAGTTTACAGAGTCCAGAATAAGAAAAATCGCATGTGTATTGGTAAACCGCATTCGTCATAGGAAAACCGCAATTGTCAGAAACACCGCATTTGTCATCAGAAAGACCACAACTGTCATAAACACCGCATGGATTGTCAAAAACCGCATGTGTCAAAATTTGAGCTGCAACTGTTAGGTGAACTGCATTTGCCTGTTAATAGAAAACATCCAAAACTGCAAACTGAGTTCGAAACATCACTGCCATTTTTTCTTCTAGTTCTTAAGATCAACCTTGAACATAAACTATCAAAATTTTGCTCAAAAACCTTACATCATTAGGTGTCATATATGTCTTAGTCACAGTAAACGTCTTACTCATAGTCATCCTAAGTTGCATGCATATAGATACTTCCTAGGAAATTGCATATCACATAATAGATAAAATTTCCTTGTCATGGCATACGTTCATGTCTCGATTTGTCACAATCATTGAACCTAGTCACTTTAGTCCTATCTAGTGTATATTTTCAGCTCAACAGTCTAGTTTGGAAAATTCACCTTGTCAACTGTCCTTGTCCTACAATTAGGTTCCTTGGTCAAATCAAATCCTTGCATGCATTTACTCCATAGGAGGTAGGTTATACCCATTTTAGAATCTTTTATCATCATAGTCTACATGAGATTTTGGATATTTTCAATCCTACCATACGTCATCTTAGTATACATCTTTTTAGAAATCATTTTAGCAACATCCTTATTGTCAAAAATCCAGAAAACATAGAAATAGGGCATATCAGTTTTAGACATAGTCTGCATTTACCCCATTTTGAGCAACTTTTTCATGGTCGAAACAAGGTCTCGAAAGAAATAAAAATAAATTTCAAACCCCAACGAATTTTTCAATCCTTTCGGTACTCAACAACCAAGGAAAGAGAAACCACATAAACCTTTGCTTGAAAAACATGTCACTAGAGACACAAATGGGCGAGTCTTTATTGAAGACATAGAGGCTGAAATCCAAGATCTTGAATTTGCATCCTTCATGGATGAGTGCTTGGTAAATGATCCCCAATGCTATCTAGAAAATTTTCTAGTAGAAGGTGCCACACTACCACCGGGATTTGATCTTCACACTTTGAAAACTGCATCTACCTAACCAATGCAAACAGTGACGTCAAGTGTTTCTATTCCCCAAGTCACCACAACAATACCAACTGGCATACCAACTCAGACATCGTCAATTGTAAACACAACCCCTTTCAACATAACACAAGGTTTGTAATTTTATTGCAGGAGCAACTTCATCCAACCCCTTTGGCACCAACACAATTGGTAAGAGATCCAAAGCTGCCACGAATATTCCTATACCAAATCAGACCATTCAAACAAGGAATATTCCTACACTAAATCATACCATTCAGATAGGATATATTCCTATCCCAAATCAGACTATTCAGATAGGATATATTCCCTCGGCAAATCACAACCTGTCACAGAACATGGCATATCAGAACATCTACATTGATCCAAACAATGCCAACACCATGTCTTTCACACAAGTCAATTTCCTCCAAAACAAAATGCAAACTCTTCAACAACAGATGGACAACATGTCTATGTCAGGAAAATGAACTATCTCATCAGAAGACCTATGTCCATGCCCATTTGATAAAGCGCTTTATATGACACCTTTCCCCCATGGATACATTATACCGATTTTGCCTAAGTATAATGGGAGAAAGAATCCTTTGGAACACATTAGAGAATTCTCAACAACATGCATGGACATATCCTATGACCCCGCATACTTCATGAGACTATTTCCACAAACCCTTGTTGGGATAGGACTGGAATGGTTTTCTAAACTACCATATGGTATAGATCTTGGGGTGAATTAGCTAAGAAGTTTGTCAAACATTTTTCCTTTAACATAGACAATGAGGTAACAATAGCAACCTTGTGCCAAATGACAAAATAAGATGGCAAAAATTTCACCACTTTCTTCGAGAGATGGAGAAGTCTAGCTAGCCGATGTCCAGTTGAAATACCAAAAAAGTAAAAGGTCATGATATTCCTAGAGAACATCAACCCAAAACTGTGAAGTGACTTATGGGTACACTATTGTACTTCATTCCTAGACTTGGTACAAAAGGGCATCATCCTTGAAAAAGGCCTTATTGACAAAGGAGAAATAAAATTACCAGGCAGAAACCCCATTGTCTAAAATCAAAACGCACCAAATGATAGAAGGTAATTCTGGTCTAGAAACAAAAATGTTACAAATGACGACATTATCGATGCTAAAAACATACATATGAGACCAGTTATCACACTTAGAGGTTACAACTCCAATCAAGACATGACGAATAGTCCAGATCAAATAGATAACTATGTCCAAAATTCACAACAACAACGACCACCAAGGAGATTTCCTACACGTGAATTTACTCCTTTAGGACAACCAATCGAGGTTATTTACAAAGAGTTGATTAAACACAATCTCATCAAACCTTTGGAACCAAGAGAGTATGATCCTGGATAGTTTAAACCTTCTTGGTGGGATGACAAAGCCCATTGTGACTATCATCAAATAAAAGGACGCAACCTACAACAATGTTGCCAACTGAAGAATATTATCCAAGACTTTGTTGAAAACAGAACCATAGAGGTCAGTGCGCAGAAAAACACCAAGAACATTGATCATAAGGTCTTCAAAGACCCCTTACATGACCACACAAAAGGAAAAGCTTCCAGTTTGGGACCTAATAATGATCCATCAGCCAATTGCGTGAACACCAAGTATGACTATGGAAAAGGAAAGACCATATAGAGCCTCTGGGCTGCAAATGAACATGTTGACACCATGATCATTAAGAAGCATCCAGAATGTAATGTAAATACACACAAAACTAAGATTACTATTCTAGGTCCTTCTTCTGAGCCATCTCCGTAGACTTCCAAGTTCAAGTACAAATTTCTTGATTAATTGAGTAAAACTCCCACGCAAATATCCATCTTGGAATTGTTGACTTTATCACCTGAGCATCGAGCAATTCTCAACAAAGCTCTACAGAACACAACTATCCCTACTAACTCAGATGTCAATCATTTTGAAGAGATGGTAGGATATTTAACTAACTCGCATCATGCCACATTTTCCCAACAAGATTACTCAACTGAAAAGTCTGATCATAATGACCCATTACATCTTGAAGTCCTAGTCCATCAAACCAATGTCAGACGAGTCTTGGTAGATGGAGGAGCAGGTTTGAACCTGTGTACCTTGAAATTGGTTAAGGCATTAGGATTCTCAGAAGAATATGTAGACACATTTAAGAGTATAGTCATCAAGGCTTACGATGATGTGGAAAGATCATCCAAAGGAGTGGTCACACTCCCTATCAGAATTGGCCCAACAATCATGAACACCAGCTTCCAAGTCTTGGATCTCACCCTTCCGTACAACTTATTGTTAGGTAGACCTTGGATACATGCAATGAAAGATGTACCTTCAACATATCACCAATGTCTTAAGTTCCCCTATAATGGTACAAAGATCACAATTCATGGTGATCCAGATCCTTTTCATTATTGTACAAGCCTAGAGGAAATTCCACAATGGCAGGTACTAGTTAACCAAGAAGCTTCATCATCCACTTTATCCCTATACATTGACCCATCACGTCTTACCAAGTCCATCCCATTCAAACCTCCATCAACTACTCCTAATATTGAGATCCAAGACAAGGGTTGTGGCGAATATTATATAAAGGCATCATACTGTGTCAGTCAACTGATTCCACCTAAGGAATATGGCCTACCCATGGTGGATAGAAGACAGTCAGTAGTCATATTCCATGTCCCCCTACAACGACATTGACCAAATGGGGAGAGTTAAGTTAAGAAATTATGGATCAAGGTGATTCCTGGTTGTATCAAGAAGAAAATGAATACCCCTACCCATCTATTCAAATAGCTAAGGACCAGTATGGAAAAGGATTTAAGATAATGCAACATGAAGGCTATGATGGGCACAGTGGGTTAGGACTACATCAAAATGGAAGGATGGAACCAATCACTATCTACCCATGACCAAAATACCTAGGGCTAGGGTGTCAACCGCTTAGAATTAGGTTTCCTAGTACTTCATCACTATTTCAAGAGGAAGTGAGTGTTTGCACAGATATCGAGATATCTCATGAACCACTTCCCCCAGTTTATGATGAATCTCCCGACTCAAGCGATTGTGAATGGGATTCCCTTTCCTCTACCAGTACCATGAACATAGAGGCTCTATTTGGAGAATTGGACCTAAAGATAAAACCTATACCAAAACCATCTAGTCCCCATCATAAGAAGCACTTATCTAAACAAGAATGGCAAGAGAACTATTATTGGGAAACCCTTGATCATGCATCTTGGGCACCTGATAAACCATCTTCTAATGACTCATCCCTTACAATAGTCCCACATCAAAGTTTACCTACCCGTAAGGAAAAGACCAAGTAGGAGTTAGTCCAAAACTTATGTGACCATGTCAACCACTCTCTTTTCACCTTGCCAGCTGCTACCTTTAAAAACTCCGATGATGACATGCCTCTTATATATCCTGAACTTATCGACTGGGATCAACAAGGTACACCTATCATAGATACATTTGAGAATGACAAATAAATTGTTGAGTTCATGGGACTTTGAGAAGGCATACCAAGAGGGGATCATAAAGCTGGTTTTACCATAGACTTTGATGAAAAAGCATATTTTGGGGAGTCTATTTACACCTCTAGTCACAAAAATGAAAATAAAAAGGAAAAAGACAATGAAAAGAAAATTGATGAGTCCCTAGGTGAAAACTGAAAGGTGCCTTTGGATGAAGAAACATTCAAAATAAAGGACGTATCCAAGGGTGAAAACCTCCAAGAGGCACCCAAGGATAGAGTTTTAAATATTCTCCCTGTTGAATAGGAAAATTCATCGATGCTATTAGAAGAATCTGTGGAATTCAACATAGGTACAAAAGAGAATCCTTGGATTGTATATTTTGCAGCTTCTTTAACAAAGATAGAAAACCTGAGTTTAAGGACTTCTTCCAAAAGAGATAGATAAACTTTGCATGGTCGTATGATGTCATGCTTGGGCTAGATCCAGACCTAATATTGCACCATTTTCCATTGCAGCCAGGTATTAAACCAGTCAAACAGAAATTAAGGAAGATGCATCCACAAATTGCTCTATTGGTTAAGGCAGAACTTAAGAAACTGTTGGATGTAGGATTCATAAGGACAATAGACTATGCAGATTGGATATCAAATCTTGTGCCCGTGACTAAACCAATTTGGGGCATTCACATTTGCACAGACTTTAGGGACATCAACAAGGCATGCCCTAAAGATGACTTTCCTTTGTCAAATATAGACATGATAGTAGATCTTACAGTAGGATACGAGATGCTATCCCTCATGGATGGTTTCTCTGGGTACAACCAAATCAAGATCGCAGCTGAAGACCAACACAAGACAACTTTCACATGTCCATGGGGCACATATTGTTGGAGCGTTTTGCCTTTTGGCCTTAAGAATGCAAGAGCTACCTATCAATGGGAGATGACTATGATTTTCCATGACTTTGTACACACTCTTATGGAAGATTATGTGGATGAAATTATAGAAAAATTAGAAACAAGGGAAGATCACTTGAAGGTTCTAAACAAGATATTCCAGAGGCTAGAGAATTACAACGTCAAGCTAAATCTGAAGAAGAGTGTCTTTGGAGTGAAATGAGGGAAACTTCTAGGGTATATTATCTCCAAAAGAGGCATTGAAGTAGATCCAGAGAAGGTAAGAGCTATCATAGAAATTCCTCCTCCTGTCAGCATTGGTCAACTCGGAACACTACAGGGAAGGTTACAATCCATCAGACGTTTTATTGTACAATTGGCAAATAAAATACACACATTTCAACATCTACTCAGGAAGGGAGTACCATTTGTGTGGATACCTAAATGTCAGGAAGCATTCCAACAAATCAAGGACTATTTGCTAACTCCACCAGTATTAATGCCACCTACAAAGGGAAAACCATTGATACTATACATTTCAGCAACCCAGTTAGCATTAGGAGCTCTTCTCGCACAACACAATGATCAAGGTCATGAGAGAGAAGTATACTACATCAATCGTACCTTAGTGGGATATGAATTGAATGACAACAACATAGAACATGCCTGTCTTGCGGTAGTCTTTTCTACCCAAAAACTTCGACACTATATGCTCAATGGACAAACAATGTTAATTACAAAGATTGACCCACTCAGATACCTCCTAAGTAAGGCAACATTAACAGGCCGATTGGCTAAATGGGTTATGATACTTAGTGAGTATGACATTCAGTATGTCGAGAGGAAGGATATAAAAGGACAAGTGATTGTAGATCAGTTAGCCAATGCACCTATGAAGGCAAACCATCCCTTAGTGGCATATTTTCTTGATGAATTTCTCTTCAACATTGACATTAAAACCAATTGGAAATTATACTTTGATGGGTCACATACAAATCATGGTTCAGGAGCAGGTATCCTATTTGTTACACCTGAAGGTGATACCATTCATAAATCATTCAGGATTGCTTTCCCTTGTACAAATAATATAACAAAGTATGAAGCCTTAGTGACAGGATTAAAAATGGTAGCACAGTTGAAGATAAAGATTCTACATGTCTTTCACGACTCTCAACTGGTAATCTGATAGGTAAATGATGATTACGATACTAAGGATGAGAAGCTTGCCTCTTACAAGTGCATGGCTAATAGTTTCAAGTAGTATTTCAATGGCATTACCTTTCAAAAAATACCACACATTTAGAATAGGGTTGCAGATGCTATGGCAACCGTGGGTTCCTTGTTGGATATTTTGAGTAACGTGCCTAAGGTCGAGTTTCTGGTTGAACAGATGTTGGTCCCCGTCTATGATGTCTCCGATACTGCGATTGTGTGTACCATTGTTGTTCCTACGCCTCCTTGGTATAAAGACATATTTGACTATCTCACTCACCCAACCTTACCTTTTAGACTTGTCCAATAACCAACGCCAAACCTTCATCTGAAAGTCAGCTAAGTACACCATCATCGGAGAAACCCTGTATAGACATACCTTAGATAACGCCCTAATGAGATGTCTTGATGCTAAAGAAGCACAAACAAATTTCTAAGTGGTGCACGAGGGTATATGCGGATCCCATTCGAGTGGTCCTACTTTAGCCCATAATATTATGAGATTAGGTTATTATTGGCCTACAATGGAGAAAGACTCATACATCTTTGTAAAGAAATGTAGACAATGTCAGAAACATGGGGATTTGATAAGAGCACGAGCATAGGAGCTTCATCCGATTACATCACCATGGCCCTTCACCCAATGGGGACTTCACCTCATAGGTAAGATACACCCTCCATCATCCAACGGCCACAAATTCATCACAACCGCCACCAAATACTTCACCAAATGGATTGAAGCCATTCCCATGACCTACATCACCAGCACACAAATATCTAAGTTTATCTTGAACTATATCATTTGTCGGTATGGTGTACCCCAATCCATTATCATAGACAATGGCCACCCATTCAAGAACCAAGAAGTACGCCATTTATGTGAAGAGTTCCACATCAAGCATCATTTTTCCACCCCATATTACCCACAAGGTAATGGCCAAGCCAAGGCATCTAATAAAACCATTGTTAGAATCCTTAAGAAGACTGTCAATGACGCTTGTCATGACTGACACCTACAGCTTAATCCTTCCTTATGGGCTTATCGCACAAGAATCCTTACTCCCACCGATGCCACTCCATATTCCCTTGTATTCAGGTCCGAAGCTATCTTACCTATTGAGGTTGAAATACCTTCTCTAAGGGTATCCTTGAAGGGTCATATTGACGATGAAGAATACCATGTCTCTAGGCTACAAGAGCTTGAATTACTGGATGAACGAAGACAAAAAGCATTAGATCATTTGCAAGCATATCAGAATCATCTTCATCGAAGCTATAATAGGAAGGTCCTCAATAGAAATTTTGGCATTGGTGACCTTGTTTTAATGGAGAATCCTTAGAATCAAGCTGAACAAGAAAAGCCAAGAAAGTTTGAGCCTAACTGGTGAGGGCCTTACATTGTCATAGAGGCCTTTGGGTCAGGAGCATACCAACTCTCTACTCCTGAAGGAGAGCCACTTTTGTCACCTATCAATAGTTTGCATCTAAAGAGTTTCTATGCTTAGGTTCTGAGAATCCGTGTCTTAATCTAGAAAATACAAAAAAATGAATAAACAAAAAAATTATTACCTTGATGAAAACCAGGCAAACAGGCATCTTTGTAACACCAAAAAAATTGAGAAAAAAATAAAAAAAAGTAAAGAGAAATAATTTGTCCAATAGTGAAAACCACTTCGGTGGTGCTATGGATACGTACCTTGGTGAAAACCTGGGAAATAGGTTCCATGTGTAGTCAAACTCACTCTTTCATCTACCATCATTCCAATCAGACTTTTCCATCATCCCTCATAATAAATGGTTGTCCTATCCATTATTTGGAATGTTTGACATCTAACTTCCATTCCATCACATTCCCCACTCCATCTTGCAAGTCTTATTCTGAACTGGGGGAAAATCCTTGTCCTATTTCATGAATGCCTTGTGCATAATGTCATCATCAAAAATGTTATGAAAATCCAAAAACATTAGAAAATTTCAAAAATCCAAAAAAATCAAAACATGTCAAAAAATACCAAAAACAGTGTCAAGTCAATCATGTTAAGTCAGTCATAGTCATAGTCGAACTACATTGCCTCTGCGACTGGGACGTAGGCAAGGCCATCAATCGATGTGCCCCCAAGGCATTAGGTCTGTCATTCTAGGTTTCTCACATCTCACACATAGTTAAATCATGACTCTTTGTACATTCAAAGTCATTGGTCATGTCGAACTACAAGGTCTCTGCGTGTACAACATAGGCAAGGCTAATCAATTGATGAGCTCCCGAGACCACACTAGGTCAGTCCAATAGGGTTCATTCACAATTCACTATCACACACATTTGATATCATTCACTTAGATGCATGTCTTTAGCCGCATTAGGTCATCCTTTAGGGTATCATCTCATGGCATACACTGTCTACACGCACACACTTTTATCAGTGAAAGAATCAAAACAAGTCATGTATCACCAAGGTAAAACATCTCAAATTGTCATCAAGTCAACATCATACACATTGTCAAAGCGATCAACTTATGTCTTAGCAAGATATGTCTTTCTTTTCCATAGACGTCATCAAATTGTCATAGTCTCATGTAGCTTGTCACATCAACATTATCATGCTCCAATGTCTTATATGACACGTGCCTTTCTGAAACCAGGCTTTGTCATGCCTTATACAGATAGTCACCAAGTTGAAACCAGACTGAATGTCTTATGCGGTATGTTACATTCTCTCACATTACGCTATGTAAAACATCAACAATCCAACAATCCCACAAGATCAAGTTTTGGTGAATACTTTTATTTGGCTTTATCACTTTATGTCTTATTTTGTCTTATCATTTTATTGATTTGTGCAAAGTCTTGTTACTAGCTTTCTCGAGGATGTCCCTTGAAGGATTTAGAGAAGCAAGGATGTCTTAGGACTCTTTTTCTTTGACTCTTGTCTGTCAACTATCTTTTAAACATTGTCTTTTTGAATCATGTTACTAGTTTCCTCAAGGATGTCCTATCAAGAATTTAGAGGAGCGCTGACATATCATGATCTGTCTTTTATTTATCTATTGTCTGTGGTTTGTCTCAACAACAATGACTGGGGCAATCTTGTCCTTAGTTTGCGCTATGACACTCCTTGTCTATGACTGTCTATTTTACATAGATGGATGACTTTTTACACTATGGTCTATCTCATATCATAGTGTGTACTATCCATTTGTGTCATGTCTCCCCCAATGATGATAAAATTGCGAGCATAGCATATTTTGGTAAGATATCGAAGATCATTTCTTTTATTTTTCTCAATCAAATCAAACACATTCATTCTTTCTTACTAACATCCTAGAGTCATTCATATTAACATTTCTCTCATCCAACATAATGATAGAGTCCTGTGACACAAACACAAACATTAGGTCATCTGCATATGCATCCATTTTATAAGCATTTTCATATAGTTACATTACATCTCATACATATAGTAACAATAACATCCTCATTACATACATAATAGGCATTCCATCATCATTAGATACATAAGGTAAACATTGCATGTACATTTCACCATCACATATAAATAAGCATCATATAGAAAATTTGCATCTATTATCATAAGTAAATAAAGACATCCATCACATCATTATCAAATGCATAACTCATAACATGTAGAAACATTCATTCATAACACATATACATATATCATCTAGGAAACGTAATCATGTAGAAGTAATGCATCATTCATAAAATATAATTGCATATCATATAGAAGCCGCCAAAATCATATATATATATATATATCGCTCAAAATAGTGTGTCACAGTATAATATCAGAGTGTATCAATAAATAAAACATGTGCTCGCTAGCTCTATGATCAAAATACAGATTTCTAGATGTATACAACAATATGTCATCATGTCCCACTACCACTGCTGTCATGTGGTGAAGGTGGTGGGAAGATCCTCGGAGGTACTCTCTACGAGGTGGAAGGCCTCTCATATGGACCTATCCTCGATGGTCCTACCACCCCCTCTGTACTTTGTGTCCTTTGACTCTTGCTCTATGGCCTCTGCCTCCGCACCTCTTAAAAGCTAGGAGCCCATCTCTCTATCAGCACCATTGCCTCATATAAGTCCCTATAATAGGTGGCTCTCTTAATTGATCGGACTAACTCTCGTACCATGCCATCAGATGAGGACCCACTGCAAAGGCATCTAACCACTATGAATTGTTGCTCTATCTCATGTCTCCGAGCTATAGCCTGATCTCTCTCCATAAGTGCATTGTCCCTCTGTGTACGTGCACTGTGTCTCTCTGTGACTGCACTGTCCCTCTCTGCATAGGCACTGTCTCTCTCTAATCTCATAGCGTCAAACTCTACTGTCATGAGTCTGAGTCTCTCCTCCAAAGCCTCCCTATCACCATCCCTAGAAGCATCCTCCTCCCTTCTCCCCTCCACGATCTGATCTCAGAGTTGTCTCTCCTGCTCCTCCATCGGTGCCTCCTCCTCAACATCATCCTCAATGTCATCCTCATCGTATCCTACAAAATAACCCAGAGGGTCTATAGCCATGTCTACATCCAAATGCTCTGCAATAGCCTCTACTCCAACATCTACCCCTGCTGTAGCATGCTCACCCCTAGCCTATACATCCACTCCCCCTCTGATGTCCACCATCGGTACATCCTGAACTACTGCCTCACGGATAGGTGATAGTGCACCTACCCGACCCCCTCTCTTTCCTCTCCATCCTCATCGACCACCTCTCCCATCACCATCTCTCCCTGCAACTCTCTCGATTCTAGCACCTCCACCTCTCTGCCATCCTTGAGGTCTTGTCCGTCATCTCTCTATAGGTGCCGGTTGATTTGGATCTGTGTAAGGAATAGGCCAATGCACTACCCACCATGCATCATACACCACTGTAGTCCCTAGGTCTACTAATCCATCTCTCCACCCCCACTGTACTGGTTGTAATGCATGTATCTCTGCCTCAGCAGTAGCTACTAGAATCATAGGTCCCCAATATGAAACCTCTCTTGATGAACAAGCAAACTCTGCTCTACTCCGAGGCTAATCCTGAACCTCGCTGAACTGTCTCAGAACTTTGTCTGGCAAGTGTCGCTCAATGATATGAACACTAGAAATAGTCCTCCCAATAAGGTACTGTGTCTATCTACAAAGTGGCAAATGTATATCCTCATCCACCCACTCTTCACAATCCATGTAAGGTCTCCATGTAAATTGATCAAGAATATCCAAGGTGTGTCACTAGTATCCTATGTCTCCAACATGTGTCTGAGTAATCTGTCCTGTATATCAGAACACATAAGGGTGTCTTTCTGGTCTCTCTATTGTAACTAGAGGACGAAACACAACTATCCTCTCCCAACCCCATACCATCAGCAGTGTAGTCCCACAGCTCAATGACTGTGCATCTTTGTAAGCAATGTCATGTAAATGAAAGTATAACATCCCAAGTAGACATGGAACCCATGCATACCTCATCTCGCTCTCTAACATTCCAACCAACATAGCACCCCATCCCATTGGAAATCCATGACCCTGTCTGTCTGGAAGAAATACACCCCCAATCAATGTACATAAAATACAGTCAATCTGATCGTATCTATCTACTAATACTGGCCATCTGATCTCATAGTTCTCGATGTCGAGCCTACTGATGTCATCTACCTGATAAAACTGCGCCAACTCAGTCAATCCTCACTAGGTATCATACATGACCCACTCTCCCCTAATAGGCATTCTCAAGATCCTGTACACATCCTCCAATGTGACAGTGGCCTCCCTAGTCAGTAAATGAAATGACGATGTCTCTAAATGCCATCGCTCACAAAGTGCAGTCAACATACCCCTGTTCGCTCGAATGGCAGGCATCGACAAACAGTGATGTAGACCTAGTTTGCATAGTAGCCGAATCTCTACAGTTAAAAATCGATCTCTCAGATCGAATGTGTTTGGTCATGACTCCTATGTATATATAGGATTTAGAACCACCTTCATTTAAACCATGATGTCAAAAAATTTTAAGTTTTACTTAGAAATTTTTTTCAAAAATTTTACCAGCCAAATGCGGCTCACTTTAGCAAATGTGGTCCATTTTTATAAATGTGTTGCATGAAGCCTCATTTGTGGTGCATATTACATATGCATCACATATTTTACACAACCCCTGTCAACATACTACACATGCGGTTCACTAAACCACATGCAGTTCATTTTTAAAAAATGCGTTGTAGTTTCATCAACCCACCTAACTACAACATATGCATTGCAAAAATGCATATGTAGTTCACAACCTCACCTGCGTCTATAACTAATGCATATAAGTTGCATAAATATACATATGCGGTGCATTATACTTCAAATGCGTTCATTCCCTAATCTGCCTAACCTAGCCTAGGCGTGTTTTCACATATGCATCATTTCGCAATCAAATGTGGTGAATATGACGGCATATGTGTCATTCACGATGCACCACATTTGCTTATTGACTTTTCCATGCCTAGAAAAATGTGCAAAAAATTAATTTGAAGAGTTCATTTTTGGGTACATACCGGTGGTCCTACGTCAGCTAGCCGCCTAAATGTCCAGATCCAATATCCTCGATGCGCGGTATAGGGAATGGGTGCCATTTTCGTCAGCTAGTCAGAGAAAATCTCCTCTTTTTCTATCTCCTCCGGGTGCAAATGAATTGGGTTTAGACCTAATTCCTATTTATAGGTAGGGTTTGGGTTGCATTTCTTCAGCCCTTCTCTACTGGCCACTTAGCCTTTCCACTTCCAACGACCCGTATTCATCTGTATCAACTCCAAATTCAATTCTGTCAACTCCATAACATTTCTGACTATCAAATTGACTTATCGGGAATATCTCCTGATTTTTTTTTTAACTTTCAAAAATTTGTCAATTTTCCTGAGGGGACATACCTTAACCTGTTTCATGCTGGGGCACGCTCAGGGCATATTTTCTTTGACACAACGTCATACCAACATTGTATCAAAATGGGAAAATTATAGATACCGAAAATTGGTCTAGGCCTGCGAGTACACATTCGACATAATTTTCTATACTCCGTTGTCATGATTAAATAATGTTTATTATTTAATTACCTTTCTAACACATATTTCCTCTATTAATTAAATACCCCTTTTTAATTAATTCATTAATTCATTTTCATCCTTTATTCAACTTGATTAATTAAATAAATCATATTTATTTAATTATGTTGCGAACTAATTAAATTCTTTCCCCTTTATCTATCAATTAAATAATTTATTATTTAATTACCCCTTTATCATACTTTTCCAACTATAATTAAATATCTTTATTTAATTATTCATTTAACCCCTTTATCTATAATTAAATATTTATTATTTAATTATTCAATTTATCCTTTTCAAACAGTCAAATTAAATAAATTACTTTATTTATTTACTTATAAGTCTCTTATTTTCGAATGTTGAATTAAATTAGCATTTAATTCATGTTTAATTATTTATGTCACATTCTTTTGTCAATCAGTTATCTAATTCATTCACTCACCTTCGAATTCGAGATCTATTATTAGTTCTCCAGTTATCTGTCGAGTTCAACACCAGTTTATCTCTGCGAGAGAACTCTCTATCACAACTAGTTGATTAACTAGTTCTAACTCCTGTTTGCATTCAAATGCATTAATCTTCAACTTCTAACTTTGTCTTTTACATACAAAGTCTATTTCTTCTATTTTTGAAGATTAAGATATTGAACTCATGTTCTAACTCATGTTCTAAATTAGTCTTTATTCTGCAGTTGAACTCACGTTCTATCTATCACATAACTCATTGCATGGCATTCATCAATCTCATTCGTCGATCTCTCTTTCAATCTGAGCCGATCGTTCGAAAACCCAAAATCTATTAAATGGCTTGTCATGATCTTTATTCCTCCTCCTAAAATCATTATACTTTTGAGAAGAAACAATCTTCGATATTTTGTTGAGACACTCGACGAAGTTATACTTTAATCAAACACAGAAATCTGAGGGCAAGAATGATGATACAACAAGATGGAGAAGGGAAATTGAGATAAATTGGGAATTAATCACATATTCGGTGAGATCATTCTAGTTTTATTAGTTTAGATTAATTATGCTTACTTGTAATCATTTTTTGTTGTTTTATTTAGATTAGAATTGATGTTTGTAATCTTGTACAACAGTAGCATCTATCCAATTCCGAAAATCTGAGTTACAGAGAGGTATGTCGTCATGATTAGAGAATATCCAAAAGAGAAGAGGTTGGTTAGTTTCATTAGCATAGTTAATGGACCTGGTAAGAAATTGGCATGATAGTTGTATCATGAGGATGAAGAGACCCAATATTACAGTTATATGAGGATGTCTTTCCACCTCCATAGAGAGAATCAACATACGCATAGATTCAGTCAAAAATCCATTCACATTCCTAGAGGATAGTGAACATATGATTAGAGGGCCTTAGAGACAACCATTGCCACCATTAAGGGTATATATAGGGGATATTGATGGAGTACCATCAAGATATTGATAGGAGAGACCCTCATAGGATATAGAGTCACTATGAGAGGATAGGGGAAATTTTAGGTAGACCCAATTATATATATATATATATATAGATATGAAATAGAAACTGATGTATATTGTGATTATTCCTCCAAGATCCTTTTTTGATAGACTATGATATTGTACCATGAAACTTTTATAGATATATATGAGATGCACTATTTTGTAGATCCAATTAGGTAGAACTCAAAATACCATAATATATATAAAATATTATAATACCTTGTTGAAGGTTGCTAGTAGAATGAAGATAGATAGGATCACTTAGGATATAAGTCATGTTAGGCTAAGGAGAATGGCCTAGTGTATCTCCCAAACCTAGAATCGATCTTGATCCACAATAGGCATCAACCTTCAATCATGGATAATTCTTGATCAAATATTTGACAAAATAAGCTTCAAGACTTGAAAATACAATCAAAATGCTTCTCCAGGACTTTAAATTTTCTCTCTCGAATGTTCTCCAAAATTTCTCCTTTTCTCTTTGATCTCCCAAACTTGTTCTCTTGTAAATAA
Source organism: Sequoiadendron giganteum (assembly GCA_007115665.2). Classification (NCBI taxonomy): domain Eukaryota; kingdom Viridiplantae; phylum Streptophyta; class Pinopsida; order Cupressales; family Cupressaceae; genus Sequoiadendron; species Sequoiadendron giganteum. The sequence goes on along the minus strand of CM021100.1, from coordinate 377,410,961 downwards.
CTCTCTCTCTCTAGTTTCAAATGATGAGAAGCACTAGTTTTTATAAGATTATTTTCTAATTTCTTGAATATTCTATCTCGATAGATAACATTTGAAACTTAAATATGAGACTTTAAAATACCCCCAAAAAAATATTTAAATATAGGTTTTGGGACTTAAAGGGGACCCATTCTCCCAAGGGTGAATGGGTCCTATCCTAAAAGTATAGAATCAATGTTTTTTAGGGTCATTAATTAACTAAACGCATATATTCAATGTGTGTTGTAATGTTAGAAAATGGTAAAAATTTGAATTAGGATGCATAATAAAGGGGATTAGGAGCTTCTTTATGAAGGTTAAAAATTCATAAATGAAAGATCAATACAATGGGACCAAATTGAGCGTGAAATTGTACTATCACATAAAAAGGAGTACAATTTTCTACACCACATTTAGCCACCACTTGAGTGGCCATATGAAAGATAAAGTATTTAAAGTAAATTTCACTTAATATAAAGATACTCATATGGATATTCATTTAAAAATAGGGAGAATGAAGCCCCCAATGCAATCATTTGCAAAGCCATAATGTTAGGAACCACATATTGTAAAATTGATTCATTAGCCATTTAAAATCATCTTAAACATCTCTAACTTCTATGAAAAATCAAATTTGAGGCTAGATGTATGCCCCCTTAATTCATCTTAGTTTATGGAGGGGGAATCAAGGTAGCAATCTAGTCTCATGAAATTTCATTAATTGGTGATTTGAATATTTATAATAGGTTATTGAGGTTAAAACACCATGTATATCAGTAAACATAAAATAAGTTTAGAGATAGAACCATGAGTCCCACACAACAAACGACATTGAAAATGGAGTTCTCTAGACCCCATTATGACATTTTGAATGAAATGTCCCATTAAAAGTCTTTACCATATTCTAGTCAAAAAATAATGTTTTGACCATCATATTGACATTTACCATTTTTAAATTACCTTGGTGTAGAGAGGAGTTGACACTATTGATTTCAGGACCATACCAACCCCCTAGATTAGATGTTCTATGAGATGAGGTGGCACATGATGAGATTCAATGCATGATGATTCCACTATACCCTACATTATGATTATGTTTTTTTTTTTTTTTTTTTCATTTTTAATGCATTTTTAGAAGGTTCTAGGACCCTATCAAAAAGTGGCGTACTTGTCCCATTTTTCCCATGCATCCCTGAATGGCCAAAGTGCATATGAGCCCCCATCCAAAAAATTTTCAAGCATCCTAGAGAAAAATAAATTCACTTTTAATTTATTGATTGATGTTTTTTAAGCATGTTACTGATGATTTATTTCATCTCTTTTGGGTTTTGCACATGATCACTATTGCTTAGGAGGAAAAATATTCATCCTTCTCTTTTAGTATGTTACTTGACTTATCGAGGAGTAGGTTGAAATATTTTGTGAATTTTTTTTGTTATGGATCTAACTCATACCACACATGAGGTATCACAATGCTATACTAATGGCCTTGCTAGAGAGATGGAGTGCAAAAAAATGCACTTAATCTACCTATAGGAGAGATGATGATGATCTAGAGGATGTGTGCCATTTTTTGAGATTACCCATCTAGGGTGAGATCATCCATTTAAAAAGGATTAGACACATAGGTAGATGAGATGAGATATTGAGTATTATATGGGTCACCCTATTCCACCACAAGACATTGAAGCTCACATCAAGCTGCAGTGGATGTTATATTCTCACTCACCATTATTATTTTGGATTATAGTGGTTTCTATTGATTTATCACTTGTATGAGATAGATGATGCGCACACTTAGACGGAGGCCTCATTTGCATCATTCACCAGATGGAGTGACATCAAATCGTTTATGCCTAGGGTTGCAATATGTTGGCTTATATCTATTATGATTTTTTGCAATTTTTTAATCAACAGTTACAAATCACAGTACACTATATGGTAATACAGGTTTGTTCCTTTCATCATATCATGTGTACAAGGCCTATAGGTTATAATATGGGACTTTGAGGCCTATCTGTTTTACCTTGATAGATGATGTCATATTTAGCAATTCAAATGATGAGGTTAATGATATGCACCCAACATCAAACTTGGATGACATAGCTACCACTATAGCCTATGATTACTAGTGTATGATAAAATGACCAATACATGTCTTCCCTATACATAACCTCCCACGTGACATTAGACATATTCTAGGTCATGGAGATAAGAGAAAGGATGGGGCCATGGATAGAGACACTAATGATGATGATAGAGTAGAGAACCTAAAGGTGGATGAGGAGGATACAAAACCTATGAGTGATGATCTTGATGAGCTAGAGGAGGTAGTAGATTCCCCCAAGGAGAGACCTTTATCTCATCTATTAGTCAATTGATCATAGTTTGTAACTACATTAGGCATTACCCTTGATGAGCATGGGGAGGGCAGTGTTGTTAGACCTTCCACACTTCTTGATTATGAGGGACCTATTATCCCACATCAAGATCTTGATTGATAGGCTAGTGATTTAGGTGATGATGTGTTATTATAGGTTTATTTGGTTTTGGTTATTAAATTTAGATATCATGTATTTTTAAAATATTCTTTATGATTACCATCTTGTAGTGTTTATGTGAGAGTGGTGAGACCTCTTCCATTGAGTTATTGCAAATATGGCCACCTCATTTCTACCACATTAGGACAAAAAAGTGAAGTATATGCCACCACCTAGTGTAGGGTTTCATGCTAACCTTTTTGATCCATTAGCTAGATGTAGTACGGTGTATGAGGAGGCTAGGAGGAGTGTGAATCTATCCACAACTAGAGAGGAGAAGGTGAGATTTGAGATAGAAAAGTCGCATGATATATATGAGGAGCTCTGAGCCACCCGAGTTCCATCTGAGAGTGAGTCACATGTTTTCATGTGGTTAGAACCTGACAGGTGAGAGAGAGAGAGAGAGCTTACTAGAGTTCAAGTAGATCTAGCTAGAGTCTAGGCTAAGAGGGACTACATAGACCAAGATCGACTATCTCATGATGAGCACCACCACTAGGAACTTATATGTATAGTAGCCACATACCACATTAGATGTACTATATTATATTATACCACATTTTGTTATTATGGTGACTATGTACATAAATTTTTATTATATTGTTATATATATGAACATTTTTGTTTTTCTCTATGAGTTGTTATTTGGGTTAGATGTCAATGTCATCTGTTAAAAAATATTTATAAGATTATTGATAAATATCTCTATGATCTAACCTAAAAAATTATGTTTATATTAGATACTACATTTTGATTAAGTGTTTTGTTTTAAACTAAATGCAATTATTATTTAATTATAAAATTAAATGCATGTAATGATCTAATTTAACACAACACACATAAATTTGGAATAGCATGTAAACGAAAGTAATAATTCAACATAATGAAAAATTACTCCACATAATTGAAGACATAGCAAGAATTTTTGTCAATAATGAAGCAATATGAGATAAAATAAACAACTATCTACTTAATCTAACAACATGTTTTAATATGCATACTATTCAAAAGGAAATGTTAATTGTAATATCTACACAAATATGAAACATTCATAGGTTCTTGGAGAGGTGTAACCTCTATTTATAGTAATGTGTATTCTCTAGACCCATAGTTTTCATGAATGACATAGGGTCCTAGAAAATTTAGACTAAACTTTTCTTTTTGACCCAAGGTAGCATTAACAGTATGTTGATTTTCATATAACACTAAATCACCTTTAGAAAATGAATGAGGGATGACATTATCATTGTAAATTTGTTGCACTATTTTGGAATAAGTTTGAAGATGCTTGAGGGAATTAATACACTATTCGTAATGAATTCCAAGTTTTTATAATCATTTCTCCTTGTATACCATGGTGCCATCAATAAGCCCCTAAGAGAAATTCTCAATGACGAAATTTCTCTCTAAAGGAATTATTGCGTCAGTGTCATAAATAAGGTTATAAGGTGTACTTCTTGTGTATATTTGAATAATTTTATGATAGGACCATAATGCATAAGATAATTGAGCATACCAATCCTTATTATGTTTTCTTACTATTTTTTGCAAAATTTTCTCAAGGTTTTTATCAGTTGATTTCGCTTGACCATTAGGCTATGGGTAGTAAGGTGTTGAAAAATGGTGTTGAATGTGAAATGTTTCAAAAAAATTCTTCACAACATTGTTCTTAAATGGTGTACCATTGACAAGAAAAAATATGCTAGGAATGCCAAAGAAAGAAATAATGTGTTCAAATATGGAATGAAAAATTTAATCAATGGTTGTGGAATAAAGATGAATGTCCTTTATCCATTGTGTGAAATAATTTTTGATGGTAATTTTAAATGTATGCCTAGAAGAAGGAGAGGATAATTTTCTAGTGAGATCGAACCTCTAAACCAAAAATGGCCAAATAAGAATCTAAGCATGAAGTTTAGAAGTAGGAGCATGGATCCAATTGTTATGTTCTTGACATTTGCGACACTTCTTAATATGACCAAAATAATCATGTTCCATATGTTGCAAAAAATATCCCATGCAAAGTAACCTTTGAAGTAACGTTCTTCCCCAAAATTACCCCCATAAGCACCAATATGATCTTCCTCAAGGGCTATAGGGATCTCTAATTTTTTAAGGAATCTAACCAAGAGATTGTTAAAGGATATTATATAAGAAATTAGCTAATATTATGTATCTAGTTGTAAGTTCTCAAATATGAGTTATGGTTTTTTTAGTGGTTAGTTTCTAAGGAAACATACCTTCTTTTAAGTAATTAAATATCAGTGTGTAAAATTCACTAGAGACTTCAATATTGGTCAGTAACACTTCTTTTATATTTTCATCTAATGACGGTTTTCAAATCATATGCACTAAAAATTTTAATTTTATAGAAGGATATTTAAGAGATACAAGGGAAGCAACACTTGCCTTTACATCTGTATGTCAATTTTCCTTTCATGGAATATTATCAATGGTATAAAATTCAAAGCATTATAGCAATTTCATTGTTAGGTATTTATATTGGGATAACTTATCTATGTCTTAATTTCCAATCATGTTGCCCCTTTCTACTCCCTCGGAATTTTCTTTGTTATGTTTTCGGCCCTTACCGCTTTACCATGACGGCTTTGGCTTGCTCAGGCGGTGATAGGCCTGGCGGTTACCGGCATACCATAGCCAACCAAAGGGCTGACCGCGGTGGCCATGGTAAGCCGCCTGCGGCTGGCCTGGTGATTACCACCATACCGTGGCCAGCCAAAGGGCTGACCGTGGTGGCCGCGGTAAGCTGCCTACGGTTGGCCTGGCAGTTACCGCCATACCACGACCAGCCAAAGGGCTAACCGCGGTGGCTGCGGTAAGCCACCTACGGTTAGGCTGACGGTTACCGCTCTACTGTGGGGTGGCCTCTCAGGCCCCACAGTAGTGCGGTAAGACGGTCAGCAGTCCCTCTGACCACTTACCGCCATACCGCAGGGTGAACTCGGGAGTGTCGTCGTAGCCCAGTAAGGTTTGACTGGCGAGCTCGGATGGCTTACCGCCTTATCGCCTGCTGGTCGAATGAGCTCGGCAGTAGTGCGGTAAAGTCTGTAGAGAGCTCGGTGAGCTCGGCGACTGGGTTGACTGAGTTGGACTCGGTGTTAGAAGCCGACAGCGAATGGAATGCGGACACATGGTTGAGTGTCAAGCGATAATTGGTAGAAGCCAAAAGTCGTAGCAACAGTAATTGCTGGTCATTCTAGGGTGGCAAACAGGACCCGATTTGGGTAAAGGCTTTATTGCCTGGGTAGCTCGACGCAGGAAAATCGGGATGGGCGGATTTGTGGTGCATTTTGAATCTGTCATGATTTGTACCTAAGATCGACGGTTGACAGAGAGAGTTCGAACTGTATTTTTAAAAAATAAGAACATTTCAACAATTTGAAGATAGTAGAGAATTCGAAGTGTACTGTTGTGAGCTGATCAGAAAAGACTGTAATTTGTATGTAATCATTATGCTACTATAATACAAATAGTCTGGACTTTGTGTGGTGGTTTTTTTACCTAAAAAGGTTTTCCCACGTATATCTTGTGTCAAATTGTGAATGCTCAACTTTGTGTAATTTATATTTTACTTGCATGTATTCATCTTAAGTAGTTTGTGAAGCTATTAGAACTGGTTTATGCTTTACTCCTCTATTGTATTAGTGTTAAGGGAATGTATTCCGCATTGTTGGGTCTCTAGATCCATGCTTGTTTTTCCCTTCAAGTGGTATCAGAGCTTGGCCAGTTAGGTTATCCTTGTAGGACATATTAGTTTTTTGTGCTAATATTGTTTCAGTAGGAGTCTTGCATTGTTCAAACTTGTTTTTTTTTGAGATGGCGAGTACATCTTGTAGAATATACATAGAAAATTTTAATGGTAGTAACTTTGAGTTATGGAAACTCAAGATAGAAGACTTGCTTGTGGATAGAGATCTTTGGATTGCAATGTCTGGAACTAAGCCACAAAGTACAATGCAAGAAGCTTGGGATCTTGCTGATAGAAAAGCAAGAGGTTTAATAAGACTGAGTCTTGCCGATTCTGTACTCCTGAATGTTCATGAGGAGCAGTCTGCAGCTTCATTGTCGAAGAAGCTTTGTGATATTTATTAGGGAAAGTCTCTGGTAAATAAGTTATTCCTAAGGAAGAAGTTGTAATCCTTGAAGATGGATGAAGGTGCATCTGTTGCAGACCATTTGAACTCTTTTAACATGAGTGTTACTCAGCTGGCATCTGTAGGTTTAAAGATAGAGGAGGAGGATCGTTGCATGCTCGTGTTGTGTTCGTTACCTAACATTTGGGATCATCTTGTGATCGCCATTGGAAGCACTATTGCTGCTTTCAGGATGGAAGACATTGTTGGCTCATTGCTATTTAAAGAGATGTGAACGAAGTCTTCAGAGATGGCCAAAGAGGCTCTTGTTGTTCGAGGTAGACTAAAGGAAAAAGGCAAGAAGAAGGACAAGAAGTCAAAATCCAAATCTGTAGGGAGATCAAAGTCTCTTGGTAAAAAGTTCAAGGTGAGATGCTGGAACTGTGGGCAACCTAGTCATATCAGGAAGGACTATAAGGAGAAGAAGAAGAAGAATTATTTTGACAATGAATCTTCTCAAAGTGATGTAGATGCCTTCATTGCAACAACCTTGACAACTTAGGCATCTGATGATGTCTGGTTGGTTGACTTAGGCACATCTTTTCTTATGACGTCCAATAGAGAATGGTTCTCTAAATATGAAGAGTATGATGGCGGAAAGGTGTACTTGGCAACTAATTCAACGTTAGAGATAGTTGGCAGAGGAAAATTCAGAATTCAGTTTCCTAATGGGAGAGTCAATGGTGGCATACTTCACATACCAGGTCTGGCTCGAAATCTTCTTTCTATCAGTAAGTTAAATGATGTTGGTGTAGAAGTTTCTCTTTCTATTAAGGGGTGTAAAATGGCTAGAGGTGCAATGGTGCTACCTAAGGGTGTTCGTACTGGCAATCTATACAAGCTGGATGCACGTCTTGTTCTCTATAACAATGCCTCTATAAATCCATGCATTGTTGCACCTGTAGAGAAAGATGAAGACTCTTCTCTGACTGCAAATGCTATGGAGGTAAAACTCCCAGCTGAGAAGACTATATTGTGGCATCATAAATTTGGTCACATTTATGAGAAAGGTTTAAAAACCTTGAAGAATAAAAATCTTGTAGAAGGGCTTGATGATTGTAACCTTGAGTTCGACTTTTGCAAACACTGTATCTATGGAAAACAACACCATGTTTATATTTATTCTAGTCCTCACAAATCTTTTGGTATACTGGATTATGTTCATTCTGATGTGTTTGGTCCAGTTAATGTTCCTTCGTTATCGAAGTCTAGATATTATGTTTCTTTTAGTGATGACTATTTGAGAAGGGCATTTGTATACTTCATTAAAAGTAAATCAGAAGTGTTCAGTCGGTTTAATGAATTTAAATCTTTGGTTGAGAATCAGACTGGAAAGAAAATTAAGTGTTTGAGGATGGCAAATGGTGGTGAATTCTGTTCTGCAGACTTTGAAAGGTATTGCATTGATCATGGTATTAAAAGGCACAAGACAATGCCTTACACTCCACAGCAAAATGGAGTTGCTGAAAGGTTAAACAAGACACTGATGGAAAAGGAAAGGAGTATGTTGAGTGGTGCTGGTCTGGAGAAGAAGTTATGGGCTAAGGTTGTGGCTACAACATGTTATTTGATAAATAGATCTCCTTGTTCATCTCTTGTTGACAAGACACCTTTGGAAGCATGGTCTGGTAAGAAGCCCTCTCTGAGGCATGTCCATGTGTTTGGTTGTGAGACATATGTTTATGTGCCAAATGACAAGAGATCTAAATTAAATAACAAGGCTATTAAATGTATTCTCATTGGCTATGAAGTTGGTGTGAAAGGATACAAGCTTTGGAATCCTATTACTGAGAAGGTTTTGTACAGTAGAAGCGTGATATTTTGTGAGCTAAAACCTTCAGTTAGTGATCAATAGCTTGGGACAAATCAGAGTGACAAGAAGAAGGATGTAGTTGACATTCCCCAAACTCTAGAAAGGGAAGAGCTGCATGGTGTACCTAAGACTAAGGAGAGATCAAGCAGCTCTAGAAGTTCTGATGATGAAGAACAACCTCAGCCTGTAAGAAGATCTACACGAGAAAGAAGAAAACCTAATATGTATGGTTTCTCTATGTTAGATTCAAACTGTGTCTATGCTTTAATTACTAGCAATGATGAGCCTAGGATTGTTAAAGAAGCAATCAGCTTGGCTGATTCTAAGTCTTGGCTGGGAGCCATGAATGAGGAGATGGATTCTTTGAAAAAGAATGATACCTAGAATTTGGTACCACTGCCTAAAGGGAGAAATCCTGTTGGTTGTAAGTGGATATTCAAAAGAAAGATAGGTCTTGATGGCAGTGTTGAGAAGTATAAGGCACGACTGGTTGCAAAGGGTTATACTCGAATTGAGGGAATAGATTATGGAGAGAATTTTTCCCCTGTAGCAAAGCTGACATCCATCAAATTTTTATTGTCATTGGTAGCTGTGTATGATTTTGAAATTGAGCAGATGGATGTGAAGACAACATTTCTCCATGGTGAGCTAGAAGAAGAAATCTACATGTCCCAGCCTCAGCATTTTGTTGAAAGAGGTAAACAAAATCTAGTTTGTAAGTTAAACAAATCTCTCTATGGTTTAAAGCAATCTCCTAGAATGTGGTACCAAAAATTTGACACATTTGTGTTGTCAATTAGATTTGTGAGATCAAAATCTGATCATTGTATTTATTACAAATCTAAGAATGATCATTTGCTTGTTATTACCCTGTATGTGGATGATATGTCATTCATTGGAAATAGCAAGACTATGATTTCTGATCTTAAATCTCAGTTGTCTGCAAAGTTTGAGATGAAAGATCTTGGTGCAGCTAGTTACATTTTTGGAATGGAGATTACCAGGGACAGAACAAGCAAAAAACTTTGGCTCAGTCAATGTAAGTATCTGAAGATGGTTCTAGAGAGGTTTAGCATGGATGACTGCAAACAGCTAGTTGTTCCCATCATGCAGGGAATGAAGCTATTTGTTGAAGACTACCCAAAGTCTGCTTCAGAGATGGAGGACATGACCAGTGTGCCTTATACAAGTGTTGTTGGCAGTTTGATGTATGTTATGGTCTGCACCAGACCATACATTGCCCAAGCAGTGGGAGTTTTAAGTCGATTTATGGCAAATCCGGGAAGATCACATTGGGATGTTGTGAAGAGGGTCTTCAAGTATTTGAAGGGGACTTCAGATTATGCTTTGTGTTACCATGGAAATATGGTTGCATCACAGAAATCTCTCAGCATCCAAGGTTATGTTGATTCAGATTGGGCAGGGCACATTGACAGCAGACGATCCACCAGTGGATACACTTTCATGCTTAATGGTGGAGCTATCAGTTAGATGAGCAAGCAATAGGTTGTAGTTGCTTTATCCACGATAGAGGTAGAGTACATGGATGCAACTCACGCCTGCAAAGAAGTTGTTTGGCTGAGGAGTTTGTGTTCAGATATTGGATTTAATGCTGGGCAGTTTTCAATTTGCTGTGACAATCAAAGTGCCATTTGTTTGGAAAAGAATCCAACATTTCATGCTTGGACCAAGCACATTGATGTGCAGTATCACTTCATGAGGGATATGGTTGAAGATGGCAGAGTCAGTCTGGAAAAGGTGGATACATTGAAGAATGTTGCAGATGCTTTAACGAAGCATGTGTGCACAGACAAGTTCAAATGGTATGCAGAATCAATGGGCCTTGGGGCCTATGACAGATAGTGATTGTTGATGTAATGGGGTTGTTGGAAATGTTCGCCAAATGGGAGCTTGTTGAGAATCTATGTCTCAATTTCCAGTCTTGTTTCCCCTTTCTACTCCCTCGACGTGTTCTTTGTTATGTTTTTGGCCCTTACCACTTTACTGTGGTGGCTTTGGCTTTCTCTGGCGGTGATAGGCCTGGCGGTTACCGCCATACCATGGCCAGCCAAAGGGCTGACCATGGTGGCCGCGGTAAACCGCCTGTGGCTGGCCTGGTCGTTACCACCATACTGTGGCCAGCCAAAGGGCTAACCACGGTGGCTACGGTAAGCCGCTTGTGGTTAGCCTAGTGATTACCGCCATACTATGGGCAGCCAAAAGGCTAAGCGCGGTGGCCACGATAAGCCACCTACGGCTGGCCTGGCGGTTACCACCATACCACGGCCAGCCAAAGGGCTCACCGAAGTGGCCGCGATAAGCCACCTATGGTCAGGCTGATGGTTACCGCTCTGCCATGGGGTTGCCTCTTGGCCCCCACAATAGCGTGGTAAGACCGTCAGCAATCCCTCTGATCATTTACCGCCATACCGCAGGGTGAAATCGGGAGTGCCGTTGTAGCGTGGTGAGGTTTGGTTGGTGAGCTTGGAAGGCTTACCACCTTACCGCAAGCTGGTCAAATGAGCTCGGTGGTAGCGTGGTAAAATCTGAAGAGAGCTCAATGAGCTCGGTGTCTGTTTTGACCAAGTTGGACTCGGTGTTAGAAGCTGACAGTGAATTGAATGCGGACATGTGGCTTAGTGTCAAGCGATAATTGGATAGAAGCCAAAAGTCGTAGCAACAGTAATTACAGGTTGTTCCAGGGTGGCAAATAGGACCCGATTTGGGTAAAGGCTTTAATGCCTGGGTGGCTCGATGCAGGAAAATCAGGATGGGCAGATTTGTGGTGTGTTTTGAATCTGTCATGATTTGTACCTGAGATCGGCGGTTGACAGAGAGAGTTTGAACTGTATGTTTTTAAAATACGAACATTGCAACAGTTTGAAGATAGTAGAGAATTCAAACTCTGCTATTGTGAGCTGATCATAAAAGACTGTAATTTGTATGTAATCGATATGTTACTATAATACAAATAGTCTGGACTTTGTGTGGTGGGTTTTTTACCTGAAAAGTTTTTCCCACGTATATCTTGTGTCAAACTATGAATGCTCAACTTTTTGTAATTTATATTTTACTTGCATGTATTCATCTTAAGTAGTTTGTGAAGATATTGGAACTGGTTTATGCTTTACTCCTCTGTTGTATTAGTGTTAAGGGAATGTATTCTGAATTGTTGGGTCTCTAGATCCATGCCCGTTTTTCCCTTCAATGAGAATCACCAAATATATGAATTATTTGAACACCTAAGGATAAGGCTACACATATTCCAATGATAAGGGCCTCATACTCTACCTTGTTATTCATGCATAGAAATTTTAAATGGTAGGATAAGGAAATATGATTTCCTAAAGGTATTATTAATATAACCCCTACTCTAGAGAAAATTCAACACTTAGAACCAATTAAAATATAATTCCCATGTTTCCTTTTTTTGTTGTAAAAAATATTTGATCAGGGAATGAGTCATGATTAAGTGATGTTAATAGTGAAGTAGAATAAGCTAAATGGTCCATCAAGGCTTGTCCTTTTATTTCCTTTAGAGGAATAAATTTATGACCAAAATTTAGCTAAACACCCTCAAAAATCTATTTTAGCAAAGAAAAAATTCAATGGATCAAACTTTGTAACATTGGTGCAGGGCACCATAGATCTTTAGGTAGAAATGTTGCAAAGTGATTAGGATTTTTGTTTGGAGTTTAGTTTTCATGATGTAATAAGGTCTTAAAGACCACTTATAATTTATGTAAGGTGTTTTGAGTCAATATGAGGTTTCTAGGTGGATGGTTGAGTCATTTTTGTAAAATGTTGCAAAATTGGAAAAAGTTGTCAAGGAAATTTTGCAATTTTGGCTTTAAGGGAAGTTCAATGGTCAAGGAGTTTAAAATTTAGTTTGTAACTATTTTTGTATAGTATTTTTTTGATGTATATACATATAAAAATATATAAGCACCACAATTTGACATAGTGGTGTGATACATGTACATGATGTTACCTTCCTTAGCATGGGGACAATAAAATTTATTAGTATATGTGTATTAAACAGTAGGAAATTCAAGGTGGATGGGATCAAGCTTGTATTCCCTAATAAAAAATTTAAAAACCTAAGGATCCCCAACCATTAGGAATACATGTGTTTGATTTAGAAGAGTAATCGGAAGGGGAATACTTAGGATTCCATGCTCCAAGGTGATCCTCTTTAAGAAAATTTTTCTAAGGGGAAGCCTATAAAATCAGCACCACCAAAGAGGTATTCAACAAATTAGAAGATAATGAATGAATACATTTATTAAGAGTAGATGCAACCAAGGCACATCCACCTACTGCCATTTGAGAAAGATGAGAAGCATTAGGATTAGACTTGATCATGAATACTTCATTATTTTCAATATTAAACTTTAGGGAATGATGCAAAGTAGAAGTAACTGGTTCCAAAGAATGAATATAGGGTCTTCCTAAAAGAATGTTGTAAGTTAAAGTAGCTAACATAATATAGACCAAGGTGGGTATGATAAAGGTTCCTAACCTCAAATGCAAGATAATCATGCCTAGGGCTTGTCAATCACCATCATCAAATTATTGAATATACAATAAAGACACATCAAGAGAAGGAAATTCCATCTTAATCTTAAGAAATAATTCGATGCTACATACATTGAGTGTTGAACCAGTATCAATGAGAACATGCCTAATGAAAATATTATTAATATTAACTATTATCATCAAATCATTTGCTTTCTTTTGTACTTCTGAGGGTTGGAGTTCTTGTGGATATAACATAATATTTACTGAATCCACATAAATATGAGCTACAAATGAATTAAGATCAGTCAAGCTAGTAGAAGAAGATAAGATAATCTTTCATAAGGCTTCTTCAAGCATATATTCATAAACCAACGTTGCCTGAAGCAAGTCCCATAGTGAGATCTTGGTCGGACTAACATATATTTTATCCATAATATCATAATAACCAAGTAATTTAGTTATGGGTTTAGGTGTAGAAGGAAGAATTGGTTAAGGAGTTGGTAAATAAGTCAAAACATAAGTAGGTTGAGAATAATATTGAGAAGTAGGTTGTTTCAAATTTTCTTAATTTATCCTAGTGTTGTAGGTGTGAACTACAATATCATAGGAAGAAGACGTAGCTTTCAAAATTATCATGTAAAGGTTTGGTGAATCGTTTCTAAATGGGACCCCATGAATAGAGTGAATAATTTCTTAAGGTCTAGCTGAATTCATATAAATGGTGGGTAACTTAGCCTTCCAAGGTGCAATAGAGACTTTTATTACATTCATAGAATCTTCAACTTTCAAAGAAGAAAAAGATGCTTGCAATGAACAAATTTGATTAGGAGATCTATGGATAGGAGAATATTCCACTAATAAATTTTCTAATGCATCATGTAACATATCAAAATATTCCTTAGAAAAAGAATTATTATAGACATTGAAACATTGTAGAAAAAGATCCAACATGACTTCATTCACATCAAGTTCACCAAAATGTGAAGGAGGGGATTCACTACTCCCATGTATCAAGGAAACGTCAGTAGGGAAAAATTACCCTTAGTAACCTGAGAACTACTTTAATATTAATTGAAAATATCAAGATAAAATAGATTGAAGAAAAATGTATTAAGATAATAGTTTCAAGACTTGTTATAGATAGACAACTTTAGGGATTGAAAGTGTAGATTTGAAAAGTTTCTAAGACAAAAAGAGAAGCTCTTGGCCAAAGGATGTTTGCATGTGAGTTGTATGATATCATGATACATTGTTGTATTCAGGATGTGCTAGTGTCTCATACAGACAAAAAATGAACCCTTCATTCAAAAGTTAAGGAATCTACTAACTATTCAAGACATGAGAACTGTTTAATCCACTAATTTAACAGAAAGTAAGAATGTGCAAAAAATACAAGAAAAGAGAGACGTCAACTTAAAAGAGGTAATTTTCTCATGAAACCTCTTGTAAGATCCTCATGAACAACGTGCACACAAGAAGGATGGAGTGAAATGTTGGGGTGGTTTCGGGGATTGTCACAATCAAACCCTTTTTTTCATGTTCCCACCTCCACTAACCACAAGATAGTTAGAGATAATAATAGACACCAAATAAATTAGACATATAGCAATGTAGACACAATGGTTATAAGATTAAACCCCACCATGAAGGAGAACACTTACCAAAAGATATAGACACAATATAAATTGTATTAGATAGACAAGAGAGAAATACCAATAGTTTGTGGCTCTCTGATGGTTTCATAAATGTGACACTTCGATCTTCCAAGAGAGATTTGTAATTTGATACGATACCAATCTAATAGAGCTTTTTTGTAGAAACATGATCTAGAAGATAAGAGAAAGAAGAGAGAAAGCTGGATTTGAGAGAAATAGAATCACTTACCAAATGAGTGAAAATAGAGTTTTATGAGGTTACATGGGAGGGAGGGTCCTTTACTCTCGAGATTCTACCACAATGAAATGTATCACAGGAAAAGACTCGAGATTCCCTCATTTGAACTCACAAAGTACAGGCACACTAGTGTACCATATAGACATCTACACATGGCATAGGAATCCAACTCACATATTTGTAAGAAATAAGGTATTAGACTACTATTTCTTCATCATTTCTCCTTATGGAGTTGGAATTACAAAATTTTGACTCATAATGCTCTTGTCATAAATACGACTAGGCACAATAAACGTGGGGGAAAACATGCAAATGTGAAATTTCAATGGGGTGTAATTTTATGATATTACAGAAGGATAATATGGAATGGCTTACAATTAAATTCATAATCATATAAATATTAGGTAATGAAAAATCCTTAACATAAGCCTTATTAAGATTAAAAAAGTCAATATAAATTTGAATTTCACCATCAAGTTTATTATCATTGATGACATTCAATATCCAAAGAAAATTGTGAATGGGGTGATTAAAAAAAACTTAAAAAATTATATCTTAGTCTTGACTAATAGAGTATCAGGTATGTGTAGGATGATGATGGGCCAAGAAATGGCAATATATAAGTGATATGATGGCCCATGTGGCTAACGAATTTTTCTTTACCCAAAATCGATGAAACGAAAAGGGTTTTTAAAGGAGTTTCTCATCTTTCCACCAATATAAATTATACTTTACTTTGAAATTAATAAATTATTATTATTCATTTTCTATTTTAATCATGACTAAAGTTTCGATTGATAGGTTGATTGAAAAAAATCTATAGCTTTCCAACGGTATCACATTTTTTGAATCCAAAACATGCATCCCATTCTATTCTTCACATACTATAGGATTAAAAACTAAAAATTCATGAAATTTTTACCAAGGTAAGGTGGTCAGACATACAAGTTTTTATATCTTTTAAAATTTGTAATAAAAAATTCATAATTAATTAGTTACTTCAAAAAATTATTAAAAATAAGCATCAAATTGGGACATGAGTCCTCTACTTATATCTAAAATCTTATAAAACAATTATTATCATTTTATTGTGGCTAGGGTGGTTAGACAGACACCTACTTCTTATTTTTTCCATGAAATTTAAATACTACTCTATCGAGATTTCAAATTTTCACCAAATAGATTTTAAAAAAAGATAAACCAAGTAGATTAGAAACTACATTCAATTTTCTACAAATTCTATTCTTACATATTTTTGAAATAGTATACATAACTTATTCAAATTTTTACGTCAAGTTGCCTAACTCTGATTTTCTGAATTTTCATCGGCACTTGAGGGTCTGTTTTTCCCATGATGATTCTAGAGATACCCTATCCTTGTGATTCATTTTATACATATTCTATTTAATAGGATTGACATCATGACATAGAATGATATTATGAACTACCATAGATTCATCAATACCAAAAATTTCCTCATATGACCAAGCTAATATATCAAGATAAGAATGGAATAAATCAACATGGTTTTTAGATTATTTTTAAGAGACATAATTTCCAATATTAATCACTTTATTAGAATATTTAGGGTCCATGATAACATCATAAGTATCTCTTTCAGGAGAGTAGTATGATCTTTAGGATGAGGTATTGAGAAATTATCATTTATATTATCCAGAGCAACCTTCTCATCAGAAATCATAACATGTATTCTCCAAAAAAGTATCTATTCAAGAATTACGGGAATCATCTTTCATACATAAAAAGAAGGAAAGTTAGAGTAAATACCTATAGTGACAAAAAATTTATCCCTTTACATTTTCTCACTTGTTTGGGCCCTCCTAGTTAAAATTTGACTTAATTGTGCCTTAATTTATTGTTGTAAAATGTATTTGTTTTCACTTTCACATTTATTTAGGGCTCCCTTAATTAATTGAGCTTAAATATTCCTTAATTTTCCCTTTAATTCATTTTCAAAGCTTATTACGTTTCCCAAAGGGGGAACTTGACATTCATTAATTCATTAACATAACACTTTACATGGAACAATGTGTGTCCTAGGTTTACACACCTAGGACCCATTCACACATGGGTGAATGGGCCCTCCCTAGACCTTAGGACCTAAATTTAAATTATGTTTTTGGTGGGATTTTAATGTCTCTAAGTGAATATTTAGATTTATTCTTGTGATATTTGAATTTAATGAAATTAAGGATATATAGCTATAAATATAAGGTTATTTCACTATGTTTCACTTAGCAATTTTATGAGAGTTTTATGAGAATTATTGGAGAATTTCAAGAGAAATTAAAGGAATTCAAATGAAAATTATTAGAGTTTTATTGCAGCAATCAAGATCCAATTGTCATATCAAAGTCTTCTTGGATCATGCATTTTGGTGGATCTAACATTGTGATGTAGGTTCCATGATCAAATCAAGTGTTCAAAGCATTAGCAAGATTCAAGATCAAGATCCACATCCATTTCATAAATTTCATGCAAGTTGCAAACCTTCATTTCAAGACTTATTCAAGGGTTTTTTGAGTCATAACATATATTTATTCATTCTTCATTCCCTTTTTTGTTCTTTTATTTATTTCAAGGTTTAATTATCAAAATAGGGTTTGCCCAAGGAAAACCCCCATCCACCAAAAATAAACAAATTTTCCCTCTCATGTTGTGTTTGAAGATTTAGGTTGAACAAGGCTTGAAGATTTTTAAAGAGTAAAATTGAAGAAATTGTCAAAGTTGTCATCTTCTGACAGAAACTAAGATCTTGCACTTGTTTCAAAAATTTTGACACTTAAACCCTTAGAATATGGAAGTGTAGAGATAGGACCAGAGTCTCTCGAAAGTTGTAGAAAAACCTAAAGAAAGGACCCATTGACCCCTGGTTGAATGAGTCCCAAATCATCTTTAGAAACTGACTTTTTGGTGAAAGTTACACTTATATTTTCCCTTCTTTCATCTACAATTGAATTGTATGTTCTCTTAATATTGAGCTTAATATTGATGTTTAAAGTGTTAGATTTTATTTTAGTGTAAGTTTGCTATTTTTTTTTTCTCCCCAAAGTTTTGTTTGACCTTGACCCCTGTCCTTCAAGCATAAGGAAATTAGAAGATTCCAATTTTGGATTGATTCACCTAAAGGTTGATAATAAATTAATTGTGTGGATCTCATTTGATAATGAAATAAAGGATAATAGTTCTATCTATTATCATTTTGGTGAACCCCTTTATCCATCACACCAAAACCTATTTTCCAATGTTTCAATACTTAAGAGAAATTTTAGACCTTCATCCAAAGAGAAAAAATCTAGAGTGAATTTTTAAGATTTTACCTTGCTTTCAATTTATTCTAGATAAACTAGCTTGAAAGGATGAGATTTTGTGAAAACCTTGTTGACACTCAATCATGGTTTTACATTAGAGGTCATGGGATGGTATCCAACTCCAATCTTAAATTAATGTAGGTCAGCCTCTAAGGGTATTTTAATATCTTGTTCATTACACCCACAACCATTACCTCTGTAGCTAAATTTAGAGAAGATATTAAACTCAACTCAATAAAACAATTGCAATTCTTGAGGAAGAGGATTGGTTTAAATATCATACTCCATACTATAAGTATCACCTCTTTTTAAAGATGCATAATCATCCTTCTTAGTGGAAACAAAAAAAATTCTTGGAATGTATAGGTGGATAAGATCTAATTTGAACTGCCCAAAATAGATTCAGTAAAGTTCAAGGATACCCAATCATCACCTAGACATGCATTCAATTTAGGATAATAAATAGGAGTAGAATCGAGACTCTCTACTTTAAGAGTATTTTCTTTAGGGATATATTTCTTAGGTGTATCCTCTATGATAAGTAACACTAGAGTAGATGTTAACCCATTAGAAGATAAAAAATGGATAAGAATTTTGAGAGTAGGTGCAACCAAAGTTTGACCAATAACTTCCATTTTATATAATTTTATAGCATCAAGGTTAGCCTTGATTTTTATCACCTCATTTTTAGCAAAAAATTTCATGGAAGGATAGAACGTAGAAGTAACTTCTCCCAAATAATGAATCCATGGTGTTCCAAAAATAAAATTATATGGTAATGGTAACATGTCCTAACCTTAAAGGTAAGATTACCAGACCTAAGTCTTGTCAACTAGCATTATCAAATCCAAAAATATACAAAGAAGTAGTATAAGAAATTGAATCAACTTTAAATTTAGGAAAAAGGTCAATGCTACATATGTTGAGTGTCAAATCGATATCAAAAAGAGTGTGTCTAATGCCAATATTATTTCAAATGTCAATATTATTAATATAAACTATTATCATCATAACAATCCACTTCCTTTTGTACTTCACAAAGTGGAAATTCTTGTGGATGGAATATAATATTTAGAAAATCCACACAAATTTTATCTATCACTACATTAAAAATTAGTCAACCAAATAGAAGAAGGAAAGAGGATATTTTGTTTAAGGCTTCTTGAAGTATACCTTGTTGAACCAGAGTAGTCTAAAGAAAATCCAAAAGTGAGATCTTCATAGGTGTAACACAAATTTGTTCAATAAGATCATACTCAATTAGTGGCTTAGATGTAGGTCTAGGTTAAGGAAGGCTTGTTTGAGAAGGTGGTAAAGAAGTAGGTTGATTAAATTTTTGTTGATTCCTTCTAGTATTATAAGGGTATGTGCAGGATCATGATGGACCAAAAAGTGGTGATATGTAAGTGATATGATGGCCCATGTGGCTGATGACTTTTTTCTTATCCAAAATTGATGAAATGAAAAGGGGTTTTAAAGGAGATTCTCAGATTTCCACCAATATAAATTATGCTTTATTTTGAATTTAATAAATAATTATTATTAATTTTCTATTAGAATTATGAATAAAGTCTTGATTGATAGGCTGATTGGAAAAAATCTATAGCTTTCAAACGGTATCACATCTTTTGAATCGAAAACATGTGTCACATTCTATGCTTTGAATGCTATAGGATTAAAATAAATAAATTGAATTTCATGAATTTTTGACCAAGTTAAGGTGGTTAGACGTACGATTTTTTATATTTTTAAAAATTTGTAATAAAAAATTCATAATTAATTATTTACTTGGAAAAAAATTACAAAAAAATATGCATCACATCAGGACATGAGTCCTTTACTTATATCTAAAATATTATAATTTTATTGTGGTTAGGGTGGTCAGACAGACACCTACTTCTTATTTTTTCCTTGAAATTTAAGTACTACTACGTTGAAATTTTAAATTTTCACCAAATGGATTTTTTTTTTCTAAATAAACCTAGTAGTTTAGAAACTGCATTCAATTTTCTTCAAATTATATTCTTACATATTTTTGAAATAATATAGATAACTTATTCAAATTATTATTTAAAGTGGCCTAACTATGATTTTTCAGAATTTTATTGTCACTTAAGGGCCTATTTTTTCCATGATGATCCTACACATACTCATAAGTGTGGTCTATCGATTTATAAGAGAGATAGGTTTTCTAACTAAAGGGCACAAGTTTCATAAGAAAATGAAGGGTAATGAACATGCAATGGACCGGTTTTTCAAGGAGAATGAGAAGGATGGCCTAGTTAAAATTCCATCCTAGTGGTATGATAGACTCTCCCTTAAACTCATTTGGGTGGATGTGGCTAAAGTTTTGATGAGTAATGTCACCCTTGATGGATATTTCTCTATAATTTTATGGTATCATTTTACCATTCTCAATCATTTTAGGAATACTCTACTTGTTTCCTTTCAAAATTTCCTCCTAGCTTCCTTGGAGGTTTCAGTTTATCCTTGTAGACATGCAAAATCAACATTATTGATTAAACATCATAGTTGATCATTTTCTTCTCTTTAATTAAATAAATCAAATTATTTAATTATCTCCTAAAGTTTCTTGATTTAATTAAATCACATGTATTTAATTAAAAGGCTAAGATTCATTTTCCTCTCATTTGATTTAAAACAAATACAAAATGCAAATCAAATGTCACACCACCAAATCACTAATTAGTCAAATCTTTGATTAATGCTAAGACTAACCCATGTCCCATCCACTTGCACAATAAATCATTTAATTTGATTTATTAAAAGCCTTATTTTCCTCACAAGGTATATTCCCTCATTAAATCCCCTGTTTGACTTTTTTGCCAAGCAAATTTTCCCCCAAACCCTTCAACCATATTCATTTAATGCCATTTTCAAATTTGAAATGGGCACATTGGCCAAAAATTGCACAATCATGGGCCAATCACATTGTGACAAGTGGCTCTATCCTATTTGTTGGGTCTTAGTCCCACATTTCTCCATCTTGGCCTCTCCTCTCTCAATCTATCCTATAAATTCAATTCCTTTTCCCTCATTTTTCAGCTACAATTTGGAGCATCCTCATTATAGGAAACTTGAGTTCACTTTGCATCTCATTGTATATCATCTCATTATCCTAGCAAGGATTGGGAAAGGGCTGCCTTCTACACTAAGGATAGCACCAATCCACTATGGAATAGGTTTGCATTCATGTTTTATATTCTTTATGTAGTTTTCTTTTTGTTCAATGTCTTATTTAGCATGTTTAACTAAGATGCAATATTTCATAAGGATGTTTATTTATGTCATGTTGGTTTGTGAGTTTACTAACCATTTGTAGATTTCACCATCCACAAAATGGCGCTAGAAGGAGGGGCCCAATTCCCTTTTGACCTTGATTTAGGCACTATTATGGACATTCCTCTTACAAACACATCCCCAATGTCAACTCCAAATATCACTCAAGAAGTGCCTCAAGCCACATCGAAAATCACACCAACCTCACCAATTGTAGGCAAGGGAAGTGCAATGTTTTGAGAGTCACAAATGAATCACCTTGTGAACAACAAAGATGTAGCTATCAGTACCACACCAGATAAATCTGTCCCAGTAGATCCATTACACCCATACGTCCCGCTCACCTTCCATAATCACATAGATTCATCCTCATTCCATGCAACAACAATCTATCCATTAAACATACAAAATTCTCTATCGCAAGGAGAAGGTGGTTTGTTTGGAACAACGAGATTCATTGATCCATTTTCATCATCACTTTTCCAAGGGAACATACCATCATTCCCTCCATTACTACTCGCATCGGCATCACCTATTGGGTTGGGTCTTCCCCCCCTACCCACCAAATATTTTTCAAATCCGGGCAATCCAAGCATCACATCAAATCCTCTTCTTTTGCCGACAACATCGCAACAATAGGTGGCAACCACTCAAGCCACCACAGTTAATACATCAGTAGGTCCTCAAATCTTCCAAAACATACCTTCTCAAGGACTGAACATCTCAAGCACTCCACCGAAAACCGAAATCCCGACCACCGACACAATCCCTCCACCCATCACAACAATTAGCACTATTCCCAATCCACCACCAATCCCACCAAAAGATAACATGAAAGATTCATTCCTCACCCTGATCCAAACCATCCAAAAAGCCAATCATTAGAAGGTACTTCAACAAAATCAATAAGCTGCACAACAGGCTGCTCAGCAAGCGCAAGCACAACTAGCCGCCCAACAAACCGCACAATTTGCATAACCTACACAAGATGCACAAGCTATGCAATTTGTGCAAGCAACTCAACAAGCCCAAGCTCAAGCCCAACAACAGGTGCAAGCACAATACCGAGCACAACTGTAAGCGATCCATCAACAAGCATACCAACAATCGCTACAAGACTTTCAGGCACAACAATAAGCTTAACAACAATATTTATTGGCACAATAGTAGCTAGACAAACAAAAAAAATTGTTGGCACAGCAACAGATAGAACAACAATGATATTTGTTAGCACAATAGCAGCTAGACCAGCAAAAATCCATATGGGAACAACAACAGAAAGACCAACAACAAGTTTTGTTGGAACAAAAACAATAAGATCTACAACAAGCGTTGCTGACATAAATGCAAGCATATCAGCAGGCCTTGAACGCACATCAAAGCTTGTAGAAAACTCCCATGAGTACCCTTCCCACCAATCAAACACCCCAAATACCCCAAAACACATTCATCCCAACCCCTAATCTGCACAACGATGTTGTAACACAAATCAAACTGCTCTCGTAGTAGGTTCTAGACCTCCAAGTAGGAAAAACCACCAAAATTTTGGGCAATTTGTGCCCCTATCCATTTGACAAAGATCTCACAGTGGTACCATTCCCAAAGGGATTTGAGATTCCTAAATTTGATAAATGTAATGGGATGAAAAACCCTAAAAACCACATTAGGGAATTTCAGGTGCATTGCATGGAAGTTGCATATAATGACACATACCTAATGTGACTTTTTCCTTGAAGCCTAACTGGTCCAGCCATAGAATGGCTTTCTCACCTACCCATGGGCATTAAAATATTCCAGGAAATTTTGGAAGCTTTCCTTAAAAACTATGCATTCAATATGGGTGCAAATGTTAGTTTGGAAGAACTATCAACACTCAAACAAGGGAAAGGAGAGCTATTCACATCCTTCTTGTAAAGATGGTGATCCAAGGCCAACCAAAGCAAGTGGGCCATGCAAGAAGAACAACAATTTTTTACCATCATATCCAATCTAGACAACAACTTAGCGTTCTACTTAAAAATGCAATGCATCACAACCTATGATCAATTGATTCCAAAGGTGCTCAACATCAAAACAGCCCTTACTGCAAGGGGAGGCACATCAACATTTACTCCACCATAGGATAACTGCCTATCAAACAATTATAATGATAAACCTCGAATATGGTCAAGGAATAAAAATATCACAAACAACAGCGTGGTCAATGCTAAAGTGGTCATAAATGCTCCCAAATCAGACATCCAAACTCATGAGAAGCCACAAAATCATAATCGCAATAATGTGCAAACTAATACAGTAGTAGCACAACAACAACCACTTCCCACCAACCAAATCAATAACTTGGGAAATCAAGGAGGACCACCTCCGGGAGGCAAATACCCTCCCAAGCGGAAGTTCATAGCTCGGGGAGAATCAATTGAATCCATAATGAAAAAATTGGTCAAGGAAAACCTTATCAAAGTCTCTAACTCTGAGCAATATGTGGAACCCATGACCAAACTTACATGGTATAATAAAAGCCTCCTTTGTGAATTTCACAAGGTCAAGGGGCATACCACCGCAAATTGCATGAGGCTGAAGAATATCATACAAGACCTCATCGAGGAAAAGATCATCAATGTCGAGCAACCAGCCAGTAACCAAGATCTGAAAATATACACAAATCCGATGCCAAACCATAATCAAGGAAATAGCCAGGGGAACAACAAAGGAAAGCAAAAATATGCTAGCACCAATCTAGTATATGAAGAGATAGTTGCATGTGTCGATTCAATGGTCATAGTCATTAATGTCAAGGGTGCCAACATCGACTATGGAGTCACCACATGTGGTGGAAAGGTCACCATTACAGGGGAACCATCTAAGACCCCCACTTCAAATACAAATTTTTTTCCCTATGACTACAATGTCATCGACTAGCTAAAGAGAACCCCTGCACAGATCTCCATCATGGAACTATTAAAAATTTCCACTGCCCATAGGAAAATTCTTGATGAAGCACTAACAACATCCACCGTCTCTACCACCCTTGACACAAAACAGTTTCAGGCTATGGTTGGAAATAACATTACCCTAAATCTCCTTACATTCTCTGATCAAGATTCACCCCCCCCAACCATCTCATAATCGAGCACTTCACCTACAAGTGTTGTTCCACAAAAATAAAGTTAAAAGGGTCTTGTGGATGGAGGTGCAAGCCTAAACATTTTCTCTCTCAAACTTATAAAGAACTTGGGATTCATCAAGGATTCCATTAACAAGAACAAGAGAATCACTATAAGGGTGTATGATGATCAAGAAAGAGTGTCTCAGGGCACTATTAAAATCCCAATCCAAGTGGGACCAACAACCATGGAGACTAACTGTCAGGTCCTCAACCTCGACTTACCATATAACATCCTTCTAGGACATCCATGGATCCATGGAATGAAAGAAGTGGCCTCAACATACCATCAATGTATCAAATTCTTGTATCAAAATGAGGAGGTCACTATACATGGGGATCCCGAACCATTCGCCTACTACAAAAACTTCGAAGCCAAGTTTTATAAATTCCCCCAAGTGCCAAAAAATGATGAAGGCCCATCCTCTAGATACATCGACCCAGCTAACCTCTCCTCCACTTCTACAAGAGAGACACCCGCCATCCCTAATATATCCAACATCAAACTCATGATCTAGGACAACGGATGCAGAGACTACAAAATGAAGAAGAGTACATTTGTTGTGGGAGAGTTACCACAATCTCCTCGGTCACATGGCCAACCTCGACCAACCGAAACACCCGTCCTCACCCTTAGGGAAAACCCCTCTGGATTCTACCATTGGGGAGACCTAAGTAAGGAAAATTTTGGTGAGGAGGATATCTCATGCACAATATACCGTGATGCAGAGCCCACACCCACATTACCTATAGATGAAACTAACAGAGGGCTATAAATAATGCTTGACATGGGCTATAATAGAAATGAAATCCTTGGAAGGAACAGTGATGGACAACTAAAGCCCATCATTGTAGAAAGAAGAATGTGAAACCTTGGCCTCAGATGTACTCCCTCGAGTATAACCATACATTGTAGAGGTACTCCTAGTAGGGCAGTCAGGTCCTCTCCTCAAGTATCTATAACCACCCTTAGACTACCTGTATCCATAGGCCTACCCCTTGACAACTTCACATTTGACATAACCGAGGTTTGTAGTAGTAGTGATGATGATGATACCATAACCGGCCTTCCCATGCTCTTTGAGGATTCCTCCTTGCTAATGATTAGTGCCTCACCTATTGAATCAAACCAATCAACCCACAAAATCAACCTAGTATACCATCAACTTATTGATCACAACCAACGAGGACCGCCAATTCTAGACTCATTTGAAAATGATGAGGCTCTATCAAAATTCATGGACTAAGGGATACAATTCCGTGTGCGGATCACAAGGATGGTTTCAACATCACATTAGACACCCAGGCATATTATGGGGAGATGATTGAGTCCTTCAGTCACAAGAGAAAAAGAATGAGAATAAGCTCAGAGTTATTGAGTGAAAACCACACTTTGGCACTCTCTAACCACATAATAGTAAATACAAAGGACGCATCCAATGGTGAAAACCTCTATGAGGCACTAGAGTATGAAGGATTCAATCTCCCCCCTACTGCATCTGCATCTACACGGACATTAGAGACCTCAACAAAGATTGTCCTAAGGATTATTTTCCACTACCTAACATTGATATGATAGTGGACATGACAACTAGACATGAGATGCTATCCTTGATGGATGGCTTCTCGGGGTATAACCAGATAATGATCGCAAAGGAGGACCAACATAAAATGGAATTTACATGTCCTTGGGGCACCTACTGCTGGAACATGATGCCATTATGGCTGAAAAATGTAGGGGCTACATATCAGAGGGCCATGACACTAATCTTCCATGATATGATACATAAAAATGTTGAAGATTATGTGGATGACATATTGGCCAAATCAAAGAAGAGACATAATCACATAGCCGTCCTAAGTGACATTTTTGATAGACTGGAGAAGTATAAGGTCAGGCTCAACCCAGAGAAATGTGTCTTTAGCGTACAATCAAGAAAACTTCTAGGATACATAGTGTCGATGAGGGGAATAGAAGTGGATCCCACAAAGGTTAAAGAAATCTGCGATATGGAAGCACCAAGAACACTGAAACAACTCACAAGATTACAAGGTAGACTCCAGTCCATTTAGCGGTTTATAGCGCAACTGGTAGACAAACAGATTGCCTATTCACATTTGCTCCACAAGCGAGTAGTATTCCAAAGGGATGAAAAGTGTGAATAGGAATTTAGTAAGATGAAATAATATCTACTCACACCACCTGTGTTAATGCCACCCATTGCGGGGAAACCATTGATCTTATACATCTCAGCAACAGTAGCAGCCCTGGCTGCTCTTCTAGCTCAACACGATGAAAATAGGATAGAGAGGGCCATCTATTACATCAGAAAAACAATGGTCAGCCATGAGTTGAACTACACATTCATTGAGAAATCTTTCTTGGCAATAGTTTTTGCTTCACATAAATTTCAACACTACATGTTGGCACACAAAATCAAACTCATTGCCAAGATAGATCGCCTAAAGTATCTACTATCAAAGGCTATGCTCACAGGAAGGATGGCTAAGTGGGTAATGATACTATCAGATTATGGCATCGAATATGTGGAGCGAAAGGAAATCAAAGGAGAATTAATTGCAGACCAACTGGTAGAAGCTCCCATATATGGAGAGAACCCGCTCATATCAGAATTACCAGATGAGTCCATCTTCAGTCTCAACATAGTTGATCATTGGAAGCTATACTTTGATGGTTCCCACATACAACATGGATCAGGATTCAGTATCTTCTTCATCACCCCATAGGGGGATTGAATACCTAGATCCTACAAGTTGGAATTCCCCTATACCAACAATATTACAGAGTATGAGGCTTTAACCATAGGTCTCAAGATTGCAGCATAGTGGTGAATCATGGCATTAAAGGTCTATTGGTATTCACAGCTTATCATCAACCAAGTCAATGGTGAATACCAAAATAAGGATGATATGATCACACCATACAAGAAGGTGGTAGAAAGCCTCAAGGAATCATTTATTGATAGCACTTTTGAGAAGATACCAAGGGCTAACAACAGAGTAGTTGATGCCATGAAAACAATTGGATCCTTGCTAGATATCCCTCGCAATGTCTCAAAACATGAATTCTTGGTAGAGCAGCTTCTCGTACCCACTTTTGAGGTACTAGAGTCAGAATATGCATGCAAACTCGTTGGTCCCGACGATCTTTGGTATCATGAAAACTACACCTATCTGAAATTAGGAGTCCTCCCAGCCGACATTACCCTGAACCTCAAACGAACCCTTGTCAAAAGGTCCTTACATTTTGTCATCCTAGGGGAAACCCTTTTCCGTAGGAGTATTGATGAAACCCTACTACGTTGCTTAAAACTTGAGGAATCCCTGACTGCTCTGACTGAGGTACATAATGGCACTTGTGGTTCACACTCAAGCAGTATGACCTTGGCCAAAAAGTTGCTAAGAACCAGGTACTACTTGGCCCTTTTCACAATGGGGGCTCGATCTCATAGGTAAAAACACACCCACCTCATCCAACGGCCATAAATTCATCATCACAGCCACAGAGTACTTCACAAAGTTGGTCGAAGCAATTCCCGTGACCTATATAACCAGAAAAAAGATTTCCAAGTTCATCCTAAACTATCTCATTTGTCGATACGGTGTTCCCCAATCCATTATCTTTGATAATGAGACACCTTTCAAGAATCAGGATGTCCATGACTTGTGCGAAAAATTCAAAATCCAACATCGCTTTTCCACTTCGTACTACCCACAAGGCAATGGCCAAGAATAAGCTACCAACAAAACCATTCTGAAAATCCTTAAGAAAATAGTCAGTGTCTCTGGTTGTGACGGGCATCTGCAGCTAAATCATGCCTTATGGCCCTACCACACTAGCATCCACACACCAAAAGGTGCCACTCCATTCTCCTTGGTCTATGGATTAGAATCCATCCTCCCAATCGAGATCGAGCTCCCATCACTGAGAATATCATTACAAAACCTCATCACAGATGAAGAATACAGGGTCTCACGATTGAATGAGCTGGAGTTACAAGATGAAAGGTGCATGGATGCCCTCAATCATTTACAAGTCTATTAGAACCGCCTGAAGCGCAGCTACAACAAGAAAATCAGGCGACACACCTTCCAAATTGGTGAACTTGTGTTGAAAGAGAACCAGAAGAACGTACAGAATCCAGAGAGCAAAGGAAAATTTGAGCCCAACTGGTTGGGACCTTTCATCATCACAACAAGTTATAAGTCAGGGGCATATCAATTGTCAACACCAGAGGGCGAGCCTCTGCAGGAGCCCATGAATAGTTGTCATCTCAAAAGGTTTTATGCCTAAAAGCTTGCAAGGTATGGAACCGAAAAATAAAAAATAAAAAATCAGAAAAATGTCCAGAAAAAATGGTTACCTTGATGAAAACCTAGCAAATAGGCATCTTGGCAACAAAAAAAAAGCCAAAAAATAAAAAAATCCCAAAAAAAATAGAAAAGGATTGAAAACAGTAAAGAAAAAAATCATCCTCTAGTGTAAAGCACTTCAGTGGCGCTTTGGACAAGTACCTTGGTGAAAACATGGCAAACAGGCGCAAGCGTAAATAAAGCACTTTCCATCCATCAGGATCTTCACGACCTATTCTATGAACTAACTTATCCATTACATTTTGTTACATTCCACTATCCGTTCGCATTTCGTACCATAGCCTGATCTTTTGCTCATATCAAATTCCACCATAGTACTACTTGGTATATTCCTAAGGTCGGTTTGACCTTCGTACATCGAAGTAGTCTATCGCACCACGCTGGGGGCATGTTCCTGTATCTACATCGGATCAGATTCATGTATATTCTTGTGATCTTCTTGAAACATCAAAAACATTCAAAAACATTCAAAAAATCATGCGAAAAACCAAAAACCTCCAAAACACATCAAAAAACTCAAAAACATTCAAAAAATCATAAAAAAAAACAAAAACATGTCAAAATCCAAAAAATCCAAAAAATAGTCATCGGCCGAACTACGTCATCTCTAAGCTTGAACGTATGAAAGGTTGATCTTTAATCATCCCTTGAAAAATCTAGGTCAGTCCTTTAGGCATCTGTCACATTGGCAATCCATTTTCCCATCTATTTCACATTTTGGGTCAGTCCTTTAGGCGTCAGTCGCAAATGGCAATCCGTTTTCCCATCTATCTTTTCATAAATTGAGTCTGTCATTAGTCGAACTATGTGGTCTCTACATGTATAACATAGGCAAGGCTAATCTATGGATGAGCTCCTGAGACCCCTAGGATAGGAATTTAAGTTAGTCTCTCCCTCTTAAATCTCAAAAATACAAAAACATTTGTAAAACATCTCAAATTTCCAAAAACAATCTCAAAACATTTAAAAAACCCAAAATGTTGCATCTGTCTCATCTCGGTTTCACCTGCGTTAATCACCGCTCATAATAAAGCATCGTCACTTCCATCCTTTGGTAAGTCAGTCAGAAGCAAGTCTAGCAGGTTCCAAAGTGAAAGCTTAATTGTCAAAGTCTCAAGTCTAGATCAATGAGTCAGCAAGTTGGTCAACTCGGAGTATCAATAGCTTATCATTCAATCAATCTCATCAAAACCCTGATCACATGTCTTAGGAATATGACCTTCCAGCGATGGACATCAGTATCAGGTATCATCGTAGTTTAGTCTTGGCTAGTGATACAAAGAAAATTAGCTTGTTTGTTTACTTTATCTTATTTTAAACTCATTCCAAGGACCTCTCGATGATGTCTAAAAAAAAAATTTAGAGAGAAAGGAATGGGGCAATGATCATTGTCAATTTATCTATTATTCTTGTTGAATATTCTTGTAAAATAACTTCGTCATGCGTACTTTGTTAGTTTGTAGGAAGGATGTTTTTGGTATCTTGTTGACCACATAAGAAGGCTTTACTTTTTATGTTTTGGCCCAAGATGTCTAGAATATCTGAACTATATTATGAATAAGGTTATGTTTGTCAACTGTGAACAAGAGTACTCCTATTTGTTTGATGAGTCAAAGTCCATCACACTAGTTGCAATGCCATCTTGGTTCTTAATACCTTGATGCATCACACCTATGTGTGTTATCAAACATAAAGAAGGGTATGCTCTTTATCTCTCCCATCCTTGGATAAGCAATACATCATAATCATTCATCATCATATCCAATAGTCTCGACGACTAGTGGCCTTGCTGGAATTCTACGTCTTCTTGGATTTAAGGGTTGATCCTCTCATTCTTCTATCCTCTTTCATGCTAACAATGCATCCATCCTACATCCATCCTGCATCCTATATAATCATGTCATATCATCATAGAACAACATCATCAATCTCATCTATCTCACATTCATTGCATAATCATCTAAGTTTCTTAGGATAATATAGATTTTTTATTCCAAGTATCTTCCAAACATCTAATTTTCATAATCATTTAAGTTGGTTAGGATAATATAAATTTGTTATTCTAAGCATCTTCCAAACATCTCATTTACATCATCATTATCATATAGATCATATAGTCTAGCCATCCTTACATCCATTTTGAATCTCTTTGTCGCGATATCAACCTGACATCGAATCTTTTTGCCTGATCTCTCGAGGGGGCAATGTACTAACATACTTATTTCCACTGGGGCATTCAAAAAATTTAGAATTTTTTTTAATTTCAATGTCAGTGGCATCATTCTTTGAACCAATGCAACAAGTTCATTGCTTCAAAGAGGGGAAAAATCTAGACATGCAAAATCAACATTATTGATTAAACATCATAGTTGATCATTTTCTTCTCTTTAATTAAATAAATCAAATTATTTAATTATCTCCTAAAGTTTCCTGATTTAATTAAATCACATGTATTTTATTAAAAGACTAATATTCATTTTCCTCTCATTTGATTTAAAACAAATACAAAAATGCAAATCAAATGTCACACCACCTAATCACTAATTAGTCAAATCTTTGATTAATGCTAAGACTAACCCATGTCCCATCCACTTGTACAATAAATCATTTAATTTGATTTATTAAAAGCCCTATTTTCCAAGGAATATTCCCTCATTAACTCCCTTGTTTGACTTTTTGTCCAAGCAAATTCCCCCCCAAACCCTTCAACCATATTCATTTAATGCCATTTTCCAATTTGAAATGGGCACATTGGCCAAAATTTGCACAATCATGGGCCAATCAAATTGTGACAAGTGGCTCTCTCCTATTTGTTGGGTCTTAGTCCCAAATTTCTCCATCTTGGCCTCTCCTCTCTCAATATCTCCTATAAATTCAATGCCTTTTCTCTCATTTTTCATCTACAATTTGGAGCATCTTCATTATAGGCAACTTGAGTTCAGTTTTCATCTCATTGTTTATCATGTCATTTTCTTGGCAAGGATTGGGAAAGGGGTGCCTTCTACACTAAGGATAGCACCAATCCACTATGGAATAGGTTTGCATTCATGTTTTATATGATTTATGTAGTTTTCTTGTTGTTCAATGTTTTATTTAATATGTTTAACTAAGATGCAATATTTCATAAGGATGTTTATTTATGTCATGTTGGTTTGTGAGTTTACTAACCATTTGTAGATTTCACCATCCACAATCCCCACACTAAAAATCACCAGATCATGTTTCTTCATTAAGGACTCATCTTTCTCATCATGGAGCATGTTCGGGCTAATACCCTAGCCATGGCTATCATAGGTAAGGATAAGACTAGTTTATCTAATTCTTCATCTTTTGGGTTAGACACGTAGGACACTGGGGATGAGGATTGAAAGTGGAATATGATAATAGGGATGTTATTAAGGTTTCATCCTCTCTATTAGAATCTCCTAATAAGAAGCGTAAGAGGGGGGCACTGAAAATAAAGGTTCCCACAAAAAATATGTAAATCTAGGGGTTGAATTTTTGTTGGTTTGAGTCTAGTGAGCAAGTCAATGTGTAGCTAAAGAAAGGTGAGAAATAAGAAATCTAAGGTGCATAGGTCAAAATATGATATTTTTTATGAGGGAGGGAATGAGGGTACCCATTCACAATAGGTGGAGGACTGAGATGAAAATTGTGAGACCCTTCTCTATAATAAATCTTTAGTAGAAAAAAAGGTGTTTGTGCACAATGTGGAGCTACTCTACAAATGACTAGTTCAAAGCGAATTAAAATTATAATTGATAATGGCACTTGGTGCCCTATGGCCATTAATTTCTCTACGACAGATCTTTTAGAGAAACAAAATATGATGTTTGACATCAAAATGGTTCGAAAGGTCTCAATTTTATTGTACAAAGTAATTTATCACAAATATGTTTACAAAGAGTTTTTTCAAAAAAATACTAAAGCTTTGAAAACATTAGTAGCATACAACAATAATCTTGTTAATATCCTTAAAGTTTTAGTAGAAAATAAATTCATAAAATATTTGAATTTAGATGCAAAAGAAACTATTAAGATACTGCAAGACATTATTGGTACAGGTTTGAAAACAATTCAATTTGTACTTCTTGAAATACATAAAAGAATAAAAGATGAATTAAATAGGTTTGTGCTTTTAAATAAAGCATTAGAAAATCATAAAATGTCTAGATTTCTTCCTAAAACTTCTTCGGAAGATAGGGGAAATGACGATTTTGAAATCATTTCTATAGAATTACAAAATATGGCGCTTAAATTTGAAAAATTCATAATTTGGGAATTGCTAATAAAATTAAATAAAAAATTAGCCCACTTAGAAGAACAAATAATTTTACAAGATAAGTTCTTGAAAGTAGTGGCGGTAAAATTAGTCAAACTAGAACTTTATTTTCCGGAAGAAAAAAGAAAAACTAGAAAAATAAAATAAATATTTCCTTTTTATCTAGGAAATGATCTAGAGATAGATTACTTTTTATGGCTGTGAAAACATATGGCGATTATCACATCCCATATATGAATATAACATCTTGTTTATCAATATTTATATCTATTTGGCAATCTAGCTATATATGAAGGTGGAAACACCAAAATAGTGGGTTTGACTTAGGTAAACCTCTAAATAGCCCAAAAAATTTCTGCAGTCTTATGTGTGTAGGTACAAAAGATATTTATTTTGTAGAGAATTCATAACTTGGTTTCTTGTGAGAATTTTCTTTCTCTTCCATCATTTTATAAATCATATTAAACTTAATTTTCTATACCTTAGTCTTGGTTGTTCTATATTATTTATCATGTATTTCAAGAGTCCTTAGTAATCAATATTGATTGTAGTCATTTTTTTCTCTAGGATATTCTAAGCTTTTGTTGCATATGAGATACTAGTGTGCCATAGTGTTGTTGATTTTTTTTGTTGTTGTTCTTTACTTAGAGATCAACAGTATATCTAGAAGATCTCTATGACCTACTCTTTTAGGTTCTGGAACTCTCATTTCTTAATTCAACATAAAATATAAATAATAAAGCCTCACCTTTTTATTCTATCACCTAAACTTTTATCTTTGAGGTAGTTGAGGGCTATTTTCTCCTCGAGACCTCGTCATCTTGAGGGTAGCATTATCCTCCTCTATATTTTGTTGAACCCGACATGGACACTACTTAGACATTATTATTGTTCACCTCTTTGTGGTGAACCCAAATTTGGAAATATTATATCTTTATCATTTAAAGCATTCTTTATTATTTTTGTTAGAAACATTGATATAGACAAAAATAAGAACAAAAGGACAAATAAAATATTCACCCTTCTAAAAAAATATTGAGGCATTTCCAGGAATCCTATTCCATGTCATCAAAAGGGATATACATCAGCCTTTTACCGAATTGGCTATATATTTATTTCAAAATAAACTTTATATTTTTCTTCCTTTTGTCCCTTTACCATTTTGTTAAGAAAATTCAAGTTCTCTTTCGAGTGTGTTAAAGTGAGTTATTTTCTGATTTCCTATTATTCTTTGTTGTCACATCTCTTGAAATTTATTCTAATTGTAGGGATATTTTGGTGAAAGAGGATGAAATTATTGATACTTTTGTTAACAAAACATGACCCCCTATTTATTCTAATTCACTCTCTTCTAGAGATGATGCATTAGTGAACAAGGAATCTCATGTAACATATGATCCTCTACAGATCAATGTTGAGAATATTTATTTAAATAGTTCCTCTATATGTCATAATGATTCTATTAATAAAATTTATGTGACTCTATCTAGGACTTCTTGTTGGAAACACAGTTGTCATTGTACCAAAAGATCGACCTATTAATGCCCAATACATTTGTGAGAGTTAACAGATCCATGGAAGGTGGTTAAGCCATGTCACAAATCCCAAGGGGTGCACTGACCATCTACCAACAATTTCCCCCTTAGTGTTACTTGAGGGGATTCGAACCCGTAACCTTTGGCTCTGATACCAATTGTTGGAAAAATAGTTTTCGTTGCACCAAAAGATCGACC
Source organism: Sequoiadendron giganteum (assembly GCA_007115665.2). Taxonomy (NCBI): domain Eukaryota; kingdom Viridiplantae; phylum Streptophyta; class Pinopsida; order Cupressales; family Cupressaceae; genus Sequoiadendron; species Sequoiadendron giganteum. The sequence goes on along the minus strand of CM021100.1, from coordinate 377,375,817 downwards.
TATTAATTCTCAATACAACTATGAGATTTAACGAATCTACGAGAGGCGGTTAAACCATGTCACAAATCTTGAGGGGAGTGTTGACCATCTTCCAACACTTCTCCTAAACAATTTCATTATATTTATGGGTTTCCTATTGAAAGTGATACACCATATCTTTACATGAAATACATGAAATCTAAGGCTCCATGTTATAGAGCATGGTATCCCTAATAAATATAATCTCAATAAACCCACATCTCTTCCACCTTCTCACCCTAGGCTTCCTCAAACACCTATACTAGTAGCTAATCAATCGAATGAGTATGATCTTGTCGAGAAAATTCATGTTACTCCTTCCAATATATCACTTTGGGGTTTTCTTTAAACTACTATAGTTTATCAAGGTATGCTTCAAGAATCCTTACAAATGATTATTTTTCCTTCTTATTCTAGGCTAGCATATGTTAATGCATTGATAAATGGCATTCATTTGGATTCCCCAAATATTATGTTCCATGTATTGTTATTAGATGCACTCTCATTGATATTAGTTCAACACTCAATTTTTGTAGTGTTGATCTTTTACCTAAAATTAAAATTGATCCAAGCTCTCTTAAAGCTTATACTTCTAATAGGGTATAATGAAAATGAATAAGGAATGCACATGCATTTAGACACACTTCCTAGAGATCACTGCTCAAATGGGAAGGCTCACTGCCTTACAAAAACATTCAAATTAAAACCATCTGAAGAATATGCATTGATAAATTAGTTTCTTCTAAAGCCTAATGATAGTTTCGATTAAGCACATAAATAATTCTTCACACTCTGCTCTATAATCGAATGATTTGATCTTTTCTTGCACATTTTGTATTCAAAATTCTCATACACACATTGACCACACTCCAAAATAAGGAAACAATTGCTCTTATATACCCGCTACATGGAATTACATCAACAACGTTTTCGGCCAAAAATAAAAGAATAAATGAATTACAAACTGTCGACCCAGTTCATGAACAAATCTTAATGCGCACCAACTGAAGTCTGTCACAACATAATGAAGACCTAAAACAACTTCCTTGAACATGCCAAACATTAAAAGATTAATCCATGAGGATCCACAACAAGCTACAACCATCAAGTCGGCTAAGAACATGAAAACCCGAACACATATCAGAAAAATATCTGATCACGATCACACCAATTAACGTGGATGTGCAACAAGATAGATCATGATCTAGAAACATCAATGAACATCGCAAGAGCATACACAAAAACTACAATTACTAGAATTATATTCTCTTCTTCCATTAACATCTTCTACAATAACACAATAATTGTAGGAACATAAAGACTCACAACTTGCACAAATCTTGGTGCGCACCTCTCAAACTTCTGGAGTATAAACTAGATAGGCTTACCAACAAACCCTTTATAGTGAAACTTCTGAATACCACCATACTGAATTTTACACCATACTGAACTCCATAGCCTCACAAACATCCTTCAACATATTTATTATAATTTTTTCAATATCCTCAACATATACAACATTTAAGAACATCAATGCTAATAGTGTTGACAACCACATCTCTCCCCCTTAGTATTACTCGAGGGGATTCAAACCCAGAACCTTTGGCTCTGATACCAATTGTGGGCCCCACAATTGTCGTTGTGCCAAAAGATCAACCTATTAATGCCCGATACAACTGTGAGACTTAACAGATCCATGGGAGGTGGTTAAGCCATGTCATGAATCCCAAGAGGAGAGTTGACCATTTTCCAACACTTCTACTAAACAATTTCACTTTATTTATGGGTTTCTTGTTCAAAGTGATACACCATATCTTTACATGAAATTCATGAAATCTAAGGGTCCATCTTATAGAGCATGGTAGCCCATACATATAATTTTTGAAGGAAAATAAGATAATCTCAATAAACCTACATCTCTTCCACGTTCTCACCCTAGCCTTCGTCAAGCACCTATACTAGTAGCTAATCAATCGAGTGAGTATGATCTTGTAGAGAAAATTCATGGTACTCCGTCCAATCTCACTTTGGGATTTTCTTTAAACTACTATAGTTTATCAGGGTATGCTTCAGGAATCCTTACAAATGATTATTTTTCCTTCTTCTTCTAGGCTAGAACATGTTAATTCATTGATAAATGGAATTCATTTGGATTCCCCAAATATTATGTTCCATGTATTTTTATTAGATGTACTCTCATTGATATCGGTTCAACATTCAATTTTTGTAGTATTAATCTTTTACCTAAAATTAAAATTGATCCAAGCTCTCTTAAATCTTATTCTCTATCTATTCATGGATTCGATAATGTTGGTTGAAATTCTCTAGGTACAATCTGTGGATGCTAAATCTGCAAATTGGTTAGTCAACATGATAAAAACAATATAACAGAAATACACATCCTTATGAGATATTGCATCAAGTTAAATATGCTACATGAGATATTTAAACAACAAAACCAAAAGAAGCATATAAAACCTAAAAAAAAATCTATCCCATATTGGATTGGTGCTCCTTATGATGTAGAAAGGATGCCCTTTCCCAATCCTTAATAAGCTTGAATGAAGATGATAGACAATGAGATGCTAAGTGATCTCAAGTTGCCTAAAATTATAGTGCTCAAACTGTAGATTGTAGATGATGAAAAGCAAGGTTGATTCTCAAGTGAAGAGAATGACCTTGCATGAAAATATGGTTGTGTTCTTTTGAATGAGAGAAGATGCATTGCATTTATAGGAGAAGTTGAGAGAAAAGAGGCCAAGATTAGGCAATGTGGGACTAAATCCCATCCAATAGGATATAGACACTTGTCATAATGGGATTGGCCAAAGCTTGTGCAAGTTTTGGTCAATGTGCCCATTCAAATTTGAAAAATGTCAATAAATGCATGTTGTTGAGGGTTTTGGGGGGAATAATCTTTGTCCAAAAAAGTCAAAGATGAGAGTTATTGAGGAAAATAAGTCTTTTTAATAAATCAAATAAATTGATTTATTGATGCAAGTGGGTGAATCTAGAAGATTCTTGTACTTAGGATTAAATTAATCATGATTTGATTAATCTAATAGGTGATCAATGTGATATGACATTTGATTTTAGAATTTTGCATTTATTTTAAAATCAAATGAGAGGAAATGAGATTTGATCATTTAATTTAATATTGGTGACTAAATTAATAGACCTTAGGAGATTTATGGTTTAATTAAATAACACTTGATTTATTTAATTAAAAGATGAATATGGACAATAATGTCAAGTCTGCATGTCTACATTTTGCCCCTCTTTGAAGCAATGTACTCATTGCATTGGTTCAAAGAATGACTCTGCCGACATCGAAATTATTTTTATTTTTATTTTTCGGATGCCCCAGCGAAAATAAGTACATTAGTACATTGCCCCCTCAAGAGATCAAGCGAAAAGATTTGATTTGAGGTTGATCTCGCGATAAAGAGGTTCAAAATGGATGCATGGGTGGTAATGATGATGAAAATGACATGTTTGGAAGATTCTTAAAATAACAAATCTATATTATTTTAAACATGTTAAATGATTATGCAATGCATGTGAGATGGATGCAGGATGGATGATGTTGTCCTATAATGATATGAGAATGCAAATGCAATATGGATGCAGGATGGATGCATTGTTAGTCTGAAAGTGGATAGAAGAATGAGAGGGATCAACCCTTGAATTCAAGAAGATGCAGAAGTTCAACAAACCAACTTTATTAGAAATGATGAATGATGATCATGTATTGCTTATCCAAGGATGGGAAAAGAGCATACCTTTCTTTATGTTTGATAACACACGTAGGTGCGATGCATCAAGGTATTAAGAACCAGGATGGCGTTGCACCTAGTGTGATGGACTTTGACTCAAAAATCAGATAGGAGTGCTCTTGTTCACACTTGACATACGAAAACCTTGCTAGGACGGACCCAACAAAGCAAGTATTCACCAAGTTATTTTACAAGACCATCCAACAAGCACAACAGATAAAAAGATAATGATCATTGCCCCATTCCTTTCTCTCTAAACCTATTTTGTTTAGGCATCATCAAGAGGTCCTTGAAATGAGCGCAAAATAAGATAAGTCAAAAAGACCAAATAAAGTAAACAAACAAGCTAAAGTTCTTTGTATCACTAGCCAAGGCTAAACTACTGTGGGGTAACTGATGCTTATGTCCATCACAGGAAAGCTTCATCCTAGAACATGTAGTGATCAGGGTTTTGGTGAGACTGATTGGGGTGATAAGCTATTGATACTCCGAGTTGACCAACTTGCTTGCTTACTGATCTAGACTTGAGACTTTGACGATTAAGCATTCACTTTTGAACCTACTAAACTTGCTTCTGACTGACTCACCAAAGGGTGAAAGTGAGATGATTGATTTTATTATAAGTGATGACAATCATAGGTGAAAGCGAGATGAAATGAATGCACCATTTTGGATTTTCCTTTCAGATATTTTGAGGCTGTTTTTGGTATTTTTGAGATTTTATGAATTTTTTTGGATTTTGTGTCTCGGGGGCTGATCAAGGATGGCCTTGCCTACGTTTACACTCAGAGACGACGTAGTTTGGATGAAAAACCTGACTCAATGAAAAGATAGATGGGAAAATGGATTGCCAATGCGATGGACACCTAAAAGACTGACCTAAATGTAACAAAGATAAGCAAACGAATGCCATTGCGACGGATGCCTAAAGGATGGGCAAACGGATGCCAATGCGACAGACGCATAAAGAATGACCTAAATGTAAAAAAGATAAGCAAATGAATGCCATTGCGACGGATGCATAAAGGATGGGCAAACAGATTCCAATGCGACGGACGCATAAAGAATGACCTAAATGTAAAAATGATAAGCAAACGAATGCCATTGCAATGGACGCCTAAAGGATGGGCAAATAGATGCCAATGCGATGGACGCATAAAGAATGACCTAAATGTAAAAATGATAAGCAAATGAATGCCATTGCGAAAGATGCCTAAAGGATGGGCAAACAGATGCCAAATGCAATGGACGCATAAAGAATGACCTAAATGTAAAAAAGATAAGCAAACGAATGCCATTGCGACGGATGCCTAAAGGATGGGCACAAGGATGCCAAATGCGAGAGATGCATAAAGAATGACCTAAATGTCTTGGGGGATGATCAAAGATCAACCTTGCCTACATTCAAGCTCAAAGACGACATAGTTCGGCAAGGTGGAAGACTGACAAGACTAAATGATGAATTTTGAAGATTTTCTGATATTTGACATGTTTTTGGATTTTTTGCACGATTTGGATGTTTTTGGATTTTCTGATGATTTGGATGTTTTTGATTTTTTGATTTTTCAAATGTTTTTGAGTTTGATGAGTTTTGAATGTTTTTGAATTTTCGCACGATTTTAACAATTTGGATATGGATACGTGATGTTATTAGTGCTCTATTTTGGGATTATGTTGAAAACCACGCTTATGATCAATCGAATTGATGAATTGATAGTTTGACTAAGTGTGTTAAGTCAAACAAAAGTGATAATGCACTTGTAAATTCCAGGAAGTTGTGTTATCCCAGAGTAAACTTGTACAAAAAGGATAATTTGGCTAGGTGTGTTAAGCCAAAGAGTTGATTATGGATTTGATGATTTTGCTAAGTGTGTTAAGCCAAAGAGTTGATTATGGATTTGATAATTTTTCTAAGTGTGTTAAGCCAAACATAGATGATTGTGATCTTGTAAACCCAAGGAAGTTGTGTTATCCTAGAGTAAACTCGTGCACAAGATGATAATTTGAATAAGTGTGTTAAGTCAAACAAGGTGATGATTGATTGGATTCGATTGATCAAGATTGATGAAGCTTGATTTGGAACAAAATAGCTTTGATGACTTGATGTGACATTGAAGTACACATTAGATGCAACTGATATTGATTATTTGGATTGATGTTCGATAAAATATCGTCTTGGTCAAAATACGTTATGGGCTAGTGATTTGGGATTTTTTGGCTCGCAAATGCTTTGACCAATTTTATTTTATGTTTTCCAATGTTCGAATCGCCACATAAGTAGGAGGATATAGATCAAGATTTATTCTTGAAACAAGATGTAAATATCTACCCCCAGTGTCTAGCAATGTTTGGAATGCCATGAATGGATGTTAGATATATGGATACGATAAGCATGCAAAAGATGCCAAGGATTATCTTGTGACAAGATAAGGTGTTTGAATAGATGAATGTTGATTCAGATAATGCTTCAAGGCTCAGATAGCGTTAGATGGGATGGGATCAGTGAAAGTGACCCATATCAAGATGTTTACCATAAACAAGTGTAAAGCGTTTACTAAACCTTCATCAAGATCAAGATGAGGTAGATATATGGTAAGGGGTTAGATAAATGGTTGATGGATGAACGAATGATATGGATGGAATTCTAGCTTTATTATGGATGTATAAGATGCTTTCCCTTGAATAGGCACACACAAATGCTCGATTCTACACATGATGCTTGTTTTCCAAGTTTTCATCATGCTACCTGTCCAAAGCGCCACCGAAATGGTTTTCGCTAGAGGACGATTTTTCTCTTTACTGTTTTCAATCCTTTTTCTAATTTTTTTTGGATTTTTTGTTATTTTTTGTTGTCACCAAGACGCCTGTTTGCCATGTTTTCATCAAGGTAACCATTTTTTTCAGGACTTTTTCAGATTTTCTTTTTTTGTATTTTCTGACAGATTTTAAGCCGATACTAAACCACCTGGTACTATTGATGTTGATGTTTCTGTCATAATATGCCATCGATATTCTGCTTGAAGAAGTTGCTTTGCCAAGATACGTGCACTTGAAAGCAACTTTTGAGATCCCTGATATGCTTTGCTGATACCGGAGTTAACTCTGTCTTTGTGCGCACATCGTGATAGAGTGCCTTCTAAATCCTAATGATGAAGAGTTGTTGTCAATACATGGTCAATCTGAGAATTGGATATCATGCATGGAGGTATGGATGGAGTGTGTTTAGGAGTAAAAGATGGATTGGTTGATAGTTTGGAACCTTTGACTCTCCAAACTTGGGAAGATGAGCAATAATGGGTGGATATGGAAGTGTGCATGGAATTAGGACCAACTGCTCGATACACTTTGTACGTTTCTTGAGAAGCTTGATTTTTCCTTTGTGGAAATCTTTGATGGATACTTTTCCCTTTTTTATTTTGCCCCATAGTTTCTTTGACTAATGGAGTTTGATAGGGATAATCATTCTTTGTATTCTTTGGTATCCATTTGTATTTGATTTGTCTGATATTCTTGTTAGCTTCTTTTTCTTTGATGACGTTTTTCATGCTTTGATTCAAATCTTTCTTTTGTTGTTGGTCCCAATTCATGGATGGGGTGATGGGTGGATGGAGATTTAGCACGTGGCGGGTTGTAGTATTGGCATTGGTTTCATCATAAGGATTTTTTGTGCTCCCTATGTTGATGTTTGCTTGAGATGAAGTTGCCCCCAATTTTGTGGAAGTATTACTGATATGTTGAGATCCCTTGATTGTCGAATAACCAAGGCCTTGATGCTTAGGATTTTCAATAATCTGTAGTGGTTCTAGGATACCTTGTTCATGCAGACCTAATCCTTTGCCTTGATAATTCATCTGCTGAAAAAATTTCTCTGCAATAGGATATCATTTACCTTGGAAACAAGGTTTTTCTCCTTCTCTGCTCTGTGGCGGATCTTCAAAGGTCATAGCTCTTTTATTGATAAGATGATTTTCCCTTACAAAGGTGAGTGATCCAAGTTTATAAGTGAAAGGATCTTCCATAAGTGGGATGAATGCCTGATTGATATCTTCAACTTGATCTTGTGAGATATCAGATTGTAGTGCTTCTTCAAGAAGTGTTGATGCTTCACTGTCCACACAAAAGTCTTCCTCATGACTCACTTCATAGGATATTTCTGATTCACGACTTATGTAGAAGCCTTCTTCATGATTTGTTTCTAATATGTCTCTGGATTTCTCCATATCTTGATCATGTGTATAAATGTTAAGAGTAGGAGACTCTTGTTTTGGATGAAGATCATCTACGTTTCCATTCAAAGGAAGTATCTCATGGGTAGATGGAAGAATATGTGCTATAAAGATATGGTCATCATTTGCAACATCTTGTATAGATAGGAGAGTGTCCATTATATCGTTGTAGTAGCTTGGAGATACAAATTCTCGATCTTGAGTGATTTCGGAATTGTTTTCGACATGCTTTGGATCAAGTTCTTGACATGGGTCAATTTCAAAGAATGGATTTCTTTCTTGGATATCTTCATTAGGAATAGGAAGATTCTCAAATGTCATGAGGTCAAAGGATGGCCATATGTTTTGGAGAGGGTCATTGCTAGACCTTGGTGAAAGATGTTGATCATGCTTTGGAATAAATTCTTGAGATATGTCCTCTTACTCATTAGCTGATGTAGAGACATTTTCAACATTATTATTGGTCAAAGTATCTTGATCATCATTTTGAATTATTATGGTGGGAATTAGTTGCAAGCTTTGTTGAGCGAGTAATGCCTGTTTTTGCTGTTGAGACAACAACGCTTGTTGTTGGTCGTGTTGTTGTTGTTCCAACAATGCTTTTTGTTTGGCTTGTTGTTGTGCTACTTGTTCATGGATTGCTTGCAATAGTGCTTGGAATGCTTACTCTTGTGCTTGTGATTGTGCTTGTGCTTGAGCTTGTCGGGCTGCTTAAGTCATTTGCACAACTTGTGCAGCTTGTTGGGCTCGGAGTGCCTTTTTGTGGCAACATTCTTGAGTAGCTTGCAACATGATGGAGAATGAATTGGTCATCCTGTGTTTTGGCGGTGGTGGTGGTGGAATGGGAATGGTGTTGATTGTTGGGATTGCTTGAATGGCTGCCACCTACTATTGCGATATTGATGGAAAAATGGGATGATTTGGTATGATGTTTTGATTTGGCATTGTTGGTTGATATTGAACATTGTCATGATTGGGAAACACATTGCCTGATTTAGGTAACTTTGATTTTGCATGGTGTTACCTTGAATTGAATCAACATATGGAGTTGCCAATATATTGCTTGGATTTTCAACAACATTAGGGGGATTTGCAAACATGTCGACCCCAAAGTTTACCAAGTGTGGATTTGAAATGGTCATGTTTGGTAAAGTTGCACTTGGCATGTATGGATTTGGTAAGATAATGTTGTTTGGAAAACTTATGCATTGATTGTTTGGTTGATAGATTTGTAGATTTGGACTTGGATTTAAATCTATCATTGGGAAAGGTCTTCCAAACTTTAGATTAGGCATACTCACATTCGTATCATTGAATTTTGGAGGAGATAGTGATGCCATTTCTAAATGTGAGTTTCGATAATTAATTGGCATTGCAAGACTTGGATAATTTGGTTGACTTGAATTGCTCATGATGGATGGATCGAATTTATATTCCATGTCCCTCTTGTGTTGAGATCGAGATAGAACCATAAAATGAAGATCAATCTTCAAGAATGTAAGAGATGAACCTCTAATCCTTTAGATCAGTCTAAACCTTAGGTTCAAAGAAGTGAAGACCTAGCATAATTGAAGGATCAAAGTGATGACAAGGATGAGATAAACAGAATATGAGTGATATGGATGAATGGAACTCTTAAAGAAACTTTGAAAGAAATGCTAAACTTTTTAGGACTTTGATTGATCGTGATTGGATTGATGGTTTGACTAGATGTGTTAAGTCAAACAAGAGTGATAAATGTAATTGTAAACTCTAGGAAGTTGTGTTATCCAAGAGTGAACTCCTACAAGATGGTAGTTTGACTAAATGTGTCAAGTCAAATGAGGAGATGGTTTGATAATTTGGCTAGGTGTGCTAAGCCAAAAAAAGATGAACTCGTAAACCCTAGGAAGTTGTATTATCCAAGAGAGAACTCGTGTATAGGATGATTGTTTGACTAGTTGTGTTAAGTCAAACAAATTGGTTTGATTTTGCCTAGCAGTTTAGCATAAAAGATGTTTACAAAGTTTCCAAGAGTTGTTGGTGAAATGGAAATTTGATTGATGTTGATGGTTGAGAGATGGATGAAAGTGATTGAATTTGATCCTAGACTTGACCTAGAATAACACTTATGTTTACAAAACCTTGATGTTGAAGGACACGCTATATTTCCTATGAGAGGAAAGTAAACCTTTCAAACAATTCAAGATCTCAAGACGCTCCTCACTAGCTTTCAGACTAAGCTTCTTGAACTTCAGTTTTGGGATTTTGATCATGTTAGAAAACACATGTGTAATAAAATTTGTCTTTTATCTTGTCTTAGTGAATCCTTTTTACCAAAATCACTTGCTTGATTATGTTTTCAAACTATATGTCTAATGTCCCACTTTCGTTTTCATCCCACAAGGTCCATTATGTGGAAATCAAGGAAATTAGGGAAAAAGTTTCCTAGGTTTATCCTTAGTAAAAACAAATGACGATAGAATTCAAGCACTTAGAAACCTCTAAGGATATGATCCCTAGGGAAAGCAAGAGTACTCAAATTCGTCAAGGATATTTGTTTCCTCTAAGGTGTTTGAAATTTAAGGCTCTTGTGAATGTTCGCTTTTCAATGTTTTGAATCCAAGCAAAGTGTTTTTGATTCCAAGCACTTTTTACAACCCTAGGATGATGAGGCAATATCTTGTTGGGTTCCCAGTTGGATAAATCCTACTGTGCATATCTTGTGCAAATGGCTAAATGTTTGACCACACTGGCTCCCCTCCACGGCACTCACTTATTCGGGTCAGCCAAGCATTAGTACCCATCAATCTCCCATGGCATACTTTCCATTTCCATAACAAGACCACATGTTACGTGGGGCGGCTTCAAAGGACATGACCTTTTGCACCAACAAGATAGACAAGGTTTTGGCCTTTTTCTAAACAAGGGGTTCTAATTCGGGCATTCCGTTCGTGGGGGATTATCCAACATTGGTCAGAGTCCATTGCTGTCCATCTCGTCAGAATAATCTTCGCGATATTGGCCTTTGTTCCAATATCCACACTTATATCCCAGGTGGAAGTCGCTTGGCTTTAGCGTGTTCCTAGTTGGGTCGTTCCCTTGGGTGATTACTTATTCCCACAAGGCAGGCCCTCTAAGATAAACAAAAGCAGGCTAACATATCCCATCATTTACACAACCTTGGTTGAAAAAAAAAAGGGAAAACCTCTACAATATGTCATGCTCACACTCGCATGTTTTGTTCAATTTTAGATCCCAAATCAAAGTGTGGAGGCAATATTTTTGACAACTTAACATCACCAAAATGCTTTTGATTCTCAAGATCACTGTGAAGCGCGAGAGAAGCGCATACGCATTTTAAATGATGTTAGTTTGTGAAAAAGATTGCAAAAAAAGAAAGACACTTGTTCATTTTATACCTCAAAGCAATGATGAGTTCGTTTTAAAAGCACCAATTGAAATGTGAAGTTTTGCCTTGTTCAATTTTAAGTCCAAATTGAAATCTAGTAAATGTCTAAGGTTCTTTTTAACCAACTTTGAAAAGATCAAGATAGTGCTCGATTTTAAACCCAAATTGAAAACTGTCTTGGTTCAAAACAAAAAATGGGAGTAGAAAATGGAAGCTCTAGATTATCGCAATAAGCATTAAAAAATGCTTTTGTCAAGTTCAAGTTTAATGATCAATTTTCTAACTCCAATATTCTTCCAATTCCATTTTGCTATTTGACTCTCCTCTGAGAGAGATGGAAACCTGAAACAAAGTGAATTTTTTAGAAATGAGAATTTATGTCAAGGAAATAATGAAGCATTCAACATTTCAAAAATAAAAATAAACTTGCTATGCAAAGTTTCCACCTAAAAAGCAATGGTTATAGTGTTTTTAAGGAACCTCATATGATTAAATATAGCAAGGTAAACAAGCATGACATCACATCTATTCAAATTAAGCATGAAAAATATATCCACAAGCTTATATGGAAGCTTGTAGAAGCAAAAATGAAAGCATTAAGTGTTGATTCAATGCATTGATCAGTAGTATCAAAATTTCCCTTAATAATGATATCGTGCCAATGAAAGATTTCTGCAATCTAAAAGTTTTTATGAGAAAAAATAGAGAACACTGATTTTAGTTTCCCATTCAATGCATCAATCAATATTAAATGGAAAAGGCACCATGATTGAAGTGTGGCTATAAACAAGTGGCTTTAAATACATTAAGACTACAACCATTGAAATGTCCATTACGCTAGCTGCCAAAAGTTTCCATAATTCACTGTTAGAGAAATATCAGCTATAAATATCACCAATAAAGTTTGACAAAATAGTAATATTTATGAGACAATAATAGAAATATAGAAGCAGTGATGTTGTTGAGAAAATAACACTATTGAGTAGTTCCAAATAATGTAAATGCCCGCACTTTCTAGCATTTATTCGATGATGTGGACGTGGTCTCCAAAAGAATAAATATTCAATACCATAGCTTCAGAAGTCAAAAAAGATTGGATATCTATTGTGCTCCTCTAATCGACTTATCTCTGATAGATATGCCTTTGTCAACTGTACTGATAATAGGATCTACGCAAAAGATCTAATTAGCAGTCAAATGTAATGAAGAAATCGAACTGCCTTAAAAGAAGCGGTTCAATGAACTGCAAAAAGCACAGATCAGCATGCTCCTTTTTGTCAGCATTAAATAGAGCTTGACCGACCTGACAATAAATGGAGTCCTCTCATTATTTCATTTGGATTTAAACCTTTTTCAAGTGCATCGATCACCATATTAGAGATTCAAGAAAAAGCGTGGGAACATACACAGGGCGCACGGGCTGTTTGAAAAGACACATGGATGTATCAAAATGGAAGTTAAATTATGCATAGAGTATGCAAAAGTGGAAGCATAGAGTAGGCATGTGAACTGTTTGATAGCGCAGCAACATGGAGAAGTCTATGAAATCTGCATACTCATAAAATAGGTAGGTAAGAAGTGGTTGGTCTCTAAGTCGCGCCCAATGCACTGTGGAAATTTAAAAAAAAAAAAAGGATAAAGACACCTCTTAATTGCAACCACTGACCAGTCAATCACCTAAGCAACAGAAAATAAAGTCAATCACCAGTCAAACAACAGCAAACAAATGGCGTATAAACCCTTAGAAGCATCAAAGCAACAAACATGTGACCATTCCCTGCCTGAATTTAAGAACACCAAACCCCAAAAAGGGCATACAAACAGATAGCTAATTGATTTTTTGAATCATTCTTGTTAATGAAATTAGTGGCAAGTGTAAATTCAATTTCTAGAGACTTTTGACCAGTATCTTCTTTGCCCGCGCCAAAATGGAAGCATACACAAACTATCTATAAAATGGTCTTTTGCCTGCCTTCTCATTGCCCATGCCACTAATGGAAACTCTTTAAACAAATGCGATTGGCAAGTGTAAAAGTAAATGCAACATGTTTTGGTAGCTTCGAGCCTCAAATAGATAAAATGCATTGATTGCAGGTCCTTTACTGCCTCGAAATTTATGGTCTTCAAAACAAGTTTAATGCCTTTTGAGTAACTAACTAATCCAGCACTATCTGAGGGAGCATTTACTATTTGACTGTGTAATGGAGGTAGATACAACAATATCAATTCCAATTAGATTAAACTCCCTCTCATGCTTGTATTGAAGGCACTCGATTGACCATTCTGCATTTGCTACCTTCAAAATGTAAGGAACCGACTTTTTTAAGCAAAACATTAACAAATGAAGAGCTAATAGAATTGCTACTAAATCCTCCAAGTACTATGGCGACTAGAGTAGGTATGCACTACTTGCTAATGCATTTTCTTTCCATAGAATACATTGATATGTCTATTTTTATTTTTTTTAAATGCTGCTCCATCAAAGGTCATACAGGTGAAACAAATATAACTCAAGGAATATTTGTTGCAGCCGACAAAGATTATGCAACTTTCTAATCATGAGAAATCAAATATTAAGAATGATTAGAGTGTCAACATTATGGTGGAAATCTTTAGAAATCGAAGAGGCATTTTGAATCAAAGATAAATGACCTACAAGTTTCGATAAAAGGGAATACAATAAATGACTGTAAGATAAAAGACCAGTCTACAAATGATGCGAATGTCAATAACCTATTAGCAGCTCAGCCTAGTTAGTCAAATATTAATACAAAGAGAATGACAGTGAGCGCCAAAGCTTGAAATAACATGGACAAGCCCAAAGATTTTACGCTCTTAACAGAATGTTTGACTTTCCAACTTTTAATGAATAAAAAAAAAACAAAGACTCCTTGATGAGCTACCTCTCAAAATGCTTTGATTAAAAGCAGATTTCAAAAACTTGATAATGCCCTCCTTCTAGCACCATTTTGTGGATGCTAAATCTGCAAATTGGTTAGTCAACATGATAAAAACAATATAATAGAAATACACATCCTTATGAGATATTGCATCAAGTTAAATATGCTACATGAGATATTTAAACAACAAAACCAAAAGAAGCATATAAAACCTAAATACAAATCTATCCCATATTGGATTGGTGCTCCATATGATGTAGAAAGGATGCCCTTTCCCAATCCTTGATAAGCTTGAATGAAGATGATAGACAATGAGATGCTAAGTGATCTCAAGTTGCCTAAAATGATAGTGCTCAAACTGTAGATTGTAGATGATGAAAAGCAAGGTTGATTCTCAAGTGAAGAGAATGACCTTGCATGAAAATATGGTTGTGTTCTTCTGAATGAGAGAAGATGCATTGCATTTATAGGAGAAGCTGAGAGAAGAGAGGCCAAGATTAGGCAATGTGGGACTAAATCCCATCCAATAGGATATAGACACTTGTCATAATGGGATTGGCCAAAGCTTGTGCAAGTTTTCGTCAATGTGCCCATTCAAATTTAAAAAATGTCAATAAATGCATGTTGTTGAGGGTTTTGGGGGGAATAATCTTTGTCCAAAAAAGTCAAAAATGAGAGTTATTGAGGAAAATAAGTCTTTTTAATAAATCAAATAAATTGATTTATTGATGCAAGTGGGTGAATCTAGAAGATTCTTGTAGATATGATTAAATTAATCATGATTTGATTAATCTAATAGGTGATCAATGTGATATGACATTTGATTTTAGAATTTTGCATTTATTTTAAAATCAAATGAGAGGAAATGAGATTTGATCATTTAATTTAATATTGGTGACTAAATTAATAGACCTTAGGAGATTTATGGTTTAATTAAATAACACTTGATTTATTTAATTAAAAGATGAATATTGACAATAATGTCAAATCTGCATGTCTACACAATCATAGTACCTTTTTAATTTAGACCTCTTGTTTTACCCACCTTGGTGTGTGTAATGTTAGGTGCTTTACAATACAATCTTATTCTTGGTAGACTATGGATTCATTCCATGGGTTTTGTCCTATCTATCTTGCATAAATCTATCAAATTCGTTCACAATAACCAAGTAATTATAATAAATATTGATCTTGAATGTCTTCAGTATTATCACGAGGCTAAAGAAAATCAAACTTCAAGTTATAGTACTTTTAAAAATTTAGTTCATTCTTTATCTTCATGTATTGTTACACCACCATTAGTTCCTAATATTTATGATGGTTCTAACTCACTTTCTTCTCAAGAAAATGCATGTCCCAATGATGATTGGGATTCCTTAGACTTTGTAGAATAATTTAGTGGACAATATAAAGTCAATCCTATCCACCTTGTCATATTTGAAATATCGTGTGCACTTATTACCAAAGATGATTATAGTTTTGTATTGCAAGATAATTTGAATAACAATTGTATGTCCTTAATGTTGATCCTCCCCCTTTTGTGGAGTTTCCATCACATTATGGTTTACTATTTAATATTCTTTATAAGAATGGATATAAGGGAAATGGTATTTGGAGCATGGAACAAAGAGTTAAGGTCCTTTTTGGATACTGCAAACTTTCATAATGGGTCTGCGTTACAAGCCTTCTCCCTTATCTCCAGCACCTCATCCATCATCTGTGGTCCCTACATATTATTATTGTGAGTAGACAAAAATTTCTTAATAAGAGAAAGGATTTCTTTCTACTTATCATCCTTTATCTAAAAAATGGCATATCTTGTAGAGGTTACTCAAAGCCCACTTGATTGGTCTGCCTCCTCCTATACATAAGAGTTTTAACACACAAGATAAAGAAAAAAAATTGTGCATACCATCAACCTAGTCATTCAGCTATTGAATGTAAGGTATTGAAGGATAAAATATAGCTTCTCAACTTTGGCATCATTAGCCCTTCATTCATTGATACACCTATTTCTTCTTTGTATGAAAATTGCTATCAAGGTTTACCTCTATCCTATTAATTCTATTTGATAAGGATCTTCTCATGAGGTTCTCAAAACTCCATTATATTATGTTTGTACTTGCTATGTTGCATTCATAGCTCTACTTGATCATTACCATCCATAGTGTTATAATATTGTGTGTAACCATACTTTCTTTGTGGTAGAAACAAAATAGCATCTAGCATGGTTATCCTCACTTGTATGTTGGGGTTAGGGATAATTTATTCTAGAGGTGTGTTTCCTTCTTGAGCATCCCCTCTCTTCTTTCTTTCCCTCTTCCTTTCCTTAAGCCATCAGAATAGTAAATATTCTAATATTTTAAAGGGCGGTATCATATCATCTTATTATTTATTTTCAAAAATATGTCTTAAAAATATAGATGTCTTATGATGTCATCATCTAGCTTGGGGCCAACTTGACTAGACCTCTCTTTTCTATGACTATTCGACAATGTAGTTTGCAGCAAGCACATGCCTATAAACATGTTGTATGGTCTCTATCATAATGCAACTTACTATCCATACTTATCATCACTATGTTTACACACTTTCCATATGGTTTCTAGAATAGCATAGCTTGCTAGCCACACTTATTATTGTTATCTTTACATTTGGTAAATTTATCATGTCTATTTTTTCTTTCTCACCCAACATGTTTGTTTGCAAGTAACGTGTATGTGGTGAAATTACAACATCTCTACAAGATAGAAAACCAATTTCCTCTTTGTGTCCTTGTCCATATTTCCAATTATATATACTACACCGAAGACCTGCATCCTATTTATCTTGAGTATATGCTCCTCAATTTCTTTCTCTCTCTCTTTTTCTCTAGCATTAACTAAGTTTCCTTGTCTGTTTGATGCATTCCTTCCTTGAAGCAAGCAATCCTTACATTATTTTGTGTTATCTCTTGTTATTTTGGAGAAACGTGTGATACTAAGACAACCTACTATATCAAGGTCTCTTTCACTTTGCTAACTCAAATCTTTTTAATTTATTGTTTATGTACCATTGTGTATGTATTATGCATTCTTTTTTCTAATTCATAAATATTTATATTTTCTAACACCACAATTTGGTAGCTTTTTATTTTATATCCGTGTTGTCTTGTTTTGATATTTCCTATATATTGTGTTTCATTTATAGGTGAAACATAGAAAAATAGGTTCATCATCAATAGGATATCAATGATGAACCTAATTTTCGTTAGGTGTATTTTAATTCAATTGCGAGGTCCAAATTGCTAAACTAACAATTATAATATGATCCTAATTGTTATAGAAATGAAAACGGGAGTTTTGAGAGCTTGAAAAGATGTTTGCCTTGTATAAAACTTCTTTTTAGACCATAAAGGACTCATTCACCTTTAGTGGTTGAACCATAAATAAAATGGGAAGGGTGTGAATTGCCTTCCTATTCTATCTAGGTCATTCAATTATGTCCTAAGAACCCGAATTGGATTGACTATCAACCTATCAAGGTGAGTCAATTCACAATTAGCTGGACCTAGGAAGGGGTTTTTCTCAGATTTAATGGGTTTAGCACCAAGAAAATGCTTGGAAAAGATAATTGTTGGAAAACCCAATGTGATATGCAAAATAACCTAAAATAAGCTAAATGAGAGATGTAAATAATGAAAATATGCAACCCCAACTTAGGGTATGTGTACCTAGGAAGTTTAGGATGTCGAAACGAAATCTGAAAAAATATCTGAAAGATATGCTCGGGAGGACTAATTCATCAAAGATGGTGTATTAGTCCTCCTCTAAATTTCAGAAAAGTCTAAATGTGGTTGTGAACTCTAGGGTCTGCACTTGCTTCTTTTTGGATCTCAGGTTTTGAAACTACTAGATTTGACTTGTAGGTGATTTTCCGTGAAGATGACAACTTTGTAATGCAACTTTTCAACTTTGAAAATTTTGCACTCCAAGTGATCTTCAAGTATTCAATCTAGATCTAAAAACAAAAATATGCAAGATGTGAGAAACTTGTTGATTGTTACTGAATGGGGGTTTTCCTTGGTCAAACCCCTTGTTGGTAATTAAACCTTCAAATGAAATAAAGTAATGAAGGGAAATGGTTAATGAAAAACATGAAATACTACAACTCACCAAACCCTTGTAATGTCTACAAACTTGTGTGAAATGGCTATAGTGGACATGGATCTTGAAATGCTTAATAGATCTTGAATTGATTGCTTGCTTGAATCAAAACCCTACATCACAAATATTATCACAACAACACACATGGTTCAATAATAGCTTTTGACAAGATGATTGAATCTTGATGATGGTTCCAAATGCTTTATGATTTTCTCTTGAATGTTCTTGTGAGCTCAACTTGACTATAGTGAATGCTCTAACAAAAGAATTAGGTGAAAATGAATGAATGAACCTTGTATTATAGTTATCTATGCTTAATATCTTGAAATTGTATCACACCAAGCCGACATATGAATTCATTAAATGAAGGAGGCTAAATCTCACCAAAATTTGATTTTAAATCCTTAAAATGTCTCAAGGGGGACTAAGAAACGATAGGAAGCGTCCTAGTCCTAAGTGATGAAACTTGGGGCACAACCACCAAAAAGGGGCCCAATTAAGATACCTCTAAATTAGGGTTCCAAGACCTTGGGGGGACAAAGATGCCCTGGGAAGTGTTTTTGTCCCAACCAAAAATTAGGGACACACCAACTAGGGTCATTAGGAAATCATTTATGCATTGGAGAATGTCGAGATTAACCTAAAAAAGATGCTATTCATAGGACTTGTAGACATAAAATAGGATCAATTAAGCCATAAATAAGTACAAATAAAGAAAGGTAGGCCCAATAAAGTGTGAAAATGGAAGGGTATGCATTTTACTACACTACATCCAACCCCCACTTTAGTGAGAGCATGAAATTGCTTCAAAGTCACACTTAAATAGCCAACCACACAATCAAGAGGGGTTGAAATATACAAATGTTAGTAAGATAGGATGACAATAATCAAAAGGGTGGTCAAGCCCCCAAGATCAAGATTCTACAAAAAACTGACATAAGAAAAAAGTAACATGCTTTTCGATGATATATTAAGCCAAAATCATATCACGAACATACACCATCAAAGATAAGAAAAAAGAAAAAATGAATAGAACTGTAACATATCAAACTTTGATCGGTTGTCCAACATGGTGGACTGGGTCTAGGCTTGAAAAGGTTTACAAGTGGAATGCGTTGTCCACTATGCAAACAAAATGCATGCCCATGAGGGCTAGTGGGAGCTAGTTGTCCACTAGGTGAGCCCTAGGGGGACCATATCAAAGCCATACCTCCATGAAATTAATAAGGTACAAAAATTCATGATCACATGGGCTAGGGAAGCTACTTGTTCACTATGTGAGCCCCAAGGGGTCCATATAAAAGCCATACCTCAATGAATCTAATAAGGATAAAAAGGAAAATGCATGTAACAAGAAAGAGAGATGTTCGAAGGGATTTTTATTAGTTCATATGAGATCTTACTCTTAGGGGACATTGTTCCTAATGTCTCCAAGAGAGGACTAGTTAAAGGATAAAAGATTCACCACTTAGGGGATGTAGTGCATCACACCACCACTAAGGAGAATATAATATGCTAAGATAGGTCACACTCTTGAAGGACATTACTCCCAATGTCACCAAAAAGAGGAAAACACATCATATGAAGTAATAAAATCACATCGAGGAACATGGAAACAAAAATGCAAAAATAATGCCAAAATAATACCAATGTATGCCCCCACTTTAAATAATTTTCTAACACCGTACTATGAGAAATTACTTTAAAGTAGCCAAAAGATGAAAAAGGAAGAGAGGGTTCACCCCGGAAACACATAAGGGATCTATGAATTCAGGGTCAGTATCTATCTTTGATGCAATGATCATAGAGCTCGGAACTGTCATCATTTCCCAGATACACACAAAACTGGAAGAATGGCACAAAGAGACAAAAAAAGAAAGGCCTTTTGGTTCAACATGGAAGAGACATAGGGTGTCTCGATGCCTTTCATTATCCCCAAAAGGAAAACACAAGAAAAAACTGAAAGAATAAGAAAAATCTTTTGGGTTAACATGGAAGAGACATAGGATGTCTCGATGCCTTGCATCATCCTCAAAAGGAAAACACAAGGCAAAAGAAAAAAGATAAATGAAAAGGAAAAATCTTACGACATTAAAAAAATGAAGGTACAAATAGAGGAATGCACAAAGAGAGAGAAATGTCAAATATAACATCACAAGGGAGGACAATACGGCACATGCAAGAGAAATAAAAAAGAAAGATAAAAAAATACTAGTAAGCAACATGCAAATAAATTATCCAACAAGTCGTCTGCATGCCAATCTTATTCAGTATATGTGGAATGAAAATCACTAGTGAGAGGGATCACATCAAGTGTTGTACTAGGAGAATCACTAGGTTCAACACATGGTGAATCACTCGATTTAGGAGGATCATCATGGTTGTTATCGTTTAAGCTCATGGATGAGGAAAATAACAAATTCAACTCATTATGCACTTCCTTATCAATTTTAGTTGTTTCCTCATCATCATCCAAGTTAATCACAACAACAGGATGAATGATAATATCCATAGAAGGTTTTGATCTTTTTTTTTTTGAATTTACAGTCTCTGGTAAGAGAGGAGGCTCATTGTTAATGGCTTTTGTCAAGTTCGTATTTTTATTTTAATGTTGTTATCACTATTCATCTTTCGAGCAATAGCACAACACCTACGCCTACATTCTCTAGTGTTACGGTTCCTTTTATTATGATTTTTAAATTGTATTTGTGTAGGATTAGATTTATCAACTATAGGTTCCTTCTCTTCTTGTGAGCGATGAATGAAAGAAACCATGGAAGGTTATTCAACCACTTTCTCTTTGGCTTTATAAATTTTCTTAGACAATAGATTAGGACTTGTTTTGTTTTATCTGGGTTTCTTGTAGGAAATAGGTAAGGGTGTATTCATGGATGGGTCTTAGTTTGTTGGGAAGGCTTTCAGCTCAACATTGCTTTTGTTACGTGGTGGAGGTTCAAGCATTGGTGGAGGTTTGATCATGGGTGGAGGAAATTTTTCTAGGGATAGTTTGGTTATGCATTTTTCTTTGAAATTTTGGTAGGATAGGAAAATTTAGTCTTCATGCTATCTTATCAGTTCCATCGGCTCGGGCCAAAAATAATCTAAAGGGAAATTTCCACATGAATATGGGGGTCTAAAGCCACAATGGTTTATGATGAATATTTCATTTTTGACTAGAAACTTTAAGCACTTTTGGAAAATGAATGGGACCGCATTCATGGAGTGAAGCCATTTGTAGCCTAACTTCACATGAAATTGGTCCAAATTAGATATAATAAGAATGCTACATTTTATTTCATCTATCGTACTATTAAAGGGAGTGTGATCGAGCCCATCGTGGCATGAGAAAAACCATCATGTGTTTTAATCCATGCTTTTGGTTTATCATATCTATCTTGAGCGAGTTTATTTACATGTTAGAGTTCTTATGTGATCACGTTCTCTCCATGAATGGGATCAATTAAAATCCTAGGAGTGGGCTTGTTATTTATTTTTTCAGCGATGTAAAGAGGACCATCAAGTGCATGTTTAATTGATTCTTTTGAATAGAAAGTAATATCAATGGTTTACTATTTACAAGGCTCGATGTTAATCACTCCTATCATTGTATCAATATGACTATTCATTAGTATCCATAGGACTTTGTTCATCATCATCCATAGGATTTTGTTCTTGATTGCTCATATTTTCATCATGTTTGTCAACATTCATTACATCAGGCTTAGTTTTGCTAGCCTTAATAAATGAAATATTATGGTTTGACATGCGATTGGTAAATATTTGCAAGTTTTTGTTGGGAGGAGCCACAAAATTATTACCTTTGTCGTCCACACCTCCAATTAGGATATGGTTGGAATCAATTAGGTATTGCACAATATGTTTAAGATGCTTTCAATGTTTTGTATCATGGCCTTCTTGTTGGTGATAATCACAATAGGTATGTTGTCGAAAGCTTAGAGTTAGTGGCTTTCTAGGGTCAAGGGGTCAGAGGGGATGTAAGGTAAGAATTTTTTTGTTTAAGAGCTAGTTCATGATTTTGTGGAGAGTGTCGAGTAAGGGAGGATTTTTTATTTGTGGATCCCAAAATTTATAAGGATTACTCTTATTTATAGCAGCTACTTAGGTATCAATGGGTTGAGTAGGTTAAGAGGTAGAATTTAGTTGAAGGAAAATCTTAGGTTGTGTTTTGAAAGGTTGATAAATATTTTTCTTTGAAGTTTCAGACTTTTCAAGATGAGTAGGGGTAGCTTTTGGTTCACTAGCACTTATAGCATTTTGATAATCTCAAAGGGCAATGCATAGGTGCATGAAGGAAATTTCATTGTGGTAATATTATCCCTTATCTTGTTTTGTATATTTTATATGAACATCTTTTGAAGGTGTGAATCAAGAATGTTCACACTGATTTAGGAATAAAGTGAGTGGTAGCGTGAAATAAAGTTAGTGAATTTTTCACCCTTTTTTTTCTTGTATCTTATTAAATTAGCCAATATCATTTCAGGAACCATGTGCACTTGGAAATGGTTAATAAAGGCCTCAAAAAGATCATTGAATGAACAAATTGAGTCATTTGGTAATTCAGAAAACCAGTCCAAGGCAATGTCTTTCAAGGATTGGGGAAAACATTTAGCCAAAATTTTGTCCTCAAGGATAAAGTCACTACACAAAGAAGTGAAGGAATTGAAATGATTAGTAGGATCTCCCTTTCCTCCATATTTCTCTAATCTAGGGATCTCTATACCTTGTGGCACCAGAGTTCTCAATATCTCCAAGGATAATGGGTTACTCTTGACATAGTATGAAGGTGGACCAGTTTGAAGAGATGAAAAGCTTTGTAAAAGGTAGTTAATGATAAGACAATTGCTTGTGGTGTGAGATGGGAGGTGAATATGGTGGTGGTGTGTATGTTTTAGAAGGACAACTGTATGGATTACTTGTGGGAGGAGGTATGATATTAGATGCCACATTGGTATAAGGATCACTAGTGGAAATGTGTAAAGTAGGAAGGATATTGCTAGTAGGTTGAATTATTGTGGTCACTTGAGGATTTGTGTAGGTAGGAATGGATGCTATGGTTGAAGAGGGGAGATTTTGATTTCCTCCTTGCACATTGTTTGATGTTTGAGCATCATTAGTGGTTGGAGGAAGATATTTTCAAAATATGTGAGCTATGTTATGGACAACTTCCAGTCCTTTCACTTTCCATCATGCAGTGAATACTATATATAGAAGGTATAACAATGTTGGAAATATTTTCAATGCTCACACTATCTTGTAAATGGGCTAGATCTTCAGGAATTTTCATAATGTTTTCTTGAGGAATATGATCAACCATTGTTTGAACACTTCGCATAACACTTATAGGTAATTTAGGCATGGGAAAAGAGGTGTCAAAGGTATGGTCCATACCTAGTGAACTAATGCCAATACCAGAAGTAAGAGATCTTTTAATAACCCGATATCCATAACAAGTGTATTATCAAAAGATTCCATGAGTCTTGCACTTCATCTAACCACAGTATTAGTAGTAGGACACCAAGTATTATAGATCATACAAGGAATAAACCATGGAAAGTTAAATGAAAACAATATCATATGCTTATAATTACACTTGAAATGAAATAAATTGGAATTATGGAAATTATGGAAATTGAAAGCAGCCCACAAAAATACAAAAATGTAAGTTCAGACCCAAAAACTTGGAGAGTCAAAGTCAACAGGGACTGAGATGTGAGTAAGGGTATTTTAGTCTTCTTGGTGGGATTCTGAAGTTCCAGAGGCTGAAACAAATATAAAATAGTAGATAAAGGATTCTGGGAAAAAAAAACTTGAGAGGGACTAATATTCCAAGAAGGGCATTTTAGTCAAAGTACTTGCCCAAAGAGCCACCGAAGTGGTTTTTACTAGAGGATGATTTTTTTCTTTACTGTTTTCAATCCTTTTTTATTTTTATTTTTGGATTTTTGTATTTTTGTATTTTTTTGTTGTCACCAAGATGCCTGTTTGCCAGGTTTTCATCTAGGTAACCATTTTTTTAGGACATTTTCTGATTGTTTTTGTATTTTCTAGTTCCATACCTTGCAAGTTCTTAGGCATAAATTTTTTTGAGGTGAGAGATATTCATGGGCTCTTGCAAAGGCTCGCCCTCTGGTGTTGACAACTGATATGCCCCTAATTTATAGCTTGCGGTGATGATGAAAGGTCCCAACCAGTTGGGTTAAAATTTTCCTTCGCTATCTGGGTTTGGTAAATTCTTTTAGTTCTCTTTTAGCACAAGGTCACCGACTTGGAAGGTGCGTTGCTTGATATTGTAGTTGTAGCTCTGTTTCAGGTGATTCTGGTAGACCTGTAGATGATTTAGGGCATCCATGCGCCATTCATCTAGAAATTCCATCTCATTTAGTCTTGTAACCTTGTATTTCTCATCTATGATGAGGTTTTGCAGTTATATCCTCAGTGATGGAAGCTTGATCTCGATGGGGAGGATGGCTTCTGATTCATAGACCAGGGAGAATCAGGTGGCACCTGTCGGTGTGCAGATGCTGGTGCGGTAGGCCCATAAGGTGGGATTTAGTTGCAGATGCCAGTCACGACCAGAGTCATTGATTGTTTTCTTGAGGATTTTCATAATGGTTTTATTGGTAACTTCTTCTTGGCCATTGCCTTGTGGGTAGTATGGTGTGGAAAAGTGCTGTTGGATTTTGAATTTTTCACACAAGTCATGGGCATCCTAATTCTTGAAAGGCATCCCGTTATGAGAGATAATGGATTGGGGAACACCATATCAGAAAATGAGGTAGTTCAGGATGAACTTGGATATCTGCTTTCCAGTGATGTACGTCATGGGAATTGCTTCGACCCACTTTGTGAAATATTCAATGGCGGTGATGATGAACTTGTGGCCATTAGATGAGGTGGGTGAGATTTTACTTATGAGATCGAGCCCCCATTGGGAAAAGGGCCAAGTTATAACAATGAGATGTAATTCTTGAGTTGGTTCATGAATGAGGTCTCCATGCTACTGGCATTGTAGATGCCTTCTGACAAAGTCATGTGCCTCTCTTTCCACTGTCGGCCAATAGTACCCTATTCTTAGTAACTTCTTGGTCAAAGTCATACCACTCGAATGTGAACCACACGTGCCGCTATGTATCTCAGTCAAAGCAGTCAGGGCTTCCTCAAGTTTTAAGCAATGTAATAGGCTCCATCAATGCTTCTACGGAAGATACTTTCCCCTAGGATGACAAAACGTAAGGCTCTCTTGACAAAGGTTCACTTGAGGTTCGGGGTAATGTCGGCTGGGAGGATTCCTAATCTCAGGGAAGTGTAAATGTCATGATACCAAAGATCGTCAGGACCAATGATTTCACACATGTATTCTCACTCTGGTGCCTCGAATGTGGGTATGAGAAGCTGCTCTATCAATAATTCATGTTTCAAGACATTGCAACGGATATCTAGCAAGGATCCAATCGTTGCCATGGCATCAGCTGCTCTATTATTTTCCCTCGGTATCTGCTCAAAGGTGATATCAGTAAATGATTCTTTGAGGCTTTCCACCAATTTCTTGTAAGGTTTGAGCTTGTCATCCTTAGTTTGGTATTCATTATTGACCTAGTTGATGATAAGCTATGAGTCTCCACAAACTTTTAATGCCATGATCTGCCACTGTGCCACAATTTTGAGACCTATGGTTAAAGCCTCATACTTTGCAATGTTGTTGGTACATGGGAATGTCAATCTATGAGATCTTGGTATGCAATCCCCCTATGGGGTGATTAAGAATAGACCAACTCCTGATCCATGTTGTGTGTGGGAGCCATCAAAGTATAGTTTCCAATGGTCGTATGCACTGAGATTGAAAAGGGACTCATCTAGAGACTCTGATATGAGTGGGTTGTCTATGTAGAGGGGAGCTTTTTCCAGTTGTTCCACAATTACTTGTCCTTTTATTGCCTTTCGCTCTACATATTTGATGTCATACTCTGACAATATCATTACCCATTTAGCCATCCTCCCTGTGAGCATAGCCTTTAATAGTGGGTATTTTAAGGGATCTATTTTGGCGATGAGCTTGATTTTATGTGCCAGCATGTAGTGTCGGAATTTATGTGAAGCAAACACTACTACTAGGCAATATTTCTCAATGAATGTGTAATTTAAATCATGGCCAACCATTGTCCTACTGATATAGTAAATGGCCCGCTCATCTTCCTTTTCATCATGTTGGGCTAAAAGGGCACCAAGGGCGGCTGTCATTGCTGAGATGTATAGAATCAATGGTTTCCCTACAATAGGTGGAATTAGCACTGGTGGTGTAAGTAGGTATTCCTTGATCTTTTTAAATGCTTGCTCACATTTTTTCATCCCACCTATACACTACTCCCTAGTGGAGCAGATGTGAGTAGGCAATCTATTTATCTGTTAGTTGTGCTATGAACCTCTAAATGGATTGGAGTCTACCTTGCAATCCTCTGAGTTGTTTCAATTTCCTCGGTGCCTCCATGTCAAGGATTTCCTTAACCTTTGCAGGATCCACTTCTATCCCTCTCATTGACACTATGTATCCCTATAGTTTTCTGGATTGCACCCCAAAAACACATTTCTTTCGATTGAGCCTAACCTTGTATTTTTCCAATCTATCAAAGATGTCACTTAGGGTTGCTATGTGGTTCTACCTCTTCTTTGATTTATCCAATATGTCATCTACATAGTCTTCGACAGTTTTGTGAATCATGTCGTGGAAGATCAGTGTCATGGCTCTTTGGTATGTAGCCCCTGCATTCTTTAGCCCAAATGGAATCACATTCTAGCAGTAGGTGCCCCAAGGACATGCAAAGGTTGTCTTATGTTGGTCCTCTTTTGTGATCATTATTTGACTGTACCCTGAGAAACCATCCATCAGGGATAGAACCTCATGTTCGACCTTCATATCCACTATCATGTCAATGTTGGTTAGTGGAAAATCATCCTTAAGACATGCTTTGTTTAGGTCTCTGAAGTCTGTGCAAATTCGAATGCGCCCTTTTGGTTTTGAGACTGGTACAAGATTAGATACCCATTTAGGATAGTCAATCGGGTGTATGAAGAGAACATCCAGGAGATTTTGTAACTCAATCTTGACTAGCAAGGCTATTTGTGGGTGCATTTTCCTTAACTTTTGTCTACCTAGTTTCACTCGAGGGTAAATAGCCAAATGATGAACCACTACCTCAGGATCTAGACTTGGCATGTCAGCATATGTCCATGCAAATTTTTCCTTCCTTTATTTTAGAAATTCCGCTAACAGTTCTTGTTCCTCTGTTAGGAGAGACTCTGCATAGAAAGTGATTTGCGGTTTTGTTTCCATTCCCAGGTTGACGGGATTGCACTGCTCTGCCAGGACTGTTGAATTTTCTTGATGTAGAGCAGTAGGGGGGAGATTGAATCCTTCATCTTTCGGCACCTCAGAGAGGTTTTCACCATTGGATGTGTCCTTTATTTTTACTGTTTTGTGGTTAGAGCGTGCCATAGTGTGGTTTTCACTCAATAACTCTAAACTTATTCTCGATATTTTTCTTTTGCGACTGAAAGACTCAATCATCTCCCCATAATATGCCTGGGTGTCCAATGTGATGTTCAATCCTACCTTGTGATCCCCATACGAAATTGTATCCCTTAGTCCCATGAATTCTGAGAGAGACTCATCATTTTCGAATGAGTCTAGAATTGGCAGTCATCATTGGTCGTCATCGATGAATTGAGGGTATACTAAGGTGATTTGGTGGGTTTGTTGATTTGACTCGGCTAGGGAGGCACTAATCATTAGCAGGGTGGAATCCTCAAAGAGCCTGGGTAGGCCAGCTATGGCGTCATCATCGTCACTACTACTACAAACCTCAGTTATGTCAAATGTGAATTTGTCAAGAGGTAGGCATGTGGATATAGGTAATCTAAGGTTGGTTATTGAGACTTGAGGAGAGGACCTAATTGCCCTACTAGGAGCACCCCTGCCACACACAGTTATACTCCAAGGAGTACAACTGAGGCCAAGGTTCCACATTCTTCTTTTTGGAACGATGGGCTCTAGACATCCATCACTATTCTTTCTAAGGCTTTCGTTCCTATTATAGCCCATACCAAACATCATTTCCAACCCTCTGTTAGTTTCATCCATGGGAAGGGTGGGGGTGGACCTTTCATCTTGGTATAATTTGTTTGAGATGTCTCCCTCATCCAAATTTTCCCGACTGAGATCCCCCCAATGGCGGAATCCAGAAGGGTTTTCCCTAATAGTGTGGAGAGGTGTTTCAGTTGACTCAGGTTGCCCATGTGACCTAGGAGATTGTGGTAACTCTCCTACAACAAATGTATTCTTTTTCATTCTATAGTCACCACATCCATTGTCCTAGATCATGTTTTTAATTTCGGATATGTTAGGGATGGCGGGTGTCTCTATCGCAGAAGTGGAGGTGAGGTTAGCTGGGTTGATGTATGAAGTGGATGGCCCTTCATCATTTTTTGGCACTTGGGGGATTTTATAAAACTTGGCTTCCATGTTTTTGCAGTAGGAAAATGGTTTGGGATCCCCATGTATAGTGACCTCCTCATTTTGGAACAAGAATTTTATGCATTTATGATATGTTGAGCCAACTGATTTCATTCCATGGATCCATGGAATGCCAAGGAGGATGTTATATGGTAGATCGAGGTCGAGGACCTGATAGGTAGTCTCCATTGTTGCTGGTCCCACTTGGATGGGGATTTTAATAGTGCCTTGAGACACTCTTTCTTGATCATCATATGCCCTTATTATGATGCTCTTTTTTTTGTTAATGAAATCCTCAGCGAATCCCAAGTTCTTTATAAGTTTGAGAGAGAAAATTTTAAGGCCTACAACTCCATCCACAAGGACTCTTTTAACTTTATTTTTAAGGACTAGCACTTGAAGGTGAAGTGTGCAGTTATGAGATGGTTGCAGGCGAAAATCTTGGTCAGAGAATGTAAGGATATTTGGGGTAATGATGTTACCAACCATAGCTTGAAACTGCTCTGTGTCAAGGGTGGCGGAGACGATGGACACTGTTATTGCTTCATCAAGGATCTTCCTATAGGCGGCAGAAATTTTCAATAGTTCCATGATGGAGATTTGGATGGGGGTTCTATTTAGCTAGTCAATGACATTGTAGTCATACGAGATGGCTTTTGTATTAGAAATGGGGCTCTTAGCTGGTGACCTTCCCACCACTTGTGGTGACTCCACAGTTGTTGTCGGCTCCTTTGACATTAATGACTATGACCATTTCATCGACACATCCAACTATCTCCTCAAATTCTAGATTAGCACTAGCATACTTTTGCTTGCCTTTATTGTTTCCCTGATTGTTTCCTTGATTGTGCTTCGGCATCGGATTTGTGTATATTTTCAGATCTTGGTTTCTGGTTGGCTGCTCAATACTGATAATCTTATCCTCACTGAGGTCTTGGATGATGCTCTTTAGCCTAATGCAATTTGTGGTGGTATGTCCTTTAACCTTGTGAAAGTCACAAAGGAGGTTCTCATTGTACTATGGTGGTTTGGTCATGGGTTCTGTGTACTGCTCGCAATTAGAGACTTTGATTAGGTTTTCTTGGACCAATTTTTCATTATGGACTCAATTGATTCTCCAAGAGTTGTCAATTTCTACTTGGGGGGATATTTGCCTCAGGGAGGTGGTCCTCCTTGATTACCTAAGTTATTGATTTGATTGGTGGGAGGTGGTTTTTGTTCCACTACTGCATTAGTCTATACGTTGTTGCGATTATGATTTTAAGGTTGATGATGGGTTTGGATGCTCTACTTAGGGGCACTGATGACCACTTTAGCATCGACCACACTGTCATTTGTGATATTTTTGTTCCTCGACCATGTTTGAGGTTTATCATTATAGTTGTTGGATAGGTGGTTGTCCTATGGTGGAGTGAATGTTGATGTGCCTCCTCGTGTAGTAAGGGCTCTTTCGATGTTGAGCGCCTTTGGGATCAATTGATCATATGATGTGATGCATTGCATTTTCAAGTAGAATGCCAAGTTTTCATCTAGATTGGATATGATGGTGCAAAATTTGTGTTCTTCTGGCATGATCCACTTGCTCTGATTGGCCTTGGATCACCACCTTTGCAAGAATGATGTGAATAGCTCCCCTTTTCTTTGTTTGAGTGCTGATAGTTCTTCCAAACTAACATTTGCACCCATGTTGAAAGCATAGTTCTTAAGGAAAGCTTCTACAATTTCCTCGAATGTTTTAATTCCCATGGGTAGGTGAGAAAACCATTCCATGTTTAGACCAGTCAGACTTTAGGGGAATAGTCACATTAGATATGTGTCATCATATGCAACCTCCATGCAATGCACCTAAAATTCCCTGATGTGGTTTTCAGGGTTACCCATTCCATTATACTTGTCAAATTTGGGGATCTCAAATCCCTTTGGGAACGGTACCATGGTGAGACTTCTATCAAAAGGATAACGGCACAAGTTGCCCGGTGTTCTTGTCGTTTTTCCTACTTGTAATTCCAATACTTGCTGTGAAAGCAGTTTGATTTGTGTTGCAACATCTTTGATTGGATCTGGAGGTGGAATGAACGTGTTTTGAGGTGTTTGAGATGTTTGATGGGTGGGAGGAGTACTAGTGGGTGTTTTTGAGTAAGCTCTGCTATGCATTCAAGGCTTGTTGGTATACCTGCATTTGTGTTAAAAACGCTTGTTGTTGATCTTGCTGTTACTGTTCCAACAATGCTTGTTGCTAGTCCATCTATTGTTGTTCCCATGAAGCCTGTTATTGGTCAAGTTTTTGTTGCACTAACAAAGCTTGTTGTTGCTCTAGCTATTGTTGCACCAACAAAGCTTGTTGTTGGTTGAGTTGTTGTTGTGCCAAAAAAGCTTGTTGTTTGGCTTTTTCTTGTGCCTGAAAGTCTTGCAGGGCTTGTTGGTATGCTTGCAGATGGATTGCTTGCAGTTGCACTCAGTATTGTGCTTGTGCTTGAGCTTGTGTTTGTGCTTGAGCTTTTTCTTTCACTTGGGCTTGAGCTTGTTCTTGGACTTGTGCTTGAGCTTGTGCTTGAGCTTGAGCTTGTGCTTACGCTTGGGCTTGACCTTGAGCTTGTCCTTGGGTTTGTGTTTGAGCTTGTGCTTGTTGATTTTTTTTTAGTACCCTCGGTTGGTTGGCATCTTGAATGGTTTGGATTAGAGTGGTGAATGAATTTGCTATGTTAGCTTTTGGTGGGATTGGTGGTGGAACGAGAATGATGTCAACCATTGTGACAAGCGAAAGGGTTATGGTGGTAGTTGGGATTTGGGTCATTGGAGGGGAGGTTTAGATGTTCAGTTCTTGAGAAGGCATGCTTTGGGATATTTGAGTACCGATTGATGTATTTTTCGGGGTGGTTTGAATGGTTGCAATTTGTTGTTGTGAGGCTACGAGCAAAAAGAGAGAATTTGATGTGATGTTCATATTGGCCGGATTTGAGAAACTATCGATGTTTAGGGGAGGAAAACCCAATCCGAGAGGTGATGTGGTTGTGAATGGAAATGGGGGAAGAGATGGTATGCTACCTTGGAAATAAAAAGGATCAGCAACTCCGGTTGTTCCAAACAAACCACCTTCTCCTTGTGGTAGAGAAGTTTGTATGTTTGATTGACATGCTGGTGTAGCATGGAATGAAGATGAACCAACAGGATTATGAAAGGTGAGCGGGACATATGGGTGTGATGGATTTATCAGGATAGAATTATCCAGTGTGATGTTGACAGCCACCTCTTTGTTGGTCACAAGGCATGCTTTTATAACTCTCAAAACATGGCACTCCCCTTGTTTACATTCGGTGAGGTTGGTGTGATGGCCAAAGTGGTGTGAGGCATTACTTGCTTGACATTTGACATTGGGGATGCATTTGTAAGAGGCATGTATGTACTAGTGCTTGCATCAAGGTCAGAAGGGAGCTAGACCCCTCCTTCCTCTAGCGTGCTTAAGTATTTGAACATGGCACTGACAATTTTATGGTTTTCTAGATTTTGAATCATTTTTATCATTTCAGATTGTGTCATCCCCATGTCTTCATTTATGATGTCCTCTTCGTAGCTCTCCTCTTGAGGATTTTGTGATGGTAAAGAAGAGTTACTTGGGGGATTGCTTGATCCTGCAACGTTTATTTCGGAGGTTACCTGACTCATGTGAATGGAAGTTGATATTTCGCTGATATTTTCCATGTTCTTCTTATATTGTGATCTTGTTTGGACCATAAAAAATAGGGATAGTTTGATCCTAATCTCTTAGGCCCAAAAGAGAAGAACTAGGGGAGTCAAAGATCAAAGAAGGTGGTAATGATGATGGGATAAATGGATGAAGTGAGTGAGTGATACATTTTGAAGAACTTTTGAAGGGTTGTGCTATACTGTTTAGGACTTAGATTGATTTGTGATGGTTTGACTAGGTGCATTAAGTCAAACAAGATTGTAGTGAAGTTGTAGTCCCTAGGAAGTTGTGTTATCCTAGGGGAACTTGCACAAGTGGATGAATTGGCTAGGTGTGTTAAGCCAATCAAGGTGATTATGAACTAGTAGACCTTCGGAAGTTGCATTATCCTAGAGGTGAATTCGTCCAAGAGATTTGACTATTTTGGCTAGGTGTGTTAAGCCAAGATAGGGTGATGTTGGTTTAGCCCTTTAAGTTTAGCATGAGTGATTTTTCTAAAGTTCTCAAGAATTTTGTTGATTATATGAGATTTGACCTGATGGAGAGACAAATGAGGATGACGACTTTGATCCTAGACTTGAACCTAGACACAACTCTCTTTACAAAACCTCGGTGTTGAAGAACATGCTAGACTTCCTATGTGAGGAAAGCAAACCTTTCAAAAAGTTTAGGATTTTGATGATAGTAGAACGCATAGAAAGTTGGATTATTCCTTCAAGCCTTTTTATAGATATTGTATACTAGTCTTTCTCTAACTTCAAGGAGTATTTCAAGGCATTGTTAATGGGATTTTAGACTTATCCTTTTGAACCTTGGTTTTTGAATTTTGACCTTTCGGGAAATCATTTGGAACAACACATATGAGGTTCAATTTGTCTTTTATCTTGGCTTAATGAATTCATTTTACCAAAGGCACTTGCTTGCTTATGTTTCAAACCATATGTCTAATGTCCCAATTTCTTTTTCATCCCACAAGGTCCATTCTGTGGAAATCAAGGAAAATAGGGCAAAAGTATCGTATGTTTAACCTTACTGAAAACAAATGACAATAGAATCCAAGCACTTAGAAACCTCTAAGGATATGATCCCTAGGGAAAGCAAGAGTGCTTAAATTCATCAAAGGTATTTGTTTCCTCAAAGGGGTTTGAAATTTGGAGGTCTTGTGAATGTTCATTTTTCATA
This sequence comes from Sequoiadendron giganteum, assembly GCA_007115665.2. NCBI lineage: Eukaryota > Viridiplantae > Streptophyta > Pinopsida > Cupressales > Cupressaceae > Sequoiadendron > Sequoiadendron giganteum. Next base: position 377,341,966 of record CM021100.1, on the reverse strand, counting down.
TGTTTTTAGGACCAAACAATGTATTCTTCACTTCCAAGCACTTTTTTAAAACCCTAGGATTACGAGACAATATTTTGTTGGGTTCCCACTTGGATGAATCTAGCTACACATATTTTGTGTGGATGGCTAAATGCTTGACCACACTGGCTCCCCTCCATGACAGACACTTCTCGGGTCAGCCACGCATTAGTACCCATGAATCTCCCATGGCATACTTTCTATCTCTACAACAAAACCGTATGTATAACGTGGGGTGGCTTCAAAGGACATGACCTTTTGCACCAACAAAATAGATAAGGTTATGGCCTTTTCTAAACAAAGGGTTCTAATACAGGAATTCCATTCATGGGGGATTATCCAACATCGGCGAGAGTCCATTTTTGTCCATCTCATCAGAATAATCTTCATGATTCTTGAGCTTTCCTCAAGAATCCACACTTATATACCAGTTGGAAGTCGCTTGGCTTAGCGTGTTCCTGGTTGGGTCGTTCCCTTGGGTGATTACTTTTTCCCACAAGGCAGGCCCGCTAAGATAAACAATAGCAAGCTAGCATATCTCATAGTTCATTCAACCTTTGTTAAAAAACAAAGGGAGAACACTCGCAATATGTCGTGCTCACACTCGTATGTTTTGTTCAATTTTTAGGTACCCAAATTGAAATGTGGAGGCAATATTTTATGCAACTTAGTGTCACCAAAAAGACTTTTGATTCTCAAGATTGTCGTGAAGTGCTAGAGAAGCGCATACACCTTTTTAAATGACACTACTTTGCAAAAAAGATTACAAAGCACAAAAAATACATGTTCATTTTAAATCCCTCAAAGCAATAATGAGTTATTTTTAAGCACCAAAGGAAATGTGAGATTGCCTTGTTCAATTGTTAACCTTTAAACAAAATCTAGTATGTTGTTCCTAAGGTTCTTTCTAGCCTTTTTGCAACTTTTGAAAAGAAATTTGATTGTTCTTTTTAAACCCAAAAGAAGTTTAGTGTTTCTAAGGCAAATGACATTAACAAATTTCTCTTAAACAAGAATCTAAAATCCTTAAAGAGTGTTGAAGAAAAATTTAATGTTTAAAAATACTTTGTGCATAATTAACATGGTGTAATAGTGAAAATTTGCTTGTTCTTTTTAAACCCAAAATGAATCTAGTGTTTCTAAGGCAAATGATATTCACAAATTTCTCTTAAACAAGAATCTAAAATCCTTCAAGAGTGTTGAAGAACACTTTAGTGTCTAAAAAACTTTGGGTATGATGAGCATGATGTCATGATGGACTTCTTCCTTTGATTTTTGTTTGCTCCAACCTGCAAAATGAAAGAAAACCAGAGAGCAAAAAGATAGCAAACAAGGTCAAGAATTATAAAATCCAAAATTTAAAAAGCACATGCCAAATTTCAGACCTGACTGTTTTCCGCGACGCAGTTTGTGAAAAGTGGTGCTATAAAGCGTCGCGCGGTTGACTGTGGGTGGCACTCTGCAAGAAAAGAGACCCAATATGCGGTGCAATATGGCTAAGCGGTGTTGTATTGAAAGCGGCCAATTTTACAAATTCAAAATTTTATAGGAAGGAAAGTAAAGCGGTGCGATTGGAAAAAACGCGATGCAATATGGCGCCGCGGTGCTAAGGGTGATGTGATATAGCACCGTCGGACTATGCACGACATAGTTAAAAAATTTAAAATTGGCAAGCGGGAAAAGGAAAAGTGACACGGTTTGGAATTTGGGTTGTGCAATATTGAGCCACTTTTCAAAAAGCAGTGCGATATGGTGTCGCGGACTTGGGTGCGGCACAGTTTTCCTGTGATCTACAAAAAAAATGTTAACAAAAAATGTGGAAATTTTGAAAAACATGATTAAATTCTTGAGTTAGCCCTCCTAGCGCCAAAATGTGAACCCCTAAATGTACAAATGCATAAGAACAAAAAACAAGGTTAAATTGTTAGATCAAATGCATACAAGCATCAGAGATTCCCCATGAAATCCATCTATCTAAAACTTAAACTAGGAAATGAACACAATATAACAACAACATATAAATCCTAATTAAGAAAATAGCATTATGATCCCATGGGGGAATTGGTGCCAATTGAATGTTGAAATTGGCCCTTTCCCAACTCCTATGTTGTAAATGTCAGTGATTGAGTGAAATGGTCAAATCTCGCAAAGAGATTTGAGCATAACCTAGCTACAAATTGTAAAATTGGTGAATGATTGAGTGAAAATGGGCAAAATTAGCTCTCAATGTGAAGAGAGTAACTTTTCATGAGATTGTGGATGAGAAATGAGGAGAGAAGCCTCAACTTTATAGATTTCAATTTGGAAGAATGAAAGATATTTGAGCAATGTGGGACTAACCTTCAATCCAATGGTTGAATGCCACATGTCATGATGTGAATGGTTAATGGTTGTGCACATTTTTGCCAAATTGCCAATAAATACATTTAGTTTGAATTTGAATTTGTGAAATGACTTGTTGAAGAGGGAAGGGAAATGAAGTTAATGTCACTTGGCTCAAGGCCAAGGACATATAAGAGGCCTTAAATGCCTTGTTGGAAGGACCAAGTCCACTTGGCCTTTTTGAATTCAAATGAGGGAATATTCCCTTTTGATGCTTTGTGAGGGAAAATAGAGAATTAAATAAATCAAAGTAATTGATTTATTGTGCAAGTTGCATTCTTTAGAGGATTTTAGTGAGAGAGATTAACTTAATCAAGGTTTTGATTAATTTAATGAAGAATTAGGTGATTTGACAATTTTGACTCAAATAGATGAATTATTTTAAATTAGAATTGAGAGGAAATGATTTATTAAATAAATGATTTAATATATTAAATAAATGATTTGATTTATTTAACTAAGGAGGAATATGTAAGATTAAATCAAATAAGGTTTAATTTATTTAATTTAATAAGAGGACTTTAGAGATTTTAATCAACTAAAATGATTTATTTAATTAAACAGGGATGTAAGATTAATTAAATGAAATTGATTAATTTAATCATTGAAAGAGGAAGACTTAATCAAATAAATAATGATTTATTAAATTAAGAGACAAAATATGATGAAATGCTGAGAACGTGATTCTAGAGGAAATGATGTTAGTAATCAGGATCAAGTGTGCCAAAATGACATTTGTACATTTTCCATGTCTACAGATGCAATGCTTCACTAAATGAATTGGAATTGTAAAGAAAGCAGAACAAAAAACTGTAAAACATAAAGTGTGCACTTGGAAACTTGTTGGAGATGGAATGGAGTTCTGAAATCCTGAAAAACTTGATTTTTTGGCCTAGTAGGACTCATTCACCATTCTAGGTGAATCAGCCCCAGATCTGGGCCTCTGCATAGGATCAAGTTTAATGCAAATGGGTATCCAAATCTGCACAAAAATCTCTAAAAACCACCTATAGTGGGACTCATTCACCACTTGTGGTGAATGAGTCCAGTTTGGATTTGCTCTTCTTAGTTTGCTCAACTTTGATTTCAGAGTTCTAGATGACCTTTTAGTGAAGATTATGACCTTGTAAATAGGGAGAAAACTCCAACAAGATTGAAACCTAATCTTTAATTATTTTGAAGTCTTCAAGGCACCTAGATCTACAATTACACAAAGAAAGAGAGAAAAAGTGTTGATTGTTAGAGAATAGGGGTTTGCCTTGGTCAAACCCCTATTAGGTAATTATACCTAATGATGAAATAATAAAACAAGGACATCAAACATGAAACATAGGATACACAACATGAACAATTATACCTTGCATGATGCCTTGTAGATGATGTCTTGTAAATCTACAACTCAACATGAAATGTCCATGAAGGATGTAGATCTCGATATTTGACAGTAGGTGTAGAATAATGCTTGATCTTGGATATTCAATGCTACATCACAATACTATATCAAAAACATGCTTGATGCTTGGTATTCTTGACATGATGATGGATCTTGAATTGGTGCAACAATGGATGAAGAATTTTTCCCTTGAATGCCTTAGAAATGATCTTGAAAGCTATCTTCATGATCTTGGAATGCTTAACTCTTTCTTTCTTAACTTGATAACATGTAGGATTATGTTTCTTAGCTGAAATAAGGATTTCAAAGCTTTTTTATATAGTGAATGCACTTAAATGACCATTAATTTGATCCCTAAGGCTGACATAGGAGAAATTTGAACTTAAAACCTAGTTTTTCCCACTTAAACCTTAGAAGTAGCTCACATGGGACTCATTGGCCATCCTAGGTGAATGAGTCCCACCTGGATTGGACTCATTCATCCAAGGTGGTGAATGGGTCCCATAGGGGCTATTTTTCTTGCTATAATGTTAGGGAGTGAAGAAAGTAAGCTTAGATATTGATCTTGTTGGGTTTTTGATCGAAATATGCCTTAGGATGCACAATATAGGGTCATAGGGGCCTACTAATGATGATATTAAATTCATAAATATAATAGGTCCCAAAAACTAATGTGAAAGTGTAAATAAATTATATACTTTATAACACTAAATTAAGAAGAAAATGAGTCTATTTAGCTTAGAAGGGCCCCAAATCCAATGTGAATGTGTAGAACACATTACAACACTATATTAGGCCCACTTATTTTATAAGCCTCCTAAATTTAATGTGGAGATGTAAATAAATATATTTTATGACATTAAATGAAGGTAGAGTTAACTTAGTTTAGCTTAAAGGGTCCCAAGACCTAATGTGGATGTGTAAAACACCTCACAACACTAGATCAAGGAGACATCAAGTCCAATTTATCATTAATTATTCCCAAATCAAGTAAGAGATAGTCTTTTCTACACTACATTTAGCCCCCACTTTAGTGAGAGGATGAACTTGCTTCAAACTCACACTAAAGTAGACATTTAAGAGAGGTCCAATCAGACCAATGCAGATGGTCTAGGATAAAAAAATCAAGGAGGTAACCAAACCCATAGGATCCAAGATCTTAAGTCAAATAGAAATAAGCACAAAAGGACACATAGAAGGGTATGATATGTGATCATGCAATGTCAATAACTAAAGGAATGAAAAAGGAGTAAAAGTAAAAATGAGGTGAATCAAGCTTTGACCATTCATCCGAAATTATGTGGATCAGATATAGGTTGTTTGTCCAAAAAAAAACATACTCACTCTGAGGAAATGAAACTCTTGGCTATCCACTAGGTGATAAGTCCTTGAAGGTGAGACACATACACATTAAATCGTATGTGCTCACAAATATGCACATAGCTATGGGAAAATTCATGCCTCGGTTGCGATTATCACTCAAACCATACCAAATTTATACCTGCTGGTAACTTTGATAAGGTGCCACACAAAAATTGTCTTCAAGCTTCATGAGGCAAGAAAAACTTTATATGCTTGAAACTCATGAACAAACAAGATGGCTCCACAGGCATGCAAACTATGTTATGCAAGGTGTCCATATAATCAAAATTGTAAATGTGAAATAATGTAAGGAATGTTCAAAGGTATTTTTCTTAGTTATTGCAAGTTCTTAGGGAACATCGTGATTAATATTTCCAAGAGGGAATAAGTCAAAGAAATATCACACTCTTGGAGGAAATCAAACCTAATGACACCACCGAGAAAAGGATGCATCACAAGAAGAAAGAAGACATATGCCCCCACTTTAAAATAGTTGCTAACACCATTACTATGAGAAATTTCTTTAAAATAGAAGAAGATGTGAGAGCTTATTCAAAAAGCACTATGCCAAGTCACATGTTCTTGAATGAAACTACATCATGGATAAGTATGTCACATGTCATATAACTTAAGGCATGTCATCCAAATCCCAATCTTTCCCTTATATATACATGAAAGGTGGTCAAATAGCCAAATGAGACAACAAAAAGTGACATACGAGGACAAGGACACCTAACCCCTTGCCCCCACTTAGTGCAGGACAAGAGTGGGCCGAATAGGATGAAAATAAGTATTTGTTGGAGGAATTAGGTGCTTCAACACGAGGAAGAGCACCACACTCCTTGAGATGTTGGATTTGATTACTCAAATCCTTACATTCATTTGTGGCATGACCATCAACTCTATGATAGGTAAAAAATGAATGTTTGTATTAAGACAAGTCTTTCATGTTCTTGGATGGAGGGATATAAAATGATATTGGATTAGTCTTGCCAAGATACTCTCTTGATCAAAAGTAGAGGATGTTTCGTTATTTTGCAAGAAAGATATCTCTTGCTTATTATTATTTGTCATACCTACACAAGACTCTTTAGATTGCGAGATTGTGTTCTCTCCTTGAAAGGAGGATGTAAAATCTAATGAACTCAAATCATGAGAATTTTGCGAGATATTGACATTAAGTAAATACTTCTTTGTTTCTTGCAAATGATAATAATCAAGACCACTAGTTTCTATCAATTTAGGATGCACTATTGTTAAGGTCTTCTTAGAAGAATCTTTTGTCACAGTGTTGATATTAAGTGAAGGTTTTTTTGATGGACAATAACCAAGACTGTTGGTGTAATTAAATGTGGTGTACCTTGTCCTAGGTCATAATTACACCTTAGTTAAGTTTACTTAGGGACCACATAGGAGTTGTTGGAGGTTTTCCACCTTTGGTGGACTTATCATGTTATCACTTTATTACTTCCACCTTTCATGGACATATCATGTGATTACCTCTCCACCTTTTCTGGGTGATCAACTATTTGTGGTGGTTATTACATTATCACTTTCCACTTTTGGTGGAGTGATCACTTTTCATTGTTGTCTCATATCATAAGATTATGACACTTATCATAATCTTATGCCCTCCTATTTTCTCACCTTGGCTATATAGCCAAGGGGTCTCTCATTGTAAAATCCATATCATATCATAATCATATTGATGAGCATACAGTTTATTCTTGTCACATTATTTTCTCTTCTTTGTGCTTTCCATTTGGTCCATAGATCCTAGCATCCATAGCCAATTCTAACATGGTATCAAAGCATGTTTGATTCTAACATGGTATCAAAGCATGTTTGATTATAACATGGTATCAAAGCGGGTTGGGTGCCATTGGAGAGTCTTGTTATGATGAGAGATACCAGATTTGGGGAGGTTCCATTTTTGGCTCTTTATTGCAAGTTTATATTGGAGCTTGTTAGCGCAAATTTGAGCTCACCATTGCATGCGGAAGGTTCAAGAAAGTTGATTTTTCCTTTTATTTCATCCAAATCGGACATACGAAGCCAAATCTATGAGGGTTTGAAGTTGAATTGTGGCTGCCAAATCTAGAAGGTAGCTGCATTTTCAGAGCATTTTGGGTCAAATCTGACCCTGCCATCATGTCCAGAAGGGCCAAAAACCCTAAGATCGATTGTCCATTTGTCCATTTTGGAGCAAATCATCCAATGAGGCAAAAAAATAAAATTGAGGGAGTCGTATGGCCCCCCAGGGCACATCATTATGATGGTACAATTTATTTGAAAAATAAATTTAAAATTTCCCCTTAGAATTTTTTTGAAATTTATTTTGAAAAATTAAAAAGAAAAGTCCGATTAAATCTTTTGTAAAATTTTTGATTGAAAAAAAAAAATCGAAAACAAAAAAATTTGCGAACATAGTACCGGTCGACAAATATATCCGAAAGTCTTTTGAAAAATCTGGCATGAAAAAAAGTCAAACCATGGCAGCATATTCCTCCACCGGTGGCAAAATATTCTAGAGGTATATTCTCTGATTCCATTGACTGCCCAAGTTGTTCTGTCACAAGCATATAAGCGTCATTTTTAAGCCAGGGGTAGGAGAATATTCTTGTTTACAACTGACAACCGCCATTTTTTTTCACCTGGATTGCTGACATTAGAATGACGTTAGCCTGACATTAGTACAGCCTTGAGGATTTTCTACCCGCTCTCCATTGAGCTCTTTAATTTTTTAGGTGAACTTTGAAGCTTCATAACTTGGTCATTTTGGCTCTTTTTTTCGAGAAATTTTTTTTTATTTGGGCTAATTTTTCATGCCCTTCATAGTGGTGCAGTCAGTTTTTGGTTTTGGCTTCTGTTTTTTCCAGAAATTGCAGATTCGCACAGGTGTTGTTGCTTCATCCTCATTTTGGGAACTTCGGGAGCTCATATCTTGCTCCTACAGTAACATTTTTGGGTGAATTTTTTTTTGAAATTGCATGATTTTGAATGTAATTTCCAGTGGTGTAATCAGATTTATCTCATCTACTACAAATATTTCACTTTGAGCTTGAGTACTATTTTGGCAATTTGCATGTACCAAAATCAAAGTCCACTTTGTTGTTTTGGCTAGTGACAATTGTAAACACACTAAATATAAAGTGCCACATCAGATATTGCTTGGGGGTTTCTTGATTGAGAGATTTGGGGGGGCTCTCTTGGTGCATTGCTTTGATTTGTTTGCTTGTGCTCTCTCATTTTCATGGATCATTCAAAGGTTCCCTTGCTCACATCATATAATTATTCAACATGGCATCAAAATGCATGGAGTATTCTAATGATTGAAGGTCACTCTCTATATGTTGAAAATAAGGTACCTGAACCTACAGATGTAGATAAAAAGATAAATTGGATGATTGAACATACCAAAGCTCTTGGATGTCTTCATGGACTAGTTTCTCAAGATTTTTTATTTCAAACTGAATCATGTAACAATTCTCATGAAGCTTGGGAAAAATCAAAAACATTGTATGGTACTACAGATGAAGTAAGAGCCTATCAAATTGATAATGAACTGATGAGCCTTGATCCTGAGAACTTTTACAACATCCAAGACTACATCACTAAGTTTAATGATCTAAGAGAACAATGTAAAGCATGTGGAATTGATAAGGATGTTTAGTTGGTCTACAATACAATGAACAAACTTTGTCCTAATTATGCTTCTTTTGTTTCTAGCTTTCATACTCATAGATTGACTATGGGATATGCATATACTACACTTTCATTTGCATCATTTTCTGAGATGTTGATACATGAGCAACATAAGCTTATCTCAATGGGTCTCATCAAGACTACTAAATCTCAAGCATTGTTGGTTAATCAAGTGAAAGAATCAAAATCAGATAAGAATCAAAAGAAAGTAAAGAATAATCCACATTCAGATCAAGCAAAGAAAAAATCCCCTTCCAAAGGGGAATCATCTAAGAAGGAGAGACATTTTTTTGCATATTGCAAGAAGGATGGACATGAAAAACACTATTATTATAAGAAGGACATTAATGAGTTGAAGAATCTTCTAAAAAATAATCACTTTGATTTTCCTTCTAGAATGTTTGAATCACCTTTTCCTCCTTCTTCTTCAAAACAGTCTAAGGGAAAAGTTCATTTGGCATCTATATCAAGATATAAAGGACAAGCTCTTTGTGCTTTTTCAAGTCTAGGATCAAGTAGATGGCTTCTAGATTTAGGAGCATCACATCATATGGCATCTTCACAATCTATATTCTCTTCATTTCAGCCTTGTTCTATGTGTCCTATCTTGATGGGAAACAATACATACATGAGTGTAATAGGGAAGGGATCTATTAGTTTTGGGGACAACACTTTTCAGGATGCTTTGTGTGTTCCTCATTTGACGAACAATATTCTTTCCATATATCATATTACACATGGTGGAGATGGGAGAACTATGGAGTTCATACCTGATTCAGTCATCATTCGAGACTTGGAGAGTAGAGAGATCATTGCTACTAGGGTGGTTGATCATTCATCTTGGTTGTATACCTTTACAGATTTTGCTTCTGATGATGACATTGTTCCTTCGGCTGTTGATCAAACTTCTAGTGTGAACCATGATTCAGAGGAGATATTTAGCTACTTGAACTTGGGAGTTCTCACATCAGATCCAGTACTTGAGCCATTCATTTCATCTCCTCCATCTACTATTGCAGTTGATGATGCTTGTGATTCCACATTTTGGGTTCCTTGTGATTCAGTGTAGCAGGACATACATTGTCTTCTAGATATGGCTACTTTGGATGGCTTCTTAATAGGTATTTCAGAATTGTTTGTGGAGTCTCATATTGCAAATTTGGGTGACATCGTTGATGATATTCATCATCTCTTTGATGAAGATGCTCCTTCTTTAGTTGTTGTGAGGGAACACTCTAACCCTCTTGTTCATTCTCTACATGATCATTCTTTTCAGTTTGACATGAGTGTGGATACTTTTGGACAACATTTGGAGGAGTCTTCTTTGTCTTTAGAGAGGATATCCTTGTCTTTTGATCATGTTCTACATTCTTCTCTACTAGATGTTGGATTTTCCTCTTCAACAGTGTGGCCTAGAATTCCTGTCTGGAATGTGTCGGCTTTTTCCATCGACATGGAGACACTTGAGCATGCCTCAGAGACATCATACATCCTGCATACATTCTTCGTTTTGTTTCTTCCTAAGGGGATGAATTTTGTTTGGCGAGATTGGATCATCTTCAACATTCAATGCCGAGCTTCTACCATCATTGCAGGGGACTCAACATTGAGGAGGGGCTACTTTGTCTCTCTTCTACTTCTCTCTTATGGGGGGGGTCTTTTTCCTCACATGGGGTTTTTACCTTCTCATGCATCATTGAGAGAATTTCACTTTTTTTACATTTCATCTCTCATTTGGAGAGCTATTTTGTCCCACTGGGTTTTCTCCTTTTCTCCATTTGTGAGACATTTCTTTGCATTTGTAAATGGGTACCTAACATGGCCTAGTTGTCGAACCCATATTGCATTGTTTACTTTTGTGTATATTCTCCCTAAATTGCACTTAAGGGGGGGTGTTGGTGTAATTACATGTGTTGTACCTTGTTCTAGGTCATAACTACACCTTAGTTAAGTTTACTTAGGGACCACATAGGAGTTGTTGGAGCTTTTCCACCTTTGGTGGACTTATCATGTTATCACTTTATCACTTCCACCTTTCATGGACATATCATGTGATTACCTCTACACCTTTTGTGGATGATCCACTATTTGTGGTGGTTATCACATTATCACTTTCCACTTTAGGTGGAGTGATAGATTTTCATTGTTGTCTCATGTCATAAGATTATGAAACTTGTCATAATCATATGCCCTCCTATGTTCTCACCTTGGCTATATAACCAATGGGTCTCTCATTGTAAAATCAATATCATATCATAATCATATTGATGAGAATAGAGTTTATTCTTGTCACATTATTTTCTCTTCTTTGTGCTTTCCATTTGGTCCATAGATCTTGGAATCCATAGCCAATTCTAACATGGTATCAGAGCATGTTTGATTCTAACAAAAACCATTATTCTTTTCTTGTGTGTGATGTTCTATAGGAACACATATACCTTGTTCTCTAGCACCGCATCCTTTTCCACTATAACCAAGTTGTTTCATCATTTCATAACCTTTCCCATAAATATTCTTCATCTCTTTCTGATTCGGTGGTTGCTCATAATTATGTTCATCAAATTTTATTGTGTAATTTGTTTTCATTTATTCTAGAGTGGTTGAGGTGGATGCTTTTGAAGGGTCTTTTGAATTTTGTGTTGACATTGCCACTTTTTCCTTTCCCTTTTCCGAGTCTTTATGTATGATCTTGTATTCTCCCATGAATGTTGGTTCAAAGTAGATAAGGAACCCCAATCATATTCTAATAGTCTTGTGACTTCCTCAATATGTTTTTCTTTGTTTTTTTGTAGCACAGGTTCTACTTGTGTAGTTGGTGTCAATGTTGCTAAATGATTGTCCTTGTTTTTCTCAATGTTTAAACAACTATTTGGGTTAGGGCCCGCTTCAAGTGTCTAATTTATTGTTGTAGATGTATTTAATTTTGTGATGAAGAGTAGAAGGAACCCCATTCATTGCATGAATCTATGGCATACTTAGAAGAAGATAATATGAAAGATCATGAGGCATAATGTGGATCGGTGTTTCTAATGTTGCCTTTCTAGTTGTAATAGCTAAAGTGATCACACCAAGAGTTTATTTTCCTATTTTGTACCATCCTATACTAGATAAAGAATTGGGTTCAATGTTTGATTCGTCTATTCCAACCCTATCCAAAAGGGATAAACTACACACATTAAGGGTGGATCCATTATCAACAAGGGTTTTCTTTATTTATTTTATATTATATTGAGCTATGATCATGAAAGAATCATTTTGGTTTTGCACTTCCAAAGGGGGAGTTCACTTTGGTGGAAAAAAATGTCAGTGTTTAGTCCTTGAATCATGGTTGTTATGTCATTTGGTTTCACATTAGAAGTAATAGGAACTTGTTGTAAATTATTTTGAATTATGTTGTGGTAGTGAGGGGATGCTTGAATAAGGTCCCATAAGGATATCTTAGCAGGAGTATTCTTTAGTTGTTTGACAATATCATACTCCTTTCCATGAGGACGACCCAGTAAGATAGGGTTAGGTACGATAGGATTCGAAAATGGGAGGGATGTTGAAGGTTTTTGTATTGTTTGCAGATTGTTCCAAGTGTTATATGTATGAGCAAAACTATTATTGTTTGGTTGTTGCAAAATATTATTCTTAGGTAGGTAAAGGATAAGTTCGGGTTTATTTTGATTTTGTGGTTTGTGTGAAGGTGGGTAAAGGATGAGTTGAGGTTGAAAAATATTAACATCCCTTAGTGAATGAGAGTCTAATGCTACTTCATCATCTTCATATAAGGGAATAATATCATTATTGTCATTTGAACGAAAAAACTAGATGTTCATGACATTCATGGGTTGGTTCCTCTAAAATGACTTCATCGCATGCGAGGGAGTTATCAGTGCTTGGATTTTCTTGTTTATTGATAGTGGGGATGTTAGGATAAGGCTCTATTTGATTGTAATTTTTCTCTAAGGTCTCATTCTCTTGTGCCATATTGTCTACCTTAGTAGGAGAGCTTGTAAGATGTTCATCACATTCTATGGTTAGATTTTGTAAGGTAGCTTCATCACAAGTAGGGGAGGCATCAAGAGAAGGAATACTATGGTTTCATGATTATTAATGGTTAACTAATTTTGTTCAAATAGGTCTTTCTAAATGTTAGGGACATTATGAAGGAGAGAGATAAGGTTTTCACTTTCAATCCACATTTCTTCTTGAAAAATGTGATTTTCATAATTGTTCATGATTGTATCCTCTTTTACTAAATCCTTGTTACAATTAGGGGAGGTGTTGAGAGATTGATTTGGGATAAGCCAAGTGGTGGAAGGAGAAGGAGAGAGACAATAAAAAATCTTAATGCTTGTATCTTATTTCACCAAGATACCTTCGTCACTCATAGGAAAGGTATCGAGAGAAGAATGAGTATGATTGTTATGATTGTCTATACTAGATCATCCTCACCAATGAGAAATGAAATATTAAGGATTGTGTCAATGGTTTGATCCACTTGCTCTATGATGTTCTCATAATTATGAAAAATAGTAGAAGAATAACTAACATGTTTCTTAATGAACTCATTGTTGTAATCTAAATTGAACTCATAAGAGGGGATGTTGTACTTATGCAATCCATTTTTAACCATATAAAAACTACATCTCTTGAAAGAAAACATGCTATTATGGAAAAGTAAATAAAGTGAAATTTTATGACCTAGAGCAAATTGCAATTTTCAGATGTGAAACAAGATAATTTGTTGATGACACTATCCAATAATCTAAAAGTGAAATGTTGTAAACGCAAATTTTGAATTGAGCAACACATGAAATGGGCCAATTTAAGCTAGATCTAGTGAAATACATGTAATATAAAGTCAACCAATTGAAACAATTACTTGATGGTGGCAAAAAAAATAATAAAAACAAGGTTTTCAGTGCTGTAAAAGACAATTTCAAGAGTGCACTAAGATTGGTTCTCCCAAGGTGGCGAATGAGTCCCAGTAGGGATTTTTTTCAAAATTTTCAAAAGTTTTGAATTGATTACTATTCTTTTTAGTTTGTATGATGTGTATCCTAAATGAAAATTGAGTTTTTAGGTAATTTTCAATGATTTGAGATGAAAAAATGCAACCTATGTGCACTTTCACTTATACAAAATTTTGAAACCCTTGAATGCCAATTAACTAATGTAAACCCTAATGAAAATTTAATAAATCTAGATCAAGGATGATGATGGAATCTAAATTAGAAAGGCGGGTATTTTAAATGCAGGCTCACCAAAATGAAAGGTAGAAAAATGTTACCTCTCTTTCACCTTTAGGGTTTGAGACCTAAAAGGAGAGAGAAAATATTCACTAACTTCACTCAAGAACAAACCCTTGAGATTTCAATACAAATGAGATTGAAATCTTGCAAAGGGACCATCCTAGGGGCTAAATTAGATCTAATGAGGGTTTCATCACCAATTCAAGACTTGGAAAAGATAATGAAAAGATGAAATGAAAAACCTAGTTTGATGCATTGCTTCACTAAATGACTTGGAAATGTAAACAAAGCAGAACAAAAAACTGTAAAACAGAAAGTGTGCACCTAGAAACTTGTCGGAGATGGAATGGAGCTTTGAAATCCTAAAAAGCCTAAATTTTTGGCCTAGTGGGACTCATTCACCATTCTAGGTGAATCAGTCCTAGATCTAGGTCTCTCTACAAGATCAAGTTTAAGCCAAATAGGTATCCAAATCTACAAAAATATTTGAAAAACACCTATAGTGGGACTCATTTTCTGCTTGTGGTGAATGATTCTAGTTTATATTTTATAGAAATTCAAAGTCTAGATCTACTCTTCTCAGTCTGCTCAATCTACCCCTCCAAGTACCTAGATCTGAAACTTCAATTTTGAGGTTGTAGATAACCTTTTAGTGAAGATTCTCACCTTGTAAATATGCAGAAAAATCCAACAAGATTGAAACCTAATCTTCAATTATGTTCAAGTCTTCAAGGCGCCTAGATCTATAATTATACAAAGAAAGAGTGAAAAAGTGTTGATTCTTAGGGAATAGGGGTTTGCCTTGGTCAAACCCATTTTAGGTAATTAAAACAAATGATCAAATAAGGAAACAAGGATGTGAAACATGAAACATAGGATATGAAACATGAACAATGATACCTTGACTAATGCCTTGTAGATGATTTCTTGTAAATCTGCAACTCAAAATGAAATGGCCATGAAAGATATACATCTTGATCTTTGATAATAGGTGTAGAATAATTCTTGAACTTGTATATTAAATGCTACATCACAACACTAGCTCAAAAACATGCTTCATGCTTGGTATTCTTGACATGATGATGGATCTTGAATTTCTACAACAATGGATGAATAATTTTTCCCTTGAATACCTTAGAAATGATCTTGAAAGCTACCTTGATGATCTTGGAATGCTTAACTCTTGCTTGCTTAATTTGATAACATGTAGGCTTATGTTTTTTATCTGAAATAAGGATTTCAATGCTTGTTGATATAGGAAATGCATGCAAATGAATGTTAATTTGATCCTCAAGGCTGACCTAGGAGAAATTTGAACTTAAAACCCCATTTTTCCTGGTCAAACCTCAAAAATAGATCAAATGGGACCCATCTGCTATCCTAGGTGAATGAGTCCCACCTAGATGGGACTGATTCAACCAAGGTCTTGGATGGGTCCCATAGGGGCTATTTTGCCTACTATAATGTTAAGGAGTGAAGAAATTACGCTTATATGTTGATCTTGTCAGGTTTTTGCTCAAAATATTCCTTGGGATAGATAATATAGGGTCACAGGGTCCTATTAATGATGATATTGAAGTCATAAATGTAATAGGGCCCAAAATCCAATGTGAAAGTGTAAATAAATAAACTTTACAACACTGAATTAAGGAAAAAATGAGTTTTTTTAGCTTAGAAGGGACCTAAATCCAATGTCAATGTGTAGAAAAGATTACGACACTAGATTAGGCCACTTAGTTGAAAAGCCTCTTAAATTTAATGTGAATATTTAAATAAATAAATTTTACAACATTAAATTAAAGTAGAGTTAAGTTAATTTAGCTCGAAACGAGACCAAGACCTAATGTGGATATGTAAAACACCTCACAACACTAGATCAAGGTGATATCAATTCCAATTTATCATTAATTATTCCCAAATCAATCAAGGGATACTCTTTTCTACACTACACATACACGGAAGATGGTCAACTAGCCAAAAGAGATAATGAAAAGTGGCATATGAGGACTAGGCTATCTAGCGCCTTGCCCCCTCTTAGTACAAGACTTGAGGATGAGATGAAAAACATGAGAACCGATATCAATTAGAGGAACTAGGTGTTGCAACACAAGGAAGAGCAGCACAAGTCTTAAGATGTTAATTTTTGCTACTCAAAGCCTTACATTCATTATTAGAATGACCATAAACTCTATGATATGCAAAAATTTAACCCTCATAGTAAAATTTCTTTCATGTTCTTGGAGGGAGAGATATCAAACAATCTTGTAGGAGTCTCAACAAGATACTCTCTTGATCAATAGTAGAATATTTTCATTTCTTTTACAAAAAAGATATCTCTTTCTTAGTACAAGATGTCATACTTACACAAGACTCTTTATATTGCGAGATTTTGTACTCTCCTTTACAGGAGGGTGTAAAATCTATAAAATTTGAATCATTAGTGTTTTGTGTGATGACATTTATGTTAAACAAAGATTTCTCTATTTATTTTGTCTTTCAAAGGACAATAACCAATACCACGAGTTGTTTCTTGTGTGTTTGGATATATAGGGACATAAATACCTTGTTCTCTAGTACCACATCCACTATAACCAAGTTGTCTCATAAGTTCATAACCTCTTCCATTAATCTTTATTGGTTCTATAGGATTCGATGCTTGTTCATAATCAACTTCTTCAAAGTTTTTTGGGTAATATGCTTGATATTCTAAAGTAGTTGAGGTGGATGCTTTTGAATTTTGTGTTGACATTCTTACTTTTTCTTTCCCCTTTTTAGAATATTTTGTTATGATATTCAGTTGCACATCAAATGTAGGTGTGAAATCTAGTGATCCCAAATCATCTATTGATAACATTGTGAAGGGTTTAGGACACTTATCTTTTCCTTCTTCATGCACCACTTGTATAGTTGGTTTGAGTGTTTTCACTGCATTTTCACTACCAGCATCAATAAGGCTCAACACCAGCTTCAAGTGTGTACACTTGGTTGTTATAGACATAGTTCACTACATGATGCAAGGTGGAAGGTACTCAATTCATTTCATGAATCCAAGGTCTTCCTATTAGTATATTATAAGAAAGATCCTCAAGAATAACATGGACTGGAGTTTGGAATGTTACCTTCCCAACTTTAATAGGTAATATGATGACTCCAAGCAGTTATTTTCCTATATTATTGAATCCACATATAGATAAAGAATCAGTTTTAATATCGCTTCTACTCATTTTGATCTTTTCCAAAAGGCTACAACTACATAATTAATAGACGAACCATTGTCAATAAGGGTTTTGTTTATCCTTATCCTGTTATAATGAGGCGCTATCATGAAAGCTTCATTTTTTTTTTCTCTTCTAGAATGAGGATAACTCATCTTGATCGAAATTACCGTCTAAGTTGGTCGAAGGTATAGCTTGAACTTGGGCTACCATATCATTTGATTGCACATTAGGAATATTAGTAACTTGTTGTAAATCAGTTGCAAGCATGTTATGATAATGAGGGGAATCTTGAATGAGCTCACGTAAGGATATCTTAATAGGATTATTCTTTAGTTGTTCAACAAGATCGTACTCCGTTCCATTTTTTAAAGGCAGACGAGGAGGGCCAAGTAAGATAAGGTTAGGCAGTGTGAGGGATGTTTGAGTTGTTTTTCTTGGTTGTAGATTGTTCCTAGTGTTACATGTATGAGAAAAATTATTGTAACTTTATTCCTATGAAACATTATCATTATCAAGTTTCTTTTAAGGTGGTTCTTAGATAAGCATGAGTTTTTTTGAACTTGTGGTGTTTGTGAGGTTGGATAAATGATAAGTCCAGGCTAATGAGAGTACTTTAAGGGATATATAATGTGCATAACCTCAAAATGATTATCCTTATTTTCATGATCTCTTAGTGAAGGAGAGTCTAATGTCTCTTCATCATCTTCATCTAAGGAAGCTTCATCACTATTGTTTGCAAGACATGTGTCAATGTTCTCATTTTCTTCCACCATTATTTCTTCCCTAGTAAGAGAGTTTTTAGGAGAGCTACAAACTATATGTTTATGACATTCATTTTTTAGTTATTCTAAAATAACTTCATCACAAGTAGGGTACTCATCAATGGTTGAATTGTCTCTCTTTTCAATGATGGTATTGTCTTGTTCAATAATCCTTTTCCTAGTAGGAGAGGTAAGGTAAGAGAGGCAAATAGGACTCTCGTAACTCTCATTGGTTTGATATTCTATCACTCAAATATCTTTGTCACAAATAGGAGAGATATTTGGGGAAGACAAATTTTGATTGTCATGATTATCCACCATTGTATTCTCTTTCACTAAAGAATTCTCATAAGGGGGAGAGGTGAACATTTTCATAGCATAATTAGAAAGGTAAGATACTAAAAAAATTTGACCAAAAATGAAAAGTACTTCTAACCATCTTATTCAATGTTTCATGAATATAAACAATGTATATACAAAGACAAAGAGTACTTTTATCCAATTTATGCAAAGCTTCAAGAATGAAAACAATGTGTGTACAAAAATGAAAAGAAATTTTATTAAGCTTATGAAAATATTCATGAACGTAAATAGTGTGTATGCAAAAGTGAAAAGTACTTTTATCCTTATTATGCAAATTTTTAGAAATGTAAACATTTTTCAGATTTTTAGACTTAAAACAAGGTAGTTTTCTGATTACACTGTGCAATAGACTGAAAATAAAGTGTTGTAAATGTCATTTTGAATTTTGACAATGCACTAAATGAAGACAATTAAGCTAGATTTAATGAACTTAATGAAACAAAAGACCCAAAAACTGAAATATAAATGTAATGACAACAAACAAAAGACTAAAACATAGATTTCAAATCCCAAAAAATGTAGACCGGGACCTATCAGTGACTCATTCACCTTTATTGGTGAATGGGTCCTCGATTAGGAGTTTGAAAATGTTTTTTCTGATTTGTAAGTGATTTTTTCAGTGATTTTTAGATGCCAAAAAGTTTAGGTCAAGCCTGATTAGGGACTCACTCGCCAGTAAAGGCGAATGGGTCATAGATCAAGGTTTTAAAAAGGTTAAAACTATAATTATTAAGTTGTTTTATGTGTTTTTTGTGCATGGTTTCAAACTATAACTCCTCTGACAAAAATTTCTTGAATTTGATGAACTAATGCAAGTGAAATGAAGCGAAAATAGTGACCTATAGAACACCTTTTGCAATGATTTTTTTTTAAATTTGTAAATGAAAATTAATGTAATCAAAATGATATGCAAATGACTGATTTGTTTTTGTATTTATTAAACTTAGAGAATGAAAAACAATGCAATTCTAAACCCTAGATGAGAGAAGTTTGAATGCAAAGTATGAAACCCTAAATGAGATCTAAATCAATGAAAATGAATGCAATATCCGACCTAGGATGCAAGGAAAGTGTAGTGTAGGAAAATGCATACCCTTGCATTATCACACTTTTTTGGGCCCACCTTGCTTTGTATATCCCTATTTATTTCTCAATTAGTCCTATTTTGCATCCACAAGCCTAATGAATTATTTTTGTTTATGGTTGATCTTGACAAATATCAAAGGATAAATGATATTTTAATGATTTTGGCTATCTTCCCCTGATTTTTGGGTTGGGACTAAGATGCCACCTACGACGTCTTTATCCCCCAAAGGTCTTGGGACCCTAATTTCAAGTGGACCTTCAATGGGCCCCATTTTGGAATCTATGCCCCATTTTTTTAGGACTTGGGACTAAGACACCACCTATGGTGTCTTAGTCCCCCTCAAGTATTTTTTGGGATTTCATTTCAAATCTTGGTGAGATTTGGCCTCCTTTAATTAATGATTTCATGTTTCAAATTGTTGTGGTGTAATTTTAGGATATTAAGCATGGATAAGTATAAATACAAGGTTCATTCACTCATTTTCCTCCCAAGCATTCATAAGATCATACCCAAGCATTTAAGTATTCATTCCTAAGGAAAGTTTATGAGATCAAGAGAATCTCTTCAAGCATTTGGAGCTATCATCAAGGTTCAAGCATCATATCGAGGATATTATTACATCATGTGTATTTTTGAGCTAAAATTTGTGATGTAGGGTTTTGATTCAAGCAAGCAATTTAAGTCAAGATCTATCAAGAATTCATTGGATCCAAGATCTACATCCAAGCTAGCCATCTCACACAAGTTTGTAGATTTCAAAAAAAGGTTTTGCTAACTTGCAAGATAACACTTTGTTCATTCATCATTTTCCTCCATTATCTCATTCCATTGTAAGGTTTAATTACCAACAAGGGGTTTGACGAAGGAAAAACCCTATTTACTAACAACCAACAAGTTTTTCCTCTCTTGCATGTTTATTTTTGGAGATTTAGGTTGAAGACTTGAAGATCATTTGAAGTGAAAAGTTGCAAAGTTTCATTGTAAAGTTTCCATCTTAACATAAAATCACTTATAGGCTAGATCCAAAAGTTTCAAGACCTAATATCAGAGAAGAAGGAAGTGTAGACATCAAGCCTCATGACCACATTCAGAGATTTTATAAATTCAGGATAGGAATCAGATGATAGCAAGGGTGTCTTAGTCCTCCAAGTGGAATTTTGTAGAGATTATTTTAGATCCAGTTCCAACATCCGAAGACTCTACATCTACCCTGAAAAATAGCAATGGGGCTAATAAGACAATAAGGGCATCTTAGTCCTACCTAGCACATTTTGACAACTTCTTTTTATTTCTGGAATCCTCATCACATTTCCATACTTCCCAAGTACACATATCATAACTTTTTGTTGCCTAATTTCATCATTTGCACCCCACATTTATCTTGCATTACTAGGTTTGTGAGTTGAATGATAAGTTATCTTTTCTAAGTTTTTGCTTGGTGGTGAACCAATCAAAGCCTAAAAGAACCCCTACTAGGTCTTCCTTGTTGAGAATCAAATTGCCCTTTGGGTTGATAGTCAATCAAATTTGGGATCCTAGGACATTATTGAATGACCTAATAAGGAACAATAGGGAAACTTCAACCCCCTTATTTTTTTTACGGTTTAGAAAGACTTCAAAATTAGAAAACTACAATGTTTAATAAACCGAGTTAACCAAAATGAAACATAAAAAGATAGGTTCACAATCAATAAGTAATCAATGATGAACCTAATTTTAATTGCGTGTATGTTTCACTATATATTCTAGACATGGATATTATTAATAAGAAAATAATTTGATCAATGATTCTCTCCAGCAATTAAGGGAAATGACAAATTGATAGTCTAGTAACAATTAGCCTGAAGAGGCACCTCCCGGTCACAAGACATGACCAAGCCCAAGAGGGATGATTGTTCATAGCATAGAAAAAGTGATAAGAGGGTCGATCATGAAAGGAGGATTGAAGGGAGAAAGAATCAAGGCCTAAGGATACATGTGAGATCAATCACTAGCTTTAATATTTGATTTTCTCAATTTGATGTAATGATGTTGCATAAATCCTTGACCTAGGTTCTAGATGATATGTATTCTATTAAATATAATATCTAGTCTTTATTCATTGATATATATATATATATGTGTGTGCTTTGGACATGTTTTGAAGACCATTCCTTTTTGATAGATCAAATATGGAAACAAACTTCACTAGATTGGAAATCAATAGTGTATTTAAGTGGACTATGTAGTCCTTGACTGATCATAGGCCAAATGGTTTATCTTCTATAGATATGGTTCTAATGATGATTAATTTGCACTTATATTTGATTTTTCAAAATATTGGACTTGTAGGATGTATTGGATTGCAAAAGAACATAATGAACATGTAGACATGAATATTGCTTAATTTAGTTATGTATTTTGATATACCTTCATATTAGGACTCAAGGAACTATTTGATCATATTAAATACTCTTATTTCATAATATGTTATACAAATGAAGTACTAATGACTACATATTTGGTGACTGCATAGCAATTGTTTGATTGTGATTGTAATCCCGCTAGGAGAGTTGAATCATGACTTAAGTGTTTTTTCTAAAAACCTCACCTAGGTTCCGCCCCATAGGCCCAAAGCAAGGTTTGGGCAGTATGCCCCACATGCCTATTGCATGGGTTGGGTCATGGAGGGGTGAGGGTTCCACCTAGGCATTCTGCCCCACAGGCCCGAGATATGGGTTAGGCATTGGAAGGTGGTAGACCGTAGGACCCTTAAGGGTTCCCCTCTCCTGATGGGCTGAGTGACTCTTCTTATGTTTTGTAATCTGCATTTGTGATTATGTCTTATTTGGGGTACTAGATATTAATGCTAACAGATATATTGTTAATATTTTAAAATACAAGATTTAATTTTAGTATTATTGAATTGAGGAGAACATTCTTTTGGAAAGAATAAACCCTAATCCTAATCAACTAGAAAATTTTAGGGCAAGACAGGTAGGGGATATTACATTTTGTGAGTTAAATGATAAGTTATCCTTTCCAATTTTTCGCTTGGTGGTGAACCATTAAAATCCTAAAAGAACCCCTGCTAAGTCTTCCTTGTTGATAATTGAACCACCCTTTGGGTTGATAGTCAATCAAATTTGGGATCCTAGGAAATTATTGAATGACCTAATAAGGAACAATAGGGGCACTTCAACCCCCTTATTTTTTTATATAGTTTAGAAAGACTTCAAAATTAGAAAACTACAATGTTTAATAAACCGAGTTCACCAAAATGAAACATAGAAAAATAGGTTCACAATCAATAGGGAATCAATGATGAACCTAATTTTCATTGTGTGTATGTTTCATTCAATTATGAGGGTCCAAATGCAAAAATAACAATAAGAAACTAATCCTAACTATTATAGCAAAGAAAAGGGGAGTTTTGAGAGCTTGAAATGATGTTACCTTGTAGAAAATTTGTTGTTTTTAGGCCTTACAGGTCTCATTCACCTTTAGTGGAAAATGGGTCCCTGTTAGGGTTCTGAAATCTAAATTTTGGGTTTTATTCCTCTTAGTATGTATTCCCATATCTTAGGTTTTCACTGCTTCAAGCCTCAGTTAGGACTCATTCGCCTTTAGTGGCAAATGGGTCCTTTAAAGGTTTTGAAAAACTAACTTTTGGGTTCTATAATTCAATTTCTGCAATCTCAGTTCCCAAGTTTTTAGTTCCCAAAAGTTTGGAATAAATTCTATAACATTGTTTTTATGTTCTTTCACTATGGATGCCAACTTTGCAACTCTTCAACTTTGACAATTTTGCTCCAAATCTTGCTCTTCAACCTAAAACCTGCAATCACACATTTGAGACAAGAAAAACTTGTTGATTGTTAGTGAATAGGTTGCCTAAGTCAAACCCCTTGTAGGTAATTATTCCCAGATTAAGTAAGGAAAAGGGATACTTTTTCCATTATTGAAGTAGGTCTTCACCCTAGGGCCATGCTTCCTTGATTTGAAGAGCTATTTTATTTTTCTATGGTATCCTTTTAGAATCATGATGTTATTGACATTTTATTATCTTTAGTTTAGTGTGCATATTCATGTAGATTCATAATCTTTCTATTCATACCATTATAATTTTACCTATACCTTTCTACCCACTCTAGTGTCCACTCACTTATTATTTATGTAGGCTCATCTCAGCCCTTGCATCATGATTTTACCCCTTAAGATTCTCAAGACCCCCTTTTAGTAGCTACATGTTTCACCAAAAAATGTATACTCTTGAAGAAAGAGACAATTTTTGCGTAATGGTCCTACTTTAGACACCATTGCATCAATCACCCCCTACAACATTTATAGGCCCCTAAGACTTATTATTTTCTACCTTCATGCTTATTCCACCTAATAAATCATACAATTCATGACAAGCAACATTCAAATCACTCAAATTTCACAAATCCCACCTCAAAAACCCCTGGTGGGACTAAGTCGCCCAAGGTGGCGACTTAGTCCCTTATAGGGTAATTTGCATTTTTGAGTGGGGAAATCTCTAACTTAATAAAAATTCTTGATGGATGTCATCCTCTTAGGTCAAAATAACTGACAATTAGGTATTGATGCTTATAAATACATGTTTTTAGGTCATTTTTCACAATAAAATTCAAGAATCAAGTGTTGAACATCTTCCCCAAGAAGATTCATTATTCTTTCTACAACAAAGTTGAAGCTAAGGGAAAAAAGATAGAGTTTTTGTAGGTCTTCAAGCTCACTTCTTGCCCAAGATATATCACATTGCAAAGGGTTGATCATGGATTCCTATGGAGAATCATGGAGAAATCTAGGTTGAGGAGATGCAGCTAGCCATAAAATCAATCCTAAAGACTTGTTTTCAAAGTAGTTCCATCTTCCATTTTCTCTTTATCTTCAACCTAAGGAAGGTTTACATGTCATTAAGGTTCATTTCTAATGTGATTTAGGGTCCCTTGGTATGAGTCTTATATTGTTCTAGTTTCATTTATGCATCTTATTCTTTCATATTAGAATAGGGTTGCATCATACTTCATATTTCCTAGTCTTAGGCACACTTAGGGGTAGGGTTTTATGCATATTTATTATCTCTTTCAAGGTTTAAATACCAACCAGGAGTTTGACCAAGGAAAACCCTCCAGTAGAAACCAAACTTTATTCTATTTTATAGTTGATTTTATAACTATGGATCAAGATTTTAGTTGGAGAACAAATTGTAGACTGTAGGCTTTTGTTTCCACTTTCAGAATTTTAGAAAATTCGGAGTGGACTAGGTCGACAACAGTGGTGACTTAGTCCTACTGCATGTGTTTTTCAATTTCTTTTGAAGATCAAGATACCCAACTGGCTGAAACGGGCCCCAAAACAATTTCCTAGAACTAGAACTAAGTTTCCCAACTTGGCGTAAGTGTCCCAGTTGACCTAAAAATTAGATTTTTAAGAATTTCAGAGGCATCTCCTATCTTCATTTCAACTCTTGTTCATTTCTAGGTGCACTTTTCTTATCTTCTCTCCTATCTTGTATTGTATTATTTGAAGTTTATCCTTTTGCATATCATTATGTAGGCTCAATTTTTTTGCATTACATTAGGTTTGTATTCATCATTTCTCTCTTTTATTAGTTCATTGCACTTAGGACATTGCATCTTAATCATATTTTTCACATTAACATAAGTCTTGAGTGAACCTCCAAGTTTTGGGGTGGAAGACCTCTCTCCTTTTAGGTGAAAACCCTAGAAGTGATAGAGAGCTCCCTTTCCCCTAAAATTTGTGGTTCACTACCTTTGCACGCTAATTTTGTATTAACCATGTGTTCTCCTTGTTTCGCACAATTTTTGAGGATGATTTGTTTGGAAGCCTACACATCACATGGATTTCCACACATTGTGTTGATGTCCCACAAAATTTTACTATTCAAAGGTTGTTTCTCAGTGTTTTACCACTTGGCACTTACCCTTGTCAGTGGACATGGCTCAGGATAATTCATAATCTCTCAACAACCTCTTTTTCCCTCCTCTTCTCACTTTTCAATATATATTTTAATTTTATATGGGTTATCTTAATCTATCTCTAAAATAACACTCCTCTCTCAAAATCTATTTCTCTCAAGCTTGCACAACTCTCAACAACTCTCTATAGTAGACTCAAGCTCTCATAATAGTCTCTTAACTCCTACAACTCTTTCTTCCTATCTTCCTTTGTTTAGTTTCCTCAAGCATTTGCTAATATCTATTTGTTTTACATCCTTGGGCATCTTGGGATTTATCAGATCCCATGTCTATGCATTTATCATCTTGTATATCTATCTTTCGATCTATCTATCTATTTGGCTATCCGTGGAGGTGGAAACACTGAAACATGGGTTTTAATAAGGCATAACCCTAAACAGCCCCATTCTTTTCTTTAGTCTTATGCATGTAGGTATTGAAAATATTTCTTTGTTCTAGACTTCATCTCTTAGTTTCTTATAAGTATTTTCCTTCTTTTCCCTCATTTTATCACTTGTATTTCAATTAGTTTACTTTACTCCAATCCTTGTTATTCCATTGTTTTTATCACATTTTGAGAGTCCTTAGTAACCAAAACTAATAGTAATCTCTTAGTTAATTTCCAAGATATTCTCATCTTTTGGTCTCTATGAGATGCCATCATGCCATGGGGATATAGATACACAACATACTTTTGTCCTTGGCCAAAAGATCATCAGCATGTCTGAAAAATCTCAATGACATGCACTTTCAAGTACTAGAACTCTTTGTAAACACTAATTTTCACAAACTTCAAACAATGAACCACATTAGTATTGTTAGTTTGTTTAAAGCAAGTAAAACCAACATCTCTATGAGATATTGAATCATACTAAATAATGCAAACAAAACACTAAAATACCAAAAACACTAATTGCAAGCATGTGAAGTATGTTCAAACCTATCCCATAGTGGGTGTGGTTCCCCTTATTATGTGAAAATGATTCCCTTTCCCACCCCCTGATAAGAAAGAATGCCAAGATGATGATAGTGCAAATGCATGAGATTGTGCATCAAATTGTGTAGTTGTGTTGTGTCTAATTTGGAGTAGAAATTATTTGCATTTATAGATTGAAGGTTGGAATATTGAAGGATTTGGATGAATGTGGGATCATTCATGAGCCAATGAAAAGATGTCACTTGTCAAGATGTCAATGTATGAGGGTTATTCACATTTTGGTCAATGTGCCAGTTTGAAATTTGAATTTTGATGAAATGACATGTTTAGGGGGGATGAAAGAAGAGATTTAATGCCCAATTGAATTGTGTAAGAGACATGTAAGAGCTCATAAATTCCAAGTTGGAGGACAAGTCCTTTGGAGGGATTTTCAAATTTTGGAAGAATATTCCATCTTGATGCCCTTTCGAAAGAAATTAGATGAAATAATAAATCAAATAAATTGATTTATTGTGCAAGTGGGAAAAGCTAGAGGATTTAGGTGATTAGGATTAAATTAACTAGGATTTGATTAATTTAATAGGAGATTAGGTGATTTTGACTTTTTGACTTAGATTTTGAGAAGAAAATTATTTTAGATTTAATTAAATAAAGATTTGTTTTATTTAATCAAAGTGGATGATGTTAGTGTTAAATAAAATAAAGATGAATTTATTTAATTTGAATGGATGAATTTTAGGAGATTAATTAAATAAACTTGATTTATTTAATTAAAGAGATAACTTAGGAGATTAATCAAATAAACTTGATTTATTTAATTGATGGGCAAATATGAAAATACAGGGAATGCATGATGTCAATTTTGCATGTCTAAATTTTCCCCCGCTTTGAAGAAATGTACTTGTTGCATTGGTTCAAAGAATGATGCTGTCGAGATCAAAATTTAAAAAAAAATCTAATTTTTTCAGATGCCCCAGTGGAAAGAAGTATGTCTGTACATTTCCCCCTTGAGAGATTGAGCGAAAATTTTAATTTGAGGGTCAATCTCATGAAAAAGAGGTTCAAGATGGATGAATCTATATGGCAAATGAGATGTTTTTAAGATGCTTAGAATAACAAATCTATATTATCCTAAATTAATTAAATGATTATGCAATGCATGTGAGATGGATGGTGATGTCCTATGATGATATGACATGATTATGAAAGATGAGAGTGTGGATGCAAGGTGGATGTAATGACGAAGTGATACTTATGTTAGCATGAAAGAGGATAGAAGAATGAGAGGGATCAACCCTTGAATCAAAGATGCAGAAGTCCAACAAGTTTATGAGTCATTGAGACTTTATTCGATATGATGATGAATGATGAGGATGTATTTCTTATCTATAGATGAGAGAGATAAAGACGATACCTTTCCTTATGTTTGATAACACACATATGTACGATGCATCAAGTTATAAAGAACCAGGATGGTGTTGCACCTAGTGTGATGTACTTTGAATTGAAAAACAGATAGGAGTATTCCTATTCACACCTAACATACATAAACATTACTAGGGTGTACTTCAGACATTTTAAAAATATTGGACCAAAACACAGAGAGGTAAAACCTAACAGTGTAATAGTCAACAAGGTGTCCAAAGCATCGTCCATACAAACCTAATAAAGCAAGTATGTGCCAAGGTTATTTTACAATAATATCCAACAAACACAACAGATAAAAAGGATAATGATCGTTTCCCCATTCCTTTCTCTCTAAAACATTTTGATTAGGCATCATTGAGAGGTCCTTGGAATGAGCACAAAATAAGATAAATCCCAAGAAAAGATAAAGTAAGCAAAAAAGTTGATGTTCTTCATACCGCTAGCCAAGACTAAACTATGGTGGTACCTGATGTTGATATCCATTGTTGAAAGGATGCATCCTAGGACATTTTTTGATCAAGTGATGATGATATTTTGATTGGATGATAAGCTATTGATACTCTGTGTTGATCAACTTTCTGACTTAATAACCTAGACTTGACACTTTGATGATTAGGCATTCACTTTTGGACCTGCTAGACTTGCTTCTGATTGTTTTACCAAAGGATGGAGACGACGATTGATTTATTATGAGCAGTGATTATTGTGAGTGAAAGTGAGATGAGATGGATGCACCATTTTTTGTTTTTTTTCAGATATTTGTATGTTTTTGATGTTTTGAAATGTTTTGAGGTTATTTTTGGTATTTTCGAGATTTATGAATGTTTTTGGATTTTGATATCATTTGGATGTGGATATGTGATTATATCAGTGCTCCCTTTTGGAATCTTATTGAAAACCAAGCTAGGTTTGATTGATCAGATTGATGGATTGATGATGATAAAATTGTTGAGGATACTCAACAATGCAAGGATAGTTTTAAGAAAAAAAAGGATTGGAAAGGATATCCCGAGATGATGATGGATTGATTGGATTTGATTGATCAAGATTTTGAAGCTTGATTTGGAACAAAAGTTGATTGAATGATTTGATGTGACACTGAAGTACCCATTAAATGCGACTGATACTGATTGTTTGGATTGATGTTCGATGAAGGATAAAGCTTGATAAGGAACACCATCTTGTCAAAATATGTCATGGGCTAGTGTTTTGGATGTTTTATTCACAAATTCCTTCACCAATTTTCTTTCACATTCACCAATGTTCGGATCGCCACATAAGTTGGATGATATAGATAAGGATTTATTTCTGAAGCAAGATGCAAATATCTGCCCCTAGTGTCTAGCAATGTTTGAAAGGCCATGGTTGGATGTTTGGGTCGGTATATTAATGGATAGATATGGTAGGAATGCAAAGGATGCCAAGGATTATATTGTGATAAGGTAAGGTGTTCGAATAAAGGATGCTCATTTGGGTAATGCTTCAAGGCCCAGATAATGTTAGATTGGATATGATCAATGAAAATGACCCATGTCAAGATGTTTACCACAAGAAAGTGTAAAGTGTGCACCAAATCTTCACCAAGATCAAGCTAAGGTAGATAGATGGCTATGGGTTGGATAAATGGTTTGTGAATGAATGGATTTATTATGGATGTGATAAGATGCTTTCACCTGAACTGGCACACGTAGATGCTCGATTCTACACACGATACTTGTTTTCCAGGTTTTCATCATGGTACCTATTCCATGCGCCACCGAAGTGTTTTTCACTAGAGGACGATTTTTTCTTTACAGTTTTCAATCTTTTTTTTGATTTTTTTGGATTTTTTGCTGAAAGATTTTAAGCTCATGTTGAATCACCTAGTACTACTAACATTGATGCTTCTGTCATAATGTGCCATTGATATCCTACTTGAAGAATCTGATTTGCCAAGATACGTGCACTTGAATGCAACTTTTGAGATTCCCAATATGCTTTGCTGATACCAGAGTTACCTTTGTCTTTATGCGCACATCGCAATATAATGCCTTCTAAATCCTTATGATGAAGGGTGATTTCCAACACATGGTCAATGTGAGAATTCGGTATCATGCGTGGAGGCATGGATGGTGGAGTGTATTTAGGAATAAAAGATGGATTGGTTGACAATTTGGAACCTTTGACTCTCCAAACTTTGGAAGATGAGCAATGATGGGTGGATACAAAAGTGTGCATGGAATTAGGACCAACAACTTCATATACTTTATACACTGCTTGAGAAGTATGTTTTTTCCTTTGTGGACATTTTTGATGGATATTTTCCCCTTTTTTATTTTGCCCCATAGTTTCTTTGACTAATGGAGTTTGATAGGGATAATCATTCTTTGTATTCTTTGGTATCCACTTGTATTTTATTTTTCCTTCATGCTTCGCTACTTATTTTTATTTGATATCATTCTTTGTGCTTTGATTCAACTCCTTTTGATGTTGGTCCCAATTCGTGGATGGGGTGATGGGTGGATGAAGATTCATTACATGGCGGGTTGTAGTATTGGCATTGGTTTCATCATAAGGATTCTCCGTGTTCCCTATACTGACATTTGCTTGAGACGAAGTTGCCCCCTAGTTTATAGAGGTATCACTGATATGTTTATATCCCTTGGTTTTCAAATAACCAAGGCCTTTATGCTTAGGATTTCCAATAATTTGCATTGGTTCTAGGATACCTTGTTCATGTAGCCCTAATCATTTTCCTTGAAAATTCATTTGCTCAAAATTTTTATCTGCAACAAGATATGATTTACCTTGGAAATAAGGCACTAATCCTTCTCTACTCTGTGGTGGATCTTCAAAAGTGACAACTTCTTTATTGATGAGATAGCTTTCCCTAAGAAAGGTATGTGATCCAATTTTATAAGTGATAGGATCATCCATATGTGGGATGAATGCCTAATTGATATCTTTGGCTTGATCTTGTGAGATATTAGATTGTAATTCTTTTTCAAGAAGTGTTGATGATTCATTGTCCACGTAAAATTATTCTTCATGATTCATTCTTGATATGCTTTCACATGATTTTTCTGATTCACAACTTCTGTAGGAGCCTTCTTCATGATCTATTTCTGCTATGTCTCCATAGGATGTTTCTAATTTATAACTTTTGTAGAAGCCTTCTTCATGTTATTTTTTTGATATGTCTCCACATGATGTCTTTGATTCACAACTTAT
The DNA here is from genome assembly GCA_007115665.2 of Sequoiadendron giganteum. NCBI lineage: Eukaryota > Viridiplantae > Streptophyta > Pinopsida > Cupressales > Cupressaceae > Sequoiadendron > Sequoiadendron giganteum. Next base: position 377,310,878 of record CM021100.1, on the reverse strand, counting down.
GTAGAAGCCTTCTTCATGATCCACTTTTGGTATGTCTCTATATTTTTCTATACCTTGATCATGTGTACAAATGTTAAGAGTAGGAGACTCTTGTTCCTCGGTAATGATATCGAGAGTATGATACTCTTGCATTGAATGAACATCATCTACGTGTCCATCCAAAGAAATCATCTCATGGGTAGACAAAGGGGTATGTGCTATATGGATATGGTCATCATTCGCGACATCTTGTATAGATAGGAGAGTGTCCATTAGATCATTGTAGTATCTCAAAGATACGAATTCTCTATCTTGAGTGATTTTAGAATTGATTTTGACATGCTTTGGATCAAGTTCTTGACATGGGTTGATTTCAAAGGATGGATTGTCTACAAGGGATTCTTAGGCATTGTTATTAGGAATGCGAAGTGGATCAATATCCTGATGATCTTTAAGGATTCCTTCATTATCTATAGTCATGAGGTTGAGGGATGTTATTATGTCTTGGGAAGGACCATTGCTAGACCTTGGTGATAGACGCTGATCATGATTTGAAAATAATTCTTGAGATATGTTCTCTAACTCATTAGGTGATGTAGATACATTGTCAACATGATCATTGATTGATGGATCTTGGATTATATCAATAGGATAGAAAAGAATCAACACTCCTTGAAATAGATCTTTGTAGGAGGGATCTTGATCATGACTAAAAAATGGCTCTTAATGTACATTGATCTGATCATTGGATGAGGTGGAAAAATCTTCAAGGTGCTCTTTGATTGGTAGTTGTGATTGATCTTTGAGATGTGATGACTGATCTTCGAGATAGGGTGGTTGGGTTTGTTCTTGACATTGTTACCCAACCTCTTGACATTTGAGATATTGTTCATGATGTGGTTGTGAACCCAACTTAATGCTTTGATGACATGGTTCAACCAATGGAAGAGTGTATTTTTTTTTTGGGGTAGAGATGTCTCTTGGTGTAGCAATTTTATTTTGCAAGATTTGATCTTGACATTCTCGATATCGTTGACCTGGTTGTTGACCAAGCATAATGGGATAGTGTGCCAGTGGTTGTTTCATGATATCACAGATGGATTGACTCTGGACAATGTTTTGATTGGTTTGATGTTTAGATTTGGCATTATAGGTTGACTTTGAACATTGTTGTGGTTGAGAAGCATATTGCCTTGATTTAGGTATCTTTGATTTTGCATGGGGTTACCTTGACTTGGATCAATACATTGGGTTTTCAATATATTGCTTGGTCTTGACCAGTATTGGTTTGATTTGCAAGTGCATCTATCCCAAAATTCACCAAGTGTGGATTTGATACATTCATGGTTGATAAGTTTGCACTTGGTATATTCACATTTGGTATGCATGGATTGGATGCGATAATGTTGTTTTGTTGAAGACTCATTTTTGGTTGATAAATTTGTAATTTTTGACTTTGATTTAAATATACCATAGGGAAAGGTGGTCCAAAATTCGAATTGAGAAAACTCATATTTGTATCATTGAGGTTTGGAAGAAATAATGATGCCATGTATGGATTGCATAAATGTGAGTTTTGATAATCAATTGGCATTGCGAGACTTGGATAGTTAGGTTGACTTGGATTACTCATGATGTATGAATCAAGTTTATATTCCATGTTTTTCTTGTTTTTTTACCTTGTTGCAAAAGTGAACCTCTAAGGTGTTTAGGACCAATGATGAGATGAAGAATGAAAGGGGTGAATGATATGGGTGTTTAAACTTTTAGGAACTTTGGATCAATGCTAGACTTTAGGACTTGTTTTGATTTGATTTTGAATGAGGATAGTTTGACTAAGTGTGTTAATTCAAACAAGGTGATTTTGGAAAATGAACTTGTAAATTCTAGGAAGTTATGTTATCCTAGAGTAAACTAGTTCACAAGAGGATAATTTGACTAAGTATTTTAAATCAAACAAGATGATCTTGGATAATGAACTTGTAAACTCTGGGAAGTTGTGTTCTCCTAGAGTAAACTCGTACACAAGAGGATAATTTGACTAATTGTGTGAAGCCAAATAAAGTGATAATGAGCTCCTAGACCCCAAGATGTTAGATTTTATCAAGAGGTAAATTTGCTCACAAGGTTAATTTTACTAAGTGTATTAAGTCAAAGAAGATGATTTTGATTTTTCCCATAAGTTTAGTATAAATAATGTTTTCAAAGTTCCCAAGAGTTTGTTGGTGAGATGGGATTTGATTTTGATGGTTGAGGGATGGGTGAGGTATTTGAATTGATCCTAGATGAACCTAAGAGGACTTGTTTACTAGACCAAGATATTGAAGAACATGTTTTTCCCTAAGAGTATTTCAAACCAAAAGATCAATGTTCGCATGGAAAACCATAAGACAGAAGATTGCAAGCACATGTGTGGGGTTCAATTGGGGTTAATCTTGATTAATGACTTGCTTTTCACCACAATCACTTCTTTCTTAATTTCTCAAATTGAATGTCCAATGTACTAATTTTCTTTCATCCCATAAAGTGCATTATGTGGAAATCAAGGAAATCAAGGCAAAGGTTACCTATTGTTGAATTTAGTTTAAGAAAATTGAGATGAAATCCTAATGCTTAGAAGCCTCTAAGGATACAAATCCCAAGGACAAGCAATACCATGTGAATTTGTTCAAGGGTATTTGCTTCTCCTAAAGGGTTTGAAATTTTGAAGATCTTGTGAATGTTTCCTATCAACTATTTTTGATCAAAGTAATGTGTTTTTCATTCCAATAACATGTCCAATCCTAGGATGAAGATGCAATATTTGTTGGGATCCCACTTGGATAAATCGAGCTGCACATATTTAGTGCGGATGATTAGATGCTTGACCACACATGCTCCCCCTTATAGTGCACTTCCTTCTTGGGTCAGCCAAGCATCAGTTCCCATGAATCTCCCATGGAATACCTTTCATCTCTACAAAAAAATTGCATGTATATGTGGGACAACTTCAAAGGACATGACCTTTTCAACAAAAAAATAGATTAAGATTTTGGTCTCTACACAAATTGGTTCATAATTAGGGTACTCATTCAGAAGGCCACATGAGAGCAAGATCAATCCATATAAAGAGTATCACCTGCTTGTCCGTAGGAGCTCTTGTAATAATGAACTTTCCTCACCATTGAAATTTTTATACTAGTTGGGAATAGATTGGCGTTTAGTTTGTTATCGGTTTGAGTCGTTCCCTTGGGGTGAGTACTTTTTCCCACCAAGGCAGGCTTTTTAAAGGTGGATGATAGGGAGGGAGTGCATTTGTAGTTTAACCACCCAACGCATTTAGGCAGGAGCACACACAATGCCTTTTCTTCACACTCACATGTTTTGTCCAAATTTTAGGTACCCAAACTGAAATGTGGAGGTAATCACTTACACAACTTAAGATCATCAAAAGGACTTTTGATTCTCAAAATCATCATGAGGTACGAGATAAGTGCATACGTCGTTTAGATGATATTACTTCGTGAAAAATATTACAAAACACCAAATGCACATGTTTATTTTAATTTCCAAAGGAAAAATTGAGTTCTTTTTAAAGCCCTGAAATCAAAATGTGAGTTGTTTGTCAAATTTTTAGAACCCAAATTGAAATTTAGTAAGTTTATAAGGTTCAATTTTAACCAATTTGAAAATGAAATGAAATCAATGATTAATTTTAAACCCCAAAAATAAGTGAGTTGGATTAAAATAGAAAACAAGAGCATAAAACAGTAGTCCTAGATTGTAACAACAAGCATTAAAAAATGCTTTTTCAAGTCTTAATTTCAAAAAAAATATTCAACTCCAATTCATTCACCTTTGTTCAACTCTGATAGCTAGCTCCAACACTAACCTGTCAAATATCATAAAGTAAAATATGAGATTTGTTTCAAGGAATCAAGATAAATAACAATCGATATTCATAGATAAACATGAAGTATAAGCTATGCCAAGATAAGTAATATTTGATTAACTTCCTGTCACTTCTTGTATCCACTGCATCATAACCCAAAAGATATATTCATAACAAATGCATTAATTGATTATGACCTACAAAGCTAGATAATGAGATGGGGCTTCAAATGCACAATTTAGTTCTTTCACCAATACAAACTTTGCATAAATTTTACGAACAACAAAGTTGTACATAATATAACTATAGATTGTGGCACGTAGGCTACTGTTGGCTTCTCTAGGATCGGTATAATTCCACAGAAACAACTGCAAGTTTGACTTAGCGTGGATTTTGTTTGCAACATAAATGCAAGGTACCAATATTTGGTGCTAAAAGTAACTTTGATTCTGACATGGATTGTTAATGCCAGATTTGGAGAAGAACACATCAAAACATCATCATCTAAAATCAAAGCAAAGATCATACGCCGCCTTAAAAACTTTCAAACTACTGCAATAAAAACTGTAATTAAAAAAAAAATAGCGGATAAAGGCATTTAGAAACTTTCAAGTTACTACTATTAACAGGTGGAAATTCCAACTCAATAGCCTTTGTTAGAATGTGATGATTGCAAGGCATAGAAATGTGCTTTAAGATGCAAAAGCGTAGAATAAGGCATGCGAATGACTCTAAAACCACACATGTTGTTCGTGGGGTAGAGTGAGAAGGCTTTGGATGTAAATCGGCCAAGTCAAACAACACAACTCAAACACTCGAAGCCACTGGAACATGTACAAAAAGGAACTCAACCAAAAGGCATGAGAAGACCACTATATTAGAGCATCACCATATCAAAGAATCACTAGTCAATGAGTAAATGGCATACAAACACAATGAAAGCCACAGGTATAAGTGAAGAAACAAAAAAAATAAAAAAATACAAATGAATATTTGCTTCTAAAAATGCATGATGCATTCTTTAGTCTCTCAAAATATTCTATCTTTAAGATGCGTTTTTCCTTTTATATTGGCAATACAAATAATTTTTCTTTTCACACAAAGGAGCAATTCCATTCCTTGGACAACACTAGAATTTGAAATTGAAGAAGTGCGTACTAACCCAAGAAAATTCTCTTGTTTACCGTTTACCATATTGTCAATGCATCTCACTACTTTTGTCTGTGCGGGTGATTTCGGAAAGCTTAGGCAATGTTAATGTCATAGTAGTAATACAAATATTGCAACAACACTGAAATATGAAGAAATGGTGATAGTTCTGCTGGTTGTGTGCAATTCAAGTCCACAGTAACTATTCTGTCAGACCACTTTATTACCATATTTTGTGAAATCATATTCGAGTTTCACACTGACATCGATATGCCAAAACCATCAATAGTAGTTGTCATTCAAATTTGATCAACCTTCGCTTCATACGCTACTCAAAGGATATGTCAAGAGTTTGCAGCAACTTCAAGGAAAATATTGAGATTTCCCTCAAGCCTCGATCCAACAAGAGAGCCTTTTAAAATAGTTTAAGATATATATCTATCAAAAGAAAATAAATGTGGACTGCATGAATGAGATTTGATAACCTACATTATTCGGCGTGCATTTGACTATTATCTTCATTCCCTTCTTCTCGCGTACGTTTGTCAGAAATGAATATAAATAAAAAATGTAGGCTTTGAAGCTATCGGTGGGTTCTTGTCAGTACCTTTCCCCTACCCCGTGTGGTGCATGGAGCTCGACCTGATCTTGTATTGCCAAACAATACATTCATTCACTTGCGGTGGAAGGTACTGGTAGTTGAACAGAAAAAAAGCACCTAATTTAATTTGACTGCTGATTAGAGCATTAATTTTCTAACTACTCCTAATCAGATTTACTATATTCTTTCACATTGAGAGCATATTACGAGAGTATTTTGCCAAAATAATTGTTAATCTACATAGGTGCATGGCATGAGTTGTCTTAACAGAAAAAGACATGCTACATGGTATAGATAAAATTGGAAAGAAAGCATATATAGGTAAAGTGGGTGCATAGAGAGCGACACAATAAAACTAATGGTGAACAGAAATGTAGAATAGTGAATCTGTTGGAGGAGAAGCGATGATGGGAAGGCACGATTTTCAGATAGTGGGAAGGCAGAAAGGACTGTGAAGCGGCGGAAGACGGCCTGGAATTTTTACCCCGAGGCAGTGATGACACAAGGCAAGAATCCTTATGAAGGTAGTGGCAGAAAATAACAACAACGATTGGTAAGGCCAAAAAAACTTTCAAGCAAGTTCTTTTTGGCACGTGTAAAGCTGATTTCCACCATTACAAAAAGTAATGATTGCAAGACATCCAAAAGTATATACGCTCTTAACATCTCCATGATTGAGGTCTAAAAAGAATGCGCAAGTTGTTTAAGCTACTCAGTGAGACATCACACTGGGAATATATATATTTTCAGTGTTTAAGCTGAATTCAACATCCAAATTCTTAATGAACTAGACATAGTATAAAAGAAACCCTTAGATTTCAACAGGTATAAAGTATGGGAAATTAATCGTCCTTCAAAAATATAATCACAAACATACCCATCCTTTGAAATTTTAAAGATACTTAAATTAGACAAGACTACAGTAACAAGAGAGCCTACCAAAGTAAAGCAGTAATCCAAGACAGTAAAGACACTTTATTAGAATCGAAGGCTAAAGTGGATTGGTGGCACTCATGAATACAGTCTTAACAATAGACAACCGACTTTATATTCCTCAAATACAACCTTAAATAAAAGAACTATATTCCGATGGTAAGCATCAATAAATACTCTCAGATTTCAATGTTTTTAAGATAAGAAAAATACTTTATACTCATATTGAGATGAATAGAAAAAAAGATGTGTTAATTGATACTTGAATAGAAGCCAAAGATTGTATATTTCTATTCAATGTCAAAAAAATCTAAAAAAAAATACACAAGCAACATGTTAAATGGTGAGATGGTGAGTTTAGTTTTCTTTTTTAACAAACATGAGCTTGTGCCCCTCCTTCTAGCATTAGAATGTATAAACTAATTTTCACAAATTTCAAACAATGAACCACATTAGCATTGTTAGTCCGTTTAAAGGAAGTAAAACCAACATCTCTCAGAGATATTGAATTATACTAAATAATGCAAACAAAACAAGTTAAAATAAAAAAAAGACTAATTACAAACATATGAAGTATGTTCAAACCTATCCCATAGTGGGAGTGGTGCCCCTTATGATGTGGAAAGGATGCCCTTTCCCACCCCCCTGATAAGAAAGAATGCCAAGATGATGATAGTGCAAATGCATGAGATTGTGCATTAAATTGTGTAGTTGTGTTGTGTCTAATTTGGAGTAGAAATGCTTTGAATTTATAGATTGAAGGTTGGAATATTGAAGAATTTGGATGAATGTGGAATCATTCATGAGCCAATGACAAGATGCCACTTGTCAAGATGTGAGTGGATGAGGGTTATGCACATTTTGGTCAATGTGCCAATTTGAAATTTGAATTTTGGTGAAATGACATGTTTAGGGGGGATGAAAGAAGAGATTTAATGCCAAGTTGACTTGTCTAAGAGACATGCAAGAGCTCATAAATGCCAAGTTGGAGGACAAGTCCTTTTGAGGGATTTTCAAATTTTGGAAGAATATTCCATCTTGATGCCCTTTCGAAAGAAATTAGATGAAATAATAATTAAAATAAATTGATTTATTGTGCAAGTGGGAAAAGCTAGAAGATTCAGGTGATTAGGATTAAATTAATTATTAAATTAATCAGTATTTGATTAATTTAATAAGAGATTAGGTGATTTTGACTTTTTGACTTAGATTTTGAGAAGAAAATGATTTTAGATTTAATTAAATAAAGATTTATTTCATTTAATCAAAGAGGATGATGTTAGTGTTCAATCAAATAAATATGAATTTATTTAATTTGAATGGATGACTTTTAGGAGATTAATTAAGTAAACTTTATTTATTTAATTAAAGAGATAACTTAGGAGATTAATCAAATAAACTTGATTTATTTAATTGATGGGTGAATATGAAAATACGAGGAATGCATGATGTCAATTTTGCATGTCTACACTCTTATCTCTTAATTTAGCATAAAACATAATTAAGCAAGCTTCACCCTTTTATCTTGTGGCATGAGCTTCGATCTTTGAGGTAGTTGAGGGTTATTTGCTCCTCAAGACCTCATTGTCTTAAGTGTCCCCTCCTTTACAATTACAAGATTAAATCCTCAAATTCTTCAACACCTAGCACAACAAGATCAAAATGTGAAGGAGAACATGTGAAACTATTCTCAAAAAATTTATAACCTATTAAATTCTCACCATTAGGTGTAATCTAGTTAACTAGTCCTATAACTTGGGTAAAAAAGTGCATAGATCCGAAATCTTTCATAAAAATATTTTAAAAATCTCTTCTAAGAATGTGTAATTTGATAGTTTTTATCTTCTCCATTCTTTGAAATACATTTTGTACAATACTCAAACTTGTTTTGATTTTGTTGTTGTAGCAATTCTCGAAAAAAATTGAATCATGTATCACTTGTTAAATGATGAAGAAAGTTTTTGAAACCTTCCTTTTTCTTTCTTTTAATTGATCGAACATTGTGCTTGCATCCAAGAGACAAGCACTTGTGGGTCCATAGATTTTATGTTACAATTTTCAACTAGATCAAAAAATAAACAATATATTCATTTTCATACTCCAAAAATCATAGTTTTCTCCTCTAAACAAAAGTATCCAAGACTGGCATTCAAACTATTGATAATAGTAACCATATTTCAAAATGGCTTATCCTCCTTGATAATGCCTGAATTTGCCGATCTTTTAAAATCTTAAATTCTACAGAATTTTCTTTCATTAAGATTGCCACATTTTATCTTTTTTTAAAAGAGAATAAACTCCTAAAACTCCTACAACTAAAGTTGGCTGTGATACCAATTGTGGGTTCTTTAAAAAGATAATAATAGTAATATACGAAGAAATAGCATAACAGAGAAGAAACATTACTCTTATTTACTTAAACAATAACATTTAAAGTAGAAGAAAATACTGCTGAAAAACTATTTGAATTGGAAAAAATAATTACAGATAACGCATAACTTCGCAGAGTATACTTTCTTTTGATATCCGAGATCTAGGATGGATATCTCTCACAGATACACACAATTTTATTTTTTGTTGCAGGATGTTGGTTAAACCTTGCCGTCGGTGGACTAGGCAGTGAACTGGTGGATATTAGCGGTGAAGATAAGGATAAAAATGGCAGCGATGCGATTCAGATTGCAAGCGTGTTGGATCCTGAAGAGATAATAATAACATGCAAGAAAGAAATAATTGACAGAGGAAACAATATTCAGATCACTAGACAATAAAAAACATTAAATGAAACAGATTGCTGCTACAATAACATACTTTATTGATCTCAATGAAAATACATAATTCTGTAAAGATTTCCGGATATCTGCGATCTGAGATGAGATCAAGAGTTACTTAAATGTTTATTAATAGGCAACAGCTCAGATGCGGTGCTGAAGATAAAGAGAGTAAACAAGACGGTGCTGAAGGTAAAGACCAAAACATATAGGTCTTACCGAGAATAAAAGCGTGGCGAGGCTAAGAAATACGTGCGGGATAGAAGAGTTAAAGATGGAAGATGCCTTGAATGCGTGGTTTACATGGTGTTTGCCAACCTTATTCTGATCACATGTCCGAATCAGATTTTGTTCATGTCGGAGGAATTAGTTGTTTATTTCAACAAGCCGGTGGAGATTGTCAGTCATAAGCAAGCGGTGGAGAAGAGGCGGTTTGCATGGTGGGCAACCACTAAGCATCAAGATTATTACAACTCTGTGCTAGGAATGCATCCATAATTCCAATGCGACAATGGAGAAAAAAAAAGGTAATGGTAGGGATGAAAGCGTAGATCTTTTACAAGTCCAACATCTGGTTTCGTTGGCTTCTATCAACTAGGGGGAAATAACGGTTCAGTAGCGTTTGGCTGTGGTACATCTGCTATACAAAGGATACAAGTTTTATTTCTGGCGGGTTTGACACGCAGATGCCGAGAAACTCATCAATGCTCGTAAATTTATATTCTGGATAAAGCTTAGTAACCTCCAGATCTTCATCTGTGACCTCGTAGTTAGTCTGATCACCTTGAACAAAAATACTGTGCAAAATTGAAACGGGGATGTTATCTGGAACAGGCAAAGCTGCAATGATAACACATTAGATTTAGAAGCTTAATTGGGAGTAACATCTTGGTTGCGTATTTGAAATATCAAGAAATAGTGAAGAATATGTATCGAATGAGTTCGCCTTACTTTCTGAGAGCTTCACTATCTCAGCTTCTGGCAAATAGACCCTTTTAAGAGTTCGTCCAGTTTTCTGCTCCCACAGTGAAACAATCTCGCTCTGGCTAATCACATTCATTGGTGGCTTGTAAATCACTAGCTTGTTTAGTGTTCTCTGATCATTGGCCACCATCATGCTTAGAACGGCGATGTCATCTTCTATATTCATGACAGCTGAATACAAACATTAACAAACATACAAATTATTTAAGTTCAACCAAATATCACACATATGGCAATATACCAATACATTTCTACTGTAGGTGATGTTTAACCCATCAATAAATTAGAAAACGTCTTAGTTGTTTTTCAACCGACATTATTCTCCACCTAGACTTTGTATACCTTTAGTAAAGCCATCTCCATTTATAACAACTTCCTGTGGCGGTGGTTTCAGACGAGGATGAAGGAAATAGTCCACGAAATACGCAGCATAAGAATTGGAAGAAACGAATGTGTATGGAATCCCTGCTTCTTCGGTTGCCCTACGAATGGTCTTCTTAATATCATTTAATTTCTGAAAGGGAGGCAGAGTCTCGATTCTGTCCACTTCGTTGCCAAATTCTGATGGCAGGAACCTCTGTTTGAACCAAAACAAGAAATCAAAATTTATGAATGCCGTAATAACTGGGCCATATTGCTAAATGCAAAACAATATAAGTTTTAAGGAACACTTAGATAAGTTTATAAAGTATATTGAACAGTCAAGTGATTAAACTGTTTTTGATCACTCTTTTCTGTTATCAGATTACTCATTATGCTAACTGTAAACAGTGGGTAAGTTGCAGTCCAACAGTTGCTTCATAATGCCGACTGTAAACAGTTGGTGCGTTATTAGTCAACAGTTGTTTTTGTGAGATAGAAATTTAGAAGGCTTTAATACCTTTATATTTCCTGCTTCCTTGATAGCCTTTATAATATTGAGCTGATCTAAATGCTGGGGAATGCCAACTGCAGATATTACTATATCCACTTGCTTGACTGCATTGACAAGGCTGTTATGATCATCTAAAGATCCCTGCTCCCATCAACAAAAGTGTTAGACGGATTCTTCTAGTTAAAAGGCGTAAGACTAAAACCAATAAGAATATGATTGTGACATTTGAATCACTAACCTGAAGAATGACAATACCATCATCTTTGAATTGTTGGAGTAATTTTGACTTGGAGGAATGAGCAGCTGCAGTTGAAGGACGCACAAAAGCAAATGTTGGGTAGCCCAGTGAGACACTGGCTCTCGTCATATATTTTCCAATGTACCCAGTTGCTCCAATTATCAATATTCTATTCATCTTGGCAGCCTCTCCTCCAACAAATTTTATTCACTGCAAAGTCCGAACTGATTAAGAAAGAAATTGATAAGACAACTTAAAGGGAAAATTCGAGACAATCTAACAATCACAGCTAGTCATGAGGAAAAGAAGCGTAACGAGGAAAACAGTGAGGGGAATGGGTTTTTATAGAGAAGGGGAGTGGTTGAAAATATTTAGCCTTTGGGGTTTCGAAAGTATGACGCAAAACGAAAATATTTGTCCAGAATAGTGCTCCTCGAAATAAAAATAACGTGCCGTATTTAGATTGTCCCGCTTCTGGACAGACAATACGCCGCTTCTGTGCTAGCTTCTGAGGTTTTGTTGTTTTCTAATGGCGTCGTTTCATTGAAGAGAGTTGTGTTTCCTAGCTCGTGTCCTGAAGAGAATTGTTTTGTCTCCTTTCCTCCTATTCAATTAGCCATCCCACTCAGGCACGTTCATAGTTTTAGCTGAGCATTCAGGTTGGAGGGGCCTCTGCGAAGTTTCTCGTGAAGCTCAATGGGAATCAGTCACTTTCATAGAGTTAGCTATAATTTGTAAGAATATTGGGATTGAGGGAACACTGCCAAAGTTCAATGGGAAACAGGTTCTTTCATAAATAAAGTTATAATTCGAAAGAACGTTGGGTTGGATAGGGAAGAATTTTAGGTTGGACAGGGAAGAACATTGGGTTGGACCGATTATTATAAAAAGTTTGTTATAATTTAGAAGAATATTAGGGTTGGAGGGAAGAATTTGGATTGGAAGAATTTGGGTTGGACAGATCATTATAGAAAGTTTGTTATAATTTGGAAGAATATTGGGATTAGAGGGAAGAATGTTGGGTTGGACAGATCATTATCAAAAAGTTTGTTATAATTTGAAAGAACATTAAAATTAAAGAAAAAAAGGTTAGATTGGACGAATCACTATCAACTTTATTGTGAAACAATGAAATTTTTTAAAAGACTAACAATAAAATTGACAGTGATCTTTCTAATACCATATTCTTTCAAATTATAATTAATTTTATGAAAATATATGATTTCCATCACATTATAATTAACTCTATGAATGTGTGATTCCCTTTGAACTTCACATAATGTTAGCGAGTGGTACCTCCAACCCCAATGTTCTTCCAAATTATAGCGAACTCTATTAAAGAGGACAGGAGGCAAAACAACTCTCCTCAGGAAACGACGTCAATGAAACAGTGCCGTCAGACAACAGAACCTCAGAAGCGAGCACAGAAGTGACGTATTGTCTATCCAGAAGCGGGACCTTCTAAATACGGCACGTTTTATTATTTCGAGAGAAATGTTCTGGCCAAATAGTTTCATTTTTCGTCACCCTTCCCAAACTCCAAATGCCAAATATTTTCAACCACTCCCCTTTTGTATAAAACACCATTCCCCTCACTGTATTCCTGACGCCCTTTCAATTCATGAAACAAAAGTAAAAGTAAGGCATAAACAGTTTCTTTCCTGAACACCATGGAATTTATACGATCTGGGCTATTGACATGAATTTTTTGTTATACGAAGGAGATATTTATAAGTGGGATTTAGAATGAATTTAAACTAGCATTTGCACCACATTATTTACGGTCGTGAGTGGATGTCATCAAGAAAGTAGTGATATATCTCACCTATCCCTCTCTACCTCTTTTTCCCTCCCTCCCCCCTTCTCTCTCCCTCTAGCTCTCTCCTTCCCTCCCTATTTCTCTTTAGATCACATATCCCTCCCTCCATCCCACCTATTTCTCCATCCCTCTCTCTCTCCTTCCCTCTCTACTTCTCTCCCTCTCTCACTTATTCCTCTCTACATATCTCTCCTTCCCCCTCTAATTCTCTATAACTCCTCTATCCCTCTCTACCTTTACCTCCCTCCCTCTCTCTCTCACTCTCTCTAGCTCTCTCTTTCCTTCTCTACTTCTTTCTATCCCACCTCTCTCTCCCTCCCTATCTCTATCTCACTTATCCCTCTCTACCTCCCTCTGTCCCTTTACCCTCCTCTCTCTCTCTTTCTCTATCCTTCCCTCTCTACTTCTTTACCCTCCTCTCTCTTTCTCTATCTCACCTATCCCTCTCTACCTCTCCCTCCCTCTCTCCCCCGTTCTCTTTCCCTCTTGCTCTCTTCGTCCCTCTTTATTTCTCTCTATATCACATATCCCTCTCTACCTATGCTTCCCTCCATCCCACCTATTTATCTCTGACTCTTTCCTTCCCTCTCTACTTCTCTCCCTCTCTCACTTATTCGTCTCTACCTCTCTCTCCTTCCCCGTCTAATTCTCTATATCTCCCCTATCCCTCTCTACCTCTCTCTCCATCCCTCTCTCTCCCACTCTCTTTGGCTCTATTTTTCCTTCTCTACTTCTTTCTATCCCACCTCTATCTCCCTCCCTATCTCTATCTCACTTATCCCTCTCTACCTCCCTTCTTAACTTCAAAATATGAAATTTAAAAAAAAAAAAAATTATTATAAATTCTTAATGTTCTAATAAAGATTTTAATATGTTTTATCATATTTCTTTTTAATATAAATTCTTTGAATAAAATGTTTTGCTTAATTTGATATTATAAGTTTTCGACAAAAAATAATTTCTAATTTTTTAATTTGAAAGATAATAAATCAAGAAAGAGTGTATTTAAGAATGTCATAACTAATTAACTCATTCCAATAGTACTAATAATGTATACACTCCAATAAGTATAATAATTTAATATTGATATATCTTTCCATGGATCTATTTAAGATAACTACATTATGTAGTTTTTTGATATTTTAAATATTTTAATTTTCATTTCTTTAGATGATTTTTATTTGATATATTTTTTTTTACTATAATTTTTTTTAATAAAATGATATTTTATTTTTTTGAAATAAAATTAAAAATCAAAACATTTACCTAAAATCTTATACATTAAAGATTTAAAATTTTATTCAAAAAAATTAAACAAACATTATATTCAAAGAATCTATATTCATTTTAAATGAAAAATGTTTAAAATTTAAAAATCTATTTAAAAGAATCTATATTGAGTTTATATTTAAAAAAATTAAAATTTAAAGATTTTTAAAATAATTGATATATTAAATATTTAAAATTTTGTTCCAAAAATTTGATCAGAATCTAATAGATTTTGAAATTATAAAAAAAAAATCATTTCTATCAATATTTCCAATATTAATTTACATTAAATATATCAAACTCTTAATATTTAAATTAATTCAATAGAAATATTTTTTTCGAAAATTTAAATATTTTGATATTATATATTTATATGCATTCTACATTAAAATAAAACTTTAAATATCATGGATGTATTTACGATAACTACATTATGTTAGTCTTTTGTTATTTTAAATATTTTAATTTTGATTTCTTAGATGATTTTATTTGATAATTTTTTTAAATATAATTTCTTTTATTAAAATGTCTTTTTTAATTATTTTAGAATAAAGTAAAAAATCAAGACATTTACCTAAAATCTTATACATTAAAGATATAAAAATTTATTCAAAAAAATTATACAGACATTATATTCAAAGAATCTATATTCATTTTATATTAAAAAGGTTTAAAATTTAAAGATTTATTTAAAAGAATCTATATTCAATTGATAACGTTTCTACCCAAGTCTGCTATCTAATTTTCATTTCTCTTTTTATCTCCTAATCATCCACAAACGTTGATGAAAGAAAATTGCACATAGTTTTATCCAAAATCTTGATCTTACTGATCTATATTCAATTTATATTAAAAAAAATAAAATTTAAAGATGTTTTTTTAAATTTTATACATTAAATATTTAAAATTTTGTTCCAAAAATTTGAACATCATAGTTATAATAGATTTTAAAATTATAAATCAAGACTCATTTTTATCAAAATTTTCAATATTAATTTACATTAAATATATCAAAATCTTAATATTTAAATTAATTTAATAGAAACACTTTTTATGAAAATTTAAATATTTTTATACATTTTACATTAAAATTAAATTTTAATTTTTTATTAAGTTTCATTACTATTTTAAATATTTTTATAATTTTAAAATTATAATTAAATATTAAAAAATTTACATGAAAAAATAAAATAAACATAATATATTCATTAAAAAACAAAATTAAAACATAATCTCTCTTAAAATAACTTTCATTTAGTACTATCGGTTAATTATGCTAAATAAGTTAGGTCGTAATAACGTGCAAAATACGACCTTACTTGACGTTACTGAAAACAAGCTTGCATAAACGTGTTGAAATATTAAAATTTAAAAAAGAAAATATGATTTTACAAACCCTTCATTTAATTGAGAGAATCTAATAAAATCGTTTGGTATCGCTTCAAAGACAATACGGTAGTCTTAGCCTAGTCTTAACTTTTCCAACAACGTTCTCAGGTAAAAAAAAATTGCATTGACGAAAACAACGCGTGCTGCCAAAAATAATAAATTTACCACGATGAAAACTTTCCGTCAATCGCGGGCAGTCTAATAACATAAAATAAAGTCACCGTAAGCAGCACGAGTTAGCAGGCGCGGGCAGCATGAATTAGTAGGCACAACAACCGAGCAAGTCGGTCCGAATTGGTGGACGGTCACACTTATTTATATTCCCTGCCGTAAAGTTTGTGGGGTTCCCGTCGGCGCCAGACTTAAGGAGATGCCGGTGGGGTTCCCCCACGTATAATAGCATATCGGCTAATAGTCAACGCGATTATTTGATGAATGGTTACTTGCTTCCGATGCTTCTGAATTAACCCTAATTTGTCGGAGTTCCAACAAGTAGATTCGTTTCTTTGTTTACAGCCCGACTGATTATTTACTTTGGGCTCTTTGGGTCCTACAAGTACTTTTAACTTTAACGCATCAATAATCGAATACACCAGACACTAAATAGTCTGCCCTTCAAGCATAAAGTTCGCAATCTGTTTTTCAAAAACACGTTTTAATAAAGTTTTTGTAGTTCACAATCTGTTCTTCACGAACACATCAATAAGCTTTTGCGAAAATTAAGGGAATTTAGTCATAGTAATATAACAAAACGTACATTTCAACAAGTGTCGGCGTGTAGGACTAGACTGTTTAATATAGTAAAAGGATTAATAAGTAAAGCATTATTGAATATCATTAGTTGAATTTCAATTTGTATTTTATGATTATTAAATATATTTTAATTAATTACAATCTTAACATTAATTTAATTAAAAATCTTTATAATTTTAATTATAATAATAAATTTGATTTTGAATCTAATTTTCTAATTACTATTAGATTGAGATTATATTATTATCATATTCATTTATCAATGTAAATTAAAAATATCATGTCTCTTATTAACCAAAATAAATTAAAATCAATTTTTAATCTTAAAATATAAAAATGCATCAAAATGTTAGAGAACCATGTAATTTTTTATTTTTTATTTTTTATTTTTACTTATTTTATTTTTTATTTATAATATATATTTATAATTTAAATATCAAAACATCAAAATGTTTTTGATAGAAGGGTAAAACAGGTTTTACAGGGACCCAAAACCACAAAGTTTACAAAGCAGAAGAGAGGACACTAAATACCACCAAAAAAACAGTTGTCCGAGGAAAGACCAGCAGCAACTAAGCAGAAAGGACCAGAAAGGTCGAAAGGAAAAGCACATGAGAGAAAGCACAGAGAGAACCCCAGCCCTTAACTCAGAGTCTTGAGGACAGACTCCGTCTCCGCCTCCAGATTTTGCATATCTTTAACCCCATTTTTAAAAGTTTGGATCATATTCGGAGTAAGGGGGGCCTTGCGCTTCAGGTTGGCTCTGGTTCTTCTAGAAATGCCAACTTCTGTATCCTGGCTTTTATCTGCAGTGTCCTCCAAATCCACCAACAAAGACCCCTGTTCGACTTTATCGAGCTTCTTAGTCATAGCGTCAATGATTATGGCATTGTGTCTTGCCATGCAGTTGTTATGCTCAGCGACTGTTTTGATGGTGTTCCATAAGTTCTCAGCTTTGGAGTCAATATTTCTATTATTTTGTTCCACTTCTTTCTTTTCCATCTCAACAATCTTAGCGCCCATTTCCTCAATCTTGCTTTGCATGGCCCAATTTTTAATTTTCAGCTCATTAATTTCAGAGAAAATCCACTCCAAGAGTTTGGAATGGGACTCGGAGTTGGTTTTGGCAAGGTTTAGATAATCCACAGAGGGCTCTTTTCCAGTATTAGGGCACGTATTCTCAGAGTTAGGAGTAACAGGGGAGTTATCATTAAAGTGTTTGTTTAGCAAAGGATCAACGTTAAGCTCAGTTTTGTTGGCATCAGACTCCTCCGACTCATAGGACTCTTTGGAGTAGGAAACAAGGCTTTTGGCCTCGGTTTTCTTATCAAAAGAGAAAATCTTATGGGAGGGTCTGTCAGGCTCGAGCTTAACGCAGGTTTTTCCAGAATTACTGGAAGGAACAACATGCAAGCTAGGGATACAAAACATCAAAATGTTACAATATATTAATATAAATTATTATAAATATTAAATATTTATTATATTTTGAATAATAAATTAATATAAAATTACATATATAAGTATAAAATTTATGTATCTATATAGAAAAATCATCCTCTTTATGAAACTTTCTCAAATATTTCAAGCATCTATTAATAATACTCAAAATTTTGCTCCAAAAGAACCTACAAAATTTATCGTTTATGTAAATCACACACTTGACACTAAAATTTTTTAGTCAATTATATCCATGATAAATACTTTAAAAAAAAGTATAATTACCAAGATTGCATAACACATTTATTAATAAGAAAAAGCCCGATAGCATGAACGACTCGTCCAACCTTTCCCACCCAGAGACAATTTTGAATGCCTCGCACTCCTGCTCTGATGTTTGTTGCTCCCACTCTCTTGTGGTGGTCCTTCTAGTCTCTTCCCCACTTGGATGTGACTTGGTTGTTGATATCATGTCAATTTTTTCTCAAATCTCTTCGTCATTGGTGGGTGAGCCTATGGCTAGCCCTAAATCTCCTATTAATGGGTTTTGTGAGTGTTCTTCTACAACGAAGGGCCTTACTCAGGATTATTTTATGGATTTTTTGTGGATTAAGATAGTTAGGGTGGGCTTTGTGTAACCTTTGTGGTGTGCTAGTGCTACCCCTATTATCTCTCCTAGAAAGGAAGTTTCTGACCATATTGACTAATACTCAAAAATGACCCTTATCTGTAGGTTTTGTTCTTTGTGGCCTTTCCTCCGTGATCTGCACCTTTAGATCTCCAATAATTGGTCTCCTTTGGTGGAAGTTATGATGGACATTTATCCTTCACCTAGATATTTTTTTGTTGTTGGATTTTTTTCTCTTGAAGATAGACAGGAAATTTTAGATCGTGGATTGTGGGAATATGACTCTCATCTCTTGTTGATGAGGCCTTGGGTTCATTCGTTCAACCCTTTGAAGGAACCCATTGATGTAATTATTTTTTTTGTGAGATTGTCGTATCTCCCCTTATAGTTCTGGTGCTCCTCTACTTTTGAGGACATTGAAAATGCTCTTGGTAGATTCTTAAAAGTAGACAATGCTTCCAAGAATTTTACTCATGCCTCCTTTACTTGGATTTTGGTGGAGGTTGATTTATCTTAGGCTTTACCTGGTGAGGTAGTGCTTCAAGTTAATGGTTTTTCTCAGTCTAAGCTAATGGATTATGAAGATATCCCTTTTTTCTATAGATGTTGTTTTACTATAGGAAACTTGGCTCGTGATTGTCCTCATGGCTCCCATCCTATTTCTTCATCCACATGGTGGAAGAATGCTCTCTAAGAAAAAAAAATTCAACAAAAGGCTAATAGTCTATATATATATTATTTATATAAATAGTAGATATAGGTTGTCTTTACAATTAAAAATTTGATCAAGCTCTAATCAAAGTATGATGCTAAACTATACTCTTTTTCAAATAGCTTATCCTCCATTACAATCTGATCCCACTGCCCTTTCTATTATAACCATATACCTTCACATTTATTTTATATTTTTTGAAAAATACCAAAAATCTTCAAGCACTATGTGTTGGTAATGCTTGATGCAAAGTGTTGATGAGATGGGAATCCTTGAAGGCCAAAATACCACTAACAACTACCAAAAAACTAAATTCACTATTAGAACACTACATATTATGGTAGGCTTTATATAACCTGATACCCCTTGTAGCTAACTACATGTCCAATAGATAGATTTATTGAAAAAATAATATTGCAACTTATCAACAATTACCAAAACCAAAAATCGCTAAAGACCATAGACTTGGTATTAGCATTTATTCTTCCATCTACATTATTTCCACTGAGTTCTCACCTTGCATTTCATTTTTCTCGCCTTGCTTTTCATTCCCCTCTACCAAATTCTAAGAATTGGTTGTGACATTCATCTCAGGTATAACACAAGGTTGTGGAAAATTATCTACCCCAAAAGCTTGACAAATATAATGAAAATAATAATTTCATAAATATAAATACATAAAAAATTGGTGTTCCTTTTAAAATTTTATTTATATGTTCCTCAAAATAATTAGGTTGCATACATTAGAAAAAAAACATGGCAGTTTATTAAAACTGTCTAAATATGTAGTTGAATGTAGTCTTGTACTAGTCTTCTTATTTTACTCTTATTTTATAAAAAAATAATTTACAATCAAGTAATGAGCATTATCAATATTTTACAATATATATGATTTATCCCAAAAATTATTGTGAAATTATATTCATTGCACATCATTACTTTTATGTTTATTTTCTTGCAGTTGAACTTCCAATTTTCTAAAATAATATATTTCTATAATGAAAGTGATGTTTTAATATCAATCTATGTAGACACTGAAAAATGTCCTAAGCTTGTGAACACCATTTTTCTCTATCAATTCCTTTTCTTCCCTAAATAATTAAATAGTTTTAATTATTCTCCTAAAGTCACATTCTTGTATTAATTAAATAATTTGATTAATTCATTTCTTTCCTTTTATTTCTTCATTTTGATTAGTTAATAAAAATTTAATTTATTTAATTACATCACTAATGTCCCCTTTTCTCTATAACTAAATCAATTTCTTTTTATTAAATTTTTATAACTTTCTACTATTTTAATAAATTTAATTATTCATTGGCCTCTTCTCCTATAATTAAACAAATTTAATTTATTTAATTATTTACTTTTGTCCTTTTCCTCCACTTTAAGTTAAATTATTATTTAATTAAAAAGTCAACCTTTTCCTTTTCTTCTATAATTAAATAATCGTTTTTATTTAATTATTCACTTCCCCTACTAAATTAAATAATTTTATAATTATTTAACTTACTCCAACAACCTCTTTTTCTATGTTAACCTCTTAATCCATGACATTCTTATCTCTTTACATCTCATTAAATTTCCACCCTTGATTGAATTATTTAATAATCTAATCTCAACCGTCCATCCTTAACCAAGCCCTATCTTTGCCCTAATTTTACCCTAACTTTATTTTATTACTTTTCAAGCAATCTTGGCCATTTATTTTCATGAAATATTGACTTTTAATCCTAACAATTCAAATGTTCAAAATTGGTTTTCTATAAAAGAGACCTATCATTGAACCATTTTATCCCTAATAAGAATAGATTCAATTCAAGAAGATGATATTCAAGGAGACAAGTATAATATTCAAAATTTTGCTATCATTATCACTATGCTTATTGTTGCATACTAAAAATTTGAGGGCAATCAAGCATATAAATAAAGATGGAGAAGGAAAATGGAGGCTAATTAAACATGGCATAGGAATTATGATAATATTGCTTCATATTTTGTGTTTCTACATTCATTTGTGCTTCATTTTTTGTTTAAGGACTTTAGGGTTTGATTTTTATTCATTCATGCATAAATTACCTCAATTTTACCCTATTCTACACTATGCATAATTAATTTGACCACTTAATTCAACAAAAATAAATTATGTATAGCTCCCATGAATGAGAGTAGTTATGCATTCTAGTTTTAGATCTAGTTCAATTGGTCAATGGATTTAAATCACTAATCTACATTTTTGGGGGTCTAGAACTTGTTTATATTCTACAAGAAAATAATCCTCTTCTTCTTTCTTGATCTATAAAATTCAAGGTTCTTAATCGACTAGCCATTTGTTTAGATTCATTTTATAGAGAAATTATTTGGTTTCAATAAAAATTTAATAAAGATACTTATCTCCAAAGTTAAAAATACATTGAGGCTTGTTAATCAATCCTTTGTCAAAGGAGCTATAAAATTATTCTTCTTTAAATTTTTGTTCAATTTATATTCTCCTTTTCTTTTTCTTCATTTTCTAGATTTTTTAATTTATTTTTTAATTTTGTAGCCTTTTTGTTAACTTATACATTGTCCATTCTTTAGGTATTAATATTTTTTATTTGAACATGTGAGTTATTGGTATCTATTTACAAATTTTAAACTAAGTAATCTATTAAGAGAACTAATGATTAGTATACTGGTAAGAAAAGGGAGAGTGAAATTTATCTGTTCCTCTATATGAAGGGTACATTCCTCTTTATTATATTATTTATTTCCATGTTTTTTCTGTCATCATGGATAAGGAGTCTTCATCTAATTCATCTACTAGTTTACCTAAATCATCTATTTCATCCTCATAATATTTAGTTTCTTCCATAATTGTCTTATAAATGTCATCTTACATATAAAACTCTTCATTCTCATTGGGGGAAATACGAGAGAGCTTAGTGGAGTTATAAAATATGATATTTTGAGATATAGCTATAGGGGTGTTATGGTTTCTCATGTAGGTATATTTAGGTGCATACCTATGATTGTTAGGAAAAGAGTGGTTAGAAATATACCAATCTAATTTTCATATTTACATTTTTTTCTCCATAATGTTGGAATAAATCCCCATAAATATTGGGTTTATAATGTTGTAGAAGCCTCACTAGGTGTCTAAGTAACAAATTCTATTGTTCCAGAATTTCTAGGTCATGCTCTAATTGTCTCAATAAGATTTAAATTATGCTAAATGTTTTAACTATCAAGGATAGAATAAAATATTAGATGTCATCATCATTGTAAAGGGATGGTCTAAATATTCTTTCATTCGTTTTTGTAAGATATTGTTGCCTTATTATTGCAAACATATTTGATGATGTTGTCACAAGGAGTACTTCATTTTTAATTTATTTATTTATCTTCATCCTTTTTTCTAATATATCAAGATAATTTAAAATATCTTCTAACTCCTTAAATTGTGATGAATTTTATCTCTATTTTATTTTTTTATATTATCTCATAAATATTAGAGATTGCTCATATATTCTTTAGAGCATATTGTATTATGAAAACATTATTTTCTAGTTTTTGTACATAGTTATTATTTTAATAGGAAAATTATAGATTTTTGTGAGTATATGCACTAATTATATCAACAATATATGTTATGTCTAAACAACATCTTTAGACAAGTCATCGATTTTTTCTTGGAGGTGACTAGGCAATATTGCTAGACAATTTCTATTTTATATTCAAATCCAAGTTATTTATCTTTTGATTATGTTGGAAAGAAATAATATTTAAAATAGATAAGTAACCTATTAAAATATTTGTAACTACCTCTAAGAGGTTTTCATTTCTCTCTTTTATATAAAGATATATCATTTTTATTATATAATTCTAGAGTATTATCTTTAGGAAAAGACATACTTGTATTTGTAAAAGAAAAGTTTTTATTTTTATCCTTGTCTTATTTTATATAAAATTTTGGGGCCTTGATTGAGGACTAATTCTTTAAATTCCAAAAATAAATGGTTTATACTAGTAGTTCTACTACATTCATCAATTTTTGGTCCCCTAAATGAAGATCTTCCTAATAAAAAGCTAGGAGTTGGTGAACCAAGATTGGAGTAATTATGTGAAAGAAACCTAATAAAAAAATAGATAGAATTTCCATTTACCTTCTAAGTTGGTTCCTTTACCTTTATAAATTTGGTAGAAAAATTTTTTATCTAATAAAGCTTCCATGTGTTAGTGTAGGTTTTTATTTTCCTAGCGGGTTAATTTATTTTCCCTTAGTCCTAAGCTTTTCCTACACTTTTATTAAGCTTGCTTAGGATAATAAAGTGATTTTATTACTATGATATATGTAATGTGGTGTCCCCTTCCTTTAAGGCTAGAACACATTCCACTTTTTGTGGCATACTCTAATTTTTGTTGTGGATTCTTATTGGTTGTATTTTCCACCTACATCCTCTCCTTAGTTCTATATAGACTCACTACCTAGCTTGTATTTGCATATTCTTGCATACTTTTGTATTCACTCATCTTGGAAGATCTTAATGTAATTTCATCATATCGATATTGCATAATCTCTCAAAATTCTAGTTTGCATTGTTTATGTTTTTTTAGTTTATGTACTTTAATTTTCTCTTAAAAATTTCCTTGGGTTATTCAATCTATTTCAAATTTCTAGCATGGTATCAAAGCTTTTATTTGGATAAATCTATGTTCATAGATTCCTAATTGAGAGATTGAGTTCCTTGTAAAATATTGTAACTTCTTGTATGCTCTTATCTTACATTTTGAGAAACCTGGAGAATTAGAAAGGGTTAACAAAGTGAAACCTCAGAAATGGTTCTTCTTATATGCTTTAGGAAATAGAACAACCAATTTCCTACAAATTTTACTCAAGGAAACCCTAGAGATCTCAATCTAAGGATGGAATCAGGGAAATATATTTGCAATAAGGTGTCCTAGGGTTTGATTAAAGCTAATACGAGGGTTCACTGGAATGCTAGGGCTTGGAAAGACTTGAAATGTATATGATATGCAAAACATAACTATATGACCTAGATTATGGAAATAAAAATCAGAATAATAGATTGAGAAATGACAAAGGTGCACCTAGAAACTAAAGAGGCTTGAATGAGGTCTGAAATCCTATAAATATTGAATTTTAATGCACATTGCGACTCATACACCAATAGGGGTGATTTAGTAACAATTTACAATTTTTGGCCGAAATCAAAATCTAGAACTACTAAACCAGGATCTATTGGAAATGTCTAAAATCTGATATACTAAGACTCATACTCCACATGTGGAAATTTAGTCTCAGTATCAA
Source organism: Sequoiadendron giganteum (assembly GCA_007115665.2). Lineage (NCBI taxonomy): Eukaryota > Viridiplantae > Streptophyta > Pinopsida > Cupressales > Cupressaceae > Sequoiadendron > Sequoiadendron giganteum. Next base: position 377,286,157 of record CM021100.1, on the reverse strand, counting down.
GGTTGATCTAAAACTCTGGTATCCTCTAGTGCTCTCCTATAGCTTCTTTCCTTCCAAATCTCTAAGACTAAAACACTGAATTGCAACCTGCAGGTGAATTTTCGTGATCTTGCAAGTAAGGTCACAACTTTGAAAACTTTGCAACCTTGACAAATTTCTTAAAACCCATTGTTCAATGGATCTTCAACCTAGATCTGCAAATCACACATCAAAGAGGTAAAAATATTATATTGCTAGTGGATAGGGGTTTACCTTGGTCAAACCCCATTTTGGTAATCAAACCTTGAAATTAATAGAAATGAAATGAAAGAATGATGAATGAAAATATCCAATGTTGCAACTCAATGAACCCTTGAACAAAAGGATGTAATATTGTATGTAATGGCTAACATGAATGCGGATCTTGACTCCGGATTGTAGGATATGGATCTTCACTTGAATGCTTGCTTGAATTATAAGAACCTACATCACAAATTGTTGGAAGATGGCTAGGGGTATTGTTGGCATATGGCTTGTAAGTATTGTCATTGATGGAAAACCAAGTCATGCAACTTAATTCTTGCATCCTGTTGGTTTTTTTTACTATAACCAGGTTAATCTCCTAATCTACCTATGGAAATTCCAATTCCAATCAAGGGCAGCTGGAAGGACCTCGACCAACTGACGAGGATTTTAAAAAACCTCCTACACTTTGGGTTGTGCAAGACCCGAGAGGGTGATCCCTTAATGTGTTTACAACCTTTGCACCATTATCATAAACAACATTGATAATAACATATAATCTCACTTAATAGCTCAACAGAACAAGATAATACTGAATAGAATTGGTTGTTCATCAATAATATAAACCATTTGGAGTGTGAGATAGTTACAACAATACTTCATAGTAAAATATATTCATTGATTTTCAATTTGTAGCAAGCTCCAAGTGAACACAAACAAAATACTGAATCTCACAAATAGATACAACCTAGATCAGTGCCCTATATCCAATGGAGGAGTCAAATTCATAAACATTAAAGGGTTCAAGACAGATTCAACACACAACATATAAGATCTTCGATAACATTGCCTTACAATATCATCAATTTGTATCCTAACTCAATACTACTTATCAAATCCTTGTACAAAACATATCAATCCACAATCCCATTTAAGCATTTTCATTAATTATTTGAATTAAAGCTAAAACATGAATTGCACACACCACAATAGTGAGATGAACAGAAATAACCCTTAATCATTTTATTCAAAATTCATATATGCTTGTACATTGGAGAGACATGAGCTCGAATTAATCAACTTAATTCTAATACCAATATTTTCATAAAACATTAAATCTCCATGAATTCAAAACCAACAACAAAAATGACTCAAAACCTAACTCACATTTCCTCTATAGCTGTCAAAATTTACAATTGCTTTGCAACTTCACCTAGACTCAGCCAAAAATTTCTAACTTGCTAACTCGTACTTCTGGCCTTGAAATCCTTCTTATAGAAAATGAAGGAGCAAACAAGCATCAAGCCAAAAAGAACACGTCACCTGCCACTTGGACCGCCTTGTGAAATTTCAAAATTTTGTTACAGCAAGCTCCTCCACAGAATCTTCTTGTTCATTCCCATCCTGCCCGTTGAGAACAGTTTGATGCAGCAACAAATCTTCAAGAATTTTGTGCTTAGACTGCCACCAAAATAAAATTGGAAATTTTTATAGCTTCAACAGTTGGTTAGTTAACTGTTAGCAACCTACTCCCTTTTCACTCCTCCTCAGTTAAATATATTTACCCACTATTGGTACTCTTCATCACTTGGCCAATTAAAACTGATTACCTCATTTACCTTGCCACTATAAGGCATATATTTAACTTCCCCTTTGTTTTACTCTCATTCAAAAGACTCAAGGAATGAGCTGGAGTTGATAATTTTATCCATGCACCTCACTAATATATCAAAATCTGAGTCATCACAAATTAAAGTAATTTGAGCATTGATGACCTCATTAGCCCAATCCTGCAATTGTTAAAGTGACCTGATATTTCCCTGCTCATCAATTATGTCAGGAAGTAGTGTGTCACTCCAATCATCAAAACTCTTTACCAATTCTTTGATCTTCCTACTCAAGCCATCTGGTAAGGCTTGAAAACCTGGCAATGACTTAACCAACACTTGAGTAGGTCTTAATAATTGGAGCCTATTATTGACATCAAACCTTGAGGCCTTATACATTACATCTAAATCATTGGCCCTAGGGATCCACTTCTCAATTAATGGTATTACTACCTCCTGATCCCTGTCAATGTTCTTTATTGCATTCAACAATAAAGAATAAGAAGAATACATAGCTAATAATATACCATCAACCTTCTCATTTAAATGTCGTAGGACAATAGTAACAGTCTCCCTTTGTCTTTAAAATATCCCTTCCTCACTCACCTTTAGAGATGCCTGTAGCTTAGCAAAATTTTGCATCAATTTCTTCTTTGTTGGATCAACAGAGCATTCTATCTCTTCCTCAATTGGTTCCAATGTAGGGCTGAGGGAAGGAGTCTAACTAGGAGATCCTAGTGTGGAGACAATCGGGGATACAAGAGGCAATAAATTAATCCTTGGAGCAACTGATGTTTCCCCAATCTACCTGTATTTTAACCTGCCCACCTCTATTTGGAGCTCAATATTCCATTGCTTCACCTTATTATATTCTCCAATCATAAAATTATATTTTTCCATGAGGCTCCTTTTTTCAGCTTCCTCTCTCTCTACAGTCTTTTGTGCCAATTTGGCCAAGTTCACAGTTAAATTTGTGGCCTTTGTAGTTGAGGTATATAAAGCCCTTTTTATTATTAACCCCCCTCTCAAATTTGGGTTAATATCAATAATATTTGGCTTTCTTCCTTGGGGGGAGAAAGCCTAAATTGCCAAGGTTTCATATTCCTCACTAAAGGCAGAGTCTTGCAATGCTACCTTGACCTCTTCTTCAGAATTTTGGAGGGCATGCTTGGACTTCAAAATAGAATTGAAAGCTACTGCATCAACAATATCGAACTCGGGTAAAATAAAAACACCATCTTGATTGACTAACTTTCTCCCTTCCTTTGTGGTGATGTTCTTGAATTCATTCATTACCTCGACCTTTACCTCATCATCATTCTCCTGATCTGACCTATCAGGCCTCAGTTCTCTTCTCTTCTTACACTTCTCCTGATATTCTTCGAACTTCATTCTCCATACCAGTTGCAAGAAGACTGACATTTTCACAAATGCATCATCATCTAGAAATTATTTACAAGTCTCCATCCTCGCATTTTGTACACATTTACCTTTCAAATGTACATCTGATAAAACCAACTCAACTAGTTTTGGAGGAGAAGGCATGCCCATTTGCATATCTTGATCGGTAGCAACAATCTCATCCACCAAGTCCTCCTGGGACTGTTGAATCCTTTGCATCTTGGGACTTGTTTTTGATAGTGGTGGTGAGGTACTCCTCTCAAGTGATGACTCCAGATCAATTATTTTTAATGCCCTAGGTTCCTTGAGATGTGGACATGGGTGTTTATGCAATTCCATTATTTTCTTTCCCTTTCTATCTTCTTCTTCTTCATCACTGCTCTCATTTCTTTTCATCTTGTAAATAGGCCTATCATTTGGACATTGATAGGTAGGCCTCTCTTCAATTGGCCTTTCAGCTTTTCCTATATGGCCAAGTCTACCTCCAAATTTATTTTATTGGTCATCAAAATGCTCATGATTTCTTTGAAATTATCCATCAAAAAAATCAATCTTTTTATGATAGGGACTGAATTCCATCAATGCATCATATTTTGGATCCATCTTGTGTATAATGGCCAATAGCTTATCATAAGCTATCCATTTCTCTTTGTTCAATTCCTGCTTATTTAAATCAAATTCATTTCTAACCAGGTCCTTAGGGAAATTGAACTCATGAACAAATTTGGCACCTTTTATTATTTGTCTAAATAGAGCAAAGAAACCCTCATGATCATGTTGCCTCTTGGGACAAATCTCAAATGGTAAACTTTAAAAAAAAATCCAAAATGAACCCAGCCTCTCTTTGAAAATAAAAAATCAGACACCACTTTATAGTCTCGGTAAAAATTCCCCTTACCCTTTCTTGTAAGGTTATCTTCATGGATACATCCAATCTGCCACATAACTTTAGCAAATCCAACTTTTGGTGGTAGATTATAAGGAAAAATATGTGGGGTCACCTAAAAACCATATACTCTAAAAATAGTGCTGACCGGGTATGGAATAATGTCACCCCAATTATGAAAACTCTTCAAATCTGGTCTCCCCCCCTTTGGCCTAAGGAAATCATGTAACTCCTAAGGAAACCTAGGTAAATTTACCATCAATCTGACCCCTAGTCTTGATGCAAAGTAGTTGTTGAACTGCACATAACTAGCATTCTCCCTATTGTATGAAAGGTCAGTAGTCCACACTTGTACTGACAACCTTTCTCCATTGACAAACTGATCAAATCTCATCTTCTTGGAGAAAAATTCAACATTCTTGAACAAAAACATGTGCATTAACATAGAATACTAGTAAAAGGGAGAGGGGAAGAAGGGGAAGAAGGGGAGAGAGAGGGAGAGAGAATTAGGAGGGGGAAGGGAGAGGGGAAGATATGAAGAAAGGGATAGAGAGAGAGAAAGGGAATTAGGAGGGAGAAGGGAGATGGGGAGAGATATAGAGAGAGATAGAGAGAGGGAAATATAGAGGGAAAGGGAGAGATAAATATAGACAATTAGGAGAGAGAAGGTAGAGGGGAAGAGGGGAAGATATATATATATATATATATATAGAGAGAGAGAGAGAGAGAGAGAGGAGGAGGAAGGGAGAGGGGAAGAAGGGGAGAGAGAGGGAGAGAGGGAGAGATAGAGAGTTGGAAAGAGAGGGAAAGGGATAGAGAGAAATAGAGAATTAGGAGGGGGAAGGAGAGAGAGAGAGAGAGAGAGAGAGAGAGAGAAGGAGAAGGGAGAGGGGAAGGAGGGGGAGAGAATTAGGAGGGGAAGGGAGAGGGGAGAGAGGGAGAGAGAGAGAGAGAGAGAGAGAGAGAGAGAGAGAGAGAAGGAGAGAGAGGAAGAGGGCAAGAGGAGAGAGAGAGAGAGAGAGGGAGGGAGAGAGAGAGAGGGGGGAGGGAGGGAGAGAGAGAGGGAAAGAGATAATATTTAATTATTTTATATATTAGTGATATTAGTTAGTTATATAATATTTTATATATTAACTTAATATATATATATATATATATATATATATAAATATTTATACATTAACTAAAATATATAAATAATATTTAAATATTATACATAATTTTGTAAGAGATTATTATATATTATATATTATATATTGAATTATAAACTATATTGTATATTCTCAACTAGATGTATTAAAATAAACTATAAACTATTTATTGCAATTTTTAAAATCATATATTAAGAACTATATTAGATTTTTTTAAATTATATATAAAAAGAATTGGATATTTGATTTGGATATTGCAATTTTTTTAATCACATATTAAAAACTATATTAGATTTTTTTTAATTATATATAAAAAAATCGGATATTTGACACAAAACCTACTACCTAGGGATTAGCCTCGAGTTTTCTTTGGAAATTGGCTAGGACATGCCAATCCTAAGAAGTCAACACAAAATACGTGTTTAACAACTTACCTTGTTTTCCTAGACTTCGCCCATGTGGCTGACGAATTTTGTTTTACCCTAAATTGATGAAACGAAAAGTGTTTTTAAAGGAGATTCTTAGCTTTCTACTAATATAAATGATTCTTTACTCTGAATTTAATAAATAATTATTAATCATTTTCTATTTGAATTACGACTAAAGTCCTTATTGATAAGCTGATTGAAAAACATCTATATCTTTCAAATCGTATCATATTTTTTGAATCCAAAACACGTGTCATATTTTATGCTTCACATGCTATAGGATTTTAAAAAAAAATATTCAATTTCATTATGTTTTGACCAAGTTAAGGTGGTCAGACATATGAGTTTTTATATTTTTAAGAAAATTTAATAAAAAATCATAATTAATTATTTACTTTGAAAAAAGATACAAAAAAAAATACATCACATCGAGACATGAGTCCTCTACTTATATCTAAAATATTATAAAAAAATATTATCATTTTGGGTGATCCCAAAAAACTGGTTTACAGTTTCTGTGAGGAACTAATTTTTTTCTCAAATCGCATATTTTTAGAAAATATAAAGATTTAAGCCTTAAAAAGTTCCATTTTAAGGATTCCAATTGAAGAGGGTTTGATCAAACCACCTTAGATCAAACTCCCTTGGATAGAACCTCGCTAGTTTTAAACCATACCTATAAATGAGTCTCCTTTACACTTATCAAAATGCTGATAAAAAAATCACTTTTGATTTACCTTTTGGGGGATGAAATGAATTCATCTAAAATTTATTTGAAATGATTATGGTAGTCCTCAAAACTAACTATCCAATTAATATAATTTTAATATGTTTTGGTTTTATTATGCATATGTTTTTTTAGTTTTATTAAACATAGGTTTTGAACCGAAAATCAAGCTCTCTGTTCTACACATGTGGAAAAATAGAAGATTATCAAAATAAAATATTGAAAAATATGTTTGGTCTGGGTATTGATGTCCTTGATCCATTAAAAAGAAAAATTTAATTTCGACACATAGAAAAAAATTTATGTTGTATACAGTCCGCCTATGTCTGAATTGTAATTGGTTTGACTTTGAAGCTTGATTGAGGAAAAAATATTCAATAAAACACTATAAAACCAAATGAAAGTGCTAGATATTGTAGTTACAAATCTAAATTAAAAAAGAAAAAGAATTTTATCCTTTATACAAAAAAAGTTATGTTGCATACGGTGAGTGTCACTCCTTAAAAATGTTGTTTTTTAAAAAAAATAGTTTTCGAAGGAGATGGAAAAATAAGTGCAATATAATTCCAAAAAAAATTAAAAAAATATATTTAGAATCTATAGGCAAAACTTCACAAATCACTAGTTTTCATCATCTTCAAATTCCTCACGGTTTAGCCGCTATAGGAGCCCGAAAGTGAAGATTTAGTTTAAAAAAATTAGTTTGGTGTCCAGTTTGCCCAAACATTGTAAACCAATATTCTGGGATCACCTTTTTATTGTGGTTAGGGTGGTCAGACAGTTACCTACTTCTTATTTTTTCCCTGAAATTTAAGTACTACTCCATTGAAATTTAAAATTTTCACCAAACAGATTTAAAAAAAAATAAAAAAAATCTTGTAGTTTAGAAACTACATTCAAATTTCTACAAATTCTATTCTTACATATTTTTAAAATAATATAGATAACTTATTCAAATTTTTAAGTCAAGTTGCCTAACTCTGATTTTTCTAAATTTTCATTGCCACTTAAGGCCCTATTTTTTCCATGATGATCCTGCACATACCCTAAAGCAATGTTTATCATTAATTTTTGTGTGCCCAAGTTGGAGGGAAATTATTGGAACCAAATTTATTTTCCTTTCATGTTTTGTGGAGTATTTCCAAGGGTTTGGTTGTTTATATTGAAGATTCATCTTTGGAAGCCTTATTTTATGATTAAGACCTCTTCACACATCACTAAAATCAGCTCTTTGTATGTAGAAAGAATGAGGAATAGTTGAATGTAGTGATACTCTATAGGAACAAGGAAGGTTGAGGCATAAGTATGTTGTTTACTAGTACATAGGTGCTGCAATGGTGGAGGAAAAGAGGAGAATGAAATTGATTGTATTGCACTCTCATTTATTTAAAGATAATGTATACTTGGGCTCTTCTTGGTGGAGTTTTTCATCACAAGGGTTTCTCCACACAAATACTTTATGTGTTGATATTTTTTTCTGATTTGTGTGTCATTGGTGTAATCTTATTATGATGTTATTATTCTTATATTACCATTATAAGTTCACATAAGGTAGTATTTATAAACATGTTGTGTTGGATTTTTTTGGCATCGTAAAGAAGATGGATCTAATCAAGGTATTTCCATATTAAGGAAACTCAATTTTCATATTTTTATGTTGTTATATTCCAATCCTTGTATTTCATCCATTGAATTCATATTTTGATACAAGTTAAACTTGTTAACAATTGATATTGAAAATATTTATTTCTCATTATCTTCTACTGAGAAATCATGGATTTAAGACTTTTTAAAGAATTCTCCCTTTCAAAATAACTTCCCTTCTACAAAATATAGGAGTTTAAAGTATCATAATCATGTACTTCAAATACACTTCTACATAATACGTCACCATTTTTTTTATGAATAAGTCCTATATAATTTTTTTACATAATTAGGAATGGATAATGATAAATGGAACAGGCTCAAAGTCATAATATTTCCAAACAAGAATGAAAAATTAAATCACAGAGCAAGTCATCAATGCTAAGCACCTAGTGTAGTCATAAAAAGTAAACGACACATATTAGTCCCAAGCATTCTTCATTCATATGCTTTGAAGTATAATTTTTTTCATACATCATAGTCACGAAAACACTATATCATAATTACATCAAATGGGATGATATTATGTATCCATAAAATGCCCCAAATAAAACCACTAATTATATTCTCACACATTTAGTTCTTGGATGTTGTAGTGGCCAATTAATTAGCTATAATAATAATTTTTTTCATATACCCTTATTTATTTACTCATATACCCAAAAAATCATTTTCTTAGTCCCTTCAATAACCCCAAATATCTATTCTATTTTTCATTGTAAACAAGAAGACGCCAAGATAATGAAAATGAATAGAAAAACCATTGTCAAGCACATGTGATCATTAATAATTTCCCATGTCTATCTTGCCCACAAGAAATTGGCATACACACTAAAAATACTAGCTTTTATAACAACAATGCAAAAATAATTTACAAAAAATTATATTGATTGACTCATTGCTTGGGATCTTTTCAACGAACTCATAAAATTCATAATCTATTATGAGATTCACGTTAGTGGGAACAATACATTCATCAAAAAATGTATTATCCTTTTCACCAATCTCAACACGCTTAAAAAAATAGAGATATATAAGGGAATAAAAATTTGAAACTCTTTCAACAACACCTATTATAGATTTTACAACTCTTCTTGATAACCTATGGGTGCAACACATTGCTTAAAATATACAATATTTGGCACTTTCTCTTCTTGATATATTATATACTAACAAATAAGCATCCTTCAATTGTAATTTCACCAAGGAACAAAAAAATAATAACAATCCATTTATTTCATTGAATGCATAAGCCACAAGATGATACTAGAGACTTATGAGTTGTTTGTGAAATATTATCCTTTCATAGATGAATGTAATAAATTTGTGTACTCAAAATCAATATCAAAAAGTCATCATCATCTTCCTCAACAATATACTCTAGAAGATATTTCTCCTATTGTTGCAGCCTTTCTTAGTATTTATCAACACACTCTCTCTCTCTCATGTTTAGCTTTCATATGATATGATAACTCCAATGTGAGAGAGAATTTTGGAGCATAAATATTTTAATAAAATAATATATTATGTAGTTATTGTGTATGTTTCATTCAATGCATTTTATATATTTATAGTATTTTACATATCCTATATTGTAGGAGATTAGTTGTAACTTCTATAACTATTCCTTTGCATAGATGAGTAGTTTTGACAATTCATAATATAAAACAAGTCATAATTAACATTGATTGTACTAAGGAATACCATTAATATATAGGATAGGAAGACCATGAATGTGGAGTTTTCGAACTATGATCTAACTGTTGCTAAGGAATGGAACATCAATCCTAATTTGTCTAGATCTATTACGAAGGCCAAAAAGGACAGAGAGGGAGTTTGCTAGTCTTTTCAGCCTAATGGGTGGATCAAAGCTAACTTTGATGGCGCAGCTAAAGGCAATCCGGGGGCGACAGGCTGTGGCGGAGTCATAAAGGATTCCTATGGCAACCTCATTGGTGTGATTGCCTCTCCTCTTGGCTCTCAAACTAATCATCTGGTGGAGGCTGCTAGTGCTTACCACATCATAAATTTAGCCCAAAGTCTTAACATAAAAAATCTATGGCTTGAAGGAGATTCCAAAAACATAATTGACTACCTCCATGGCAAGTCTCCCCCCTCGTGGACCATCAATTCGTGGATTGAGGAAGCCATATTGAACTCGGCCAAATTTGAAAAAGTTAAAATATCACACGCCTATAGAGAAGCCAATGTTGTTGCAGACTTTTTTGCTAATGAAGGAGTTAGGAGTAAAGAAGTGTGTACCTAGCTAAATATTAGCGATCTAAATTTTAAAGTTTGTGCCCTTTTAAATTATGATAAATCACATGGTAAAGCAACATGTTATCCCTTTAATGAGGACAGGCTGGATCTATCACATCACAATCATTAGATTGTATGGGACCGAGCCCAGTGGAGTAATTTGCAAAAAAAACTCTGCATGCTTTGTGGGTTCTTAGATTTGGCGGGGCCAATTTTAGAAAGGCTTGTGTTTGGACCTACCTCATTGTGTCGGCCAAAATGGGAGGAGACAGAAGGCGAACTGAGCTGGACAACTACGAAATACATATGAAAAATGCCAAGGTTTGGAACAAGATTAAAAGCGGAGGGTTGACTCCTTTCCTTAAGAAGCTTCATGGCTCTAACCAGGAGGCCACAGATCTCTTCGCCAAAAATTGGAATGATGGTAATTTGACTCTATTTGGTAAGAATGTGGAACTCAGTGAAAACCTCATCGCTGATGTTACGGGATTACCCACTAATGGGAAGAATTTCTTTAGGGACAAGGCTTTTTTCTGATGAAGCTGTTATCAAATTTCCTAAAAAGGATAAGGAAAGGCTAAGTATGATCAATATTGCTAATAGTTACTTTGATGTTGACTCCATAAAGACTATCTGGAGAAAGGTTCTTCGGGTCATCATGGAGTATATTACGGTGGATGGGTGCTTTACTAAAGTCTATGGATACCACTTTGCTCTGCTCAACCATTTCCGAGACAAGGTAAGGGTCTCTATCCCATATTATCTTTTTTGCTCCTTAAAGAAAAGCTTGGAGGACAACAAGAAGAACGTTAAAAGATTTCCCATTCTGCACACTAGGTTAATTAGGCTAATTGTTGAACATCTCCATGTGCTTGCTACTGCTATCTTGGAAACCAACCCTGATTCTGAGAGTGATGATACTAAGCCCAGTGACTCAGACTATTTGCCTAACTCTAGCCTGATCAAAAAAGCCCCTAGCTTGCATGCTGGCCCTTCCAGGGATACTGGTAAAACCCGAGTTGAGCTTGAGCCTGAAAGTCCTTCCCTTAAGATCAGCCTCGTTGACAAGAAAACCCAGGCCAAAAGCCTTGTTTCCTACTCCGAAGAATCCTCTGAGTCGGAGGAGTCCGAGACCAACAAATCTGAGCATTATGGTAACCCTCTGCCGAACATACATATTAATAATAATTCACCTGTTAACATTGGAAAAGATCCCTCTCGAGATTATCTCAACCTTACCAAAACCAATTCCGAGTCCCACTCTAAACTCTTGGATTGGACTTTCTCTGAAATCAATGAGCTAAAAATTAAAAATTGGGCAGTGCAAAGTAAGATCGAAGAAATGGGTGCTAAGATTGTTGAGATGGAAAAGAAAGAAGCAGCTCACAGTAACATAAAGATTGACACTGAAGCTGAGAACTTAAGGAATACCATCATAACTATAGTCGAGCAAAATAACCGCATAACAAGACATAATGCTATAATCATTAATGCGATGACTGAAATGCTCGATAAAGCCTAGCAGGGGTCTTTGGTGGTTGATCTGGAGGATATCGAGGATAAAAGCTAGGAGGAAGCTGGCATTTCCAGAAGAACCAGAGCCAACTTGAAGCGTAAGGCCCCCCTTACCCCGAAAATGATTCAAACTTTTAAAAAGGGGGTTAAAGATATGCAGGAGCTGGAGGTGGAGACAGAGTCTGTCCTTAGGACTCTGAATTAAGGGCTGGGGTTTTCTTTGTACTTTCTCTGCTAGACCTTCTTTCTTGACCTTTCTGGTCCTTTTTGGTTGGTTGTTGCTGGTCTTTTCTTGGGAAGCTATTTTTTTTGGTGGAACTCTGGTTTCCTCTTTGTTATTTTGTAAACTTTGTGGTTTCAGGTCCCTGTAAAACCCGTTTTACCCTTTTATCAAAGACATTTATTGTACTAACAAATATATGAAAATGATCTATAATATTCCTAAAAGAAATATATATTTATAATGTAATCACCCATACTTGAATCATGCTATTGTGGTCTAATATATTAGCATGGATTTGACAAGAAAAATGTTTGTCTAATTAGGATCTAGGATTCTTTCATTATCCAATATTCATGCTTTTTTATTTGCTCATGCTTTTTGCTACCTGGTTTTGCAAAATCAAGACAAATTTAAAATGTTTTTGGATTTGTGGCCTACCTTACCAAAATAATATCTTATTTTTCTCATTACCAAGTGATCCTACTACTTTTCACATGCACCTCTCTATTCGTGCATGCATATGAAATAAAACAAAGAATCCCAGGCATTATGGTATATTGGCCTCCACATAAAACTTCTCCTCTTACACAACCTTGTTTTCTTCCGTTTTTAACTCGTAGCCTCTTCTATTCATGTCACACACTTGAAAAAATCAAACTTACAAATTTTCTTCTCCTCTAATAGGTCTAGTCATATTCTTCCATCCTTTAACTTTTGATGGATGTCCTTAATCTATTTGAATCTCCCATTTTGACATTGGCAAAGAGGATGCCAACACCTCTTGTCAAGTTTGGCTCTGCATTTGCTTGAATGTTCGTAAACCCCTCTCTATCCCAAAATTCCTCTCTTCTTACACATGAATGGATATCAGAACCATCACTTTTGTCCCCCTTCATTGATTTTTTGCATGTACACATTCTTTGCATTTATTCTATCTTTCACACTTTTTCTTACCTATTTATTATTTTTATTAATTATGCTATTTATCTCTAGACAATAAGAAATGTGATAGTGACTTTCAAATTTAAGTTCAAACAAACACATCACTCATTAATATGAGTGTCCATTTAACATTCATTAAGTATATCTAAACAATACTTTGATAAATATGTCAGTGACTTTTTTCTTTTGAAAAGAAGATAAAAAGTGCAATATGTTTCTATATTGAAGGTGGAAGAATAAAAATTCATAAGGTGTAGGCTTAATTTGGGAGCGAAATTTATCACAACACATGAAATACAAGTACACGCTATCTAAATCCGCGAGAGTGAAGGCGTTAGGAACATAAGCTTTTGACACGCATTAGGTTTAAGAGTCTAAAATGTTTAGTTAGGTGGAGGAATCATATGAGATATTTTAGAAAATACAAAAGTCCATGCTAACATTGGGAGTACACTTATTTTTAAATATTATCCACTGAATTCTTATCTTAATCTGTTTCATGTTATTTATTTGATGGGTGAAAGTGGGCTTAACCACTAGTAAACCAAGGAAATAGGCACTTCTAATGTTATAAATTAACGACCATGGTTGAAGCTTGCATTGGGGAGAAAGCTTTTAGCGAACTTGCTGAGATGGCTGCTGTTAACTCTGCCATTTCAAAAAATTATGAGTTAGAAATTGTCAAGACAGAAGTTGTAATGCCTGCCCTTCCAACGCAGCAGCACATGCTTCCTCTGTCCAATCTAGATTTACTTATTCCTCCTGTTTCTGTGCATGTGTTTTTCTGCTATAAAAATCCCATTCGTCAAACTTTTGCATCTGCACTATCTCATCTGAAGAATTCCCTCTCTAGGGTCTTGGTGTCCTATTATGTTTTTGCAGGAAAAATTGTTAAGGACAGTATTGGGCTACCAGAGATCCACTGCAATAACAAAGGAGTTCGCTTGACCCAAGCTTATGCTGCAGCTGCTCTTTCTGGGCTGAATTTATACAACCCTGATGAGTCTGTGCAGGGGAAGCTTGTTCCCTTACTTTCAAAACCCTTTCAAGAAAATGGAATTCCTCTCTTTGCTGTTCAGGTAAAATACTTTATAGAGCACATACTTCGTTCCACTCGTACTTTTTTCTGCAGAACAATCTTGACGACATTTGGTATTTGCAGGTTACAGAGTTTAGTTGCGGAGGTATTGTTGTTGGCTGCACATTCGATCACAGAATTGCAGATGCATACTCTGCAAACACGTTTTTATTAAGTTGGGCAAACCTTTCCAGAAATGACTCAACTATATCTCCGAATCCAAGCAATAGGCGCTCCATATTATGCCCTCGAGATTCACCTGCTTACTGTGCTGAAATTGAGAATATGTATGTGAGGCATTCTCCACAAGAATCCGGCCATGAAAATCCTTACCCACCGCCTTTAGCGAGTAGAATTTACTATCTAGATGTAAAGGGCCTTATGGATCTGCAATTTAACGCAAACAAAAATGGTAACAGTTACACCAAATTAGAGGTATTCAGTGCTTACTTATGGAAGTTACTAATATCCACCCAGGAGGTCAAGGACACTACAAATTGTAAAATAGGAATAGTTGTAGATGGCCGCCCACGCTTAAGGGATATTGGGCTCTGTGCTAATTACTTTGGCAATGTTATAAGCCTGCCCTTTGCTGAATCTAATGCTCGTTATATAAAAGGTAAACCACTTTGTTGGAGTGCAGGGTTAATTCATGATGCCATACAAAGTGCAGCGAATGAGGAGCATATTCAAAGCTTAATTGACTTCGTGGAGACTATAAAACCAACGCCTGCCTTGGCCAAGATTTACTGCAGAATAGATGACATGCAGCCATCCGGGCCTGCGGTTGTGGTGTCTTCTGGACTGCGGTTCGCTTTGTATGAGGTTGATTATGGATGGGGAAAGCCGACGTTTGCAAGCTACCATTTCCCTTGGGGTGGTGAGGCGGGCTATGTGATGCCAACAAATAGCCCTGCAGGAGACGGTAGTTGGATAGTATACATGCATCTTCCTCTCAAGCAGTTGAATGCAATTGAATCTGATCCCAATTGCATTCTACTTCCCATCACACAAGATATCTTTCATTTGACTTAGGAATATCTTAGAAACCTATGTACGTGGGTATATGTTTAAACCATTGTACCAACAAAGTTATACAAATAAATGTTGGAGATAATTTTATATTATAGAAATTATTTATTTATTTATTTTTATTGTAATGAATTTGAAGAATTGAATTTAATAATAGTGTTCACAGTGGGAATGTTTATGATGTTCAAAGTAAATAGTCTAAGTATTTATAAAATATAGCTTATTGAAATATTTAATTAATTAATTATAAGAATGTTATCATTTTTAATGGATAATAAACAATTCAGTTTGTATGTATTTTCTTCTTTATATTGCAGTTATTTTGTTAATTTTATTAGTAAAATAATATACTATATAGCAAAATGATACAATCATGTAATCTATTCATTGAGGAATTACTTTTTAAAACTATATTAACTTTTTTATACAAAATAAATTGTGTTAAATTATATTTATAATCTATTGAGCTTTTTTATTTTTAAATCTTCACATTTCCATAATCTGTTTCCTTCTTCAAGTATAGATTAAAGAAATCTATCAACTAATTTTTTGATAGCAAGCAAAAATATACATGGAATGAAGTTTACAGCATATAATTCTAATGATCTATCAAAAAAATAAAATTAAGACATGTTTCTTTGCTTTTAAGAAATCATATTATAATGTGTACTTACCATTTTCAAGTAATGTATACAAACTAGCCTTTTAATAGAATACACAGTATAAATGTATTGTTTTGTTGAAAAAATAGTTAAGAAATCTAGTCATTTTTAAGGATAAAAGTAGTTTGTGATAGATGATAAAAATAACATTATCATAATGATTTTGAAAATAAAGAATTATTTGATACAAGTAAAATAACTAAAATGCCAATGTGAGATCTAAGCATAAAGAGAAAAGAAAAAATAAGAATAAGTTTGCTAATAATGACCTAAAATTTGTTGTGATTATGGTGTGTGGACCTTTGTAATTCCTATCACTTGGCTTGGTGATGAATTATTTATTTTATGGTGATATTTTTTTCTACTAATGCCAAGTCATATTCTAGGACCTACCAATTGAGGTGATATCCTATATGGAGATGATTGCATGCAATATAAGCTATATAAGCTATATATTCTAAAGTAGGCATCCCACTTGATGGAATTTATTGTGAACTTAAAAGGATGGAATGTGTCACTTTACAAGAACCCCTATGACTAATTATGATACATTTGTTGATCGATTTGTTTAATGACAAATTATGATGATGCAAGAATCATGTATGAAAAGATAATGATAGGTGGGCCCCATATGATGGAGGAACCTATGAATGCAAGGTGCATTGCATGTTCAAAGGGGTTATGCATGTTGATAAAGATGTTAGAATTGAAGAAGACTATAACAAGTGGGTCGTGATAGATGCCTTGAGAGGTGTCAAATCACTTTCAATACCTCTTCATTTGTTTGAAGTAGACAACTCATCACCACTCCATGAATGAGGAGTCCTTTTAATAGAGGTCAGGTACCTCCTTTCAATCTTCGATCATTGTAGGTTCTTTCATGGTACCAGAGCTGGACACGAATTTTTACAAGCCATGAGGTGAATTCAATTAATTGTGTTTTTGTCTGGCTCGTCTGTGCATATTAACATTCCACAGGGAGGTGTGTCAGCGTTCAAAAGGTGTGATAAAAAGCAGTGACCCCTACGAGACTTTGTATCTTCGGCCTTTCGTTGAAAGGGTCAATTTAGGGGTATTTTTTTAGCCTTTCTAGGGCACGCAATCAGCTATATCTCGTTTACAAGCATGAAATCTCTTATTGTAGGTCGAGATTTGTTATTGGTGGGTACGAATCAGTAGTGATTGGGCATAGCGTATCATCTCCAAACCGTTTGGAATCCTTGCTCGAAATTTGATTAATTTGTCCTGAGGTTGATTGTGTAAGCTGCGAAGGCTTATTTCAGCTGTATTTAATCTGTGGAATGCACGAAGGCTTATTTCAGGTGGATTTAATCAGGCCACTCACTGTTGCCCAGGTTGATCATGTCGATTTAATTAGCTTGTGCCATTTTTGGGGGAAAGCCGAAGGCAGAAGCAAGGTGAAGGGCATCAATATTTTATGGGGAAGAGGGGCGACTGTTAACTATGACATTGTGCACTTTTGCTGACCTCAGGTCGTCCACTAGGGCATATGTCAACAGAGAAGGGCGCAGCCTTCTTTAAGTTTTAGCCCTTGGACACATGGGAAATAAGGCCCTGGTTCTTTTTAGCTCAAGGGGGGTTTAATTTTTTCAAATCTTTCCTCTTTTATTCTGAAATTTCGAACTAAAATAATTTTCAAACAATTTTTTATTTTTATTTTCTTGAAGACAATATTTTGTAATTGGTAAAAAATTTCAAAGTGTCATAACTTTTGTTTGGTAACTCGGATTTGAGTGTCATATTTTGCAAGTGCATATTTTTTTGCCACGAATCCAAAGATAATATTATAGCACTCATTCTATAAAGTGACAATTTATGCCTTCTTTGGGTTAGTTACAAGCACTCCTATATATGTCAAATTGGGGGGAGGCCGGGGGGGCAAATAATCAATGGGGTTGTTTGTTGGGAATTCACCCATCTCCCACCCGAGTCTTTCCTGCCTCTACCGCGCCCCCGTGCTGTCCTTCTCTTCTGCTTGCGGTCCAGTGGCGTATACCGGGCTACTGCAGCCCTTTTGTCTCTTGTCTATGGTCTGACAGTTGTTGTTCTTACAATCCACCTCGTTACCACGCACTAACCGCATGATGCCTGGGACAATGCGGTTAACTGCCAAACCATTGTTACCGTCATCCCGCGGTTACCCTCCTGACTGCATGTGGTGGTGCGGTGACCGTCGATGCTCTTTGACTGGACCGTTTCCTAACCACTAGGAATCCGTTACCGCTGTTACACAGTCTCTCTACTAACTGCTCGTGGTGGCAAGGTAACCATCGCGTCCGTCTTGCTCATTGACCACGGTAACGCGGGCTTGTTGTTTGTTGTCCGAGTTTGACTGCCACCGTCGCCCTGCGGTCTTCCTTCTTACCCATCACGGTGGAGCGGTATTCACTGCTTTACCGCCAACCCTTTCTCTCTCCTTTGTGGTTGCACGGGTTTGTGTCTTTCTAACAACGGTTGTTAGTGGTTTGTGCGCTGGCAGACAACTTAGCTTTATGGATGGATATTTAAGTCAATAGGACATGTTTTTATAATCGATTGAACTTTTGACAGCATGGCCTTTAATATTGTATTAAATTTTTGTGGCCATGGACTTTGTTAATTACTGGTATGTTTGTATTTTTTGTGTGACAAGAAGAATTTTTTTTTAATATTGCTCAGCAGTAGCAAACGTTGAATATAGTGGAAAAAGAAGGCTCTCAAGAGCAGAGAAGAAAAGAGTCGAAGCTTTGTGTGAAAAGAAAATATAGTGACGAAGTGTGAGTATAATCTGCAGAAGAATGAATGTAGAAATGATGAGCAACAATTATGTGATAAAACATTTTTTTTGAAAATCAATATAATATAAAATTTATGGGTTAATGTTGTATGTGTTAAATTCTTGATTTTCTCTGCATAAGTTAGACTAAAGTTGTTTTTATTTTTGTTCATGCGTTTTGTTTTCCAACAAAGTGGTATTAGAGCCTTGTTGGTCAGTCTCACTGGGTGTAGAATTTTGTGGTGAATCTGTGTAAAGCAGTCACTATCTAGTTTGAGAGAGTCATAGTGTGTCTAGGAATATTTTGTCTGCAAATTTGAAAAGCTTGTCTGGGGTTAGAAATCTGTGAAGAGAACTAATAAAAAGAAGGAAGGGTCATTGCTTTAGGAAGCCACAAGTGCTTTGTCAGTAGGGAAAATTGTTTGTTTCATATGTAGTTGTCAAGTGAGTGAGAATCCATTCCTAGAGAGGAAGATATCAAAAAAGTTTGAATGTTTTGCAAAAAGTTGAAGTCAGTTTAGCTGACAGGGAGATTTAGTGTGTTTGAAACCTTGAAAGTGTTCTTCTAACTAGTTGTTGAGAAAATTAAATAGGAGGATGTATACATCAGAAGAAAGAGGAAGAATGCCTGGAGAAAATTGTTGAGAAGAGCCAAAAGTGCTGCAATTTAAAACACAGAGAAGAGATTATTGTTACATAAGATGTTGAGCAAAACCCCACAAGAAGAAGAAGTTGTTACAAGGAGGTGCTTCAAATTTGTGGAGATAGTTGCTGAGAGTTGTTAAAAAGAAGAAGCTTTGTTAAAAAAAAGAAAAATATTGTGCAGAACATTCGTTTCCAGAACAAACAAAAGGTTGCAGACCTAGCTGTTGAATTTAAGTCATGAGATCAAAAGAGGTAAGTTGAAACTTCCTATTACAAATGGGGAAAGTAGGAAAAAGAGTTAAGAAAGATAATGAAAATTTGTCATCTGCAAAAGATTTTTTAGAGGAAGAATTAATTTTGCTTAAAAATGAACTGGGTGTTGTTAAAAAGGACAATGGGTGTTTTATTGAAAGATTAAAAGAGTTGTTGAAAGAGAAGTGTATATTGTTAGATGAAAATGATGATCTTGAGAAAGAACTGAGAAAGGTTAAGGCTAGAAATGGAGACATAGAAGAAAGGTTGAAGTCCTTTGAAAATATTAAGCAAAGAAATGAATAATTTGAACTCAGAGCAAAACAGTTTGATGAAATGGAGAAAAAGAATGAAGATTTGGGAAAAATCTTGAAAAGAGTAGAAGAGGAAAAATATTTATAGCTGAAGGAAATCGTAAAATTGAAAGAAGAAAATGATAACTTAGGTGCATATAATGATTGTGTGAAAACAAAATGTTTAGTTTATGATGTCTCATGTGATACAACAAATTTGTGTTCTTTATTTGATAAATCTGATTTTGTTGAAAATGCTAGTGATAAAAAGTGTCAAGATGAACATGTTGATGAAGTTGCAAATAGCTGTGATAATGTGTTAGAATATGCAAAAGATGTTAATTTTTTTGAAGAGAGTGCAGGGTTGAAAATCATGAAAATAATGGGTTATATAGGACAAGGTCTAGGCAAACAAGAGCAAGGAATGACAGAGCCGATTGAGGCTACAATGCGGCCGAAGTATGAAGGTCTCGGTTATGTCCCAAGAAAAGGAAATGCTGCTACAAGTGCAGGTAAGTTTGTTAGAGAGATGAAGAGTAATGAGTGTTTACATTTTCATAAGAAAGGACACACCAAGGAGAAGTGCTGGGATTGACACCCTTACAGTCTTTGTGGTTCGAAAAATCATTGTGAAGGAATGTGCTGGAAAAAGGTGTCAAAAAATGAATCTAGTTCAAAATTCATAACGATGGACTGTGGATGGATTTGTGACTCAAGTTGGCACAAGCTAAATGGTATGTTCAAAAGACTATATAAGTGTTCATATGTCAAAGCTCATAAAAATTTTGAGAGGTATGAAAGTTCAAAAGAAATTGAAAATGTTTTAAGTAGAAAGAAATTGCAGTTAAATGAGTCACTTACAAATAGTGAAGATGAAAATTTCATTCTAATATTTTGAAGAATTGATACAAAAGATGTTGAAACTGTTGTTACGGATGAAAGAGTCAAGTGAATTGTATCATTATTGAGAGTTTTGCAATAAGGTTTTATTGTTTTTGATGTATTCACAAGAACAAGGAAGGATAAGATGAAGCCACAAGGGTTTCCGAGTTTGTTAAGCAGAAGATCATATGTCAAGGAAGATTGTAATAAAATTTTGTTTTAGCATTGGAGAGAAGACATAATATGAATGGATATGTAACAAAGATCACAACCGCAGCTGTTAAGGATCACTATCTTGGGTAAGTTTTGAAAGACATAGTCAATAGTACTGGGAAAGAGTCAGAGCTGTAGCTCTCAATGTCTTGCAACAATTTTTTTTATGAAGAAAATGAGATGTGATGATAAATGGAAGATTGCGAGTTTTAGAAATCAGAAAATTGTCTTGATTGAAGAAAGGTTTGAAAGGTTATAGCTGATAGAAAGTGTCATGAGTTGTATGATAGCAACCACAATGGAAAAAATTTCATTTGGAAGAAGAGTTTTTTTTTCAAATGCTGATCTGATTTACAGAACAAAGAGAAAGAGGATGCCAAAATTCAACTACAATGAGTGGAGGAAAGTGAAACAATTTTTTAGAGAAATAAATAAAATAATGAGATACAAAATCATTTTGAAGGCAAAATCAAGTCAAAAAGATAAAACTGAAGTCATGATTCCCTAGCACCAACAATGTGCCACTATGGGAAGTGATGAATGAATTTACTATAGTTCATTTGTGGTAATTTGAAACCACCTCAATAAAAGAAGCAATTAACAAAAGTTAAGAAAGAGCAACTTCAGTGAATTTCCAGAAAAAGAAATAAGTTTAAAACAATCGCAACTGATCAAGAAGAGTTTGTAGTTAGCCAACAAAAAGTAAGCATGATGAATTATTTCAATTCTCAAGAGTCTAGAGTTGTAAAGAGAAAGAATATTAGAGTGATTGTTAAGATGAAAGGAAATCAGTGATGGAAGAAGGAATGGAATGACAACGCAAAGCTACAGTTGTTAAATTTAAAAATAGGGGAAATACATCAGAAATTGAAGCTTATAGGAAAAGAGAGAAAATGATTTGAAGAATTTTTCAATTCAAATTGAAAAGAAGAAAATTTGGAGAACATGGACAATGCTGAATCCTTCAGAGTATTTTGTTGAGAAACATGTTGGCAGAAGTCAAAATTAAGGGGGAGAGCTGTAGCTGATCAACAATGGCGAAATCACATTAGGATTTTATAGATCAGAGGTATGTTGCAGACATTCTCACTTTGGTGTTGGGCAAAGATAAGTTCATCCATAGAGAAACCAATTGGGTGTCAATGTGGGTGGAAGCTGTGTTCATGGGTGAGTGTTGGGAATTCACCCATCTCCCACCCGAGTCTTTCCTACCTCTACCACGCCCCTACATCATCCATCTCTTATGCTTGCCATTCAACGACGTATACCAGGCTATCACGACCCTTCTCTCTCCTGTCCGCACTTTGGCGGTTGTTGTTCTTGCAATCCACCTCGTTACCACGCACTAATTGCATGATGCTTACCGCAATGTGGTTAACTGCCAAACCATTGTTACCACCGTCCCGCGGTTACCCTCCTGACCGCATGTGATGGTGTGGTGATCATCGATGCTCTTTGACTAGACCATTTCTTGACCACTAGGAAGCCGTTACCACTGTCCCGCGGTCTCTCTGATGACTGCTCGCAGTGGCGAGGTAACCACCGCCACACCACTACCGTCTTGTTCACTGACCGCGGTAATGCGGGCTTTCTGTTTGTTGTCCGAGTTTGACTGCCACCGCCGCCCCATAGTCTTCCTTCTTACCCATCATGGTGGAGCGTTATTCGCTGTGTTACTGCCAATCCTTTCTCTCTCCTTTGTGGTTGCATGGGTTTGTGTCCTTCTGACGATGGTTGTTAGTGGTTTGTGCATTGGAAGACAACTTAGCTTTATGGATGGATATTTAAGTCAATAGGACATGTTTTTATAATTGATTGGACTTTTGACGACATGGCCTTTAATATTGTATTAAATTTTTGTGGCCGTGGACTTTGTTAAATACTGGTATGTTTGTATTTTGTGTGTGATGAGAAGATTTTTTTTTTAATATTGCTCAGTAGTAGCAAACGTTGAATATAGTGGAAAAAGAAGGCTATCAAGAGCAGAGAAGAAAAGAGCCAAAGCTTTGTGTGAAAATAAAATATAGTGAAGAATTGTGAATATAATTTGCAGAAGCATGAATGTAGAAATGATGAGCAACAACTCTGTGATGAAAGAATTTTTTTGAAAATCAATATAATATAAAATTTATGTGTTAATGTTTTATGTGTTAAATTCTTGATTTTCTGTGCATAAATTAGACTGAAGTTGTTTTTATTTTTGTTCATTCCTTTTGTTTTCCAACACTATTGTGTGTGTTCCATTTTCACATTTCCTTAAGAAGTGCTTTAGTGTGTTGTGTTATTACTTCACTTCTACATGCATTTTTAAGATCTTTATTTCTGAATTTTTACAAGCAACCATCTAAGTCTAGCAACGCAGATTCTTATGTTACTATACTACCCCTAACATCTTTAAATTATAATGATTGGAAGATGAAAGTAATTCTTGTGCTTAAGAACAAAGGTTTATATAAGGGAACCATGGGAAAGGAGAAAGAACCTATTGCAACTAAAATCAAAGAATTTTTTTTTAATAAGTGCGATCAAACATTTGGCTTTCTATGTTAAAATTTGTCTCTTGAATTGTTGTTCCATGTTGAGAACTTGAAAACACCCAACCATGTTTTGGAATCTCTAGACAAACTATTCAAAAAATAAAATAGATGAACATAGAAGCCATGAGTTAGAAAACCAACTCAAAGGTCTTAGCCCTAGGGTTTTTTCAACTTTACAAGACTTTTTCAATAAATTTAAATCTTTAAAGTTGTGATTAAAAGACTATAGAATTGACAAGAAAGAGGATCAATTAATCCTTTTTGTACTTTACATGCTAGATAAAAAAAAATCTATATTTTTTTCAAATTTCTACTCTACTTCAAGGGTTCTTGGAGCCGCATGGGTAGTGCCCACACTTGATAACTTTGTTGCTTATATCACAAGGGAGAAAGAATAGTTAATTCAGATATGCACTTTGAATTTTACTAATCCTCAAGCCCTACTTGTAGGGAATGAAACACAAAAAGCATGAAAAGGGGAGAAGAACTCTAAAAATGATAAGGAAGTTAAGAAAGAAGGACAATTTGATAACTCCAAAAAGAACTCTCAAAATAAGACGAGAGTTAAATGTGCCTTTTGTAAAAACCTTGGACACAATGAAAATCAATGCATAAGGAAAAAAATTGAGCCTCTACAAAAAATTCTCAAAAATAACAATATAGGGATACCTGATTCTATCAAGGAATCTTCATCAAATCAAGAAAATACTAAGGAAAAAGAGAAATTAAAGGGAAAAGCTTTAGTTGCTACAAAATCTTTATCTCCATCATGGATTATAGAATTTTAAGCTTCACACCATATGGGTTATTCACAGGTTGTATTTTCATCCTTAGAGTCATCAAGAATGTCCACATCACCTTAGGTGATGATACTCTAGCATTGATCTAAAAGGTAGAGGGTCTGTTGAAGTTGAAGAAGGAATATTTTCAAGTGTTCTAACTGCACCTTCACTATAAACTAATCTCATTTTAGTGTATCAAATAAATCATTTAGATAAGGGCATGAGAGTAGACTACTCTCCATATTCAATTGAGATAAGAGAATTACAAAGCAACAATTTGGTAGAAATAGAGGAGGAAAATCACCAATCTAGATTATATACCTTCTCTAATTTTTCCATAGATATTTCTCTAAAAGAACTACTAACTCATTCAAATGAAGTTAGAAAATTATGGCATGAGAAGTTTTCCATCTTAACTACTGCTATCTTGAGAAACTATGTTAACATAATATGGTGAAGTTATTACCTATTTTTAAATGTTTTACAGGGCTTAGTGAAGGTTGTGCACCTAGAAAACATGTACAAGAAAATTTTGACAAAGTCAAATCATGGAGGGTAACAAAAGTTTTAGAACTTATTCATAGTGATGTTTCAAGGGATTTTCCCTATCCATATTTTAGAAAGGCTAGATATGTCCTCACATTTATTGATAATTTCTCATGTTTTACATTTTTTTAGTTTCTTAGGAGAAAATCATAAGTTTTTGAATCTTTTTAAGATTTCAAATCCCTTATCAAAAAACAATCAGGAAAAGTAATCAAGGTTCTTTGAAGAGATACTGGGGGGGTATGTGAATAACCATTTTTATAAATTTTTCATATTAGAGGAGATATATCTTTAGTGAAAAATTCCATATACCCTCAAAAAATGGCGTTTACAAATGGAAAAAATAGATCAAGTTAAAAGAGATGGCTAACTGTATGATTCACTCTAAGGGCCTCACACTATCATATTGGGTAGAAGTAGTCAAGTGTGCATATTTCATTTAGAATATAGTTTCTTATAAAGCCTTGAAGGGTATCATTCCCTTTGAAGCTCATAAATGATGAAAACTAGTAGTTGATCATTTTAGAGCTCTTGGCTCTCATGTCAAGCCACACATTCCGAAAGCACATGACAAGGATATGGATCCATAATCCAAATATTGCATCTTTTTTGGATATCCAAATGGCGTAAAAGGCTATCACCTACTCCACCATGCCACATGAGTTGTTTATGAGAGAAGTGTTATTTTTCAAGAGACATCTCTTGAAACTTTTCTTGACACTTCTCAAAATATTATGGACTCCCCATATCTTGATTACAATATTGATGATCCAAATCATTCTCAATAGGTTCCTAGTAAATTATTTTCTTCTTCTAGTTCCCATAGTGATGGCAGTGATGAGGGTTCATCTTTAATATAGTTCAATGATTGTATTGGAAGTTGATATTTCCACACCAAACTCAACCACATATTACACTCTACACAAGGTGAATATAGGGGTACATGATCTACTAGATGATAGATAGATTTAGGAAAATATTCAAAGGGGTCACATATCTAATTTTCTGTAGTTTTTGATCCTTAGACATTTGGAGAGCCATCATACAAAATTAAGTGATATATTTCTATGGATGAGGAATATGATTACTTGATTATAAATCACACTTGTGATTTGAAATCACTTCCTAAGGGAATGAAGATAGTTTTCTATAGGTTGATATATTGAACTAAATTTGTAGCAAATGGGTTAGTTGATAAGTACAAAGCATGGTTGGTTGTCAAAGGTTTTTCATAGGTTGCAAGTATTGAATATTAAAAAACTTTGCACGAGCTGCTAAGATTACTTAGATTCAACTCACACTAGCTATAGTCGCAACAAATGGATGGGATGTACATCACATGGATCTGAAGAGTGTATTTCTTCGTGGAGAGATTGAGGAGGAAATCTTCATAGAACAACCACCAAGGTTTGTTTAGGGTTGATCCTTAATTTTTAGACTTAGGAAATCTCTTTATAGCCTTAAACAAGACCCTAGGTCTTGGTATTCCAAGATGGATTTCTACCTACTATCTTCAGGTTTTACTAGATTCTATTCAAATCCTAATGTGTATCTATTGTGGAAGGATGAGTTATTTTTTATACTCATTCTATATGTTGATGATATTTTTATTACAAGGAGTACTTCATTTTCCATTGCAATAGTAAAGACATCACTTTAGGATAGATATGAAATGATAGATTTGGGTTTATTTCTTTACTTCCTTGGTATTTGTATTTCATAGACTGCTTCAGGGATCACTATTTCACAACCTAAGTAAATTCTCGATCTACTTGCATGATTTCACATGACTACTTCAAAACAATCTTCGACTCCATCTCTATTTGTATTCAAGATTTATGATTCTAGTACTACATCGTTGGATGATGCTAAATTCTATTGACAAATTGTTGGTAATATTATATACTTTACTCATACTAGGTTAGACATTTCCTATGTATTAGGCATGGTTTCAAGATTTATGCAAGAACTTCAAGAGATGCATTGGAAAGTAGCTAAGAGGATCCTTTATTACATTAATGGTACTCTTGGGTCTGGAATTCATCATTTGGCTTGGTTGGTTTTATAGATTCATATTGGTTTCGTGGCACTTAGTATTGCAAGTTCACTTTAGGTTACAATTTTTCACTTGGTTTGGGTTCTATCAAGTTGTTTAGCAAGAAGCAGAATGTAATTACTATAGCATCCACAAAGATAGAGTTCAAGGGATTCTTAACTCATCTATTTAGGTTCTATAGCTTGAAGGAATTCTAAATCGGAGTTTGGAATTCCCTTTAGTTAACCCGTAGTCATCTATTATGACAACTAGAATACTATTCTGATATGTAGAAATCCAATTCAACATCAACAAACCAAACACATACTTATTTATATGCATTATATTTGAGATATTATTCATGGATAGATCATCGACGTACTCTCTTGCCAATCTTTAGAGCAGGTTTTTGACATCTTCACCAAACCCTATATTGATAGGAAGTTCATAGATGGACAAGATATTATTCATGTATAGTCTAGATCAGCAAAAACATCATCCTTAGGGGGATTTCTAGTCTTCTCATGTTGTCTCTTTTTGGAGGATATTTTTTCTCACTATGTTTTCTATCTTATTTTCCTTTTAGAGATATTGTATTGTACACATGGTTAGTTTATCAGGCTTCATTTTCAAGACCCATTTCTTTTTATTTGTATATGGGTACCTCAACAGACTATTACTCAAGACCCATTTCATTCATTCCCAACTAACCTATGCTTAAGGGGGGTCGATAGTGCATACATTGCACTTTATGCATACACTTAGGCTTTAAGCCTAGTCAAGCATCTCATTAACCCTAAATTCTTAAAAATGTGTTAATTTTGATAGGTGTCTTCAAAGCTATCGACTCACTTTTGAAACATCTTACTCTGTTTGAGGTAGGAAACTCACCCCCAGTTAATGAATGAGGAGTCATATCCACGTTTGATCCAGGTAGGGTGCCTCTTTCTTCCATATTTATGTACGCTTGTTTTCCTAATCTATTGGGTTGAATACTGTGCAAAAAAAATTCCATTGTTCTTTTTTTAATCTTTTTTTATTGTAAGTCCTTTAATTGGATTCTATCCATGTGGAAATATTATGCATCCACATCTAATGTCTTCTTATCTTGTATTGTAAATTCAATGTATATGTGTACTTATGCATTTGTATTTATAGGTTGAGATTATTTATTTGTACCTTTATGCCATAATATCGATTCAAAAGTCTTATATTTGATTTAATAACTATCGTTAGTGTGCTTAGATTTGGATATTATATTTGAACCTTGATTATTTACTGATAATACAACTTCGGTTGTGTTCTTGGATTGTGTGGTTTTTATCCTAAAATATTTCCCCCCATATATATATGGTTCTATAGTATATTTATTTATTATATATTTATTCAGTTATATGTATATGAATCTAATACTATAACTATTAAGATTTTACTTTTCATATTTTGAACAATCTCCCTTAGTTAGATTGGTGTAGAAAATTTCTTCTATGTACCCAACTTCCTTTCGATTGGTATGAGAGCCTAGTAAATTTTGATCCTATTACACTGGCTTTAGGTTTTATGTATTGATCTTTATACTTAAATTGATTCAAAGGTCTTAAAGAAGTTTGCTTTCAAGATCTCTCCATCATATCCATCTATTTATCCTATCGAGGATGTTCATTCTTTCGTGGTGGTGTTGATTCACTTGTTGATTGTGTTTATTCTCTATTTTTTTTCTTAGGGCTCTCATGACATTAAATTTCTTCACTTTTAGGAAAATAATGCTTTTCAAGGATGTTGGTTCTCCTTCATATATTGACAACATGAGTCCCTTTTTATTGGATGGTTAAGGAATATTCATTGTGGGTACATTTAGTGAGTTCACATTTTAGGGTTATTTAGGTAAATTGATGATATTAACAACTAAAAAATATGAAGAAGTCAGTGATTTATATTTTTGGCATGTGGATTGTTAGGTTGTTGATATTATTTTAGTTTGTGGTAGGATTTTTCTTACTTATGTGTGATTATGATATATTTATATGAATTTTTATTTTCTTCTATCGACCATTTCTATGAGAGTTCTTATATGATTCCTCATGGATTCTAGGTTATAACCTTCAATTTATTGCCATGTATTCATCATTTTTACTTAATTTTTATATATTAGTTTATTTTCTATTTCCATGGGCTAGGAGCATGATAAATCCTTCACTTCCCTAAAAATGTATTACCTATATGGGAATTATTTCGACTAGTTTTTTAGCTACATATTTGATTACATAGTCATATATGTTTGTAAACTAATAATGTAATATATTATATTTAATTAATAAAATATAAAATAATGATATAGCTCATAAGGAATAGTCTAAATGGCTAGGCAATTGTAATAAAAAAAGAATGGTTGTAAGTTCAAATCCATGACTTCAATTGTGGGATGAGAATTTGTAGTTTATGTGGCTAGAGCTTATAGGGTATAAGTAGTTAGGGCTTAAAATATAGGGTTGATGTAGGAGCATCCAAGGTGTAAGAGAAATCTTACATCACCTAAAAAATATGTTTTTTTGATTTTTGTTAGGTTTGGTGAGTAATTTTCAATAAAGGCTAGAAATGGTAGGATTATTATCTTTAGTAGGTTGGCATGTGTGCATGTATAGATATGGGATCTTACACAGATCTCTAGAATGGTGAATTAAAAACAATGGTGAAGAAATCACTTCAATACCATTTGTCATTTGTGAGATATTAATATTTTCATTTTCAAAATCCCCTTAATAATATTCAAAGTCAAATTTGAGGCAATTAGAGATTCTGGATGGGCCTAAAAATTGGCCAAACATTCAAAGTCCCCTAAAGGAACCTTTGGAAGATGTTTAATTTTTTGAGAGCTTTCCAACAACGTAAATAGTTTGTCAATCTGATGCTCGAGTGAAAAGTTATGGCTCTTGGAAGTTATATTAAAATTTAGAAATTTCCTTAAGCCAAGAAAAGGGACATTTGGATTTGTTTGGTGCCAAAATCGAAGTTACAATTTGTACAATAGATGGTCTGCAATAGATGCACCTTCTTCTATCTTCAAGGAGTACAACTTCTTCCTCAGGAATAA
This sequence comes from Sequoiadendron giganteum, assembly GCA_007115665.2. Lineage (NCBI taxonomy): Eukaryota > Viridiplantae > Streptophyta > Pinopsida > Cupressales > Cupressaceae > Sequoiadendron > Sequoiadendron giganteum. Next base: position 377,256,328 of record CM021100.1, on the reverse strand, counting down.
CTTATTTACTAGAGACTTTCCCTGATAAATATCACAAAGCTTCTTCCATAATGAAGCTACAGACTACTCCTCATGGACGTTTAGGAGAACAGAATCGACTATATTTAGTCTTATCAAACTTCTTGCTTTTCTATCAGCAAGATCCCAAGCATCTTGTGTTGTACTTTGTGGCTTAGTTCCAGACACTACAATCTAGAGGTCTCTATCCACAAGCAAGTCTTCTATCTTGAGTTTCTATAACTCAAAGTTACTACCATTGAATTTTTCAATGTCTATTCTACCAAATGTACTCACCATCTCAAACAGAAACAAGTTTCAGCAATGCAAGACTCCCACTGAAACAATATTAGCACAAAAAACTAATCTTTCCTACAAGGATAGCACAACGGGCCAGACTCTGATACCACTTGAAGGGAAAAATAGGCATGGATATAGAGACCCAATAGTGCGGAATACATTCCCTTAACACTAATACAATAGAGGAGAAGAGCATAAAACCAATTTCAATAGCATTCTAAATCTACTTGAGATGAATACATGCAAGTAAAATAGATAAAAAAAATTAGCATTCACAGAATGACACAAGATATACGTGGGAAAACCTTTTCAAGTAAAAACCCCACCACACAAAGTCCAAACTAATGAATTACAATAACATAATGGTTACATACAAAATATAGTCTTCTCTTATCAGCTCACAACAACACTACTCAAATTATCTCACTGTTATATTGTTTTCTCACAAAAACATACAGTTCTAATTCTTGATCCACTTTTCAATCACGTACACTACATAAGTCACACATTGCATTTAAAAATGACAGACAACCACCGATCACTAGGTACAATCATCACTGATCTGATTGCACCAAAGATCTACCGATGTCGATCACTTTGTATCGAGCCACCCAGGCATAAATGCCATTTCGCAAATCGGGTCCTATTTCGCCACCTTGGGTTGACTTGCACTTTTTGTAATAAATACATTGGCCTTTAACCAATAATCACCTAGTACTGAGCCATGTGTCAATCTTGTATTTGCTGTCACTCTTTGACTTTGAGTCCAAAATAGTCAACCCAGTCGCCGAGCCCACCGAGCTCCTCACAGGCCTTACCGCGCTACCGCAAACCCCACTCGACTAGCCCGTGGTATGGCAGTAAGCGATCTGAGTCCACCCGAGCTCTGATGCTCAAGGTTACCGCACTACCATAGCTGGCCCCAAGGCACACCATGATATAATGGTAACTGGCCTGGCAGACTGCAGGCGGTCTTACCACAGCCACCGCGGTCAGCCCCTTGGCTGGCCACGGTATGGTGGTAACTGCCTGCCAGCCGCTAGTGGTCTTACCGTGGCCATGATGGTCAACCTTTTGGCTAGCTATAGTAACTTCCAGCCAGCTGTCAGTGGTCTTACCACGGCCACCACGGCCAGCCTTTTGGCTAGTTGTGGTAAGGTGGTAATCGCCAGACTAGCCATAGGCGGTCTCACCGTGCTACCGCAGTGAGAGGACCCACCGCCTGCAGTATGGTAGTAACCGCTGGACCATCATTGCTAGAGCCAGAAAGATAAGTACCGTGGCCACCGTGGTG